>OZ007568.1:18011291-18611291 GCA_963931925.1 Onchidella celtica
TCTCTCTCTCTCTCTCTCTCTCTCTCAAATCCCTCAAGCTAATTGCGACTGAGCCCCCTCTCTCTCTCACTATTTCTCTCTCTCTCTCTCTCTCTCTCTCAAATCTCTCAAGCTAATTGCGACTGAGCCCTCTCTCTCTCTCATTATTTCTCTCCCCCCTCTCTCTCTCTCTCTCTCTCAAATCCCTCAAGCTAATTGCGACTGAGCCCACTCTCTCTCTCACTATTTCTCTCTCTCTCTCTCTCTCTCTCTCTCTCTCTCTCTCTCTCTCTCTCTCTCTCTCTCTCTCTCTCTCTCTCTCTCTCTCTCTCTCTCTCTCTCAAATCTCTCAAGCTAATTGCGACTGAGTCAAGTATGACTTGCGTCGGTTCTAACTCAAGATTTGAACTTCCTATGAATCCACTAGCAAGACAGAATTGTTTCAATCTTAAGTGCCTCAGGCGTCTTTGTAATCCACAAACGGTGGGCAGAATAGACTTGCCTTAGGGAGTCCTGGACCTCTCTCGCACTTTTTCCCTCTTTTCTCTCTCTCTCTCTCTCTCTCTCTCTCTCTCTCTCTCTTTCTCTCTCTCACTTTTTCTCTCCTTTTTTTCCCTCTCTCTTTTTCTCCCCTTCTCTTCTCTTTTTTTTCTCTCTTTCTCTTTCTCTCTCATTCCCTCTCGCTTTCTCCCCATCTCTCTTTCTCTCTCTCTCGCACTCTCTGTCTCTCCTTCTCTCTCTTTCTCTTTCTCACACACACCCACACATACACATATTATTATCCTTTGACATACTGGTCGTATAAACGCAATAGTCGATGGCGCACGAATGTACTCGACCATCGAACCCCACGGAGCAAGGTCGCGAGCAGGACAAGTGTGTGATAAACTCCATTGCCTTGAATAGTGGTTGAGTTCAGTCGAGCGTAATAAACTCGCTCGATTATGCGACCACCGGGCCGGTATGCCATAACTCTGACACAAAAAGTTCAGCTGTTGCATTGTCCACATAAGCATTCACCTGGCAAGTAACGGAGCATGTCCTATTTCCATGAGATGAAATTTTCTACAGTCTAAATCATGAATTCTATATAAACATTGTGAAGACTCTTTCAGTTGGCCAGAATTTATTTTGAAATGAACTCGTTTGATCAGCGAAAGATAAAATGCAGTCGAATCAATTCAAAAGAATACCAATAATTCTCGAAATCATAAAAGAAATTCTTACTGAGCGCAACTACACTAGTGACTTTTGTCAACAAATCTGGATCAATCTCTACGATAAACTGCGAGATTAAATAGAATGCATTGTTAAATCCACATTGTTCACTTCGAGGTTACGACAATGGGAAGTGAAATCCTGTTGCCTTTAGAATAACAGCGTCATCACTACAAAAATAGCGACAACGAGGGCTGAAATAGTGATTTCGCCAGAGATAACACCGATTTGAAAAGGGAAAAGAATTTAAAAGAAAAAAAAAAAAAGAAAGAAAAACCCTAAAGATTGCAAGGCATGTAGTGGCAAAATGTAATATGAGACGAACGGTCTTAAGACGCCCCAAATATTAAAGAGTACCGGGGCGGGCTGATAATTTTGACAGATGGAGGCCTAATCACCTCTATGGAGAGCAACACAAGTCAGCGCCCTAACTGGCAATATAAGGGGAGCAAAAACAAACAATAAAATGATTTAACACAGTTTAACCACGCCCCCATGTTGATCGAAAAAAATCTGGAAATCCCATCTGCTTTGACTTCATCCCAATGGGATATTTTGCTCTTTCTTTTTTTTGGACTTTAATAAACCGTCGATTTGTTGTTTCGTTAAAAAGGTTAAAGGTTGCTTTAATTCAGGCGCCAGTTTGTATAGCTGTGAGTCGATGAAGGTCCATTGAATCCTGCAACACAAGTTTTTCAATGCACATGTTTTATAGCTAACTCGTGGGGTGTTATTTAACCTGCTTAGTGCAAACTCTGTTTGCGAATATCTTTTATTTGCCGTAATAGTTTTGTTCTGAATCGAGAACCCACCCCTACTGTCCCCTCTCTCAATCCTTCTGAGATTCTTTCTCTCTCTCTCTCTCTCTCTTTCTCATATTCACTCTATCTCTCTCTCTCTCTTATTGGGCGTCAATAAAACGAAAAATAAATAATAACTCAATAACTTGTTTCTTGGACACAGATTTGAATATGTTCCCTCACCACCCAGGCAGTTTTTCCTAGCGAACACTCACAGATTAAATAAAAAATACTTGTTTTGAAAGAAATACAGACATGTGCAATAAGATCAGATAATTTTACAGACAACCTCTTGAAAAAAAAAAAAAAAGAAGATTACTTGACAGGACAAAGGTCATGTTTAATTGTAAAGAAAAAAAAGACGAGAAAAGGCTTTTATGTCCCCCCATCATGCTTGAGTAATAGTATGACAGAAGGCTGAACATAAGGCTCTGATCAGGCACAGTGAACGGTGAGTATGAATGAACTGCGAGAGATCTCTTTCATACTCCTCACAATAAGGTTAGTAAGCTTGGAGACACGGGAGGAAAAATATGTCTATAGGGGGAAAAAAAACACCATGTCTGTAACAAGAAACATCGACTTGTAAATATTTTTCCTGAGTTACATGAAAAGAAAATAATTTTTTGAAACAGTTTCCCCCAGTTTTCATCTTTTCATATTTCAAAAGAAGAAAAATAAAATTAAAAATTTCATCTCATCCTTCCTCCTTCCTTTTGTTGTTAAACTTATCTTCATGTTCATCTCCTCATTGTTCCACTCCTCCTCCTCCTCCTCTTTCTTCTTGCCTTCTATCTCTTCCCCTCTTCCCCTTTATCATTTATTTTGTTCATGGACTTCTGTCATGTCTTTGCTTCTCACTGTCTCCTTTTCTTCTCAACCTCATCCTCTCAGTTGTTTTAATGTTCCTTCTTTCCCCTCCTCTCTCTCTCTCTCTCTGCGTCTCACTCACTGACTTTTTGTATCTCTCTCTCTCTCTCTCTAGCTCTCTCCTGAAACTCCCACAGACAAAATAAAAAATCATAATAACGAATGAATAAATAAACAGTCAAACAAACACATTTAAGTTTAACATGACTGTAATTGACACTCTCGATGTAATCATTAAAATTTATGAACCTAATAATTATCACTACAAGACATCCCGTAACAAAAGGTTTCAGTAATCAGTCGCACACAGTTATTTGAGTACCAATAATAATGTAACTGATATAGTTTTCCCCGTTGTTCCACACAAAGACAGCGGATTATCTTAATGAGCTATTCTGGGTTTCTTGAGTCTCACCTTCCCCCCTAACACCGCTCACATCAAAGCGGGTGCTCCCCGTGTGGCACATACAAGTCGCTATGCCCAAATGCCCCCGTACACAAACCTGGATCAGGCCGCAACTGCCTGCGACATATTGAGCGAACCACTGCCGATTCTTGCCACACGGGGGCGCTTTGTTTACATGGAGTGCGCATGCGTTGCAAAATGTAGTGGCGCGCAGGTTCAAACTTGTAGGATACTTTGGTGATGAGCTCACAGACGCAGAGAACCGTTATTTCTCTGAAATTCGATGGCGTACGTACTCCGTGTAAGGCGGGCTTATGACCGAGGGTGGCCAGCTTAGATTTCTGTAGTTGCCCCTAACTGCTTATCATATTATATTGACACAGTGACGGGGGCTGGGAGGGCTGTCTTTACAAGATGTCATTTACTTTGATAACTGAACCCCAGGGAGCAGAAGGGGCGGTGAGAGAGGAGGGGAGAAGACAGAAATTCCACCTGGTTGACGAAGGCAAAAAACGTGGAGGACGTTTTTCCGCTTGTCTAATAAACATCTCCGTCTTTCCCGGTGCTTTTTGAATGGGGTTTTGGATGTAATATATAATTGCTGGTACTTTACATGCATTAATCATCGGTTCGGACAGAGAGCACGCGCCCTCTATGCCTCCACCTGTTCGCTAAGAATAAGCCCCATTGTTGTCCAAACACGTGGCCCAGTTCAAAATTACTGCATCTCGACAAAGGTTCCTCAAAACGGCTGCACCGTTACCTTTGAAGCATCTGCATATTTACAATTGCCCAACAACAAAAAGTTGAAAGCGTATGATAAAAATCGAGCTTTTATTCCCCTATGAATTTGTTTCCACCGCTCATTTCTCTTTTATTTCAGCCTTCAGATGCCCTCTTTCTTCTAACGGGTTCCATGCAGAACGCAAGCTGCACACTTTGAAAGCTTGCATGCACGAGCGATACACCATGTCAAACGCAAGATCACTTGTTTTGTCTAAGCTAAAAAGTGCCCAGCTTTCCTTTCCCTCCCCCCTCTGTTCCTGCTGCTAGCTCCTGTTTGTGATGTAACCAGTCTCCCATCCCATCTGCTCAAGCCAAGCATCGCTCCCTCCCCCCTTCTCCACATTTTTTTTCTTGTTGATGAGCGCCACCTCTCAGACCTTTAATTTTGACTGAAAAAGCTCACCAAAAATCTTTCTCCTAAGTGAGTGCAGCTACTTGTGCTCAGACAAAGACCTTCAAGAGATGTGTCTGTGCGACGAAGGTCACACGAGGCCAGAAATCCCGGAGTCTCGCTGTCGGGTGGTCCGCCATTATCACTAGTGCCGTTAACATTGAAAAGACTGACGTAACAAAGTCCTCATGACCAAAAATCCGGTCTGGCTTCTGGCACCCCCCCAAGTTCTGCCTTGTTCAAGCCATATGCCATTCTGGGAACACCTTTCTTCCTTTGCACGAGCCCACAAGTACGACCGGCGGCCGTCCAAATTTTCCGAGAACAAATGGTCCGAGTAGCAAATTTATAGGAACAAAATCTTTGAACATCAAGAAAAGACAACAATTAAATGCCTGTTTTTTCTTATCGATGGACCTTCGGCTGAAGATGATGACAGTGAACTAGGCGTGTGCCATATCAATATGTCATGTGTTCTTCTGATGCTTTAGATTTCTCCTGTATTTTTTTAAAAGAGGATTCAGAGACTGGAATAAAGAATTTGCTGAAATTGTCCATGACACTGATGTATTGCTAGAGCGTTAGTAAAGCTGACCCTGGGTTACAGCGAAAAAGTCGCTATCATAGTCGCTTCGTCATAGGAAGTACTTCATTGACGCACTCAAGTCACGCCACCCATCGGGTGTCCTCAAAGAAAGTGTTGTCTCTTGTCTCTACAAGCGGCCTGCCTTGAAGATCCCATTGTATCATCCCTATTAGTACCAGGCTTTCATTGCCTGCTTTCACCTGTCGCGTACCTTCGGTACCCTCAACAATGCCACCACTGACACTTTGAAAGACACCCAGCGAATTACCTTTTCAGCCCTTGCTACCTCTTACGTGGAGGTCTAGACTTCAAAAAGACAACTAATTACAACTCCTCCCACGAATTTGAAGATTGTATTTCATCTGTGAATATACAAGGCAAGTCATAGACAAAGCTCAATATGACAGGGGTGAAAGAGGGCTAGAGGGTTCTTGAAAATGGGCAAAAGTTAAGAAAATCAGGCTATACCCCAGAAATGAACCAACTGCAATAAAGAGCATAATCCAATCAAGATCCCCCCCCCCCCCCCAGCTTCCACTTTTCTTTTCTATCACTAGTCATCATAAACGATTTTCCCCCATCATCTCTTTCATGGAGTAAAATGTGCATTCTAGACCTGACAAAAACTGCCGCTCTCCATTGCGTCACTGGCTTGACATATCAATGTAGGCATGAAATATTCAAAAGGCTTTCCTGTACAGACAGAAACTGCCATCGAAGCCAATGAGTAGGATCTAATGGTAAGTAATGCTGTTGTTTGTCGTACAATTTGACCGTGGCTGCATAAATATTGGAGAGTTCTCTCACCTGGAATGCTCGGGATGACTTTGGTGTCATTTTCTAGCGTCTGGTCATAGCTGAACTCTTGCCAATGAGTAAATGAAGTGCGTTCATGAATGAGGGTTTTTAAGCGATAGTAAAATCCGTCGGAACGCCTTTCATTGGCACCTTATTGAAAATGTCATAATTCTGAAGCACCGAAACTCCATTTCAGTGACATTCGTCGGCTAAGACTGTCGCATTATATTTCTTCCCTTTTCACATCTAGAAGAGAACGAGACTTGAGATATTCTAAATATGAGACAGAAATTGAATTTTGATTAAAACTGATATAATATCAACAACAAAGAAAAGAAAAGGAGAATCCAAAAAAAAAAAAAAAAGAAAATCTCCTAGCGTGACCAAACTGATCTTGTAGCAGGTTGAAATATCCACCTTGCAGTTCATTGTTTCCTTTTCTATCGCTCCCCGCCTCCTTTTTATCTTCCCTACCTGTCCTTTTGTTGCAGGTTACCAGGGCACTCGAACTGCAACATGAAACATCAAATTGCCACATTAAGAAAGAAATAGGAGGAGAAAAGGTGTAGACTATCAAAGTGTTCCAGAATTTTCTATGGACTTTTAAACAATAATAATAAAAGGTGGCGAGGATACAGATGGAAGCAGGGAAGGGGCTTGAGGGGGGAAATTTTTGTGGTGCATTAAGGTAAATGGATGGGATGGCTCTAGTACTGTGCAGGTAATCCGAGACAACGATTTGATAATTATTACTGTTGATTGTGTGCGGTATTAGTTGGCATATGATTGTGAAAACAGGTGAACAGTGGATAGTGTATTACGAATAAGACAGGCCGAATTTCCTTTTCAAGAACACAATACTTGGAAGAATAGCTGCAGGAAATAAACGCGGTTGGAGAATAGTTTGAGGTAGTGCCAGAGTCTATTATTAAATCATTGTAATTTGTGATAGGGATTGTTCGTTTACACTTCCTAATTCCCAACTCTCAAGATTAGTTATACTTGTGACGACAAAGAGTGTTTAGATGTGGCAAATTTGAGATGAACTTTCAGATATCAGAGAAATGTACACCTGCACTCACTATTCTGTGAGATTATCTATTCTGTATTCTTCTTTCCCTTGCTTCAAACTGAAGCGAATGTTTCTAGGTAGAAATGACAAAGACTTGAATTGCAAAACAACAAAAAAAAACCCCACAAAAAAAACGGTAAGCGTTTTTCTGGACTAAAAGTGAATTCATTTATTGACTTATCGTTCTGGAAATTGGCATATGGCATGTCTTTGGATTGTCTTAACAGGATACTCTATTGAGAATTTTCAGACAGGTCTAAGTGGGTCAGTTACTCCCTACAGACTGGGTATGTAACGCTTTGTCTCTCTATTATAAAGTTTAGGAGATTTACACCTGGGTGCTCATCAGTGCTCATTACATTTGGATGGAGATGACGTTTCCATTTTAAGTCCCTGCAATTTGGGGGATTTACTTACATTAAAAAGTGAGCAAAAGTTCACAGGTGTTAAATGGTACCCGGGGTGGTTTTATTTCGAGAGTAGTCATCAAAGATTTTCAAGACACCATGTTCCTGCAAAACTGTCAAGTATATGCAAAGAGGTTAATGTACATTATAGAGACAAAGAGCAAAAAAGACCCAAAACTCAAAGAATTAGAACTGGAAAAAAGTTGTGAAATAAGACAAAAAATTTTAAGGCCACAAGGAAAGTTTCGAATTAATCGGTACATTGGTTAAGAAAAAAGTTACTTCCCCAGACAGCCGTTATTTTTTTTTTTTTAATGAAACGAAATATAGTCAGGTTAACAGTTACATACATTAAGAACTCCCCAATGTTGCACACAAACCTGATCCAGTCTTGAAACGGTGTTACAAGTGACTAAAAAAAAAAAAAAATGAATGAACAAAAACACTGTGTCCATTTGTTCAGTGAACAGTTTGAGCAAGAGAAAAAGTCGGTCCCGGGTGTTGTCAAGCCTTTCTCTGAGGTAAATAGGTACGTTAAAAGTGTGCCATCACAGACAAAGATTGCCTCGAGTGAGAACTTTTCCAGTTGGTCAAATGACCATGAATGAAAATAAAAATGATTATCTATAAAATCATTTTGGCCAACCTACCAACTCACACTTTTTTATTGAAGCATATCAAATTGCAAGAATTTTGGAATGTGTTTAATCCTGCCCTTATAAGTCCGTCCATCCATCCATCCATCCATCCATCCATCCATCCATCCATCCATCCATCCATCCATCCATCCATCCATCCATCCATCCATCCATTTATCCATCCACCCATCCATCTATCCATCCATCCATCATCCATCTATCCATCCATCCATCCATTCATCCACCCATCCATCTATCAATCAATCCATCCAGCCAATTATCCGCGACCTGCCCTTCAATCTAGCCACACATCCACCCATCTATCTATTCATTCATCAATCCACACACCCATCTGACCACTCATCCATCCATCCATCCATCCACCCATCCATCCATCCTTCCGTTCACTCATCCATCCACCCATCCATCCACCCACCCATCCATCCATCCATCCATCCATCCATCCATCCATCCCGTTCTCTCATCCATCCACCCATGCATCCATTCGTCCATCCATCTATCCACCCATCCAGCCATCTTCCATTCATCCATCCATCCGATCCATCCATCCACCCACCTGTTAATCAATCATAGTTATAGCTGTAGTGTATATAATTATCATATTCCCGAACGACTGAAATCCTCCGAGAAGCGTGAGTTCATTATATACGCTAAAGGCAAACAACAAACGGGAGTGGTGGAAGACTAGTCAGCAGAACGAAAAAAACAAAACAGACAACAAGGCAGCCATGATGATGAATAGATGCAGTGAAAGAGAAAGGAAAGGTTATAAAAGAAGACGTCGAGAGAATGAAAGATTGAACACAGGATGAGTAACAAAAGCACAGGAGGTGGGGGGGGGGGGGGGGAAAGGGTGTCGAGCAGGTAAAAAAAAAAAAGTGCAAATAGGAAAGACGAGGAAATGTTCGGCAAAAAAAAAAAAAATTACTGTCGTGATAAAAGGCAATAAAAATAACGTTTCTCCATTAGTTTGCCTGTCCTTCCAATAACGTCAGAATTGCTTGACTGCCAAAACAAAAATAGCCGGACTAGTCAGACTGAAAGCTGATATAGGATGCGTTCATATGAGCTTATTATGGTCTCTCCGGGGGCTCAGAGCTTGAAGCCTGTCACGTGCGCTCACCAAGCTTAGTGTCAAGGGGGCGTGAAAAAGTTGAGTCCAAGACACAGTCACAGCAGTTATGTGAGACTTCATTTTTGCCGCTTAGATGGGTATTTTCAAGACAGGAAATGCCTTTGTTTCTTGTACTCAGGCGTGATGTCGAAAGTTAGACGTTAGAGATCATTGCGTTGATGGGAGAAGGCACACGACTCACCCATTCTGAATAGCTATCTCTTTCACATGATTACGTATTTGAACACTAGTTTTAAACTAACACGCTTACGGACACGGTTTGAAATCGAAAATTTTGTTCTTCCGTTTGAAGCCAAGCTGTGTTGATGAAGTGCACATGACACTTTGGAGACCTGCAGCACACGGCTGGTTACTATTTTTTCTTAACTCCGAAGAAATGTGATATCAGAGCGCCGGTCTTTGCACGTGAATGTGATAGTGTCATGATACAGTGTAATTCTAGACGAAAACTACACCACATTAGGGCCTGGTTTTTGCATTATGTCAAGATGGAAAATGAAAGAAGCTTATGGACGGTGGCTATGAACGTAGTCAAATTTACAGTGAGTGGGTACAAAGTGCGACAGGCAGTCATTGGAAACGTTTGCCAAGAGGATTCTCGAGGAAAGTGATATCCTTTCTTGGAGCCCTCTCAACCTGCCAGTCCCATATGTCAAAACACTTTCAGCAAGAAATTAATTACTTCGACTGTCAGTTTCATGAGCCTGACTGTAGACAACTTATGCACGGGAGAAAGCTAAGGTGACTCTTGGGGTGATCTTGACGTTCACATGAATTGGTTGACAAGTATCGGGGCACTGAAAAACAGCGGCATAGTGCAATAAATTACATTACGCATGGCAAATCCAAATTTTAAACTTCAAATTATCTCACATATGTCATTATAATGTTGAGGTGGAAATCCTCTAGGTGAAATCAGTCGTTAAATCACTAATATTATATAGTTATAAGTGGCAACCGTACCTGGAGATTGGATGTTGAAAATGCACGACACCTGGGTATTTGGACTGCGTTTGTGTGCACTCTTAACTTCGCTGTGTATGAAATCTATTGTTTGCCAAATCAGTCACCTAAGTGAAAATTTAATAACAAAGGCAGAAAAAATTAAACTTTGGAGTAAATCGAAATTAAAATAATATTGTGAAACGATTACCAAATCTGATCGAGCAGATGTTATGGTTGTTTCCCCAAGTCAACTAATGTTTACCTCTATACCTGCCATTGATTCTCTTAAAGTGGCGTTCTATTACGGTGCACCTTGTCAGAGGCACAATTATAACTGCATCCGTAGTATCAATATTGCAAACCATATGCCCAGAATTTTGATGCCAGCTGTCGTTTGTAAACTTGCTAACGTGCAAAATGGCCATTGGTATACTGAAACACTAAAATTCAAATTCAAACCTAATTTATTACATAATTAGCGCCCTTAAAAAAATTTCTTTCGAGATAAATATTTATATTGGGGTGCTGGCTATTTTTATTATTAATTATTATTATTATTATTATAAGTAGTTAGCCCGTTGACTTGGAGAATACAAAGATATGACATTTTATTTACTGTTGACCTTCTGCCAGCCATGTGTAATGACAGGAGAAGAACGAAATGTTTCTGTCACACTTCTTGATTCTGCTCGATGAAAATGAGTTCCTTTCTTTGCGGCTCAAAAAATCGTAGTTGAATAACATTGACTTTTGTCCAAAATGGATGTCTCCACGAAATGTATCGTAAAGTAGTGAAGAAGTACACAAAGTTTCGTAGTTTTGATTACGTAGTCCTAAAGTTTACTTGTGCTTACATGTTCACCCTTTTGCTCCATTATAGTAAGATTATTATTATTGTTAAAGGATTATCAGTGTTGATTTTGCTATTGTCGTTATTTTGTATTATTATTATTATTATCATTATTATTATCATCATCATAATCATCATCATTACTATTATTATTATTGATCAGCCCTGAAATAATATAGTAGATTCTCTGAGACATCCTTTCAACATTTAAGTATTGTGATGAAGCTAGCCATCGTAAAACAACGAACCAAACCACTGAGTATAACTCGTACCTATTCAAATATTAGATATGTTCATAGGAGAATTCGCAAACATGCTGCTGGGTGAAAACTGAGTTCCAGGCCCTTTAATTTCACACACCAGAGTGTGTCTTGAAAATTAATTGTAGTATGTTTGCTCGTCCCTCATGGAAAGTGAAGACGGTGATGACTACCCCATCATCACCACCACCACCTCAATGAAAAGCAACAGCAGTGTCAACATCGCATCACGTGTACACTCATTTATTTCCATTTGTGTTATAAACATTTATTCTGGTACTGTGAAAATGTCTTACGATTCGCAGGGAACAGTTATTAAATTTGACATTATGCCTCTTGCTGTTCCACCTGGACCAATGCGAGGAGTCACCTCTGATCTACCATACAGAACAGCGGAGACTACATTGAACATGCACTATTGTTTAGTTTCAAGTCTGGAAAATGCAATCAGTGATTTTCTATCTTCCTTTCTATGCGGGAAGAAACAAAACAAACGGATCTCAAAGCGGCGAAAGGACTCACAATTAAACCCCATCTTCAGTTTCGCGATCTGAGACATCTTAATCGTAGTACATGTTTGGGAGTTTTGTTTGATCAATTAGACATTAGTGTCTGGTTACTCCCCGAAGATATCAGCGCCTCAGTCCCAACACTTTTTCATCTCCTCGTATTCTCAGAAAAGAAATACGCCACGTTTTGTTTTTTGATAAAGCAAATGTTTTGTTTTCGGCGCAGTTGTAGTCGGCACGACAGATGGCAAGGAAAGAGCCCATGGTTTTGTACGGGAGCCGCTCAAGCACTTTCGCTTGTCTTTCCTGTTTAGCACAGAGATCGCTAAAGACAAGGAAACCTGCCAGTGTGGCGGGGTGGTGGCGGGAGACTGGACAAAAGAAATCCACATCTTATTTGCACTCTGATGCTGAGACGGTTCTGCCTCTTCACAACCAGAGAAACACGCCTTGTCATTTATCTCGCCAGGCATTGAGAATGGAAAGAAATAGGGGAAAAAAACATCGAGAGAATTACTGTATTCATAATTCCACGACTCCAGCCATGTACGCCCTTGGTTCACACTTATACGTTAAGACCAGCGAATTTTGAGGGTAGTTCTTCCATTGTGAGATGAAGTCTGGAGTGGATATCATGCGCCCAATAGGTCATCTCACTTGTCAACAGCCACATTAATATGACCAGTTCAATGGAGCTTTTCTGTGGCGAGAGCCTCCAGTTCAATTAAAAGCAAGGAGCGGCGCGAGCTAGGTACAAAACAAGACGTGAGCGAATGCTTATTGAAATTTGTTCCACTATCATGCTGGTGTTGACACAGGCGTATCCAGTTATCTGAACAAATAAGGCCCAGGGTTTGCGTTAGTGCAATGACAATTTGTAGAGAACTGGAGAACATTTGCTATTATTCTTGCTGTAAAAAACTGGTATGCAGACTAGACTCCCGCACTCCACAAAAAGTGAAGGCTGGGGAGAGGAAGGAGTGTGTGGGGAGATATCGTCAAAACAAAATATTGCAGTACGGCGTCTGTAAAACATGTGAAAAGATAAAAGTTGAAATTTGCTTAAACTTTGCAGCATATCAATTATGTACAGTTACCATAATTCTGTTTCAACAGCCCATTTGTTTTGTTTTCTGTTGTTGTTGGTTGTTTTTTTTTCTGTTTCAAAATATTTTCCAAAAAAAGAAAATGAAAAGCTTCCATTTCATGAAATGAATCTATCAAAGTGTAGAGTCTTTTTTATGTTTCTGTAATTTCCATTTTCGTCCGTTTTGGTTTAGATGAGAGAGACATATAAATGTTAACGGGTGCTTTAATAATGCACTTTGGCCCAAGTAAGAATCATAATTATGTCTTGATATTGATGACAGACATATCGTTATTTAGCCACTTCGGCCTAAGAGGCCTTGAAAAATAATAATATTTGTCTGTTGTAAAAATGAAACATTTTAATTTGAGTTTGAGCCTGAGTGTGGAGAAAACGTTGACACATTGTGTGTGCTAGGAAAAAACAAGACCATAAACAGAATATAACAGAATGATAGGACAGGTGGAGACCTGTGCGCGTAAATCTACACTAGATCTACAACCCACTCCAATTTTGTGTGAGGTATGAGTTTGGTTGTAAAGCGCTTGAAACCAGTTTGTTAACGGGATGGAGCACTATAATTTATAACTGTATATAGATGAGCGCCTTGTTTTATTATTATGAACTCTAAACCAGTGTTTCTTAACCTTTTATGCCCCGCACCCCACTTCAGTCTTTCAAGGGAACGTGCGCCTCACAATGATCAGACAAAGCTAGTATACTATATCCCTACGCCATATTATGAAGTCCCACGCCCTATCAAAATATTGCAAAATATTGCCACGCCCCATCTTCAGAAACACTGCTCTAAACATCTGCACTGGCATCCCCAATACGGAAACTTTTCCTTTCATATCTCAGAACATATCTTTGCTTGAACGCAAAGTGGACTGTTAGCTGTTAAAAATCGCTCAGGCAATAATTTCAGACTTTCAAACTTTCGAACAGTTGAAGGTGAAAGTAAACAAATTAGTCTAATATTTTTTCGACTGACACTGTGACAAACATAGAAACGAAGTTGGCTGGCATGTGGGGAAAAACATTAGAAAAAGGAAATAAGATCACTAATACCAATACAATTAACAAATAATCTGATGAATTATTGTGTAAAATGAGAACAAACAGTACTAATGTTCTTCCTCGTCGCGTGTTGGTGAGTGGTTCGAGTAGTCAACAATATTTAATGCGAAAAAAGTCAGCACGTGAACTCAGGACTAAAAGGACTATTAAATATTGGACATGAAGAGAGTGAGCTATTGCAAGAATGGTTGCTCACCATGGTCTCGCTCTCCAGCACGTGTCTGTGAGTACCGTGAAGTGTAAACGATAGTGTCAGGCCGCGCGCCTTTAGGTTTTAGTCAACGTTAGCCATTGGTGACGTTACGTCAGCTTTCGCAACACCTGCTCGGGACCATTAGCTACCAACGCTCGTGACTAAAATCAGAGATTAGTCCAGGAGTGGGCTACTCGCTGAATCTCGTCAGGATGGGACATTTGACTTTTGGGTCATCAGTAGAAGACAAGAGAATTTCCGAATCTCCAATGTTGACTTTGTCACATCAAATCTCGACCCGTTGACTTTGTTTCTACTTGAAGACGCTGTCTCAGAGGACAGCCCACTTTCCTCACACACAACACAAGTCTCTGCTTTTCATGCTGGCCACAAGTCAGCTGAGGACATCAATGGTCTTTTCTTGGACAAGGACACTTGCCACTTTTGGCACTTGAATTAATTTCTTTAAATTTGAAGTTGCCTCACGCCACTCCCTTGGACATTTCATAAATGCAAGGTCGTTCCCCTTCATTTTCCCGCCAAGATTTTTTAATCACTCCCCGTCCTCCACCTTATCCCCCTACCCCTTCCTTGTCCCATGTTCAAGCGACCATTCGCCCTTCATCATAATTATATTCCCCGATCAAACTCTGATGTCATGAAGATTCTAAGAAGTTTTCCCTTGGTCAACATTTAGGTCATAAATGAACGGGTATGCCATAATAACGTCAGGGTGCCATTGAATAATATTAATAAAATTGCCTCGGATCTCGAGGACAGGTCACTGTAGAGGGCAAAGAATGATGATGGATTTTGAAATAGATAAGAGAAAATTTGTTATATCAGAACAAAAATATCTCGTGTTTGCAAATAGTCTAATACTTCCGTATTTCATTTAAAAAGAAGAGCATGTTTGCACAAGCCATTTGTCACCAGTTTTAGCATGATATCGTTTTGGACTAAGTCTGAAAATTTCCTGTTTTCCCTCTCTGTCCATCTGATCAGTCTGGCTATGTAGTGCTTAAAGACATTTTGCAATAAGATACTTGGTCTTCTCTTTTAAAAACAGTAGAAGAATTTCATTTCCGGATTTCATGTGCTTTTCTAGATAAAAAGGAAAAAAAAACAAGAATGTGCTTAAAGGAAGAATTGTGTGGCAGAAATGCCAGCTAGGCTATATTAAATCTCTTCAGCCCAATTCTCTATAGTTTACAGAACAGCTGAAATGATTTGTATTGTTCCTTGCACCTGATATAGGTTCAAAAATTTGAAGTCAGACTTAAAGGAAAGGAAATAACCTTCCATCATTGATATCTTAAATTCGTATTTTCTCGATGGTCACTGAATAAAAATGTTATTAATCACGTAAAATGTCCAATTTATTACCCCCCCCCCCCCCGCCATGGAACGTAAATAGATAAAGGTACGGAGTCTCCTTTGAATAATTGCCTCTGGTATTTCGCGCCTTTCCTTACGTTCATTAACGATCTAATGCCATTCGTTGCCAATTGAATTCAGTGGTCATTAATATTGTTTCTGAAAAAGGACTCGAGTAACGCTTAAATTATCGTGTAATATGAAGGAGTTTTCGCCTTGAATCCCCCTAGAGGTGACTTCCTGGACTTCGTTATTTTAGAGTAGAAGTCAAAATTTTCTAGTAGAGCGCCAATTGGCTCACCGCGGGGTCATCCTATTGTATGGTCGCCGGCAATTTTACGTGAAATATCAGCCCCCACTTCGCACTTCCATGCCTCAGAGGCTACAAATCCACTCAGCAGTTCCCTTGTATTGTCAGCTGAAATTTGTCTGCCCATTCAGGACGAAAACCCAAACTTTGAATTACCTCAGCGTTAAGCCATTCATCCAGCAGGACCATTTTTCATTCTTTCCCGGAAAACAAGGACCACTTCCTGTCTCCACAGACTGATCAGGGCCTTTTTTTCTTTTTTTGCTCCTCTGCTTTTTTGTTCATAATCTATTATCTCCTCACTCCTCCAAATTATCGCTGACCTGGCGGCACCAGAACAACAAACACAAGGCAAAGTTTTGTAAAGAACGGCCACAGATAGGGGATAATGTATTTTTTTACGTGATACAACGCAATCCATCAGAGCTTGTCACTCGCTGTCCACCGACCTACTTCTCCCATCCAGGTCTGAAGTAGAAAGGGAAAGCAGATGTCCCTGGAGGTAGCATTGTCGCCATCTCTTGGTGGTTCGGTATCCTTGTCAAAGATAAATTTGTGGAGACAACAAGAAAAAAAGAAAAAGAAAATACAATAGCTGGCCCGGATGGTCGAAAAGAACAATAAATTTTCAGAAAAGAAATGATGGTGGCAGTGACGTGTTGGCCGAGGGTTTTCAAAAACCGGTGATCCTACCCCCGTTTTCTTGTATTTCCAGATGGGTGAAAATGATGTCACAAGCAAAAATTCGAGATCTAGCCTCTGCCTGGTATGCATTATTGAAGATTATTATAGATAAATCTTGTTTGCCGCTAGGAAAAAAAATCCTGATACTCATCTCACGGGTATTCTGTTCAGTATGAAAGTAGGAGCATTCTATCAGGCCCATGCAGATTTACTACAGTGTATCAATTTCAGCATCTTAAACTTAGCAAAAGACATATTTCCACTTAACAGCGCATTCCAGAGGAGAGTACTGTTTCTAATTTAGAAAACAATGATGCGAGTAATACAGTTCTTTAGTTATTGGAAGATTTTCGGCATTTATTAATTTTTTAAAGCCCCTTTTAAAACAGCCAAAAGTTCTCAAAATAACCCCTAAATTTTGATATTTGCTTTTTGCTCTTATGTACTCGTAAATGGTAGGTGGTAATATGGCTGTAGGCAAAAGAATATTTTGAACACCACTGGCACAGAGTTGTACGACAGAAGGTCCCAGAACACGGGGAGAAATGACTTCCTGTTGGTTTAATCTTGCACAACCGGGACCCAGACAATCAGGATGAGTGTAAAAGGTGTCATTTTTTTGTGTAAGTTGTTCCATCAAATTAGATGACACCCAGGGATGGTTGAAAACGCGACACGAGTTTGATTGTGAGGTAATTTGTTTGTGTCACTAGAAGTTTTAACTTGTCATACTCAGGAAACGGTGATCTAGTAAGTGAACAGCTGCCGGGACACTCCATTTTGCCAAAAAGGGGCGGGTGATGAAGAATCTTACCCTAAGTAATGAGTAGTACTATGAAAAGACAGCTATAAAATGTTTATTTTGTTCCACACTGTGTTCGCTTGCTGATGCCGTGTAATTTATCATTCTTGTTTGCTTTTGCTTACACTTAAAAATCAATGAGTAAACAAAACAAAAACAAAAAATTTAAAGTACCGGTAAATAAAAGGTGAAGAATGTTGTAAAATCAGCTGTAACATCAGTGATGCATAAATGGCGTAGACGGAACTTTCTAACATGAGCAATCTTACAATGCAGTTCTTTGAGGTCTTTATTTTAGGAGGTTCGCTGCCCTTGGCATTTACACCTCACTTTACTTGTTTTATTATTTCTTGTTCTGGCGGGGGGGGGGGGGGGGGGGGGAGAGATGATATGGATAAATTTTAATCTATTAATTTCAATTTTGCCCGGGCAGCGGCCTTTCGGCCTGCAATGCAGTCTCTTCTCCAATACGGATATGTCTCTTTCCATTCTTTTTAAAATTCTCTTGAATTTCTTTTTCTAATTCTTCCCATTTTTTACTTCTCCATTTTCGACCACTTCTCAGTTTAATATTGTTTTTTCTGTTAATGGTTTTAGTATGAGAGACATTATGCTGCCCTGTCTATTTCATTGGTACGTGGATTTTCCTGCACTATGTGTGTGTATGTGTGTATGTGTGCCCGCGTGTGTGGATCTCATTCATTTCTGCTTGAATCTCGTTAGAAGTGTATGCAAATGAAGGTGGGTTCCAAATTTATTCCTTTCTGACCTTTGACCTAACAGGAGAAACCTTAACCGAATTCCAGGAGAACAAAAACCCGACCAATCTGCTGGAAAAACGACTTTTGTTACAAATAGAGTCGGAACTTGGTGTCCACGTCAGAAATTAATATCTCTTTAATTAAAAGATTGCAGGGCGCAGTTCTTTTCTCGGAGCACTTGCTGACTTGAAGCCTCACTGCAGCAACAAAACGGGTACCCCGAGCCACCAGACAAAAAACAGTCAAACATCAAAGGGGAGCAATCGATTGAGTTGTGCACCCCTGCTCAAAAAGAAAAGGGACTTTAATCTGTCTTTAACCCCAATAGAAGACTCGGCCGGCTGTTGCTTGTGGCTGTGTCTGTGGGTTTTCCAAAATTCTGTAAATCATTCTTCTAGGGGTGAAGACAAAAATCTTGAAAAATGTGCGCAGTTTTCAGCGATCTCACTTCTTTGTTTAAATTTGTCACTTCGACTATACCGTGGAACAATTATGTACCTTGATTTATGGACCAATCGTCCTTTGCGCGGAGTAATTAAAATGCATGGCGTCATTTCTTAAAATTGATTATGCAGAGAGAGGAGTTCAGTTCTCCTGACCGCAAAACTTGGGGGAAAAAAGAGTATCATTCAGTTCACCAAAAAAATACTGCATGCTGAATTTTTGGGGGATATTTTGCCGAAAGAGTTTGTGAATCTTAAGACACCATTTCACACTATAATTGTCGTTCTGATCACTTATAGTTACTGTCTTGCTCTCTATAAAAGTGCAAAACGCTTTGAAAGAGCAGGTGCAGCGTTCTTGAAAGTTATATGACAATCTCACGTCCCTCCTGGCTGACAAAATTTCCATTCAAATGTCTGCTGATTTGCTTAAACCGGCGGTTCTTTGAATCATCAATAAATTGTTTCAAGATACCCTTTTGTATGCATTAAAAAAATTAACATATTTAACACACCCAATTGCTCCAACTTATACTCATCTGCCTTTCAGTGTCATGAGATGTTAGGTGATTAAACAGCCTAAACAATTCATAGTCCTCACACTGTGTTTAACAATAAGGTAATGTGAAACAGTCGTGTCTCGGGGGTGTTTAAAAATTGTTTTTAAAAAAAATTGTTAAATCACCATCCGCGCTGTTTGTGCCTGGCGCAGTTCTGATTTCCATCATAGACCTCAATCTCAGACTGCCTCTTACGGTTAGGGGAGAAGAGTTTTTCTGACGTCTGTTATCTCATACTTCAAGCTGTTTTCTGCTGTTTTTGGCCTAGCCTATGTCCAAAATGTATCCTTTTCGCTCGAGCTTTTACGAAACAAAATTCACCAGCTACAATCACTTGATTTCTTTTTTTTTTTTACTTATCATCTGAGATTCATTCTAATTTACGTAAATCAGCTTTTAAGCGGCTATATTACATGGATAATGTTATCTGTATACGTATGCTTCTTTTATCTCATTTGAGGAATTTGCCTTAGTGTCACTGCAGCCGAGTTAGAACTGGAGCAGACACGTCGTCGCCGCAGTGCAGCGTCAATCGGCGGTGTTGTTGTGTTTGTTTTTTGTTGTTGTTTTTTTTGGGGGGAGGGGGGAGGAGGAGTGGCGGGGAAGGAGTGGTCGGCCTGTTCGGACTGCTCATCTCAATTTCCAGCTACCAAGGTATCTTTAACGTGGGCAACGTGCACACGGGTCCTCCGAATTTTTCGTCCTTAACCGAAAAGACTAGGTGCTCGGTCCTACCTTTCATAGGATCAGGGACTGGAAAATGTGAGAAAAATCCAAAAATTCCAGCACACCTGCACCGACCAGGATTCGAACCCGGTACCTTCGGCACCACCTTGCCTCCAGGCCATCGTGTCCAGTTTTTTGTTGTTTGTTTTGTTTTGTTTTGTTTTTTTGTAAGAGGGTGACACCGGTGGCACTGTTGGCGATGCTGGTGGGAATAGATAAATATCAATTAATTTATATAAATGAAAGCAAACATGTGTCTGTCTGTGTGTTCGTACAAAATACTGGCTCATAGAGGTCGGATTCACAAGAAATTTTGAAGACGCCTTACGTTCGCACTGCAGAAGCTTCATTTTTTAAATTTTTTTACATGTGGAGACTCCAAATGAAGGGGAAGTTTTTGTTTTTTTTTAGTTTGCTTTGTGTCGCTGACTGCTCGCCTCCAGTACTCCTTTTCACAAAAGTCACTTCTTTCCGACATGTTCACTTTTACACAAACTGCCCAGTGAGCAGTAGTTCATTGTCATTTCATGATTGTTGACAAGGTGCGTAGGGCTTTAACGTGCAAAGAGGGTACTGTAAGACCAAAGAAACTACATACATTATAACAATATGAGACAAACAAACAATTAATTGTGTAAACAAAATATATTTAAAGGAACGGGTAAAATCAAGCAGATCTAATTATAATCATCCAGAACTGAGACTAAAAACCAGATTTATCCCCAGCAACGCCGGGTACCTCAGCTAGTATGATAGTATGTGTGTACTCAAATACCTTCCATTTCCGCGCCAGATGCTCCTGTGCGATATCCGAAGTTACATGCTTTAGTTTGTAGTATTCTTGATCAATTACAAAATAATAATGCTCATTTTCGTAATTTATTGAGACTGCCCTCGTGATGGTTCACCTTTGAAGTCCATTGAACTAATGAGACGGCACGTGAGCAGCGTTAAAGCCACATTCGGTTATGTGTTTGTCACAAGCTCCCAAAAAATAGACTGGTAACTGATGCGGAAAATCTTTTAAAAAGAAACAAAAAACTGCCGTGTAAAGAAAAACCCACAAAAGTTAGTGCAGGTTCACAGCGGGTCGCAGGGCGAGACTCCCGACTCCGGATTAGCCAATGACCGGGTGAATGTAATCCACGAGTCAGTAATGAGTTACTCCCCCTCGGAGACAGGCATGCCACTCTTTTGTCGCGGAGTCTTCCAGCGCTTGACAACAAAGAATTCCCGAACTTTAAAGAGCGCAGTACAAATACAAACAGTAACAGTGCTTGTGCCGTGTGGGGAAGGAAAAAAAAAAGACACACACACACGCAAACTCACCCAGTCACAGGTTATTATGGGAGCAGGTTTTCTTTTTCTTTCTTTCTTTATCTTGGTCTTAATGAAGTCAGAGGTCTCTCAATGCTGTACCAAATGCTGCAAAATGCCAAATGCTGAGCGTTCCAACTTACAGCTGTAATAAACTTTACTACAAACTAATCTCCTGAACTCATTTCGTGTCCACTAATTAAAACCGACAGATGTGTTTGGCAGTGTCATTGAAAGAACCGAGCAACCAAGTCACACACAAACCAGCCCACAGTAACTCAGTATAGAAAAGGTATAGAAGTATAGAAATCCACCACCTTCCTCCATCAGTTCTACTACATTCTCCTGCCCCGTTTCATTTATTTAATCAAAGAAGCAAATATCTGACCAAATACCTGACCACACAAACATCATAAGCACATAAAACGGTGTAATAATATAAATAACTGGAGATATAAGTAGCACAGAGCGTTTATTTCCTCTCGCCTTATATTTACATTTTTACAATAAAACACACCGTCATTTTTCAGTTCCAGTTTGTTTTACACAGTTACTGTGGACTTCATTTCTTAGTTTCATTAGTCTAATAATGTTCTGTCCAGTCTTGTTTTAAAAAAATCTGTCATTCTTAGAGATTTTTATATTGAAAATGATAAAATGTTGATGATGTGATAATAATGAACTCACAGCAAAGCAACATCACCAACTGCTTCAATACTGTTCTGAAATAGTGTATGTGAGGGGAGGGGAGGGCGGGAGGGCGGGGAGGAGCGCGTCTTCTGGTTGCAACACACTCAAAATCATCTGGCCGCCATAAACGTTTCTCTTTCAAGTCCAAAATAACTGCTTTCGATCTCTAAGTTTTTCTTTTTTGTTTAAAAAGATTATTCTACTTTTGCTGCAGACTAATAATTAATCTCTTTAGCCGCCATGTCGTTTTTGTTCAACCAACGGAAAATGACAAACAGGCAACAGCTTCTGAAGAGTCGTTTCTTTCTCTTTGGTTCCTTTCACATCTACTGAGGAACAATGAAGACCGGAAGTGACCATCTGGCTCGGATGTGCAGTGCAAAAAAATAAATCGTCAGTGGTCAAATACTGGCAGGATTCAATAGTCACCAATCTGGAAGCTAAAGGAACAACAAGGACCAAAAAAAAAAAAAAAAGTAAGAATGCTTTTATTACCGCCATAATTAGTTTGATATTACTACGCTCTTTCTTCCCCACTCATTTTTTTTTTTGTCTGTCAGCAGGATGTGTTCTCTAATTTTCTTTTTCTCTCTCTCTAAACTCGCTCTGCCTTTTTACCTGTTTATTTCTCTCCCCCCCCCCCCCTCTGTTGTTTACTCCCTCCCCCTCCTCCCCCACTCCGCGGTCTGTGTGTGTATTTTGGATTAGAGATAAAAACGTTTTTCTTTGAACAAATGCTATTAAAATATCGGAAACAGATCATTATTTAGATCCACGTGCCAACCAATGAACGGACTACAATTACTGATGGCCACACGTTCCATTGATGTTATTTTTTATTGTCATCATTGTTGTCATGCAATTTTGCTCCTAATAACAAATGGAAGAAATAACTTTAAGTTAAATGGCTGAGAAACATAATCTCAACAATATTTCACAAATGCTATTTCACTTTGCATTGTATATTATGAGGGAGATTAAAATCCAAACATGTCTTTGAACAAAGTAAAACTGCGCCATGCAGAAATTTCAGACAGCACTTTTCGAAACAAGATATAACAATGACGATGGAGGAAAAACTGAGAATGGTGTTTGCAACGTAACAATGAAAGTGTAAACGGGTGTGGTGTAAAGACAAAGCAGCAGCATTTGGTGGGCCCATCCTTGAATATGCAAATGAAGGTTGAAAGATGAAAACCGTTTCAAGTAGCAGGACCAAAACGTCGTGGACCTCTCCTGCTTACTGAAAGCAACACTCCTAATAACAATTAAACTTAATCCACAGGTCACATCGGCTGGAGGAAATTTGCACACCGCACGAGAGAGCACTGCTAATGAGCAGGGTCAGCATAAATCGCCCACTGACCATAGTCACGGGGCCCACTCCTGTTGACTTTAGGGTAGAGTCCGAGATAGAAGTACCCCGGGGCAAGGGCTTTCTTCGCTCCTTTCAGTCTGAAACAGAGGCGAGAAGAAGACGGGGCGATTAGAGTTCAGGGAATTATTAAAGACCACGGGAGAACGGGTTCAACTACAGGTTCTGTGTGTGCCTAAATGCATCTTTTAATGATTACAATCGTAAAAATCCCTTTGCTGGCTTCGGCCTCTGTCCATGGATTCACCTTTCCCATTTTTTTCGTTTCCTGTCTGGACTCGGGTTCTACTTTTAATAAAGCTTGTTATTTCTTTGGTCAAACAAGGCGCTTTCTGGACAAACATGCCGGTGTAAACAGCAACGAGTTTACAGCGATCAGGCAGGAAGTTTTGCGGTTGGAGACGTTTCAAAAGCGAGTAGGAAACCAGTCTCTGCAAACATTTTACAATTTTCTTTAAAACATGATATGATGGGAGACAGAGGCATGTGGAAAGAGGAAACCGCCTTAGATGAGTAACAGTTATCTAGCTATTCTCCAACTGAACATATCAAGAAAATTCAGGTACAGCTCTCGCCATGAAGAAAGTGCAAAAATTTATCTTGGCACTCGGAAAAGGAGGGAGAACAATTTCAACCAACCCAGGAGACTAGCCAAGGTTGGAAAGAATTGAAAGAATAAAAACCGAATCGCTGCTACACCCATCCACCCTTCCCCACTTACACACGTAGTTCCCATAATCTCTCATATAAGATAAAAGAACCAGACCAGGGCTTACTAAAATCACCTAATTTTTGCATACTGAACTGCATGGTGATTTGGTTCCCTTCATACTTCTTGGAGTGCCTCTATATATTGATACTGGTCATCATAGTGACTCGATCACAAGTCACGACCTTGATTCTTGTTTATTGTAACTCCACTTCTTGCACAACTGAGAAATTCGACCAGAAATATCTGCGCTTTAGTATAAGGAATTGGAATAAATCGTGTCAAAGTGTGCATTTGATACAGGTTTTCTACATACTACAAGATCTCCATTTTTATTTTTTTCAGAAAATAGAGACGGAACAAACAAGAACTAAGGTCTCAAATTATATTCAGTGAAATTGCAGTTTAAACTGATTGAGAAATTATTTTTGGGTTTTCACTTTTTCTGAAGAGGAGGTAAGCTGCTCTCCCTGTTCTCGGTTTGAAGATGACCAGAAATAAGATGCACTGGGCGGTTGATGGCGGAAGAGCAAGATGGATGAAACAAGAAATTGAGCAGGACCAATGCAGAGTGGGTAGAAACATTAAAATATCACTTCTAGTGGAGACTCAGTGGTATCACAAGTTCAAACTCGAGGAGACGGAATGGGGATGGGGAGAGGGGTGTGTGAGAGAGTGGAGGGGGGGGGGCTATTGTTGTCCGCGTGGAGAGGAAGTCATCAACATTATTATTAAAATGGGCGAAACTGAGATGATGTTTTGTTGGTGAGAGCGTCTTTTGTAGCGGGTTTATGGGGCCGTTGGATGGTCGGTACTTGAGGACTTTTCCATCGTACCGGCTCGTGGCGGCTGCGGGTCATTACAGATACCATGGCAAGAAGAAACCACCCTGGCCTTTTTTTTAAGTACTCCCGTCACAAAATATCGAAAGGGGCAAACATGATAGAAGAAAGAAGATAGTGTCCAAGAGAGGGGGACATAAGAATACCCGGAAAATACTTCACAACATGTAAAATTTTATAGACGGTATAATTTCATGCCACTTGAAATCTGTAACCATGTGGACTGCATGTTAAGACTCGCTGAGTTTAAGACTCTTACAGCAACGAAAGTGTTTGAAATACCAGCATGGATCTTAATACAAGTTCATCATTCTTTTTCACTGTTTCATAAAGATCATCCATGACATTCACTCGCGTACACACCTGATCACACAGGACTTTCACACTCAATAAAGTTTTTATCTTCAGGTGTGCTCTGACCACAGCGTTATTGCAGGTGTTATAAAAGATGTAGGCCTATTTAGAAAGACGTTTAGATCCGGATTACGGCCAAGATACAGGGATGATTGATTGGGGGGGGGGGGGTGGGGGTGGGTAACATGTTTAGGTATCTCATTTATTCTCGCTTCTTCCTTAACGTTTTACCCAAGTTTTACCCCCCCCCCCCAAAAAAAACCGCGGGTACACATTCCTTTACAAAAAATTAGACTTTGATTCTCCCGTCTCCAATATCATTCAGAGTTCCCAAAATATGGTCCCGGGTGACTGAGATTAACATGTAACAAAGAATCAAAAACGGAGACGTTTTATTCCTTTAAACTTTTTTCGGCCGATACAATCTGGATCTCCCTTACTTTTAAGGCCCATGTTGTCCGTCACTAGTGACCTGGGGGACTTGCTACTGACACCTGACCAGCGTCTTCATGGCATTTTATGCCGGTTTTCTCATTTTATGTGCTGTCTAATGACATGGAGGGTTCTAATGCTACACTTTTACAACTATTAATCTGTTTGCCATAAAGGCAAATGCTGAGCCTGTCTTGGGCTATCGTGATTTTGAGTCTGATAGCTAAAAGCTCTGCAGATGAGCTCTGTGCATTTCTCACAATAGTAACATTTCTGGATGCAAAAGTCCTACTTTCAGAATGCAACTCAGTCATTTTTTTTTCCTTTTTATTTTGAAGTGCGTCATTAATCTTTAGATCTCATCATTATGCCTGTCATTAAAGTGTCATAAAATAACAAAAGGGGGAAGTGGCATCTTGGGTCAAGCCCTATTGCGACCCACTGTGGTGGCTTTTTAAAATGTGTTTATGCTGGTCGCCTAGTAACGGTGGGATTTCTAGAATAATGTCTGATTACTATACCATAATTCAGACGCCCATCTCTGAAAAAGTAAATGCAGTGACATGAGTAGTATTCTTCCAAACAAGTCAAACTAATTTCAGAGCAAGAAATAAAGCCTTGCACACTTAACTGCACGAAGCTCTTGACGCGGTGGGACAAGTTATTTTACGACCGTTTACACCACGCTATGTTTTGTCATACACTCCCTCCCAATTTATGTCTCTTCTTCTGCACGGCGGGGAAATTCCACCAAACTCTGTATGTCACAATGCCCCAGGACTAACATGTCCATTAATCTATGCACGTTAATGATTTCCTATTCAACCCTCCATTCTTGTTGACCTTATGCCGCGCGCGTGGGGCAGGACCATCCCCCCTGAGCCGACTCCAGTTTCACGGATCAACACCTACCAATAGCCAGTCCATCTACAACAACGGGGGAAAACAACAATCACGGTCATGAAGCTCTGGCTCTCCATTATGATTTATCCGCGAAATCGCAGTAAATAAAACCTCACATCACCAGCCATTTCGCAGCTTTAGTCACTAAACACGTGGGGACAGAGCGTCGTGACATAGGATGACAAATGTATCTTTGCGATTAACGTCTTTCTAGTCGTGAAGAAATCGCAATTGGCGACAGAGAAAAGACGTCTTCACGCTTACTGGGTAAGGACGGAGCCTTGGGGAGGGGGGATTTGGACGTCAGATAGGGCTCCATAATTGGTGAATTATGGATTTAGTGTAGCCAGCTACAGAGCTTAGTAGAAACCTTACACTTGTCTGTATGAAGGCTGGAGACCCACTGAGTTGGGTTATCGGGCCTGACACGAAGTTGATAAGATAACCTGGATGACTTAATTGGGTCTTTTCTGTAGGAGAACTTCATCAGCTGCCTGCCGGACCCGCCCCCAGACAGTTGGTGAATTGGCTACAGGGAGATGTCACGTATCTCTCAAACACATCAAATCTTCACGAGACACTGAGACCACAAGTGGACTGAAGGAAATTGCTTATTCTTCAAACTTTCTCTCTCTCTCTCTCTCTCTCTCTCTCTCTCTCTCTCTCTCTCTCTCTTTTTCTGACTCTTTCCCTCCTTTTTCCTTTCTTCTCTTGCCTCGTACTGCAGCATTTCATCTCCACCATGTTTTGGTTGCCTCTTAATGTTTGTTCCTTGCTTATTTTCAAAGTTCCTGTCCTGCTTTCCTATAGCAGAAATAAAGATTATAATCCGCTAAGAAAGTTAATGATTACAGCCTGAGAGAAAAAGCGCGCTCCTGAGCATATAATATGGAACAGCTTTATAAATTATATCAGTGGCAGTCACTCACAATGCTGATTATTTCGTGCTCTCGATGAGCCGCTTTCTCGGCTCTTTCTTCTTTTTCTCTTTCTCGTTCGCGTTCCGCGGCCTTCTCGGCTCTTTCTGCGGCACGCTCTTCTCTAGCTAGGTCTTCTTTTAGTCTACTCTCGCACCAAGAAGCCAGCTGGTCCTCGGGTATGCCTAACAGCTTCGCTGAATTTATATAGGAAGTGTAATCGGCCATTATGATTAGTTACAGTCACAATAGGTCTCTACAGGAGATCTATTAATGTTAATGGACAGGTCTCCGGATAAATTCACGCAATAACCCGTCTGACAGTGTACTATGTTATCACTGTAGTATTTATGTTAATCCGATACGCGATAAAAAATATTTACTTATTTAACTCCGCGATTATTAATCCCTGAGGCAAATTGCACTCGTCGGGTCGACGTCACTAGTAGACGACAAAATACAAACAATGTTCCTTCTTCAATGAAATCGCAGTGTCCTTACTGTTATCACTGCCGATGTAATATATAATTACATGTGAATCAACGAATATTAGATCGTTGATTACTATTTTTAGCTATTTTTCTATAGCTCTAGTATAATTGCAATTGCAAGGTAATTTTATTACCTGAAGTTCTCTTTAAAGAACAATAACTTCAGTAATTATATACTGGATATTCAAGGCAGGTGCACAACTGCACTTGAATGGGGAATCAATATTCCCAATATATAAATATATACTCTGGCGTATCAGCCTTATACGTCACAATAACCAGATAAACTCAATCAATGCGTCAATGTAGACACATGACTCACACAGGCATTATATTAAACAAAGGAATGTACCAACAACATAATGATAAAGGTCTAATGAAAAAAAATACACCAAACACGACGCTAGACAAACAAGAAAAGACGAACGATAACAGACCCTACAAGTTCTGAATATAATTACAGATAGGTGAGAAGAGAACAAGAGAGACGTCTTCCCAAAGAGACGAGGAAGATGTGAACGCCACAATCTAAACAAATATACAGGTCCCTAACAAAGACTATTCTCACGAATGAGAATCCTCACTGTTTTAATCACCACTGGTTGTTGCGAGACCGCAGACGTTGTCGTCGAAACAGCAAAGTCGGCGACCAAGCCACCACTTTGGCACAGAGGACACGCACACGTAAGAACCCTCGCCGACCTCCCGCAGTTCTAACAAAGAAGAAAAGTATAAAAAGCCTGTAAAACACGAGGAGGAACACTCAACTCCCCAGACGCAGACAAAATTTTAGGATGGAATCACTTAACTTTCAAGGAACTGGGTGGTAATTCCTTTAGCCCTTGCGTACACCACAGTCAGTCTTTTTTGTCTTTCACCGTTCCATGTTCTGTTCTGTAGTCTCCCTGGCCTCGGTCATCGGGTCAATGGGAGAGCAGCGACATATGTAGAAGTAAAAATAACAAAGCAGTATACAAAACTAAATAATAAATAATTTTAAACTAGCTCAACGTGCGACACCCCATGAGCGACGGATCATGAAAAGAACAAAAATGTAATGCAAACAAAGAGAAAAGGTGATTATAATCTAACGAATTTAAGAAATTAAGGATTAAGAAATTTGGTAAGTCCCCTCCAGTGTCGCGATGTGGGTTAGATGGGGAGAATTCGACTGACACTCTTTCGAGGTCCGCTCCCACAATCGACGCACACACAAAAAAAAAAATACTTGCACTCTAAAAACTAAATAAATCAATTGCTTTGATTTTTAGCAGAACTGTAGGGCAGTTTAATTACAGGAATTAATGTAACAAATATAATTATAAATATAGATATCAATTCAAAGGCAACTGAATCTAACTAATGAAACTACAGCTTTCTATAAAGACTAACTTATTCACTCTAACTACTTGCAGGTCATATGAGTTAGATGCCAAATAGAATCCGCGCACGTGGCGACGGATATAACAGTTTAAATTCTATTAATTCAATGAGACATGTTATGATATGGATATTTCCTCTAGACACGCCATGGAGAATGCTTGTACAACCATGCGTTGTCTGGCGGTAGCTCTGAAACTGTCTTCAAAAGTAAGTAGAACGGTTCACTTTCATCATTACAAATTAGTATGAACTCTCACCATTAGGCCCTCACTGGGAGTGAGAGCGCTGGATGTAAACGCTGTGGGTTCATATCAAACCAAGTAGCTTAGGCTCTGGAGCTTTAAAACATCACGCTCCTCACAATATGGACTGCTCAACTGCGTCTCTAGGTCTCTCATCTGGCTGAGGACTATCGCCGTCCACCTCGTAAATGGATTGTCTACATGTGGCCTCTATCTAAGCTCTGCACGGGTTTAAATACTAAAGCTATGTCTCGACCTTCCGTCCAGATTCATACATTTGACTGGTGCAGTCGCTTCAGCTCAGCCTGCAATATTAATTTATGCTTGTCATGGCCTTGCGCCAAAATCAAGGTCAATTTTACGGTCTGGACAAAATTTAAAATGCGAAACATTAACTACTAAAATCTTCAAACCCCGTGCTTTCTACTCTTATGCACGAATTTCCGAACGCCAACTAGGCGTCTAAATAAACTACCTTTACTCGCCCCTTATCTATGTTAATCAAAATCACGGGGTCGAGAACTGCTCTGTCATTCCTAGCTATACATTTATTCTGTCTCGCCCCTCCTTCTCTCCATCCATCAGAAAAAAGGTGTTTCAAAACAAACTGTTCACGAGAACAGCTCAAGGACAAATTACGCTGGTTATAATCAACAAGATCGTAAAAATTAACTCACTGACGTCGTGACCTAGCACGGCATTTATGATCCTAATGTGATCATGACACTGGTGGCGAACATGCGTTGTATGCATCCCAGTTCCCTCAGAGAGTTCCATACAACCATATTTACGACGATTTGTTGGCCTTTTGCCTGCCCGTATATAATTTGATTGTAACAAACAGTCACGACTTGTAATCGACACGAATAGTTACAATTACAGTCACAGAAGAAAACTCATTATAAATTATTCTGTTCTGTTTTAGCTGCCAGGCACAATCATCTGGGTGCCTACATTTGCGCACAGAAGACGCAATAGAGCACCATGTAGGTACGACGTTTCAACAAGTAGGTTTTCCGAAAATAGTGGTGAAGCTCTTCTGAAGATGGACCAGGAGATTGGTTGGTAAGGCAGGTGAACACACAACCTCCCTTGAAGAAATATCATCCAATATCTAATTGAAAAGTGGATGACTTCCCGATAGAGATGCACGGGGGGTAGTCTGAAAACGTGTGGGCAAAGTACTATAGTATGTAAATCAACCTGTCACTGGTGGTTGGTGAGAGCTCTGGGTGCTCTCTACTTGTTCTTGACCCAAGTCTTAAATCTTAATCCTTACTGCCGGAACTTTATCTCAACGTATTTGAAGATATCAGTTACGTCTGAATACAGTTGTTTAATCTTATTTCCATTTTGTCATAATGTGATGTTATAACATAAATCAGAGAAGAGGTGAGAGGAGAAATGAAAGATATAGTACACTGGCGAAACTCAGCTTTCTTTTACTGAGCTCTGAATGTGATACCTATTGACTGCATATCAAAAAAACGTTCGTGGCAATGAGAAATTTGACAGCATAATTCAGCTTGTCCTATAAATATCATAGCTCGGTGTCTTGACTTTTGAATCACTGTGATGTTTCCACTTTCTCTCACTAACTTTCTTCTGACACCAGCCGTGATGGGCACGGCACAAACACACTAAATAATCGACTATCTCTCTTCTATAAGTTATAACAAACGATATCTGTATTGCTTACATATATACAATAATTATTAATTCATTCAATAATAATAGGAACATAGGTCATACAATTTCATGTGAATTTCGATGGAATGAAGTTGATGCAAATCAGTACATGCTAATTAAATGGCTTCGTAATATTCAATTTCTAGCACATTTTATAAAACACATGGGAACATTCAGCATAAGGAAACCTCTCCTTTAGGGGTGTATGGCGCTATCTGGGCTCTGGTTCTTCCTCTCTACCCTGGCTTGACTGCGCAGTTAGATCAACAGGTATCGGCAGGTACCAATAGGTCGGGAAGCCAAGAAGCCACGATGTCGTTAATCAAAGTACAAGAAGTTGAGAAGCCAAGAAGCCACGATGTCGTTAATCAAAGTACAAGAAGTTGAGAAGCCAAGAAGGTGTTGTTCTTCCTCCTCTGTAGAAAAACAATCGCAAAGTCCTAATCTACTGCTGGAAGGCATGACTTCCATACTTACTCCATGACGGATATTCATCATTAACACTTTTAACCGCTGACGCTGTTATAAGTCAGGCTGCAGCTCCCATACTCCATAGGCTCCCATATAGGCAATAGAATAAACGATCAATACAGTTTTAATGATATTTACACGTTCCCCACGAAGAATAACGCTCTCTCTAACGGACCCCATCCTATAAGGTTTCGTAACATATATATAACGGCGTTTCCGTGACTCTCTCAGAGGCAGTAGTTATACCAAAGTAAACCCACTAGATTTAGGTTCTACAATCATGAACATTAAGTAAAATACACATACATCGTACAATTAACTTACCACTCAGCAACAGCCCAAATGCCGACAAGATACCAAAGATACCACGCTCTGACAAAGGATGTTTGCGGGTTCCCTGACCTTCCCCACTCACAAGACTAGTACAAAGTTACAGTTGCAGTTGTGGTCTCCTCTTCGGCACGAAGCTGGTGAGTGCTCTCAGCGGTCTGAAGTTGGAAGGAGCGTTCGGGGATTTATACCCAGTCAGGTAGCGTCCCAAGACGCTCACCGAGTGTACATTAGTTATCCTAATAGCCACCCCCGTCGACTCCACGTCAAATACTATTGAAACAGCTCTACCCCCCAAGCAATTCCCAGGTGATCTGATCGACAAGTACGGCGGTCAAGTAAACACTACCCTTTTCGGGTGTCAAAGCGCTTCAGTTGCATCGGCTACTTTCCCCCTCTGGCCTACAATAACTCTGTCTCCCCGCCGTTAGCTATCTTCCCACGCTAGCTATACCTTGCCTGTCTGTCGCCCTGTTACAATCACCTCAAAATTTACGTAACTAATCTTCCATTTTTCAGATAAAAATCTGTTCATGAACGTTCACCTTGTTTTGTGAGTTCAAAGAGCAAAGGTCTTGGGCTATAGATTTACCTTGGCAAATGCTATCCAAATGACATGATGCAAGGCGGAACACTTACATTTCATTAGCATTAATTTTATACAGCTACACCAAGAAATAAAGAAAGTAAACAGAAATTAATTTTGTTGTTGTTGTGTATTGACTTCAGCAGAGATCAAGATCATAACCAGCTGATAAATGATTAGACAATAGTGCAACTCAGAGCGTTTGATACAGTATAACTTTACCCCAGCAGGAATTATTCACAGTGCCGATGATTGTCTCGGCCATGATATGCATGTGATGAGAGACGGAAATCAGAAATGATCAAACAAATTGTGTGTTCAGTAGTGTGTCTTTCTGATGAAGTCAAAAGCATAAAAACTTTGCTATTTTTATCATGATAAAGAGTTCAAATAAATTAGAACTATGGAAGAGCTCGACAAGGTCTACAATGCATTTTAAACATGTGTCAAAGTGTGCATTTGTTATACCTCTTCCACGCACTAAAAGATCTCCAGTTTTTCAGAAAATGGATATAGAGCATAGAAGAACAAGCGAAATAGTTTTTTATTTGTAAAGTTTGAAAGTAAGACCAGTTCATTTAGGTGTATCAGTTCATATTCTGCATTCTCCACTGGAAATTGCAACAGTCAGCCAGCTTATGGTCATATGAGATATTTGCCCGCGTACTCTTCATTATGTGTACTGGCCGACCCACGCAAGATAAATCTTGCAAATTTTCCATGTACCAAGCCCAACCGTATATCTAGATCCAAGCTGCATTAAAACGGCATTTGGATTCCATGCTATGACTAATAGAACTTACTGTTACACCACAATTTCACGTAGAAATATACAGATATGATTACGTTGATTTTCGGTTACCAATGTGTAAAGAGAGGTCAAGGACGCAATTTCCATCACATTTTTCGGCTCTATCCGACGAAAATGTGTCTATGTTTTTGCGGTTCAAAATATTTTAATATGAAAGACTGCTTTTCAAAATGAATGTGTCCACGTAACTCTTCGTCAAAAATTGATGCAGTGCACCAAGTTTTGGCGTAGTCGCGAAATTTTAGCTGCTTACAGGTTCACCCTTTAGCTCAATTATAGTGAGATGTGTTGATGTGCCTCTATGCTTTTAGCCTTTTGTTAAGGGACCGTACTATGGCCGCAAACGTTTAACGTTGAATTTCTCGGTTGTGCAAAACGTGGACTTGGACAGACAAGAACTAAGGTCGGCATATTAAGTGAATAACAGCAAGCATTTTCTTAAAATTGCCTTTATTTGTGGATACAATAGTCATCCATCAGACTGCAATATCATCATACCATGCTCTCAAAGATGTGTTGTTGTTGTTGTAGTTATTGTTATTGCTGTTGTCGTCGTTGCTGCTGTTAGTTTGCATTACTCCTCTTCCTCGAGACTGCGGCAATCGCACACACAAACAGACTGAAGCATACTAGACCAGCTGGTGGAAATGTGCTGTTTACGAACTGCCCCCATGCCTTGTAATGACCGTGTGACACTGATTAGGTTAGCCAGACCAGCGACTAATTTAACACCCGAATTCAGTCGCTGATGTCACCGTGTTGGACCATTGTCACCGCTTTAACTGCTGACAGTGATTGCATTAACTCTCTCGTCAAGTTTCCATGAAGTGTTAGCAGGCAAATAATTTTCACATTTAATGGCAACATCTAAACAGCCATGCACCACAAACACTTAATCCATCTCATACTGGTATCATTTTGCTCTTACTCTCAATCTATCTATTTATCTATCTATCTATCTGTCTATCTATCTATCTATCTATCTATCTATCTATCTATCTATCTATCTATCTATCTATCTATCTATCTATCTATCTATCTATCTATCTATCTATCTATCTATCTATCTATCTATCAATCTATCTATCTATCTATCTATCTATCAATCTATCTATCTATCTATCTATCTATCTATCTATCTATCCATCTATCTATCTATTTATCTATCTGTCCATCCATCTATCTATCTATCTATCTATCTATTCTTTTCAATCATTTTCTCTCTAAAGCAGGGCTCTCCTCTCGATGCCTAAATACTTCTGTGCGACTGTTAGACTGCCGTCAGACAACATAAACAATGGAACTGCCCATGAAAATTCCAGTGTCATTCATCCAATTTCTAAGGCGCTTTACCTGGTTGAGGTTCCACAACTTTGGCTGTCATGGCCACGTGCTAGTGAATGACAACTTACAAGACTCGCCAGGGACCGAAGAATCCTGTAGCATACTGATCTACGTTATGCCCCAGGGGCACAGAAACATGGATTAGATAGCTAGCAAAAATGATGCTGGGCTACAGACTGGTATGACTCAAAGTTTATGTGAACCAAAGTGAGACTGCAAGGGAAAGGCGATTGGGCGGATTTTTAACATTCCTCTGACTCCACTAGACCAAGGACAAGAGTTTGCAATGATCGTAAACCACAAATATTGCAACAATGTTCTCTTTTGTGGGTGCCACAATGGGCCTTCCAGGAGACTGGTGAACCAAAATGCATACTGCACACTCAAGTCAAAGCTCACTAATAGTCTACCACCTGCAGTCATACCAGCATTTTGATAATCCCCATCTGTTGCATTGATGTTAAAACTTTAATTCCTTTTATTCAGCCACGTAACTTTAACTGTGGTACTGGCCGTTTTCAGTTCATGTTTTGCTTTTTATCTTCTGTGGTGAAATATCAATTTTTAAAAATATATTATTGACTCTTATTTTGCTGGTGGGAAGCCGTTTGGTGGGAATTTACTAAACTGATCTTCGTCAAACTCCGTCAAACGATATACTGCTGATTTAGTTATCACATTGTGGAGAAAATAATTTCCTACCCAAAGTCGCTATTTCGTGTCAGTTTGTCACAAGGAAACATCGGGTTAAAAGCAGATAATTCACTTAGGGCAATTTCTGTGCCATGTCCAGATAATCTTCTTCCCTTCGGAAAGAGTGAATATTTCAGCGTTATACTTTTCATAAGCGCATTTCATCGTGGTGGTGTAGGTTACCTGACGTCCACGCAAATCCCTACATGGCAGGCTGCTTGGACAAGTGGCACGCTTACAGCCGTGTCCCGCGCACGAGAGGACGCGTGTACCAAATTCTTGTACGACATTAGGCCTTTTGTTAGTGTCCCTATGGCAGGACAGCTATTCGCTCTTCGCGCCAATAAATTGGCCCCGTAAGTTTACGTACACGAGACACGTATGACAAGATAAACACTGCACTTGTTTTAGGCACGTTTTCAGAATTTTTGTTCAGTGAGATTAGAAGAAAAGGGGCGTCCACCAGACGCAGTGACGGACAACATTGTGACATGATACAAGTGTCAAAAGCATTTTGTCTCATTTACTGTCTGGTGTTTTTAGAGGATGGAACATACAGGGTGGTCTTTGGTAGCGGTAGATAGGCATATAATTGATGAGGCCGAGAAAGTTCTGGCGAAATAGGCATACAATTGATGAGGTCGAGAAGGTTTGGTGATCGCCAGAACAAATCGGTGATGAAGTGGTGATTATCCATAATACTATTTTTGGAAATCTGTCATTGTCATTCAAAAACAAGTAACATTTTCGTTAAATGTTACATATTTTTCTCAACTTAACCCTTAGCACAGATATTTTTAAGCAAAAACTGCAGTGATATTAAGTTAAATTACAACAAAAACACCAAAAAACACACGAGAATACTAAGATCATGACGATGATGTGTAGAAAGATACAGCAAGATAAAGAAAGGGTGGATTATTATTTTTGAAAATTTGAAACGCAATTAATTATTTCCTGCTCTTTTCGACTTTCAACTGCCAAGGTATCCTTAACGTGCACCCCCCCCCCCCCCGTGTTTTCCATCCTTATCCGAGAAGACTAGATGCTCGATCTTACCTACCATAGAATCAGGGACAGGAATTTTTTACCAAAAAAAAATATTCCAACATGCCGGCACCAACGGGGGATCAAATCCGGTACCTTCAGCATGGGAGGCGAGCACCTTGCCTCTAGACCAAAGTGTCTCCTAAACATTCTTAATTCTACTAGATGAAGTTCCCGGCATTATCCGGGATTAACCTGTGAACCCACCGTACCATTTCTCTCTCTCTCTCTCTCTCTCTCTCTCTCTCTTTTTGGTCTAGAAAGCTTCCCATATTTTACTGTCTTACTACAGATTTCATGCGCACCAGAACACTACGCATTCATTTCTTGTAGGGAAACTGCGCTCACCGAATTGAACGCGTATTAATACATCGTTTCCGGTGCGGTGGGCTTACTACGGGGAGCCAAAACAAAGATCATTGTATTTTACTTTTTTACGACTTTTAATTTAAAAATACCTGAAACTTGAATCAAGATAATCGGTGGATACAAAAGCGATTGGACTGGATTCGTTGACATTTAGGAAAATTAACTTTATAATCTTTGAAGCTGTTATTTAGGCTCTAGTGTCGAGCAAAAAAAGGGTCAAAATTGCACCACAATGTATTACTCCCACCACTATTTTTTTTTGTAATAAGATGGGGTTCATTTGAAATGTTTATTCCACGAACGGCTATTGTTTGATCAATTTTTTTGCGGGTGGTAAACAACTAAGTCACTTTCGTTTAGAGTGGATACAAAATTTAATGCTAATCGCAGAATCCTGCAGAAAGTATGGCTTCATCGATCTTTTCATGCCTATCATGTTTGTATATATGAACATGTAGATCCATACGTACATTTTAGACTAAATAAACGTAATTCTAAAATATTTTTTGACTAACAGATTTTGATACTGTCTGGACCACACAGATAGTTAAAATGAAACATGGCAAAAAAAAAAAAAAACAAGAAAAAAATACTTTTTTTTTTGTGCAAAGACCAGCGTCAGAAACAAGAATTATAGGTACCGTAAACCACGAAAGAATTAGAAAGGAAAAACAGATAGTAAAGAGCCTACAGTTAGTGTTCACACTTGAAATAACTTTTCCGACCACAATTTATCTGATATTCAGACAAGATTCCCGGTCAGAGAAACTTGTGAAGGAAACGTTTTGTTCCTCCACCCATTGCAATTTTCTGTCATACGTAAAAACACTTAACTGTGAAATGAACATTTGCAAGTCTCAGCTCTTGGAATTCTTCGTCAACAATTCATTCTATCTGATCCACTAATATTACACTACATTCAGGGTTGCTGACCTGGAAATGTCAATGTTGTGAAAATAACAGTACGAAAATAACTTTTTCCTTCTTTTTCTTTCATGTTATCATAGTTGTCATCTTCATCTTGACTTCCTTCGTTTTTCTGGTTTTTTTCTTCTCCTTCTTCATTATTTTTCTACTTCATCTTTACTTTCAAATTCATCCTTTACCTTTTACTTTCTCCCTATAGCACTATGAATTCTTTCAATATTTCTTCTTCTCTATCTCCATTCTTCACGCCCCCCCCCCCCGGCCATCCCCCAACCAAAGCGGCCTTGCTCAGACTTTGTGGTGCAAATGCCTATAAATAGACTGGCTATCCCATGACAGATGGCACGTGCCAATAGAGGAATCGGGGCCCCGAGGGTTAATGGTGGAAATCCGTGACGAGCTTCACCCTTCAGTGTTGTGTGGCCGACCTAAGGGGTCAGCTCAAAAGAATCCCGTCTTACAGAGGAGACAAGGACCTCTTGTATCCAGTTCTGTGTGCTGGTTGGTTTAGGTTGAAATTTCAATAAAAGACCACAGGTTTCCTATGCTCTGTCTATGTTTCATTAGTTTTTTAATTACTCCGTGTCCCTAGACACATGAATGTGTAATGACAGAAAAAGTAACAACAGTTAGTGGAATTTTAAATTTAAATATTGGGCGTATTAGGAAGAGACAGCGCAACCTACCGTAACATTCTCTTCAAACTATAATATTCTCTCTCTCTTTCTCTCTGTGTCACTCTCTCTCTCACACACACACAGTGCGTCTCCCCGTAGCTCTCTTTTTCTCTCTCTCTCATCCGTCTTTCTCTTTCTCTCTTCTCCAGTGTCTCTGTCTATCTATCTATCTCTCTCTCTCTCTCTCTCTCTCTCTCTCTCTCTCTCTCTCTCTCTCTCTCTCTTTCTCTCTTTCTCTTTCTTTCTTTCTCTCTCTCTCTCTTTCTTTCTCTCTCTCTCACTCTCTTTCTCTCTCTCTCTTCTTCCCTCTCTTTCTCTTACCCCTGTCTATCATTTTCTTTTTTTTTTTTCTCTCTATCATTTTTCTTGTCTTCACGTTTATTCGATTACGCTGGCCTTTTTTTTTTTTTACTTATTACTGAACTGAAATATTTAAAAAGATATCTAAAAGAAAAAAAAGTTCTTATTCTGTATTGTCCCGCAGTCATCCGGTCATCTAAACCTAAATCAAAATGCGACTGCACTGGATCAATGAACACAGCAACGAGAAACACATTTTTTCCGAAATCTGACTTGTTCCCAAAGAGACGGTACAAAACGATCATTTTGATGCATCGCCATAAAAAAGCAGTTGGAAAGGGGAAAAACAGCCGGCCTCAGATTTCGTCCCGTTTTCGTGAACACAACCCAAAAAGGGCAGTCTGTGGACATAGCCTGACTTCAGGGCGTAAGCCTGCCATTATCCATAACAAGGGAGTATTCTTGTGCCTGACTGATCGGCTTGTGCAGTTTCCCTGGTCCTGATATTATTGATGAGGGGATCTCTCCTGGCGTCTAGTTTCTTGCCTCAACAGCTCAACTTACACTGGTCAAAGGCTGCACTGCTGGGAGTGAGTAAAATACAATGCGTACACCAGTTTGTCTTCTGTGTTATAATTACCTTTTACCCCTATCCCAGCCCTGTGCACATCCCTACAAACAAGGAAGAAATGCATGGAGGACTCAGTAAAGGAGAAACAATTAAAAATAGCATACTACATTAGGAAGCCCAAGTCTAAAGTCAAAACACTTGTAATTCTCTTTAATTTTTTCCCCACTCCTTACCCTGTGAACGGACCAGATAATATTTCAATTACTCATAATAACCCGCTTTCTGACATAAATCCAGGCAAAGGCGCCAAAGAATGACTTAGTCTGAAACTGCCAAAGAATGGTCCAACCAGTGATAACTACGTACTCTGTTTAAATCGTGATTGGACTCGTGACTTGGGGCCTTGCAATCCTGACAACGCGACAATTTTCGGTCCCCGCTGTTCAATCATTCGAGATGTTTACATCTTTCGGCATGTGAAATGTGTAGCAACATAGAATGTACGTTTGTACATCAATAATGAACGTGGCATATTTGTCCGTTGTTTAAATATTATCTGTCTTAAATGAGTGAACAAAAGGATAAGTGAAGACATGTTAATAGAGGTATTATCGTTGTGCCAATCTAAGTTGGGTCGTCTTATTCAAATCGTCTTCAGTGGACCATACAATTTATCAGATGTTCCACTTTAAAATTGTTTTATCTTTCTGCAAATGCTTCTGCCCAATCTGTAGAATGTTTTTCTGTTTCCCCTATGTGAGAGTACATGACATGTCATAACAACAATAACAACCGTATTGACAAAAGTTTCAATACTTGAATCTTTATTCCTAAAACTGATATTCTGTCATTTCATGACGGTACACTGCTGGGTCGCCCGTGCAGATGCGGGGCTCTCTTGTAGAAGAGGGACAGCAGAGAATACATCTGACGTGATACTGCGTGTCGTAAGAGGCGACTAAAGGTGCAAAGGTCCTGGTCTCCCGAGAAGAGCCAGTTGGCGGTGGGCCAACTACCCACCCTGTAAAAATAAACCAGTTACAGAAACACAAGCAAATACTTCAAGTCAGTCTTTTATCTTGGGAGAAGGGGGAGCATCTGCACCTGTAGATTCAATGAAGGACAATGGACAAAGCCGAAAGGACGCCACTGGCCCGACTGCTCCTTCATCAAGCAAGTCACTCCGGATTGCGTCGTGGAATGTCCGCTCCATGTATGAAGCAGGAAAGAGTGCCCAGGTTACAATGGAGATGAGGCGATACAGACTGCACATACTTGGAGTTAGCGAGACCCGCTGGATACAGTCCGGACTGAAACAACTTAATACTGGGGAAAAGATTTTGTATTCTGGAAGGGAGGACAAAAAGCATACAGAAGGAGTAGCGATCATCTTGAGCAAGCACGCCCAGAGGTCACTGAGGGGATGGGAACCCTATGGAAGGAGAATTATATTGGCATCATTTACTACTAAGAACAAGAACATCAACATGAACATTGTGCAGATATACGCCCCAACAAATGAAGCAACCGATGAGGACAAGGACGACTTCTACAACCAGCTTCAGGAAATAGTTGACACATTGCCAAGAAAAGATGTGAACATTATAATGGGAGACGCCAATGCCAAGATAGGACAGGACAATACAGGGTATGAGGACATTATGGGGTGCAATGGTTTAGGACAAATGAATGAGAATGGAGAGCGGTTTGCAAGTTTCTGCGCATTTAACAGCTATGTGATTGGAGGTTCAGTATTCCCACACAAGAGGATCCATAAGGCCACTTGGATTTCACCGGATGGAGTAACTGAAAATCAGATTGACCACTTTTGCATCACCCGACGATTCAGACGCTCACTAGAGGATGTCATAGTACAGAGAGGAGCTGATGTTGGATCTGACCATCACATGCTGCTGGCAAGACTCAAACTCCGCCTCAAGAAACAAGGTACCAGAGCAGGAACAAAGAGGAGAAAGTTTCAAGTGAGCCTTCTGGATGGAGACAAGAAGGAAGAGTTCCAGCTGACACTGAGGAATAGATTCAAACCCCTTGTTGACCTCGAAGAGACAGTAGATTTGGAGACTCACTGGGCTAAGGTAAAAGGAGTATTTACATCGACATGTCAGGATGTTATTGGGGAAAAGAAAGTGGAACACAAGGAATGGATCAGTCAAAAATCACTGGACTTGATAAGGATAAGAAGAGACCTAAAAGAACGGGTAAATGCAAGTCGTACAAGAAGCTCAAGAGTTGGTAACCAGGAAGAGTACCGAGCATCAGCTAAAGAGGTCAAAAAATCAATTAAAAAAGACAAAGAGGAGTTCATAGGAATGTTAGCAGAGAAAGCAGAGAAGGCAGCAACAGGAGGACACATGAGGATCCTCTACCAGACTACAAAGACTCTTGCTGGAAAATATGGAAAACCTGAAGTTCCTGTCAAGGATTACAACAGGAAGGCTATTTTTGGAAAGGAAGCTCAGGCAAAAAGATGGATAGAACATTTTAACAGCCTCTTGAACAGACCTCCACCAAGCAACCCACCCGACATTCTACCCGCAAGAAATGATTTACCGATCAGTTGCGACCCTCCGACTAAAGCAGAGATTAATGATGCCATAAAGCAGTTAAATCGAGGCAAGGCAGCTGGACCAGACCAGATCCCACCAGAGGCGCTGAAGGCAGATGCTGCTGGGGCTGCAGAGGGTCTGCACTCACTATTCTCGAGGATTTGGATCGGAGGCAAGTTTCCAAAGGACTGGAAGGAAGGACACCTCGTGAAGCTCCCAAAAAAAGGGGACCTCAGCAATTGTAGTAACTACAGAGGAATCACACTTCTCTCCATCCCAGGAAAGGTTTTCAATCGGATTATTCTCAAGCGAATACAGAATGCAACAGACCAAAAACTTCGCGAGGAGCAAGCTGGTTTCAGGAGTAATCGATCAACCACCGACCAGATCGCCACGCTGAGAATCATAGTAGAGCAGTCGCTAGAGTGGAACTCCCAACTGATAGTGAACTTCCTTGACTACGAGAAGGCCTTTGATAGCATCGATAGAGAAACACTGTGGAGAATATTGAGACATTATGGAATCCCAGAGAAGATGGTGAATCTTATCAAGAGCATGTACGAGGGGACAAGTTGCAGAGTCGTACATGATGGTGAGCTTACTGACAGCTTTGATATCAAGACTGGTGTTAGGCAGGGTTGTTTGCTGTCCCCATTTCTGTTTATCCTGGTGATTGATTGGCTTATGAAAGAAACCACCAGTGGAGGAAGAAATGGCATACAATGGACCCCATGGACACAGCTGGACGATCTAGATTTTGCAGATGACTTGGCACTATTGTCGCACACACACGACCAGATGCAAGCAAAGACTACAGCTCTAAACAAAATTTCAGAATCTATTGGATTGAGGATACATCCCGCGAAGTCGAAGGTCCTAAAAATTGTTGCACCCCTAAGCGAACAAGTCACAGTAGGAGATCAACCACTGGAAGATGTAGAGTCCTTCTGCTATCTTGGTAGTATCATTGACAATAAGGGAGGAACAGAGGCAGAAGTCAAAGCACGAATTGGAAAGGCACAGGCAGCTTTCACATCCTTAAGCAAGATTTGGAGAACCAAGGATATATCTCTAAAAACAAAGCTGAGGATATTCAACTCGAACGTGAAGTCAGTCCTGTTGTATGGATGTGAGACTTGGAATGCGTCCCAGGCCTGCATAAAGAGAATCCAAGTTTTCATCAACAGATGTTTGAGGAAGCTACTTAAGATCAGATGGACAGACAAGGTCAGCAATGAAATTGTATGGAAAAGAACAAGACAGAACCCAGTCAGAGAGGAAATTGGTAGGAGGCGATGGAGATGGATCGGCCACACTCTCAGGAGGCCAGGAAACAGCATCACGAAGAAGGTATTGGACTGGAATCCCCAGGGCAAGAGATCAAGAGGAAGGCCGCGCGGAACGTGGAGAAGAGCCAGAGAAAATGATGTGCAACGAAGCGGAAAGACTTGGAATAATGTAAAGAGGCTGGCCCATGATAGAGAGGGATGGAAGGTGTTTGTTGGTGGCCTATACCCTGATCCAGGGTGAGAAAGGCAATGATGATGATGACACTGCTGGGTCAGAGGGGTGTTCCCTGGGTGGCACTTACCCTGGTAATTGCAGTCTGAAAATGTCAGTACACAGAATTGAACACTGGTCACACAACTGTCCAACTCATCAGTTGGGTTTTCATGGGTACGGAAACGGGAAAGGCAAAGGGAACATTATTGTTAGTGCACAAAGAGATAGGCTGTATTTAGTTGTTTCTATTTATACATTTATTATATTGTCGCCATACCTTAAATGAGCCATTCGTACACTTATATTGGAATATTTCCCCAAGAAAGTACATTCTCAGTTATTTAGCTTACATTAAATTTCACAGTCCTGTTGAAACGCTTTAATAGACGTTTCCAAAACGTACATGCATACTTAAACAAGATATAGAGTCGCAAAAAAAAAGCACTCATCATTTAATGTCATGGGTCCATTAGGGCAATGATTGCATCCTCCAACCTCCATTGATTACAGGCTGACCACGCCCACAACCTCCATCCACTAATCCTGTATCACTTTCCCTCGTCTTCATCTAACGAGTGACCACTACTCAGATTTAATCGCATCAAAGATTAGCTACTCGCCTGTAATAATGACCAGTCACCATTATCGCTGGCATTGGCCTCACTGGGAGCCGGAAGTGGAGATTAGTGAGGTCCTGGGGATGGACCCACGGCGCGTGCCCGTCAGCTCGAGAGATCTCTGTGATGTGTTCATCTTGTGTCATTCCTGTCTTCATATCCGCAGTCACCGACTGAACAGATGCCAACTGGTTGACGCAGATCCTCCCCTTTCCTCCGCAAACAGGTTTTTGATTTTCTACTTCCTTAATAGGCAATAATAAATGTGCGTGGTCTGGGTGTGTGCTCTTCTTATTTTTACATACAGAGAATTTTAGAGAAATGTTTAGTACGTGAACAAGTTATTACCACATGCCCACGTCCTAGCGACCTTCTTTATTCAAACACCGTTTAAGAGAGAAGACCTCTCCTAGAGAAACATTCAAGCAAGTGAATTAAATTAATTAACTTCAGTTGCGCAAATTAGCCTGGTCTAACTTCATTGATGATTCGCATTTTTTCCTTGAGAGAAAGAGTAAAAAAAAAAAAAAAAACAGACCTCGGCAGTTTTAAGCCTCTGTGTCGATGGCCTGATTTTTCTTCCAGAAATTTAAGGTCAAGAGAAAAGTTTTTGATATTAATTTTGCTCAAATAAAACAGCAACTTAAAATATTTTTTAAAAACGCCGCTCGTACATTGTAAAATGTCTTCTATTTTTAAGAATGCAATATGCTGATAGCGCCTGTCCACAGGTATAAATATACATATATTTGCCAATCGTCATCACACGGTTACAGGAGTATTGGTCAGTGAGACCAAATTTTATTCTTACAAATAAAATGTCGCAGTTGGAGCCTAATCAGATCTAATACTTAAGCATAGTTGGTGTGATTATGATAATATTGGTTTCATTTGGTGTGACCGAGAGATACTTTCAAATGAAACTGGTGAGAGAGAAAAACAAGAAAGGAAGAAAACGATGAGGAAATTAATAAGTAGTGAATGTCAAAAAGTATCAACTGGTGCAATAGCGGTGACCAAAGAAATGTTAGACCAAACACGCGGGGATTGGGGCATGAAACTGGGAGGGGTGATTGAAGAGACAATCCTGAGATCTCTCTCCACACCCAGACCTGAGTTCCACAGCACTGTGGCCCACGGTACATAATGCAAGAGAGACAACTCTTCTAATTTGTCGATCGTTACAACAGCTCAAGTGGTACGCTTGCTTATTTCCCCTGAGACCAGCCGCTTTGATTCTACACATGCACCTCCAGCTACGGAGGCGTAAGCTGTAGCGTTCAAGCTGCGTATTTTACAAATTCCCAAACCAACACACGAGCCCTTCTTTTTATCTGTATCGTCACTAGGTGATCTTGATCTTAGTGTTGATTTTTTTTTAAATTTTAATTCAGCGTTTCAAAAACTACAAGTCTGTGGGGAGAAACTGGTGTTATTTTTAGTCATTTTTCTCTATCATAGGGTTTCATCTTCCTCATATAGCACGAGCTGGTCAGACGAATAACAGATGATATCCATGACCGAAGAAAAGAAATTTTGTTGACCAAAAACGTTCTTCGTATGTCAATAAAGAAATTTATTCATTACGACCGCCTGAAAACAACATGGTGTGAGAGACCTGTGTCAGTGTATTCTAGTTAAAGATTAGTCTGTCTGTGCAGGTTTTGGAAATAATATAGTCCGGTCTCTGGGAGAGTCGCGTTTATATTTTGAGAAAGAACAGGCGGCCGAGATTTGATTTACGTTCACGTGTACAGACTTGAAATGTCTATATAAAATTACATGGACCTTGTAGTTTTGTCAGCTCCATCAGATATCCATGGATATATTTCATTTTCCCCATACAAATACATGCATTAACAGCGTTCATTCATGGCAATCGTGGAGGGCGCAATAATCGAATAGGATCGTAATCGAACTGATGCTGCCTAAACCCTGAACTTATGGAACCTATTAATCCGCGGCAAGGGAAATCATAGATAAGCAATGTTTATTCCTAATGAGTTTTTATATGGCATAGACAGTAAAGAAGTTCAAAAAGAAAGAAGGAAATGGGTCCATTCGGAGAAGTAAAGGTTAAAAAAAAAAATATAAAAAAAAGGCCCAGGAAATGCAAGGGGAAATAATCGAATAATTCTTAAGCACATAAATTCAAATGTAAGTTCACTCCCTTATTGACTGTTCACTAAAGCTGACCGTAGAATGGAGGAAGTGCAATGGGCAGAAGAGTGAACAGAACACATTTTAGATTAAGCATGAAATTAACGGTCACTTTATGTCACATTTGGATACAGATTTGTCAGGAGCTCGATTGCTACTTTCATTCATGTACACACAACACTCCTAGCTACAACTTGCAACGAAAGGGTTCAACCAGTGGTTCTCAACGTGGGCGATATCGACCCCCAGGAGGCGATTTTGATTTCCTCGCGGGGGGGGGGGAGGGGGGTGAAACGAAGAAAAGGGCGACGGGGGGGGGGGGGAGCGAAGACAATGAAACGGGGCGATAAGCAGTCATGAATGGAGGATGGTGTGAGGGCAAGTACAAGAGGCAACCATTGACTTGTTAAAGAGCACGTGTGCAAGAGTTTAATGAACAGAAAAGGCATAGTTATTTTTTAGTGCATTTGATGAAGAATAAAGACTGCTTTTTGTTTTATAATGAATAACCAACACGCCTATTGTCATTAATAGGGCTTCGAAAAACTTAATTTGCGTGCAATCTGTCTTCTTGTGAAACATAATTATGTTGCTTTGGAGAAAAAAAAGCGGGAGGAGGAGACGATGAGGGAAAATTTGGATTCTACGGGGGCGATTTCCTGAAAAGGGTTGAGAACCACTGGTTTAGACATTTCACAGTGAAAACCACGACATCTTGAAGATCCTTATCATGCATTGGATTTCGGTATGAAAAGCCCACATCAAAATTTTCTTGCGTTCATGTTCTTGCCTGATGCCCTTTGTAACTTTGATGTAAAGAAACAATTCAGGAAAAGAAGGAAATTTAAATTTATTTGTTTTTCACAGTGTTACATTTTTTTCGTTTACATTTTTACATTCCAATGTGTGAATTTAGCCTTGAAACTGTAACGGTCTCTGGCGTTGTGGGTTTGGTGTTTGCCTTCTCTGTGAATTCACTGCACTAGCCGTTGCCTTCAGAATTTTTTTCCCATGGCCCCTCAGCCTCAGAACGCGATATCTGTGTGTGCTAACACGAGTACTGGACCTGTAGACCTTGAACTTTGCATGTACAGTTTGGTCTGGTCACGGTACCGATAGTGTACGGGAATGTTGTGCCGGGGTCTCTGCAGTTGCCACTTGAGTCTTGACATTCTGCGGATAGAGACGAGAAACAAAATTTCATGCCCTCAGAATGACAAGGCTCTAACTCCCTTCCATCAACTTTTGAGTAATTGATGATCGAAGTTTCATGTGCTCATGGCTTTTAGAGGTAGGACTTTTTTCTATTTAGTAATACAGAGTACACATCGAATCCGCTTGATACTTTGACACACAGTGGAGAAAGCCCACTGAAGTAGTGTGTAGTGTGTAATTCGGTTCAACCAAAAAGAGGAACCTTGTCATTCTAAGGGGACGTAATAATGAAAAAGAGGATAGGTAATCTGTAGTTTGCAGTAGAGGTTAAAGGTCGAACTTAACTATCTCTCTTTCTTTTTACTTCAACATTTACTGAAGAATCTTTCATATATCTTTGGAAGTTGTGTTTTCAATCACAGGGATATAATTAATGATTGGTAAGATCGTGAACCATGAAGGACTTACTGGTACTGACTGGATCCATAGAATATAACGGGGTTCCATTGATGTCCTCCTGGCGACACTTGAATGTCCTGCAGTTCTCCACCACTGTCTCTCCCACCTTCAGACATTGTGAGTTAAACTGGCAACCTGAAGACAAGTACAGGACTTAGATTAGAGTAATTCTGACACAATATAAACTCCAAACGCGTTTACCTGGGATAAAGGTCACGTGGTATTGAAACTCATTGCAAAGACAGTCTTGTTTCAGGCCGACGAGGGGCATGTGAGGATCAAACTATTGAGCGACGTCTCAATTCGTGGCATTTTTTGGGCAGCCCAAATCTGCTAGCATAAAGTGACTAATAAAACTATAACAGCTGACATGAAAACAACCACAGAAATGAACAAACAGTTTTCTGAAGTAAGGCTAGGCACGCACTGAGTCGAGTCTGCTTTGCGTCGCTTTTGACTCAGACTTGAACTATCTTTAAAAGTCTCGCTAGTGTGCGAGGTTCCGCTTAATTCCATAGTCAGCAAAAGTGTGGCAAAACAGTCTTGACTCGGCGTGCTATGGGCCTTGATAGAAACAACAACCGGAGATGACGTTGATAAAGACAGAATCAATAGCAGTGACGTCACACTTTACAGTAATAATGAAGTAAAGATATTAGTTAAGTACTATTTGTACTACAAATTAATTATCAGTTTGGGAAACATCGGCCACTGAAACAGTTATGCTCACAGAAACCAACACAGTCCAATGTACCAAGTGCGGCAAATGTGAGAGTACATGTCATGACAACAGTAACAACCGTATTGACAAAAGTTTCAATACCTGAGTCTACATTCCTAAAGCCGACCACGCCCTTGATATTCTGACATTCCATGGTGGTACACTGCTTGGTCAGGGTGGTGTTCCCTGGGTGGCACTTACCCTGGTAATTACAGCCTGAAAATGTCAGTACACAAAACTGAAGACTAGTCACACAACAGCTGGCCAAAAAAAACGGCAAAAAAAAAAATCCATCATACAGTAAAAAGAAAGAGTGCTTCCACGTGTACGGAAACGGTGTGCGGAAACATTCTTTCTATTTCACTACTTGCTTTAAGCTGGGTTGTCATGTGTACGGAAACAGAAACGGCAACGTCCAAACCCCTTCATATAGTGAAATACGATATTTTCATGCGTACATTTCTCTGTACAACTTGTTGGATTTTTGACGTTTCTGTTGCCGTTTCCTTACGGTACCAATGAAAACTCAGCTTTATATTTCAATGGATTATCAATATATGTATAGTAATGTAGTCGTGCAGACATTTTGCTTAGGGTGATGCAGTAGGCGTTGTCTCTTTACATAAACTATCCGCTTGCTATAACTTGAAACCACACAAGTTTATCTCACACTGCAGATGACAACTCTTTTTTGCCAACTATTTTATGAACTTATGAAAAATGTAAATATCAGGAAGCTGGGCGGGGGGGGGGGGACGATTGGTACAATATTTTAGTATAATGGAGCTAGATGGTGAATACGTAAGCTCCTAAAACTTAGTGGCTACGTGTAAAAAATTGTGAAGCTTAACTTAAAGTACTGCCTCGGTTTTTTTTAATGATAAGTTACGTGGACGCCCCCGTTTTGGACACAGTTTAGTCTTTAATATTATTTATTCACAATATTTTTAACCGCAAAATAAGAGATGCATTTTCATCGAGAAGAATCGAAAAGTGTGACCGGAATTTGCCCTCTGCGCCTCTGTTTATACATCGCTTGCCGAAGATCAACTTGATCACATCTGTGTATTCTGCGAGGAATTGTGATATATATAACAAAACGATCTTTGCATCGAATCCAAGTGTCGTTGTTAATGCGACCTACATCTAGAGATTTATACTATTGGGCTCGGCACTTAGGGCGAATTTGTAAGGCTTGTTTTGCCCGGGTCGGCTAGTTTCCCTAGAAATGAATTTAAGACGAGGAATGCATTTCAAGTAAAACATTTCCTTTTTCCTCCTTCCCATTTGCGGGGTTTCAAAGACAAAGTATGCGTTTTCAAGAAAGAGCCAGCGCATTGTTAAACAAGGGTGTCAGGCGTGCCCTGTCTAGACCACAACTCTCAAATTGACCAGTTCACCAGGAACTAGACAGAGTCCGTTAGTTTTATTCTTAACAGAAAGTTATTGTACCAGGCAGATCTGCAGGATTTAACTGCGGCACTGGGGTAATTATTTTTAGCAGCATGACTACTCCACAGCTCCAAAGCAAGAATAATTATTGTCATCTGTAGGATTTCAAATAAAGTCATTATCGACAACGGTTGTTTACCTTTGCCTTGTTTTGCTTTTGCTGTTGCTGTTGTTTTATTCGCTTTATTTAATTTCAAAGCAAAAAAGAAAAAAACGGAGGGTGAGAAGTTGACCACAACACTGTCATCAAGAAAACATGCAACATGACAGGCACGGTATTTTTCAGTTTTGACCACCTGCACTCAAATTCTTGTGTAAAGAAATTCAGAATAATATCCATCTTAACTGACGGTCACCATCCTTAGTTCATCAAATTTCTAGATCAACCAAGAGCAACGGATTAATCCACACGAAAGCAAACAGAGAAAGGTAGAGAAGGTCGTCTTTGCCTTCCGCAGTTTGCTTCAACAGGACATAATATAGCTACATCGTGTATGCCTGCTATTGAGTCTATTGAGTTATGATATATGTTTATGTAATGACGCGTAGGATATGCGTGTCATGCATATAATGCAACGCTGTACGCCAAAGAATTTTCCTTAGCGGATTGTAAAGTGATTCTTAGCTTTTCTTACATGACCCGATTCACGGCCGGAGGATGTGTAGAAAAGACAAGACCAGGCCCAGGTACAGCCTGCAGCTGTGAAAGAAAAGAATGAGAGAGGGAGCAACAAGAAAGAAGTGAGAAATCAGAGACATCAACGGCCTGCTCACCCCACTCGACCAGGTCCACAGAATAAAAAGTGAATACGGGACTTCCTCCTTTGGTGCATTTGTACTTAAAGCAACCTTCCTCGTGGATCTGATCCACACTGAGACAAATGTCTTTGAAAGTACAGCCTGCAGGAAATTGATGAAAATTGAAGTAATGAGCTCATCCATTTATTCATCCTCTTATCCATCCTTTCATCTAGCCATGCATTAATCTATCGCTGATACATCGAACCGATTCTATTTTTCATCCATGCATACATTTATGTCTGCATCCGCTCCTACATTCATCATCACATCAGTCTGTCTGCTCCGTAACCCTAGAATCTATCACTGCATTCATGCATGCATTTATTCGCCCTTATCAGCAATCCATCATTAATCTCATCTTCCAGTCACTCAGACAGTCACAGAGGTGAATAGTAGTTCTGCAGGTCCTTTCATGAGAATTTAACTCACTAATGCTTACTGACTCCTACCATTGATGGAGGAAATGGTGGTTATGCCACATTGTGATTTTTTTTTTTTTTTTGAGAACTGTCATGTTTTGACATCTACTAGGAACTCGTGCATTACAAAGCTTCCCTTTGGCTGTTAGTAATTTTGGTTGGCAGTGAAATTGGTGATGAATTTTAAAATTGCCGTCAGTAAGGTCAAGAAGCTCTGTCTATCACAAAATGAAGCTACGGCTAATGTTTTTTGTGGATAGTGTCAACAACGATGTATAGGAACCATTCTCTTACCTTCATTGACTCGAACATAGTCAAAGTTACCATTGGAAAGTGAGCATTGTTTCTGGATGCAGCCAACATTATATTTGTCTCCCAGTGGGTAGCATTTGCCGTCTCTCTGACATCCTGGCCGAATATATCATTTCCAGCATTACAATTTATAAAATATACGTGACTCAAAGGTTTCATAGTTATTACTGATCAGATCCAGCAGGAGAAATGAGATTCCTTACATCTCCAACATGATGTTTAAGTATATACTGCAAACCTGAGAATATCTCTTGGCTGCCTGTCTGTCTTCCTGGAGTTAAAAGGACATATAATAGATTACTCTGTCATACAAAGTATTAGCAATGAAGACGTAATCTACATAATCCAAGAGACACTAGAAAGACAGGTGTTACTGTGGGGTGAGTGGAGTGATTTTAGGCAGTACCCGGTACATACAATTTCTCTCCCCCCATCAATGTGGTTGACTCGATTGAATGGTCCCTTGATCAGATACCGTATCAGTTTCTTCAAACCTATTGTATTGAAAAAATCAAATCACACAGGTAGGGGGAGGGACTGGTGACCTCGGCAGTTCATTGCCTTATCTGGAAATCCTAAGACCTGAAGCTCCCACGGCCTTGAACAAGCCGCATTTTTTGGCCCGTTTTAGCTATAAATATATCGGTTTCAAAATTAATCTCCTCCTCCCTAGACCCCCCCCCCCCCACGACAAAAAAAAAAAAAACCCAGATCATTTAGGCTTTAATGTCGCAACCCTTCTAAAATAAACACTTCTTCTTTTGGTGATAGATCTTTTATTATGAGGAACCGAGCTGATGTAAAACGCCTGATGGTCTTTTAAGTATACATGTAGTGAAACGCCAGCCGTGCTGTTAAGACATTTTACAAAAAATATCCTCTAAATCTAAACCATAGGCTTGCTTCATAGAGCCGTTGTCTTATCTTCGGATGCAAGAGAAACACAACTTTGAAAGATTAGAAAAAAAATGAGATAGAAAATGGAAATACAATTTGGACATCTAATCAGTTCCCAGATCTCCAGGCAATAGCAACATAGGAGATAAAAAGAGAACTTCGTGAACAAAAGCATTTTATACTATTTTTATTTTGTTATTTCATCCGTCAGCTTCAAGCAACAGGTCATGCTGCCATTGATGAAAAAAAAAAAAAAGATGTAAGACTAGGAGATAATCCAGATGTAAGATAAGAGAATGTTATACCAACTGACTGAAATTATGTGCAGTGTACTTTGTCACAAATCCCAGACTGGGAGATGTAATAAGTATAACAGGACAACAATCACGAACGAACATGTATAACACTTAACAGAACAACCCATCAGACTCACACATTTATTAAACATAAATATAAAGATAACAATGCACTGACATACGTTAGATCACTTAATTAAACTGCCGTCCACGGCCTTCTCCCGTAAGCACACTTCCTCGGGTCCACAACCCGGTAATTACTCTAAAGACACCTCGGTCTCAGCTTCTCCTCTCCATGTCTTAATAGCACATTAATATTTCAATGGCACCGCCGTCTCTCAATAGCCCCTTCCTATTGCCATAACACATTAGCATTCCAATAGCACATCAACATGGCAATAGCACATTAGCATTTCAATAACACATCAACATGGCAATAGCACATTAGCATTTCAATAGCACATTCACGATCATATATACGTCCCTGTCGTTGGCCAGACTGCCACGACTCATGTGCTGCGACTGTCCTACACGACAGCGTCACTCCTGGCCTATGTGTGGCCTTCGGCCCTATGCTGGCCTATCCCCTGTGCTCACCGACGCGGCTCTTCGGCCCGTCCCCGGCACCTACAAGAATAACATTACATTGGTATAATACCATACCATTTCTAACACCCTCATTACAACTCATGAAGCGTACACACAATAGTTCACATTTCACTCACCAAACATCTTACGGTAACACACCTCCACCGTAGTACACAATACTCACTCTCGCTACAAATCCATGAACTCAACTTTCATCTATCGCTCATGGCGCACATTGCTATATACAGTATCAAGGACTTCCACATTCCTCACATATACTTATTTACATCATACAATAGTTCACCTATAATACATCAATCATAACTATTATCAATCATCGTTTCACCTACCAGTCATCACTGGAAAAACACTACTCCCAAGTCTTCCGACTGCTCTCCTTATGTTCGCCCTCTGGGGCTTTTCTCCTGCGTCCGCTTTCTAAGGACGTCTTAGTGTGCAGTGATAGTAATACAGCGCTCTCGCCTCATTCAGACACCCCCCCCCCCACTCACACATGCACGCTTTCCCTTACCTTGTGGGTTAACTTTATTCAAACCCTCTTCTCGTAACTACTGATCCTCGCTCACTCGCTCGTGACATACTTAAATCCCACATCATCTATACTACTTTGAATGGTCTTACTCTTCGGTCAAGATTAAACGGAAAGTGAATTTCGCCAACTGGACTTCGACATAAAAATCCCCACATCGAAATTTTCTTGCGTTCATTCTCTTGCGATGCCCTTTGTAAATTTAATGTAAAGAAACAATTCACGAAAAGAAGGAAGCTTAGATTTATTTGTTCTTCACAATGTTACATTTTTCCTCCAAACGAATCTGCGACATTATTTACAATCGCCCAATACACCGACACATAATAATTAAAAAAAACAGGTCTTCTAATTATAAATCATGGAATATCTTGACAAGGATAACATTTTATTTTTTATTTTTTTTTAATGTCGCATTTCTTTAGAGGGTCGGATTTTGCCATGCCAGGCAAGAATTATTGTCTTCAGGGTATTTAGACACAGAATATTTAGACAATGACAGTTTGCACTTAGAGTTTAAAAGCTGAACATAAAATTTCCTGTGCCTGTTGGTGATTTCCTATTATCTTTTGATGACAAGATTCAACGAAATCGTGTATCCAGTGCAACTGTATGCTATACATACCGTAACTGTTTGGAAAGACCTCTCCGTTCCTGCATTCATGTGTGACACAAGGCCCAGTAGCAGTCAAGTTGAAGATGACGCCGTCTCCCACTATTTTCCCATTGATCAAACAGGACTTTCCAGCTTTTTGCGACCAAAAAAAAAAAAAGTCAGATTGTCTGTTCTTTATTCCACATTTATATTTTTCATTATATCATTTGACGCTTTGCTCCATGTATTGTTATACATCCACAGTGTGGTCATAATATACGCGCATTTACAAAATACATGTATACCTGTAAGGAAATTATTGCGCATGCAATGGACAGCGATTGTGATGGGCAATTTCAAGTTGTCAAACTGTCCATAAGAGATGTTCTTTACTTCTTAGTTTCCAAACTTTATAACATCTAATTATACTAAGTATGCTCAAATAATATACATTGGTCATATAGACAACCAGTTATGAATATGTATCCATTCATTTATCTATCCCTTTATGTGCGTGAACAGCTTTATAATCTACATGTATCTTACTTACCCTGCCTTTCCTGCACACCCGACACCAGACAATGGCCAGCCACAAATATCACACAGAGAATTTCTCTGGAATGACGAAACAGCAAATCTGATTCATTTCCCGTACACGACAAAAACGTTTTGCAAGTCCACCTAGGTCACTGCTCTAAGCTAATGGCATAACGCTTTTGAGACATTAAGAGAAAACTGTTTTTTCCCCTGTCATTTGATGACTTATGCCATTATGATTCTGTTGGATTATTACATTTTCCTGTTGGCTCATTTCTTTTTCTAATAATATTATCTGATAGCCCAAATGCTCAAGAATTCAATGGACCGAACCGTCGGTTGCTTTGTGGCATAAGTCCGGCATATGCCATTATCATATTATCATAGAGCAGTGACGATAGCCTACATGCACTCCAAAATGTATGGCACCCAAAATTTATGGGATAATACAGGCTAACACTGATGGATAGATGCTTAGATTCAAGATTATTGTCGTTTTTGTTTTCGTTCTGGGTCTTTTCATATTTTTTTTCAGTGCTGGAACATCACATATATGACAAACTGCATCGGATCATTCACCGAGTGAAAGAATCAAAATTGTTATCTTACACCGAAGTCGTCATGAAAGATATGAATCAAAATTGAGTTGAGCATTAACCACTGTCATTTGTCCGCGAGAGTTTTTCAGAAAACAAAACCAACAGAACAAAAGCATACTCTAATTTAATTTAATTTAATTTAATTTAATTTAACAAAAACAACGCTTCGCGAGAATACACAAATTCAAGCCATTACAGTAATATTCACTAATGAAACCCATTGCAAACGAAACACTATTGTGTTATTTGAAGTAGGCACTATCAGATTCCTGACTATCATCAGCTGTTTTGGCTGCTGTTATTTTTTCTCATTCATAGTTTCTCTATTTGAGCACCTCTGTTTAATTAATCATTAAAAATAATTAATGACCATGGCACAAGTGGCGCTGAAACAAAATTGTGCCTTCATATTATGCAAGTATTACGCTACAGCAATCCGACCACACAAAAAAGGTATTATTACCACGCATTACCGTAACATGTTGCTGCTACTGACACACGTGGTATTCCAATGAGCAATGACGGCAAAGGCAGGTTAACCTGGCTAATTATTCCGTAGATATAGGCCTATGTAGTTCTTAATCTGAAGTCGAAGGTCAGTTTTCTATCGCCAACTCATCGGTGCCAGTATGGCTTCAGTGTTCCCACGGACACTATGTTCGACACAGATAAAGCAAATAAATCTCACCAACTCGTTTTTCCCAAGGATCTATGCATTCAGAAGCGTTTTCCACTGTGGGACACCCAGTCTTTACCTGGCCTACATCCAACTGTCAACTCATACAATTAGTAGAGAATGTCGAAAAGGAGTTGTGACAAAACATAACGTCCGGGATTGTCATTTCTCTAGCTGATGGTGTAGATAAGACCCAGATTTGCCAACGTCTTTGGTGGTTTGGAATGCTTTTTGGTTTTCCCAAAAGATACTGCCACGTTAATTTTTTAGAACAATCATTAAGCACTTTTGATAGGTATGGATTAATTTCACAAAACGTCATGAAACTTGCGCCTGTCCAAACATTTAAATTGCTCGAACGCAAAACGGCAGCAGAGCAGAGCCATGACTGTATGCATCACAATTATTTAGGCGATGCATGTAAAGCAAATCGACGTTTTGTGATCAAGAGCATGATAAGGCAGGTGAAAATTAGGCAGATCTTCGGGAGAAAAATACAAGTACATAATACATCTAATCTGGAGTTACCCCATCAGATGCAGTTTTGTTGCAGATCCGATGTGCCACATTGCTCTTGCCAGTTTCACCCGCATCCTTCACCTTCAGCACAGCTGTCGCAGATCTTCAGGTTGTTTTTAGAAAAGGATCTCAGTGTGACAACAGGATAGAATATCAGTAATTTGATGGGGGTGGAGACAAATGAGGTGAAAACAGAAAAATATTATAGATTGAAAGCAAATGAAAAAAAAAGAGAACCAAACACTAGACAACTTCTGGAGGAAAACCACCCGATACCTTCTCAATCAGTCAATGCTTTTTGTATTTTCACTTCAAAGGAGGTCGAAATTCTCTCCTTTGTGTCTTCTCAGTATTCTCGACCATCCTTTAATTTACACCTAAATGCACAGGGCCTATGTAGAAGGAAGATTCGGTGTGCGCCTTTTGCCTCAGAACACATACAGTAGAGATAAGTGACGATTAAGGTCATCATCAGATACCAATTCTCACTGGAAATATTGTTGTATTCTCGGCCTCTGGGTCTTGTGGTACAGTTAGGGTGAAAGTCGGGGGGGGGGGGGGGGACTCGTGCCTCTTTCGGTCACTTCGTAGCTAAATGTTTGGTTACAGAGTAGCTAATTTTATATGTAGGTGAAATAACTTTAGTAATATAATACAGTTACCATATTAATTCAGAAGAGGCAGGTATAAAATTGTCAATTGCTAATCTTAATATCTGCAAAATTTTAAAAAGTGTTGTGGAAAATGGTAAAAAAAAAATTTAAGGAGAGATCATTATGCCCTGTCCGTACATATCCATTTGATTTTAAAACGGGTTTAGAATTCAGTTCAGTTAGGCCCTGTTCATCTCTGATCCCACACTGGGTCACCATTACCTCTGCCGTTACTGCACAACACTGGTAGTGTGGAGTTACCCAGAGATAAGGAATGAACGTCACGAGGTCAAGATGTCAGGATTATAATTCTAGTGCCTGCATCATCTTATCTGAAATCTTTTGTAAACTTTTGTAATTTTTGGATCTGGAAAGAAAGAAAGAAGGAAAACAAAGCAGGAAAGAAAGAAAGACAGAAAGAAAGAAAGAAAGAAAGAAAGAAAGAAAGAAAGAAAGAAAGAAAGAAAGAAAGAAAGAAAAAGAAAAAAAGGACACAATGTTTGTCACGTTCTTCATGTCGTGGCAGAATTTCATTTATAATTTAAGCACACTTTTAATAAAGAAACTTAAAAAAGAATGAAAAAGAATCTATCACAATAGTGAAGATGTCAGATATCGCTTTGATACATCATCGTTATCGTTATCATCATCAACATTGTTAATATTACCATCAACATCATCACCACCATTATTATTCAAATAGACTGAATTGTCAGTAAACGTATATATCTTAGAACACCCCAGTGCCAAATATCTCAGATCAGATAGACAACTGTTTCAAAGAAGAACTGAAGTGAGACTTGGTTCCGCGGAGGTTATCCTAAGGTTATTGGCGGCTGATCACCTGTTGAAATGGGCGCTGGTAAACTCACTCTTTGTAAAAGATCCGTGAATTACAAATAGAGAATTTAATTTTCGTTTTAACAGTGTTTGAAAGAACGTTATAGATGCATTCCAGTCAGTTTGTTTTGTGAGTAAATCCCGAGACACAGGATACCACGACGACTCAATTCGTCATATTCCGTCCGTCGTCTTGCGAGCGGGTCATAGATGTCAATAATGCAACAATTCGCACCACACCCCTTCATAACTGAACGAAAAAGCGTTGTGCTCACCGTATCTATACGTGCAATTTGTGGACATAACGTGGGAGAAGGAATAGTTCGTCTCGGTATTCCGTGTCTCGGCTAAAACTTTTAAAGGCAAGAAAAGGTTCTTGATTTAGCACCACGGTACCAAGGGAATGAATTGACACCACGATATATTGAAACGAATCCTTCTCTGCATGTTGCATAGAAATTACTGGAATAACTGAAAATTCAGCTCGTGTTGTCTATTATGCCGGATTTCATGTACGAGTATTTTCCGAAGGCAACGACTCCCAGTCAGCGGCGATCCAACGGGTAGGTCTGACGACAAGTTTGCACATAGGAATGACATCGTTCCTGTGTAGATCCGCTAGTTACGACATAACGCTGATGTTGATTTGATGTTGCGAATCTGCCCGGAAGATAATCCTACCAATTGTGCGGAAATCCTAGACAAATGAAAGTCGGACTGACGTAGGGGTGCCAGCGGGGCTTGATAGTTTTACAGGATAAGAAATAACAAATGAATGAAGTGTAAAGAAAGCCATGGCTTTGCATTAGTGATAGATTTGTTTTTGTATCATTGGTTCAGCTTGTTCTCTGTCCGGTCTGTCACAGCTTTTTCGGTACAAGACGGCGGACATCATTCAAGACTCTGGTTTGTTTATTATTATCAGTCAGAGAGATGGATTAAATGGGTATTGGTCCAGAACAACCATTGCTTTCTTTAGAAATTGCCATTCTATTGGTGCTGTTAATAATAATAATAATAATATATTGCATTTATATAGCGCCCAACCCCGTCGATGACAAGCTCTGGGCGCTTTAACAAACTCTTACACACACACACACACACGCATACATGAACATGATAGGAGCTCAAAGGCTTTTGGAGCTCTGTTTATTGAGACTATGTGATTCAAAAAGACAAAAAGAAAGGAAACGCACTCTGTAGAGGTGCTCTCAAACTAGTACGTTACATACTTCAGAGGCACATCCATTTGCTTGCCATATTATTACTGGCCCTATCAAGAAAGGGCACAGGTGGATTTTTGTACATTCTGCAGATGAAAGTGTTTTGTTGTTGTTGTTGTTGTTGTTGTTTTTAACTATTCTTTGAAGTCTTTGAAGGAATTTTATTTTTGGTATTGAGAAATTTTTGGAATATAATATGTAATAAAAATGCATTCAAGATTGCAAAGAATATCGGTCCATTTCAAGTAAGCAACAACAATAACATTTTTTAAAAAGGTGCTTTCCTCTCCCGTGAATGTCATATGAAAATTACACGCACTCACACAAAATGTTTGTTTTTAAATTTCCAATAATTTGGCATCCTCTCTGTCTCACAATGTTTTCACTTAGCCTTAGTACTGATCCTTGTCTTTCAGAATGGGTATTATGAGAGCTGCGGTCATCTTAAGAAAACACTTGGAGTGAGTCAGTTAATGGTAGGGCGGCTCGGGACACAAACTTTATAATATTATTTTATTCTGTGGCTCGGGAGGGATTGTGGGCGTCATTTCTGTAGGGCTCGACACTCTGACGAGTGTCTGAGGGATCTAAAAAGTCACAATAGGGATGAAGTGGGGGACGATGCCTGTAGGTCGAACATGATTAGAAGCAACAGAAGCAACTGTTAGGTTCTTCTTTTAAATCTGGTGAATTTACTGTATTGTTTGGAAAGTTCTCGTGAATTTATATGTTAGTCCCAAGATAGTTAAATGTTTAACATTCTAAGTTCAAGGATTGGATTCCAACATTTACATCTCAAGGTCTGGATTTACATCCGACTTTGATCTGTTAAGCCTTATTCAGATGTCACTTATGATATCACTGTCCAAGTGTATTAAACAGTTCACTGAAAAAGAAAGACTGCCTATCAACAATAACTGAGATGATTTTCCAATCTCCAGTCATCAAAAATGAGTTATTTTGCTAAACTGTGGGTTAGACCATGTTTGAGGAGAAGAGGTACAAAATTATTTACATCCCTGGCTAAAATTAATGACATTTACACTTGGACTGACTGAAGGGTGCATCTATAAATAGCTAAGTAAATCATCAAGTGGACGGACGGGTGGACGGACGGGCGGACGTATAAATGGATGGATGGATATACGGTTGGAAGGGTGGATGGATCGACGGGAGGGTGGATGGATAGACGGATGAATGAATGGCTGGCTGGATGGATGGGTTGGATAAATGGATGGACGGATGGACGGATGGATGGATGAATGGACGGACGGATGGATGGATGGGTGGATGGATGCGTGGGTATATCTTCAGGTCAGATTTCACATATGTAATTTTTCCTTTCAATACAATTAATGTCGTTCAGCATGTCGCCTGGCAATTCTGGGTGGGATTCCACACAGTCTTCAATGTTGTAGGCGTTGTCAGGGCTTCCTAAATGAAAAGAGAAAATCGTGGATGAGAACCACTTCTAGGTAGATGGTAAGGGCTTGGATATCCAGAATAATATTGGTGACCATCTGTACCAATGAACTGAGCTCTGTCACTATATTCATGTAACGCAACTTGAAATGAATGAAATAGTATGATTGGCAGATGGCACACGTGGTAGAAATAAAATGATGGGGGTGGGGGGAGAGATATTAGGGCAAAGTAAAGATGACAATGAGGAAAAACAGACAAATCCAAAGTTGGGGAAAGAAGAAACTTAGGCTGTAGCATGATTGGAAGGAAACAATAACTTTACTTTCAATGTCAAATAAAACACATTAAAGTTGTTGTTAATGCTCAAATCATGAGGTAATGAAGGTAAGATGTGATTATTGAAAAGACAGCTTGGTCACATAACGGTGAAGGAAATTAGTGGGATGTGTGGTGAAAAAAAAGTATACATCGGAGATGCACAAAAGAAATAAATAGTTAGTAGGAATGAAGAAACTGACAGGATACAGAACATACTATGAAATCAATTTGAAATCGAACGAGTTTGTTTATGCGTCGTTGTCGAGCCTGCCAATTATTTCCAGTCGAGACCAAAAGTGTCTTTCTATTTCTCTCCTCTCTCTCTCTCTCTCTCTCTCTCTCTCTCTCTCTCTCTCTCTCTCTCTCTCTCTCTCTCTCTCTCTCTCTCTCTCTCTCTCTCTCTCTCTCTCTCTCTCTCTCTCTCTCTTTTTTCTTACTCTTTCTCTTTAATATTCTCAAAACGTGCATTATCGACACATATTATATACATTCTCTATAATCCAACGCTGATTTCAAAGACAAAAAATGCATGTAGAATTAGAACTGGAATAATGAATGAAGATCATGATGATATAATGAAACGGAAAGCGGAGATAAAACACAACCAGAACTCACTTGGACTCCAGATATGTGTGTTCCAGTTAGGATCAATTGTATCTCCATCATCCCACACAAACGTTCCTTCTTTCACGATGTCTGTCAGCCCGAGATATACAGGTGCTATCAGGATATTGTTGGCCAGATGGATGATATAGTCCAGTTTATCTTGATTTTTGGCTGTGTACAAAAACCCGCTTCTTGCTGTGGATGAATGGGTGAATACGGAGTGACTCTCTGGATAAATGGATAGATGGATAAGATATGAACAGACAAATGGATGTTCAGAGTCATGAATGAAATGACAGATTGGGGAAATTGCCGTCTTAAGCATTAGTTTTACCCTTGTTACCTTGTTAGTAAAAAAGGAAGAAGAAGAATTAGAACAAAAGCATGATATATTTAGCCAAAGGAGAAGACACACTTAGGTGGAAAGAGGAGTTTGAGTGTGAGTTCGGGTTTTACGGCGCGTCGGCACGACAGCGGCCACATTACGCCAATCGCGGTCTATTTGGGTACTCTATGCATGTTTGGTATTCGGAGCTTCTAGATTTCGCAAACAGAATTAAATAATTCCTTATCAATTTTATTACATTGATAAAATTCTCAACAGTTCAGGAAATCTGAAGGAAAGTGGCGGAAAATGTAGGACTAGATGAGGTCCCGGCTCTGTTCGGGATAAGCTGTTTATTAGTTTCTGTTCAATGAGATCATCATGGATCTGTTAAAATATGCCCGTTCCGTTAGATTTATTTAGCTGTTGTTTGTTTGTTTGCTTTTAGATGAGCCTAATTATTGCGCTCCCGTTGCGCGTTAATGCCGTAAGTACACCATCAACATTCAGGGCAAAGTTTGACATGAAATGGCCATAGTCTGTGAATTGTGCGGTTTGTTTAAATATACAAAAGGCACCACTTCAGACAGAAAGGAATCAACACCAAATGTTAGGTTCCCCCTTCCTTTTCACCTTCACGTGTCTGTACCAAGCACTTGAGCGAAAATGAGGAGGGGTTTAAGGTGTGGTCTATTATGTGGCGGAATGGAATAAGGTAGGCCTATAAACATCACGCATTCAAAAAAAAATACGTTCTCATCAATTGTAGACTCCAAATCTAAAAAAAAAAGAACCTTCCGAAGGTGGAAAGGGAGACTGGAGGGTAAACCTTCAACATTCACGCAAACCCGAGCCATACGACCGGAGGTAGGTCTTGTTAAAAATAGGGTGAGTTTTTGTTTTCATTATTAGTATTTGTTTATATAGATATGTCAGCCAGTCAGCAAACGAATCATCATCATCATATCATACTATAACGGAGCTAGAAAATGAGCTTGTAGCCACCTAAAGCTTCGTGAAAAAAATATGGAAAAAAAATGAAATTTTTTGCGCTGCATCAATTTTTTTTTTTTTACAATAAATTAGGTGGCAAACATTCATTGTGGACACGGTTCTGCAGGACTGGTACAAAGAATTTTGCAAGATTTATCTTACTTGGGTAAGCTGGTACAGTGTCATGGGCGAGGGAGATCTGAGCGCGCGCGTGTACATAAGCGCGCACACACTCACATGCGGATACAAGCAGAGACGTCTTCAGAAACCATGGAAAATGGCCAGTGCTCTCATGACAGCTGGTGGAAAATACTCTAAATAGCTTTATCACTTTCTTGAAAACTAAGACAGAAAGACACTTACATTGTTAAAAGGAATAACAAGTGATCGAAGAAATGGTAATGAACATGGAATCTAACCGGCGAGCTTCCGCTTCGAGGATGCCCTTCTGCTATACAATATGGCCATACAATATAGATGTAAAAAGTCTAAACGAGCGTGATCTCAAAGTCGTCCTCCTCAATCTCTCGTGAATCCCTTGTGTCACCGAAAGACGACCCTGAGAAATCGCTTGCGTTGCTAGTACAGCAATGCCTTTAGTTTCAGATGTCCGTTCTCACTAATAAGCAAGGTGCTCGCCTCTCATGCCAAGGGTCCCGGGTTCTAAACCCGGGCAGTGCAGGCATGTTGGAAAGTGGATTTTTCTCATATTTTCAAGTCCCTGGTCCTATTGGGGGGTAGGATCGAGTACCTAGTCTTCTCGGATAAGGACGAAAAAATTCGGAGGGCCCGTGTGCACGTTGCGCACGTTAAAGATACCTTGGCAGTTGGAAATCGTAAAGAGCAGGCCGAAAGGCCGCTGCCCGGGCAAAATTGGAATTAATAGATTAAAAATTTATCCATATCATCCCCCCCCCCCCCCGCCAGAACAAGAAATAATAAAACAAGTAAAGTGAGGTGTAAATGCCAAGGGCAGCGAACCTCCTAAAATAAAGACCTCAAATCACTTAGTCATATTCAGGGGACAAGGTGGTCTAGAGGCAAGGTGCTCGCCTCTCATGCCAAGGGTCCCGGGTTCTAAACCTGGGCAGTGCAGGCATGTTGGAAAGTGGATTTTTCTCATATTTTCAAGTCCCTGGTCCTATTGGGGGGTAGGATCGAGTAGTTCTTGGAAATTGGATTTTTCTCATATTTTCAAGTCCTTGGTCCTATTGGGGGGTAGGATCGAGTACCTAGTCTTCTCGGATAAGGACGAAAAAATTCGGAGGGCCCGTGTGCACGTTGCGCACGTTAAAGAAACCTTGGCAGTTGGAAATCGTAAAGAGCAGGCCGAAAGGCCGCTGCCCGGGCAAAATTGAAATTAATAGATTAAAAATTTATCCATATCATATCCCACCCCCCCCCCCACCCCCCCCCCCCCGCCAGAACAAGAAATAATAAAACAAGTAAAGTGAGGTGTAAATGCCAAGGGCAGCGAACCTCCTAAAATACAGACCTCAAATCAAACTTACTATCTGACGGCGAGGGGGCACAGACATATTGAAAGCCAGTAGTAGTAAAAGATCCATTTCACATATTGGCCTGAGCCGCTGTGTTGGTTCGCTTGGGTTTTGTTGGTTCGCTTGGGTTTTGTTGGTTCGCTTGGGTTTTGTTGGTTCGTTTGGGTTTTGTTGGTTCGCTTGGGTTTTGTTGGTTCGCTTGGGTTTTGTTGGTTCGCTTGGGTTTTGTTGGTTCGCTTGGGTTTTGTTGGTTCGCTTGGGTTTTGTTGGTTCGCTTGGGTTTTGTTGGTTTCTTGGTTTTCTGTTTGGTTTCTGTTCCTTTTTTTTGTGCTCTGAAATAAACGATAATACGTTTACGACCCCTCTATATATAGCAGAGTTAGTTATTTTTGTTTTTTGTCCTGACGACCGGACCACCAACCCATCCTTGTCGTCTGCTAACAGTGGTAGTACGGGTGGGGTTAAACAGCATTTTTTTAAATTGACCAACACAGCGGTTCAGATGGCGTCCCCAGATCATCAAGGTCAGCAAGCTGCCCCCCAGATGGTGTTCCTCACCAGAGAGGTTCACATCCGCAAATTCTATGGCGACGACAGCAGCCGGGCAGAGGAATTCGAGGAAGATGTGAGGCGAGCTTGGGCGTCACAGCCAGACCAGGGGAAGGCACGGAAGTTGGACCTGCTTCTGAGCAACGTGGGCCCCATGGTGCGGGCGGAACTGAAATGTCAGGATGCGGCCGTACAACAGGACCCTGAGCTGGCTCTTGGCGCTGTCATGGCTACCTTTGGTGAGAAAAGGAACACCGCCACCTTGCTACAGGCCTTCTTGTCTACTTCTCAACGGCCATCTGAGGCAACGAGGCTATTCTCCCATCGTTTGCGAGCTGCCTACGACACATTATGCAAAAGCAAAGCACCTTGGGAGAGCCGCAAACAGCGGAAAGTATGCTGCGGGACAGTTCGTTGCGTCGCTGCAGGACCGGTCGCTGGCATCATATCTTCGTGAGCAGGTACACAGCGACCCGCTGCTCTCATTCCAAGATGTACGGGAAGTTGCTCTGCGCTGGAGTGGCAGTGAGGAGGTGGTGGAATGTGAGGCCACAGCGGCAGCAGTCACTGTGCCCAACCAGACCGAGGCTCGTTTGGAGAGGCTGAAAAAGTTGATGTAAGACTGTTGTCAAAAATGGACAAGCAACCAGTACCCAGCCCGCCCGTGCCACCGCCGTCAGCACCCAGATTGCCCGGCCATCAGCGGATTGGTTACGATATGCAAGGGAGGCCAGTCTGCTTCCGATGTGGAGACCCTCGGCACAGGGTTAGGAACTGCCCCAACCCGTCTTCACGTCTGCAGCGTTCGGGAAACGGGTTGCCTCTGCCGCAGTGAGTCGCCCGGCAGGGCAGGAAGATAGACCAGACTCATTCCGGAGCAGAGCTGTTGGCGACTGTGTTCATTGGACAATCCACCTGAATGATATTCCTGTAGAGGCACTTGTTGACACTGGCTCACAAGTCACCATCATAAGTGAGTCATGGGTCCGGGAACATTTACCCACTGCAGAGTCTGCAAGACTTTACAGTTTCCAGCTGACAGCAGCAAACGGAGGAAAGTTGCCTACCACTGGGTTTCTCGCCGCTAACCTCAAGATTGGCACTGATACGGTCACCAACTGCCCCGTGATGATAGTCGCAGACGTAAACAACAACCAGCCGCCTTGCCTGTTAGGAATGAATGTGTTAGGTAAGCTGTCGTGCTTCCCTGAGTCGCTCAAGCCACCTACCAATCCTTCGACCATGAAATCTTCGTTCATTGCTAAGACTGTCAGAGTTGGGGCGCTTATCCCTGCAAGGTCGGTGAAACACATCAGGATCACTGCTGGGCCCCCGGGAAAGGAAATGGACGTTGTATTTGAACCGACGAAGGTGCCACCTCTCAAGGGACTGACTGGCATCTCGGTCTTCGCCAAACTGAAGAATGGACAGCTGACAGTCCCCTTTGTAAACACCAGTGATGAGGACCTGATGTTGAGTGCCCGAACTGTTGTTGGCGTCGTGAGCCAGGCCACAGAGGCGACAGAAGTCAGTGTAAGGAACGTGAGCGTCAGAGAGGAGGGGAACCAGAGGACTGGTGGTGGATTTGGTGATGCGAGTAACCCCCTGCAAGGGCGACCCAGTCTTCGGACTGCTAAGCCGGGTGAAAGTGTGGCCGTACCTGCCGCCGCTTCGAGGTCTATTGATGATGACATCAACAGCCTTCACATGGAAGATGACCTTGCCCCGGGAGAATCTGCCCAACTGACGAGTCTGTTAAGGCGCCACCACGCTGCGTTTGCCTGGACGGACACCGACCTCGGCCAAACTGACCTGGTAAAGCACCATATCTATTTATTGGACCAGACACCAATCGCCCAGCCCTATCGAAGGGTCCCACCTGCTGTCTTGAGCGAGGTCAAAGCTCATATAGAAGATCTTCTGGCCAGGGGTATCATCACACCTAGTTCGTCGGCTTACGCGTCTCCCATCGTCGTTGTGCGAAAGAAGTCTGGAGAAATGCGTCTCTGTGTTGACTATCGTCGTTTAAATGCAGTGACAAGAAAGGATTCCTTCCCGCTGCCGCGTATCGACGAAAGCCTGGACGCGCTGGGGGGAGCCAGCTTCTTCTCTACACTTGACCTGGCAAGCGGATACTACCAAGTAGCCATGGCGGACGAGGACAGACACAAGACGGCGTTCACCTGTCCGTTTGGTCTCTACGAGTTCGAGCGCATGCCCTTCGGTCTGACCAATGCTCCAGCAACCTTCCAGCGATTAATGAATTCGGTGATGAGCGACTTCATCTTCTCAATATTGCTGGTGTACCTTGACGACCTCCTTGTATTCTCCACAACGTTTGAGAAACACATCACAGCCCTCAACCAGGTACTACAGCGATTGCGACAAGTTGGTGTCAAGCTCAACCCTGACAAGTGCCAGTTTGCATGCCGAAAAGTCAGCTTCCTTGGACATGTTGTGTCAGCAGAGGGCCTGGCAACCGATCCCGACAAGATCTCTGCAGTTATGGACTGGCCAACACCCAAAACGGTTAAGGACGTGAGGTCATTTCTGGGCCTTGCCAGCTATTACCGGCGATTTGTGGAAGGATTTTCAACGATCGCTCGGCCCCTTAATGCCCTCTATCAGCAGGTTCACGTCAAATACCCCAAGGACCGTCACTCTGGAGAACGGAGACAGCTTGGTAATTTGTGGACTGCAGAGTGCCAAAAAGCTTTCTTACAACTGAAGATGGCGTTGACTACTGCCCCTGTCCTGGGTCTTCCAGACTTTAACCAGAAATTTACAGTTGAGGTGGACGCCAGCAAAGAAGGCTTAGGCGCAGTTCTTAGTCAGCAGCAAGGAGGACGGACGACTGTCATCGCCTATGCTAGCCGCACCCTAAGGATGACTGAAAAGGAGATGAAGAACTACTCCTCGCTCAAGCTTGAACTACTCGGACTAAAGTGGGCTGTGACTGAGAAATTCCGCAGCTACTTGCTGGGCCACAGTTTCGGCGTCTTCACGGACAACAACCCACTGGCGCACATTGGTACTGCAAAGTTTGGTGCAGTTGAGCAACGCTGGATTGCGGAAATTTCATCAGTTGGGGATATGGCGACCCACTTTAAGTCTGGCAGGCTGAACAGAAATGCCGACGCCCTCTCCAGACACCCAGCCGAGACACCAATTGGCCCTGGCGACGAGTTTGCGGTTGTAACAACCGTGAAAGCAGATCACATCCTCGCCCCACACGGTACACCAATACCACCAGATGAGATATTTAGCTGCCAGGCCACGGCAGCAACAGAAGTAAGAACTTTGTCACCACCCGAGGGATTGGATCCGGAGACTCTTGCAGCTGAGCAACGTGCGGACGCAGACCTCGCTCCGGTTTGCAAGTATGTTGACAGGAAACAGAAGCCTAGTAAGGAAGAATGCCAGCATCTCAGTACTGCTGCCAAGAATCTCCTTCGGCGCTTTAGCAGTTTGAGCATCATAGACGGTGTTCTGGTTAGGCGCTGGCAAGAACCTGGGACAGACGACGAGCTACACGTCATTATACTGCCCAAGAGCCAACAGGATAAGGTTTTGGAGTATGCTCATGATCGCCATGGACATCAAGGTGCCGAGCGAACTTACAACATACTTCGTCGTCGTTGTTACTGGATAAATATGCTGGAGTGCGTCAAGAGATATGCCAGTCACTGCCAGCGTTGTCAATCGGCAAAAAGATCGACCAGTGAAGTCTTGCAGTCCCGTGGCCACCTGAGGGCAACGCAGCCGCTAGAAATAGTTTCTATGGACTTCCTTAAGTTGGATCAGGCATCTGACGGCAGAGAAGATGTCCTGATTATGACCGATGTGTTCACCAAATATGCAGTGGCTGTGCCAACACGCGATCAGACTGCAAGCACAGTGGTGAAGGCTCTGATACAGCACTGGATTGTCTATTTTGGCGTCCCCCTTCGCATCCACACAGACCAGGGACGGTGTTTTGAGGCTGATGTAGTCCAGCAGCTCTGCAGACATTATGGGATCCAGAAAAGCAGGACAACTCTGTACCATCCTCAGGGCAACGGTCAGTGCGAGCGCTTCAATCGCACACCGATATCCATGCTGTCCACTCTTGCTCCTGAACAGAAAAGGAGATGGCCCCAACACCTGCCAGAGGCACTGTTTGCCTACAACACCACAACACACAGCACGACAGGCCTCTCTCCTTATGCCTTGCTGTTTGGTCGAGAGCCTCGTCTACCGGTGGATACATATCTAGGAATCCAGCAACCCCCTACTACGACAGCTGCAGACTATCTCAGCGGTCACCTCGATAGGTTGGAGAATATGCGCCAGCGCGCCAGAAACCGCATGGCGGCACGACAAGGCAAGGATTCTCCGGAACGCGGAGTACAGCTGGAGACAGGGGACGCTGTCCTCGTTAAGCAACACCCGCTGGGCCGACACAAGCTTGTCGACAGATACGGTGACACCCCGGCAACTGTCGTCGGTGTGCCAGACAACGGCAGTGGGTGTTTCACCATTGAGTACCCTGACATGAGAAGGTACCACCTGCACGGCAGCAACCTCCGAAGATACTTGCCTCCGCCTCCATCCACCCATGCGTCACCATCGTCTAATGCGTCTCGCCCTTCTGAACCTCCGGACCGTTCTACGAATACCAATCGATACACGTTGTATGAGGCCGCCCAGGTGATTCCACCTACCTCTCACGGTCCTGGGGTTCATAGGGATGTTGCTGATGCTCCTGTTACCCAGTCGAATGTTCCTGATGACGCTGCCCTTACCCCCAGTCTCATCCTAAATGATGCCGCCCCCACCCCTAGGCGCTCGTCCCGCCTCCGCCTGAGGCCGGACAGGCTCGATATGTGACAGTCTGTGTTCTCTTGTCTGCTTTAGTGCTATTACGGCAGACATATAGGACAGTACCAGGTTAGCCTCCTTAGTGCCTCCTGATAACCACTCAGATGAACACTGTGACTTAATTATTATTGGTTATTATTATGAGAGCGTAGATGCTCGAAGTGTCATTTTATTTTAAGTACCAATCGATCACCAGGACTGGAGAAGATGCACCCTACAGATCAAGTTTTTGGAGTATGGAATTTAGAACTATTTTGTTGTGCAGCATTGACTTTGCCTATTATTACTCAGCTTATGATAGATTTAAGCAGGGGGACCTATTGATGTGAATTATGTTACTGTTAGCTTTTATTTCCTGTTACTATCCTGCTGTATGAGAACTATGTGTAGGCATTTGGGTAATGCTGTTGTGACGATTGTTTTTTGGCATATATATGTTAATGCAAGGCTTGCATTTAGTTGTAATGTTATTTGCTTTTTCCTTGGGCTTAAGGCCACTTCATGTGTCATGATTTGTAATTGTTATTTAGTCAGTTACAGATTATTGTACCCCTAGTTATGCCTAACCGTTTTCTGGGGCAATACAAGGCTTTAAGGGCACTCTGTGAGACTGACTGGTGATGTTCTGATTACTCATGGGACTGAGTAATTTAGCAGGGGGAATTTGTAGCCATAGTGGTATGTTTGTCTAATTGTCCACCCCATCTTGTTTCTCTCATGCGCTGACCTAATTATATTGGCAACGTGGTTATATGTAAATTACATCTAAATTTCTTTGTCTACACCTGGGCTTTGTACTGTCCCTTTGTTAGTCCCAAACAGAGACGCTGCACGTGGACTATGCCCACGCTGGCATTGGTACCGTCTTTGTCTGGGCGATGCATTCCCTCCGCGGGTCAGCTGACCACTGGCGCGAATATAAGTTTGTCCAGTCTGACCACTTAGTCATATTCCTATCTGACGGCGAGGGGGCACAGACATATTGAAAGCCAGTAGTAGTAAAAGATCCATTTCACATATTGGCCTGAGCCGCTGTGTTGGTTCGCTTGAGTTTTGTTCGCTTGGGTTTTGTTGGTTCGCTTGGGTTTTGTTGGTTCACTTGGGTTTGGTTGGTTCGCTTGGGTTTTGTTGGTTCGCTTGGGTTTTGTTGGTTCGCTTGGGTTTTGTTGGTTTCTTGGTTTTCTGTTTGGTTTCTGTTCCTTTTTTTTTGTGCTCTGAAATAAACGATAATACGTTTACGACCCCTCTATATATAGCAGAGTTAGTTATTTTTGGTTTTGTACCGACCCATAACCGAACCACCTCCCATCCTTGTCGTCTGGTAACAGTAGTAACACTATTATAAGGCCCACTGCCAATGACACCACAGAGTGTTTTTGTTTTGTTCTTCCGACACCAAAAATGGCCGCTGGATCAGCTGACGGGTGTAACTTCGAGATAATATTATGTCTAAGCTGTTAAAATGCCTGCTGGTTGCATTGCAGTTGACTGTTATGACAGGGGTGGAAAGGATGGATCCAAGCTGGTCAGATTCCCTACCATCCGTGCAAACAAGGGAAAGGAAGTGAAAGAATTGACCGAACGTCTCCCATGTGCGTGTATACATGTGTCATGGTATACTGTAGTCAACTTGTCAATGTACCGATATTTCAATTATATGGCCTTTAGCGTCTTTACAGACGGTCTTAGCAGCTAGAATATTCACTTTCACTTTGACTGACAGCTTCTCTCGTGGCTTATTCTACCAATGTTTGACCCGAGAGTGCGATGGCAGTGATTGCAGGTCAGTCTTTTGGGTTCACTTTGGCGAGTGTTTTCATTCCGCCTCTGTCGTTTTGTCAGGTATGTTTCTTTTGCCTTGAAGTCTATTGCGAGCGTGCCACTGCGCAATTTTTGTCTCCATCTGCTTCGATCATTTGCAAGGTTCTCCCATTCATTGGGGTCGATGTTGAATGCTTTCATCGTGACCTTGCAAGTGTCTTTGAATCGCAGATGTGGCCTACCTCTGGGTCGGTTGCCAGTAGCAAGTTCCCCGTAGAGAATTTGTCTGGGGATGCGATCATTTTCCATACGGTGGAGATGTCCAAGCCACCGCAGTCTTTTTTTGCCTAGGAGAGCCTGAGTTGATGGAATGTTGGCTTGGCTCAGAACTTCGATATTTGAGATCCTGTCTTGCCACTTGATCTTGAGAATTTTGCGTAGGCAGCGCAGGTGGAAGGAGTTGAGGGATCTTTCATGTTTGGAGTAGGTGGTCCATGTCTCTGAGCCATACAGCAGGGTGCTTAGGACGCAAGTTTGGTACACGAGTACCTTTGTTTTGATGGTCAGCTTGCTATTGTTCCACACCCTTTTTGAGAGTTTGCCAAAAGCTGTGGCCGCCTTTCCTATTCTGGCATTTATTTCAGTTGTTATGTCTGTGCTACCACTGATGGTTGAGCCTAGGTAGCAGAATTTTCCCACTTGCTCCAGAGGAGAGCCATTCAGCATGATTGGGTTGGGGTTTCTCAAGCCTTGTGTCAAAACTACAGTTTTTGAGACACTGATCTTTAGCATGAATTTGTCACAGGCTTTGGCAAGGCTATTGATGAGAGCCTGGAGCGTGGTTTCATCGTGGGCCACGATTGCAGCATCATCTGCGAAGAGGAGCTCTTGTAACATAATATGCTCTGTACGAGATTTTGCTTTTAGTCTGGCAACATTAAAAATGGAGCCGTCCACTCTGGTGTTAATAAGTACTCCACCTGAACATTGACCAAAGGCATTCTTGAGTAGGGCTGCAAAATATATACCAAATAAGGTAGGAGCAAGAACACATCCCTGCTTCACACCGCTGTTTACAGCAAATGAATTGGATGTGCAGCCCTCAAAGTTGACACATGCCCTCATGTCAGTGTGGAAGGATGCAATAAGTTTTAGCAATGTTGGTGGACAGCCTATGGATTTAAGGACTGCATACAGGCCAGATCGGCTTACGGTGTCGAAAGCCTTTGTTAGGTCCACAAAGCATGTTATAAGCGGCCTGTTTTGTTCTTTACATTTTTCTTGGATTTGCCGAAGTGCAAATATCATGTCAATAGTTGATCGTTTGCTTCGAAAGCCACATTGTGTTTCTGGTAAGACTTTTTCCGCCAGTTGTTGAAGGCGGCAGAGGATGACGCGAGCAAAAGCCTTTCCAGTAATGCTGAGGAGGGATATGCCTCGATAGTTGTTGCAGTCGCCTTTGTCTCCTTTGTTCTTGTAAAGTGTGACAATTTTGGCGTCTCTCATATCATGTGGTATCACGCCTTCTTTCCAACACTGCAGTAACAGATTATACAGGTGTGGTAATAGTGGGCCTTTTAGGTCTTTTAATACCTCTGCAGGAATGTTGTCACTTCCTGTGGCTTTTCCAGCAGACAGGTGGTCGATTGCATTGGAAAGCTCGACTAAGGAAGGTTCAGCGTCAAGTTCGGCCATTATTGGCAGTTTTTGGAGGTGTTCCTCAAAATCTGGTGGAATATTTTTCTCAGTTGAATACAACAGAGAGTAATGCTCTACCCACCTATTCAGTTGTTCATTTTTATCTGTGATGGGTTCACCATTTACAGACTTAAGTGGGGCGCTCTTGGTGATGATTGGCCCAAGAGCTACTTTCATCTGAGTAAAGGCGGTTTTCATATCTCCCTTTTCATTTGCCTCTTGTATGCTGTTACACAAGTCTGTCCAGTATTTGTTGGCGCAACGTCTTACCTCCAGCTGAAGTTTAGCTTTTGCATTTTTCAAACAAGTTTTTGTACTCTGATTGCAATTTTTGTTATACTCATTGAAAGCAGATTTCTTTTGCTCAATGAGAGGTAGGAGAATTTCGCTGTTCTGGGCTACCCAGTCGTTGTTTGAAACTTTATGCTGTCCAAAAGACTTGATGGCACAGTCATGAATTTTTGAACTGAGAGTGTTCCATGTTTCATCTACCGAGTCACATTGGGTGACATTATCCATGCTTTCAGCAAATAACTTTTCAAATGACTTTCTATTTGATTCATCTCTGATTGCTGTTACATTGATCTTAGGGATTGAAGGGGCTTTTGATCTGTATATTTTCTTAGCCGAAATTTTGATTTTGCTGACTACCAGTGCATGGTCGGTGTCACAGTCAGCACTGTGGAGGGAACGAGTTATTTTTATACAGCCCAAACTCTTCCTCCTTGAGAGAATAAGATCTAATTGATGCCAATGGCCAGACCTGGGATGGCGCCATGATGTTCTTTGGCATCTCTTAAGGTCAAAGTACGTGTTTGTAACACATAATGAGTTTACGGAGCATAGCTCCAGAAGGCGCTGCCCGTTTTCGTTGATGTTGCCAATGCCGAAGTGCCCAATGCACTTTGGCCATGCGGAGTGATCTGCTCCCACTCGAGCGTTAAAGTCACCCAGAATTAGCAGGCCTTCGGTGAGAGGGATGTTGTGGAGAGTCCTCTGCAATGCCTCGTAGAAAATGTCTTTGGTTTCGTCAGAGGAGGTAAGTGTTGGGGCATAGACACAGATAATGTTGGTAAAACCAGACCGGGTGTTCAGTCTGAGTGTCATGATGCGTTCTGACACTCCAATTGGAGTTGCGATCGAATTGATAAGGGAGTTTTTTACGGCGAAGCCCACGCCGTGGATTCTCGGCTGTTCGCTGCTAAGGCCCTGCCAGAAGAAGGTGTAGTTTTCTTCTTTGACTGACCCGGAGTCGGGAAGTCGAGTTTCTTGAAGGGCAGCGATGTCGATGTTTAGTAGCTGAAGTTCTCGATCAATAATTTGGGATTTCCTGATGGAGTCAATATTAGTGAGATCTTGCTGTTGCAAGCCTGGGCGCATTGTTCTGACGTTCCAGGTACCAAGTTTTAGTATTTTTCTGTTTTTGCCAGGTGCACACTTTACGTCAGCTTTTTGACTTTTGGTCTAGCTCCAACCACCTTATGAAGCAGGCTGACGTGGCGGAACAACACCCAACTGCCTGGGGGCTGCCCAGGTTACGGCGGGCGGTAGTTGATCAATGCAGCTGAAAAGCCGCTCCCACCGACAGAGGGGACCCCTGGCGCTCATCCGTACGCCAAATGGATTGAGCTTATCACCGGTAACTGCCACCTCCCGTGTTGTGCCCATCCGTAACGGATGGCTGGAGTGTCCTCTCCAAATCGGAAATGGGTGGGCTTATAGAGGAGAGACAGACGCTTGCCAGCCCGAGCAAACGCCTCCTCGTTTTGCTGCCTTGCCTGGGCTATTTTTAAGAGATGGTGCTTTGCCCAGAGGCACCACCCCTCTCTCTGCCATTCTAGTTAAACCCAAGGGAGAGACCAGGTCAATACATTTGGAACTAGTCCGGCTGCAGGAGATGCTGGAAGCCAGTTTGATGCAGTTCTCCCTGACAACCACCTTCGGGTCTCCACTCCTGATTTTCTGTCTGGGTTTACTCCCATAGCCTTTGCTATCATAGCAACACACAAGGCAGTGTGGTATTTGTATTCAGGGTTACCTTCCCCTAGTCTTCCTCTCTCCCGAGATGACCCACAAGACAGTGGGGGTGACAGTAGCAGGCTGTATTGTGTACTGTCATACAATAGCAGAAAACTCTGGCCTGACATAAGATATTTCAATTAGTAGGCCTATAAATCAGTATCATACAATTTGGACACAGCAGACAGTCCTATTTAATTCTTTACATTAATACAACGAAACGATCACTGCGACGATCGACCTTGCAGAAGTAATCACGCGAGGCGGCTTATGTCTGACAGCAGAACAAAATAATTATATATTGCATTAATGTCAGTTAACACCCAGTACCTGCGCCAATTTTAAGGTGGAAGCCTAACCTAAAGACATTTAAATCATGTCATATCTGCCTCTTACATTGCCCATTCCATCACGTTTCGGTTGGTGACACTCCTCGTTATTCATCTTAATGTCACACTGTTGTTTTTTTTATTAATTTTATGCCAAACATACAGAAATGGGAAGATAAAGAAAACCTAATTTGTAATTCTACATGTTTTCGTGTTACTTATGAGTTAAAAGTAACTGAACTCTTTATGTCAATTTGTTCCATTTTCACAGGTTATGATCAAGATCCAGTGTTTATCCGGAACCCAGCCATACTTAGCCATCAGAATTGAAAAAAAAAAAAAGAAAAGGGTTGTGTTCTTTTTCAACATCATTTTATTGAATATAATCAGGGTTTTACACAGCCAAAAATTTCACATCTCTGAGCATATTTGGAATAGCTTCCTGAAGAAGTCAAAGAAGGAAAATACTATCATTTAAACAATCAATTATAAACGAAACAAACAAGCAGCTGCGCACAGAAACTGAATGAAGAATAGTGAAGAAAAGCTCAGCCCCCTCATTCAGTTGTAATTAAAATGAACTGACTGATTCATAGTTGCTTAATGAGGAGAGACAGTAAAGTTCTGAGGCTCACTGGTTCAAATGCAGGCATTCACAATATATTCTTATATGTATTGATAGGCAAATAGTATAATGCATAATAATCATTCTTCATGCGTGACATTCCATGATTGAGGTGTGCTTGAAATTTTTTTTTCAGATTTGTAGCCAGTGTGAATTTATGGTCAAATAAAGTTTACCTGTTCTTATCTACATAATACAGTAATAGTTCTTTAGTCGTTGACCAATCTTCTCTCATTTTTTTATCATTGCAGTGTATACATGTTAACCACACCATTAATCAGATTAAATCTTGCGATTTTTTTTATGTGTTTATAACCTGATATTTACATGATAAGATACCTGAGATTCCATGCTTGGCAATACATTAATATAGAAAATGATTGCTTGACAAAAAATAAGAATACTGAATCATTTCACCACTTGTGATTCTGATTTTGGCATAACAATTTTCCGGATGCTAAAGAAGACTAAATTGTTTTATATCATGCATTTCAGTAAAAGAAAATGTTGGCAAGAGAATGATGAGACAGTAAAATGAAATTTAAAAACAGTTTAATATTGATATTCGAATAAAAAAAAAGTATTTTTTTAATATATATTTTTTGTGCCTGTCAGAAAACCATGTATATGATTTTATCTTGCAGACATTATCTGGACTCCGTTAGAACCCCATTTTGTGCTGGTTTCATGGTAAGGCAACAGATGAGACATAAAGACTTTTGAGCAGACTATTTACTGCTGAAATCCATCATCACAAAACATTATCTTCAATTGTACAAGTGTTACAGAAAATAAAATAATTCTGCCACAGGTTTGTGTGGTATTCTTTTTTTTTATTATTTATTAATTATAACCTGACATTCTCAGTAATAGTAGTTTTCAGCTGAAGGCAGTAGTACTTACTGTCCAGCTTTCCCAGTGTATGCAATCAATGATTACAAGTATTTTAGACTTCACTGATAAAATCAGCTTTCTGTGGAAAACCACTAATTTTCTAATTTTCTCTACAAGACCCAGGTCGTCATTTTCAATAAGCAATTTGTAAATGCAAACATGATGATGAACCTGCTCTACCTGAGTTTCCTGATCTCAATAAAATCCAATCTCCTTCAAATGCTATTTCCAAAGAATAATATATTGGTGTACACTATCACAGGAAATTTAATGACTTAAACAAGGTGATTGAACAGCAATAACACAGACAATGAAAACAAAGGAACCTAAAATGCATTCGCCGGTTAATTTTGTACATGATAGTATCAAAATCAGCAGTATAAAAAAGACAGCTTATAACATGGTGTAAAGATGTCATTTCATACACTACAAAATGGAAATCATGAAACTGCCCCCAGTATACAGGAAACAGAGAGTTTGCATGGTTGAATCAAAACATTTCCAGGTGCAATGTGTCAATGTAGTTTCCTGTCTTTTTGGAAATAGAATTCATTCAAAATGCACGTGGTGTTAGAAAAGCAGTGCACAGAAACAAATAAATTAAAGCATTTGTTCATTACCTATAAAGATCAGAAGCTGTTCCATGGGTTCACAAAAAAAAGTACACAATACCTTAGAAATGCCTTTTGTATTAAAAAGCCATGACATCCCAAATATTCTTTGTAAATAATGGCATTTTCATCATTTAATCATTTACATACAATTACAATACTCACTGGAAAGTATTAGACAGGTTTATTTATTATAAAGATTCCCATTTTACGGTTTGCGATATTCAAACCCAGCCAAATTGTAGACCATTTCACAGAAAGCTATGTAGTTGACATCAGTGCGACCGCCTACTTGCACTTGGTATCTCTTCCACAAGAGTTCGATGTCTGTCTCACATGCCATGCTGGCCAATTCTAGTTCCATCAGCACACGCCTGAACTGAGACTGAGACACTGCTCCATTGTGTACACGATCGTAGTCTTCAAACAAGGGGAACAACTGCATGCGGTGTTTGCGTACCTAAGAAAGTAAAGAACAGGATCACAGAGTGATAAGTTCAACTACAATCTTGAAGTTCTGTCTTTCAATGGATTTTGTGAACAAACACAAGGTATAATGTAGATACATAAAATGCAAACATATTAACTGCAGAAATTAGTAAATGCTACTTTTTGTTTCTTTAATGGTAATTTACATCAACGACAAGAAAAGAAAATGTGTTGTTGGTTTTCCTAATATACATTTTTTAAATTAACTTTTTATGTGAAAAATATGTTTTAGCAATAATTGCATCTATTCAGTGACTCTGGGCAAATGTTTTCAAGACGCTGGGTTTTTGCATGCAATAAGCTGAGGCAATGTGGTAACTAGGATGTAAGATAACCTCATTTTTTCTTTTTCAAATCTCTAAATACAGATAGGTTATCAAGTCTGCTGGCTTTGCTTGTAATCTGCTTTTTCTCAAATTTAGCATCTTAGTGCCATATTACTGATATTTCATCATTTAATCTTAAGTATTCTTAAAAGTAATATTCAATTTTCCAAACTAACAAAAAAAAAGAACTGTTTAATCCTGATTGGGGGAGTGGTTTGTTATTGCTATTTGTAGTTTGTTTCCTTATTGTATATAGGCCCATTGCGAATGACATCACAGAGTGTTTTTGTTTTGTACTTCCGACACCTAAAATGGCGGCTGGATCAGCTGACGAATGTAACTTTGAGATATGTCTAAGCGGTTAAAATGCCTGCTGGTTGCATTGCAGTTGACTGTTATGTCAGGGATGGAAAGGATGGATCCAAGCTGGTCAGATTCCCAACTATCCGTGTAAACAAAGGAAAGGAAGGGAAAGAACTAACCCAACGTCTCCCATGTGCGTGAATGCACATGTCATTGCATTGTTTACTGTAGTGAACTTTTTTTTAGCTCGCCGCCGATTGGTTCGCGACGCTTGAAGTGCTCACAGTGCAAATCAGCTAACGAATCAAAATCAGTGCTACCATCGCCATGGCTAAGCGTCGGTCCTGACAACTAAAATGGCTGATATCTGCAATGGGCCTATTTAGTAAGGGTATTGGTTCAAAAACGTATCGTGAAGTAAAAGGCTCTCAAAGTCATTAGCTCATTAAAAAAGAAAGGCAATTTGGAATTTAAGTTGTGGCAATCATAGGAACATTTCCCTAGGATTTTTACCTTCTCAGCAATACGAATTAAACAACTGTTCATCTGTTGCTCCTCAGACTCTGTCAGTTCTGTGACCTTCCACTCTTCATCAGGCTGGAACTGCTCCACTTCCTCCAGTGGACTTTTCTCCAGATGATCTGTTGTGAAAATGGACTCAATCTCTTCACAAAACTTGAGGTATTCAACAAAGTCCACATCTCGTCCAGACTGATACCTATAAGCAAACAATGCAGGATGATGAGGACGAAAAATATGGCAACAATGATATCATGATATGATAAAAGTAATGTAACTACTGTTGCATCTTACAGTTTTGCACTTCTATAAATGGTATCTACATACTAAATGGCTGTTGTCAGGGAACTGTAGCATTTTACATAGTAAGCTACAGAAGAACAGTGAAGACAACTCAGCATTTCCTCTCTTCCGCTTTGTCATTAAACTACAGTCCCTTGACAACAGCCCATACTGACTCATTTCCTCTCACAGATCATTTCATTCATGAGATTTCTCCCTTCTGCATGCAAAAATTTTGCCTACAATGGTAAAATTGGATCAATCACAATAATCCTAAAACTTCTGTCCACATTAGAGGTAAAAACCCTTTTTAGTTCTGAAGTTTAACTCTTTGTGTGCCAATCACCGATTTATCTGTTCTTCCACTGGTCATGTTTGTGCCAATCACCGATGTTTTGGCTATTTTGTTTCAGGTAGAAAGAAAGTCAAGTTTCTATTCATAAATGTTGCTGTAGTTAGTCTTCATTCATCTCCCCCACGATTTTCTTCCTATATCAGCAAACATGGAAAAATTCATGGCACACAAAGAGTTAAAAGTCAGTACTGATTACAGTTCTCATTCTTTCGCTCTATTTCAAAAATTGAGTGGTAGATCTATGTCATTAGTTTTTTTTGGTGAGAAATTCACAACTTTTGAGCCCTGAGTTTAATCTGTTTTACGATGTGATAATTTTATTTGTAGTCAAACAGTTTTGCTTCCTCACCCAGAAGCAATTGTTTCAATTACTGCTGAGTAAACAAACTGACCTGTCCTCCAACATGGCAACCTCTGACTCCAGCAGATCCAATCTGGCCAGATTTAGAGCTCGTCTGAATGATGTTTTCAGCATGCGCCCAGAACGCAGTTTGTCATAGTCTTTCATGAATTCATATACACGTATTCTCTCTTTACAAACCTATTGGACATATATATACAGTTAATAATGTGGATTTAAGATGAATGATGAAATTACTGTTACAATAATTCAGATTATCATAAGATGAAGATTGGCCAATAAGACATGGGAAATTATGCTTCAGTAAGGACTTGCCTGAAGAGAACAATAACAAAGAGTCCCAGCTACCAGAAGGGAGACTACAAACAAAATAAAAACTCCATTCACTGAAGTTGTTATTTGTGAGGCATATCATGGATTTTACAGTGGTGGTTATCAGAACTTTTTTTTACTTGCTTTTGTCCACTCTGAAGCCTGTAAAAGGTGTTTTGCTTTCCTGGGGCTGTACTTAATCATAAACACTAGCTAAGTTGCATGCATAAAGAGCGGCAAAGAATGAAATTTTGGATCCTATTTTTCAATTGTCCCTGATGAAAATGCGTCTCTTTACATTTGGCTAAAAAAAAAATTGTAAATAGATAATAATAATGACAGGCCAAATTTTGTCCACCATGGATGGGTCCATGTAATTTATTGTCAAAAATTGATGCTTACACAAAGGTTCATAATTTTTTTTACCACATGGTCACAGAGTTTTAGGTGCTTATATGTTTGCCAGCTAGCTCCATTATAGTATGATGATTTAAGAGAGCAGAATGTGTTAAACCTGAGATGTAGGCTGAGTCTTTTCCAAAGACATTCACAAACATTCTGCTGACTTACAAATGATATCAAAATTATTACATGAGTTAAGAGTGAAGTTGGCTATTGAATGCAACACTTACTTTTGTTTTGATTTTAAGGAAGACACTTTCCAGATCTGTCCTGGGTCTCTGTTCTGGTAAAGCTTGTTTAGCATTTGCTTGCCTTATTTCTTCCATACGCTTGACATACATAAAAGGCACTGGTTCACTTGGCTGAAGGTCATCCAGGAATTTCATATAATTGACTCCGACATCATTACAATACAATGCCTCCAGTGCCTGCATCTCCGGCTCCTCCATTGCAAGTTCCAGAATTTTGAAACACTGACGGAATTGTGTGCGAGTGATGTGGCCATTATTATGCCTAAAGAGAAACCAGAAACAAAACTTTATGAACCGCGACAGTGCAAAGGGTTTGCATAGCTCCATGCATTGACCGGCGCTATATAACAGATTGTCAAACTTAAACTAGTAAATTGCCTAATGTGAAGCACATTTTGTGCAAATAATACTGAACATGCTCTTTTCATTGAAGAAAATGTATGACAACTTAGCAGCGCTCAACTTAAATTTCTAGTAAAGCTGTAAGATAATGAATTAACAAAAAACTAAGTATTTTAGCCTGATGTACATATGCCTGCTGTTTAGGAGTAAGTACACTTGCATCCCCTTTTCATCTAAAGTTTTTTATTGACTAAAAGCATTATACTTACTATATTAACAAAATTTCTCTCAAATACTTAGTAGCTACATTCATCGCAGCTACAGGCAGTAATGGATCAAATGTTTTGCCTGAGGGTACTGAATAGTATGTAAAGCATGTGCCTGAAGTTATTCCCACCTATCGAAGTCTTGGAATACTGGCTTGCAGAGGATTCTTCTGTGTTCAACCCTCTGGCTTATACGATCCATTGTAGCATAGTAGAGGTCCATGTGGTCTTTGCTTGCATTACTCCAATCAGTTGTCCCGGGCTTTGGGACTCTGAAAATCTCTTGACGAGGAACAGTTGCAGATGGAGCTTGTTCTAAGCCCTCTTGTGTGAAAACTGCAAAACAAATATATGGCCTGTTTGATTGGGATGGTAAATGATAAATTAATTTTTGTGTGACAACCATTTGTCAATTTTTACATACTTTTGTTGTTTATATTTCAGGCATGTCAAATTGCTACAGCATAAAAGTGGCTATGATTCTGTAGATGTTTCTAATTCTTCTTCCTGTCCACCTATGTTCCATTGTTATTGTGTTCCTTTGTTTCAGAACTCCTGTGTCTCTCTGTTCCCGTGTTTTTCTGTTCTGGTATTCCTGGCTTCATATATATACTCATGGTGGGCCAAAAATAGGTATACAGTATTTTATTATTTTTTGTTTATTTATTTTGTTTGTTTTTTTTTTGTTTACTATTTCTTTCTGTTTTAGATGTTGGATGAACTACGAGTGGCTAATGTGGTTACTGCGTGGGTTCAATAGTAACTCCCTTAAGGATACACAGGATTAACAAACACAGGGTTCTGCTGGCAATCTTATTTATTCAAAAGCCTAACAAAGGTATCGCTACCAAAAGGCATAGGGAAAACCCTATCAAGAAAAGGAAGCCCAACCAGCCATAAGCTGGAACAAGAGAAAAAGACAAAAATATGATTAGGATATAATGACAACATTAATCAGGCAATCAATGGTGGACATACATAGTAATAGTATTAAGTATTAAATCAAACAACAACAACATAATATAGAATTTAAGCAATAACCAACTGGATATGTATGCATGGAATAAAATAGCGCTAAGGTTAATGAATAACAACTACAAGTGGCTATATCATACACACAAGGAGTTTCCTAGTACACTGGCAACATAAACTAATGTACTAATCAAAGTATGAAGGACATAACAAATGAAGGGGCAAGAACACAATAGTTTCGCTCCTCTGAGCCGGTGTACAGCACATCCAGAGTGGCCATTCCATTTAATAACGCAGTGGCCAACATGGCCCACTGACCGTCCATAACACAGACGCTGCATCCCAATGCAGGCCATCCTCATAGGCCCACTCCCATTATTAGTACTAACCCGCCCCAGGGCTATTGTATTGGTTACCTCCCTTCCCAATCGATACTGAAGGGTCATGCCCTTTGACCTTAGCCGCGGAGCTATGCCGCCAGGCTAACATGCGTATGACACACCACTAGATACATAAAGTAGTGTGTACATTCGAAACTATGTCCTTCACACAACCTACGAACTCATAGAAGCATAATACATCTGGATAACTATAATACATGCACATGATATATATATATATATGTCGGCGAGACTCATTGCAACATGTGTAGACTCACTGAAACATTGTTCATCCACCGCCGCACATAGAACAATCCTGGGGCTCACCCATGTGAGGCCCAACTAATATTATACATCTCCAATACATGTAATTAATTACACATCTTAAACACTAAACACGCAATCACAATCACACTGCTCTCTATAGCATAGTGGTACTGGCAAGGTACACAAATACCCGTAATACAATCTAAGTGTATAGTGCCGCTCGCTGTAACATAAATAAGCCATCCACATTAACATGTCAGGAAATCCTCACTGCCTACCACAACAAGGCAATGCTACACATACACTATATGCACACAAGCAAATCGTGATAGTTTGGTTAGCGAGCCATCATTATCATCTAGCACCGCAAACGTTAACTTTGACAATAAAGTCACAATATCAAGACACTGCACTGCACCGCGCATCTTACACGTCTAATGACAATGGCAATTACCGTTGAGCCGGACTCATAATAGTCTCTGTAGATCAGCATTCTCTACGCGGCATCCAAGAAAGGGGGGGTGGGGGGGGGGGGGGGGTGCGCAAATTAAAGTCACTTCTAATATAATAGTCTCCAACTTACCCAAAGTTTCTCCGGGTCCTGTGCTACCGCTTCATGCCTTATGGGGCGGGGTGGCGATGGCAAGCGTCGGCCAGCCTCTGAGCTTCTACGGGCCCGGGTTGCTGGTCTGGGTTCACTGTGTTGTCGGCTCTTGTCTCTGCGTCTTTGATGGAGTGTGTTGACCACTCGAACTCGCATCTTATTTATGAGCCAGCGCGGACGTCCGAGAGAGCTATTACGTAGTCCAGTTTTGGACAAGTGAAAGGCTCGGACATTGAGTCCAGCCGAACAACATAACCGGTTAGGGTCCTAACACAATCGAATTTACAGTACGGTTAAAAGGGTGCACACAAAAGTCAGTTAGGTATCCCAGTAAACTGCAGAAATTACTCTATGGTCCCCTCCAGCTATAATTGAATAAATTTGACCCAGGTTGAAATTATCGGGGATAACATGCGTCTAATTCATAGTTTACTTTAAATCCAAGACCCTCTTATTAATTATTTCAATAGGATATGTGCATCAAAGTACAACAAAATTGGTATCATTATAAAGTAGAAACTTGCTGCTAAAATTCTAACTGACTACTTATACCAGAAACCCGGTAATAGTTTTAATATAAATTTTCAAAGTGTCAGGACTAACAACATTTGCCAGATTTGTGTGGGATATTTCAGCCCATTAATATGACGTATCTCCATTGATAACAAACGTTATCATGAGTACCTATTTTGTACCGATAGGGTATTGCCTACTCTCAACAATGAATTCGGGTTCCCGTCTTTCTGTCAGTGGATAACAACGAGTGAGCGAGTTGTAAGAAACTCAAAGCCATGATATAAGAGCTGGAAGCCCGGTGGTCAACATTTCCAACTGACCAATCAAAATGCGCGCTTTTCACCGTGATGTGAATAACAGGTCCCGCGCTAGTATTACAAGGGAAATAATCCAATTAATGGTATTCTGCCAAGTGCCCATAAACTGCTACGAGTGGCCGTCCCTCACTCACGCACTAGAGTTACCATGAAAGCACATTAAAAATAAAAAGTCCTTCATCCTCTCACATTCTCCCCTGCTAAGTCACGTAGTCCCTTACGTGACACATACATCAATTCAAAGGTTTACAAAAGACCACTGAAGGTATAATCAAACTCTAAGGGGCTATGATACCATCACTTAGAGTAGAACAATTGCAAATTACACACAGTGAACCGAAGTACAACAATGGTCCATCCTCTTTATAACTACCAACAGGTGGCGTGAACCGGCTAAGTTACTACTGGCATCCTGAAGATGTACACAACAGTCTCAGCTCTGGCTGTAGTAAGTTACATCATATGGACAAACAACAGGTCCCAGACCTGAAACGGTGGTCCCAGACCACTATCAGGGTTAACGTAGGATCGAACAGTACAAAAAAAGACAATATGCTATAAGGGCACTAGTGCAATGAAAAAGGCAAGGTCAACATAGGCATTAAAAGTAATTGTAACTAAGCTGTGGAGAAAGCTAACATGGGCATACTCTCTAACTTAAAATCTGGAGGCGGGGCTCACTTGATCGTCGGTCTGTCTTCTGGCCTAATGGAAACTAGGGGGATCTTGATGGGTACGCTCCCCTGCTCTTTCTGCACTCACCGTCAATGTCTAATGTCAATCACTAATAAGAGTCAGAGGTCCAATTTCTGGGGTTGTCTGTGTGGGCGGCTGGACCGTCGCACAGGAGGTAGGCGCTGGGAAGTTGTCATCCCAGGTTGAGGGTCCGGTCGGGCTGCAGGTGGCTGGCAAGGGTGGTGGGCTGGGAGTACCAGACACTGGTTGACGCAGGCTGTGGGGGCGGATGTTGCGGATACGTGTAGATTGCGGGATGAAATACCCGCAACGGGTCCCTGTTGACTGCAGTGGGATGGGTGGTGTACACAGGACTGGGATACAAGTCCTGAATCTTGAGTTGATGTTGGAGGGCGTTGGTCTTCGTGGCTCCCTGGTTCCTATGGGGTGGGGCAGGGGTTGGCTGGCCGGCTGGGCTTCAAACTAAAAATTTCCACGGCTGGGTATCCTACACTACAAACTAACCCTTCTGTGTATCCCACTTCTTGACACCAGAAAATGTTGGATGAACTACGAGTGGCTAATGTGGTTACTGCGTGGGTTCAATAGTAACTCCTTTAAGGATACACAGGATTAACAAACACAGGGTTCTGCTGGCAATCTTATTTATTCAAAAGCCTAACAAAGGTATCGCTACCAAAAGGCATAGGGAAAACCCTATCAAGAAAAGGAAGCCCAACCAGCCATAAGCTGGAACAAGAGAAAAAGACAAAAATATGATTAGGATATAATGACAACATTAATCAGGCAATCAATGGTGGACATACATAGTAATAGTATTAAGTATTAAATCAAACAACAACAACATAATATAGAATTTAAGCAATAACCAACTGGATATGTATGCATGGAATAAAATAGCGCTAAGGTTAATGAATAACAACTACAAGTGGCTATATCATACACACAAGGAGTTTCCTAGTACACTGGCACATAAACTAATGTACTAATCAAAGTATGAAGGACATAACAAATGAAGGGGCAAGAACACAATAGTTTCGCTCCACTGAGCCGGTGTACAGCACATCCAGAGTGGCCATTCCATTTAATAACGCAGTGGCCAACATGGCCCACTGACCGTCCATAACACAGACGCTGCATCCCAATGCAGGCCATCCTCATAGGCCCACTCCCATTATTAGTACTAACCCGCCCCAGGGCTATTGTATTGGTTACCTCCCTTCCCAATCGATACTGAAGGGTCATGCCCTTTGACCTTAGCCGCGGAGCTATGCCGCCAGGCTAACATGCGTATGACACACCACTAGATACATAAAGTAGTGTGTACATTCGAAACTATGTCCTTCACACAACCTACGAACTCATAGAAGCATAATACATCTGGATAACTATAATACATGCACATGATATATATATATATGTCGGCGAGACTCATTGCAACATGTGTAGACTCACTGAAACATTGTTCATCCACCGCCGCACATAGAACAATCCTGGGGCTCACCCATGTGAGGCCCAACTAATATTATACATCTCCAATACATGTAATTAATTACACATCTTAAACACTAAACACGCAATCACAATCACACTGCTCTCTATAGCATAGTGGTACTGGCAAGGTACACAAATACCCGTAATACAATCTAAGTGTATAGTGCCGCTCGCTGTAACATAAATAAGCCATCCACATTAACATGTCAGGAAATCCTCACTGCCTACCACAACAAGGCAATGCTACACATACACTATATGCACACAAGCAAATCGTGATAGTTTGGTTAGCGAGCCATCATTATCATCTAGCACCGCAAACGTTAACTTTGACAATAAAGTCACAATATCAAGACACTGCACTGCACCGCGCATCTTACACGTCTAATGACAATGGCAATTACCGTTGAGCCGGACTCATAATAGTCTCTGTAGATCAGCATTCTCTACGCGGCATCCAAGAAAGGGGGGGTGGGGGGGGGGGTGCGCAAATTAAAGTCACTTCTAATATAATAGTCTCCAACTTACCCAAAGTTTCTCCGGGTCCTGTGCTACCGCTTCATGCCTTATGGGGCGGGGTGGCGATGGCAAGCGTCGGCAAGCCTCTGAGCTTCTACGGGCCCGGGTTGCTGGTCTGGGTTCACTGTGTTGTCGGCTCTTGTCTCTGCGTCTTTGATGGAGTGTGTTGACCACTCGAACTCGCATCTTATTTATGAGCCAGCGCGGACGTCCGAGAGAGCTATTACGTAGTCCAGTTTTGGACAAGTGAAAGGCTCGGACATTGAGTCCAGCCGAACAACATAACCGGTTAGGGTCCTAACACAATCGAATTTACAGTACGGTTAAAAGGGTGCACACAAAAGTCAGTTAGGTATCCCAGTAAACTGCAGAAATTACTCTATGGTCCCCTCCAGCTATAATTGAATAAATTTGACCCAGGTTGAAATTATCGGGGATAACATGCGTCTAATTCATAGTTTACTTTAAATCCAAGACCCTCTTATTAATTATTTCAATAGGATATGTGCATCAAAGTACAACAAAAATTGGTATCATTATAAAGTAGAAACTTGCTGCTAAAATTCTAACTGACTACTTATACCAGAAACCCGGTAATAGTTTTAATATAAATTTTCAAAGTGTCAGGACTAACAACATTTGCCAGATTTGTGTGGGATATTTCAGTCCATTAATATGACGTATCTCCATTGATAACAAACGTTATCATGAGTACCTATTTTGTACCGATAGGGTATTGCCTACTCTCAACAATGAATTCGGGTTCCCGTCTTTCTGTCTGTGGATAACAACGAGTGAGCGAGTTGTAAGAAACTCAAAGCCATGATATAAGAGCTGGAAGCCCGGTGGTCAACATTTCCAACTGACCAATCAAAATGCGCGCTTTTCACCGTGATGTGAATAACAGGTCCCGCGCTAGTATTACAAGGGAAATAATCCAATTAATGGTACTCTGCCAAGTGCCCATAAACTGCTACGAGTGGCCGTCCCTCACTCACGCACTAGAGTTACCATGAAAGCACATTAAAAATAAAAAGTCGTTCATCCTCTCACATTGAGATATATGTATAGACTCTTCATTCAGATTTCCCAGCGTCACCCTCAATGCCTGTATAACAAAAGAAATAATCAATAAACAAAAAAGTACAATACTGTCTACTTACTGGCCCATCATGTTTCTGTGTTTCCCTGTTTTAGAGCAACTTCATTCTTCTGCATTTAAATGTTATCATTTCGCTGTTTTCTGACGGTTTCAGCACTTATAATGCAAACTGTCCCATCTGCATTACTACTCTCTTTGTTGCTAATGTCATGTTCTTAATATGGCAAGAAATCCAGCAGATTTCAAATTAATTTAAGAGTCTACATGCAAATTGCTATGAGCACAGGGGAACCACAAAAACTTACATGCACCACCAAGGCTGTAAAGAGACTTTTCACTTCAAAGAATTCTATCTAAAATACATCAACACTTACCACTTTCTATATCATCAAGGAATTTAGTCCACAAGATCTGATCTGGTTTTGGGGGATTTTGATAATGCTGCACAAGCATTTGAAACTGGTTGTCATTCAGGTCATGGTGACCAATTTTGCTCAGCCCCATTGAAGAAAGGCCACGTCTGAACTGGGAAATGCTGATAGAGCCACTCCGTAGTCCATCATAGTCTTGGAAGAATTCAATCACCTGTTCCAAAATAAAATCATGGTATGAGTAACATTATCATTGATCTGTATGAAGCTTTCCAACAATTCTATTTCTATAATGTCAATTCATGTCTGTGATTCCTAATCTTATAGCATACAGACCGGATAAATCTTCCTTGAATGATTCTAGTCAAGAATTTTTTCACTAGATTCAATCAAAACAAATCTCATAGGATTCTGCCATTCAAACACTATCAGATAAGATTTGAGGGCTTTTCAGCTGCAAGATACTTAACGCTCTCCTGAGTTAGCAATCGATAGGCTGAAGTGCACCAATGTAGCCTTGACTAACTCTTCTCAGTCCAAGCACGATACAGTGTGTAGACTGCACTGCTTCTAAATGCCTAAGCAAAGCAGTATGTCTAGATTAAGCATACCTTTTATTTATACTTGCTACATTTAGACCAGTTTTCTTCAATCTTTATTCATTTCCCTATACAAATTATATAGTTTTATAGTAAACACTGAATGTTTCAAAGGAGGAAATAAAGCACCTCCCCTGTATCTATTATAGTAGTGAAAAGTAATGTGGACGAAATGTGTAAAATTCTGCATGCTTGAAAGAGTTAAAGATGTATGTTTGTGATTACTCTGAGTCTGCCGGCCAAAACAATGTGACGGATTCTAGCCATGAGTTCTTCAAACATGACTGGAGCACTCTCCACCCACTGCATATCCCCCATGGCATAAAGTGTCATGTTGCTGCGGTTAGGATCAGAGATGTCAGCATCATCCATAGTGTGTCCCACAAATTCTGGAATTGTACCAACATATGTTGTCAGTTATATTCATTGTAAAGTGTTTGAAACAGATTATTTAATGCTGAAATGACTATGATTACCCCTCCCCTACCCAATTCCTTATACTTTTGAAAAAGACCAGATATTGCAGATTGTTAATGTGTTTTTGCCTTCCCCTGTCTATATTCCATTTCTGTTTCTCAGCATTCTTAAGTGTCTGCCTTCTCATGTGCCTAAGTGTCTCTAAGTGCCTGTTATGCTTCTGCTTACATCAAAACAAGCAAAAACAAATGTTATTTTAAAGACTGCATACACTACTGATTTCTTGACAATAGTTTCAGAATGGCCAAAAGAAATTATAATGTATGAAATATTGTAAATGAAGAAATGGAAAATCACTAAAGTTTTGAGAGAAATATACACATTACAAAAGCTTAATATCCCCAGAAGTTTAATTTTCATAGCTTTCCTGATGGGTGAATTGGGGATGAGCTCAAAAGCCCCAGTTTAGATACTATTCAAAGGCATGGATACTTGTAAAAGAAATGAAGTTAAGAAACACAAACCAAAAGAACACCCCCCCCCCCCCCTTGTACATAGGCACAGATATGCCAGCAGTACATTTAACTGCAGCAATATTTAAGCTAAGCATTTTGCCATAGCCATATTTAAACTAAGCATTTTGTCACAGCAATTTTTAAGCTAAGTGCATCATCTGGAAGAACAATATATAAATTTAAAATCTCATCTCTTCCCTGCATCAAAGCTTATTTCAAATTTGGATTTTACAAATAGCAGTTTTTGGTCATCTAAAACTGGGACACATTGAATTTTAGGAGTTTGTCAGCACATTTCTGTCGCATTACAGAAAAAGACTCTTAGGTGACATTCACTGTTTAACATCCTCATTTTTTTTTTAAGACCAAAATGTAATTGTTTTTCTATCTCGGTTATATAATCTTCCATGACTAATAGTTTCTTTTGGCCACCAAGAAAGGAAATTGAATACAAAATCAAGCTGGGCATAATGCAAAATTTAGTTTGAATCTCCTGTTTTTAGTGTATACTATATGTTCTTTTCCCAGAACACAGCAAATCTTTACCTCTATCCACAGCCTGGACAAATGCTGGGTAGTTGACATCACCACTGGCTGGATCTTGGAACTTGCTGAGAAGCAGTTTCAGATCTTCATTGTTAACATTTAGGCCCAGGAAATGGAGGATACGAGAAAACTGGGTGGGTGTCACAACACGGGTGTAGGCCTTAGACTGCAGCAAGAATAAAATTTGAATCAAATGTTTGTTTATCTCCTTATATATTATTTATTTTACATTTAAGCATTTTGTGGGAGTATCTGCCATATTGTTGTGTGCTACATTTTGCTCATTTTGAGGTTTTGTCATGAAAATGGTTCTCTCCCTCCTAATTTCATTATGTACAAGTATCATTCCTCTCAATTAAAAAATTTTCGAGATATGTGTTTGTGTTGTAATGTTGTTCCCTGATTTTACACAACAAAGTTTTAATCCTCATTTTCTTGAAAGGATAAAAATGCACAGACAAGAATATGGAAAATACCTGATGATTTGTAAACATTGAAATCTGGAACAAAACCAATACGTTTTCTCTTTCCTTTCCTTTGATGCAACCCATTTAGTTACTAGATCAATTTGTCTACAAAAAGAATCCAACAGTTTTTTTGTTTTTTTTTTCCATTTTGGTGTCATAGCTCTGTTAAAGATGTCATGCTGACCACTTACCCTATCATAATCCTTGAAATACTGATAGACCATAATTCTGTCCTTGATCACTTTTTCAGCAATGGTGTCTAATACTTCCATCACTCTCTGCTCCTCTCTGTCAGTCAGTGGCTTCAGACCCTACAAACAGTAAAAAGTCAGCTATGAACACATTCTGAACAGGAAAATAAAATAAATGCACTCTCAGCCAAAGCACTTTTTCTTCCTATTCCCGAATTTTGGATACATTGCCAAAAAATGCTGTGACCTCATTTTGTTTCCAAATCTTTTTTCTAACCATCACCTCTCCCTCCCCACTTTTCCACCTATGCCAACATTCACTGCCTCTAAAGAGGATTTTAGCTAAACAGAAGTTTTTAATTTAATAGAACTTCACTATCACTATGAACATTGTGCAATCCAGTTCAGGAAAAAAAAAACATGGTACGATTGTGAATGTGAAATTACATTCAAAACGATATTTGGTTGAGAACTGGGACAGTTTTGTAAAGGACACACGACAGTGACACAAATATCAGGACCACAGAGTTTAGGCAGGGTAGGCACTTACCCTACTCAGGGTGCCTCTTGCTGGTCTTTGCACGCTCTCAGTTGGTCTCTTTTCAAGATTTGGAATGTTGAAAGCTGAATGAAAACACAAAGAAGCATGAAAGAATGACAGTGACTTGCTGTATATAATATGAGATTCACTGCCTAAGGTTAGAAGCCCTTTCATCAAAATATTAAATAATTTGATATTAAAATGAGGAAAGCATCTGAAGACAAAGTCTGTGTCACCGTGATTTATGACTAGGTTACTTAGTCAAACAAAAAAAATGTTTGTAGCATAATAAATGTATATTTAAAAGTGCACATGGTCACTAATTTGTGGAATATATCTCAATAAAATGAAAGGTGATGGTTTGTGAAAGTGTGTGATTCTGTTGATAAATGGCAAAGTAAACACTGCCTGTGCAAAACAAAAAGCTCATTAAGATTAGATATATATGTATTTTTCTTGGGTGTTATGAGTCATCAAAGTTCTTCTATCAGGAAGCCATCTAAACATCTCCTTTCCCAACAGTACATGTATTGTTGCTCACAACAAAAGATATTGTGCCTTAGGTTGCAAAATCTACCACAATACATTTGCAGGAAGTGCAATTTATTTAGTTTTGATATCTGTAAATGCTTACCATTTTCCATTGCATCACAGAATTCTTTATACTGGACCCTGCCATCAGGAAGGCGGTAATACTCCACCACTTTCTGTATCTCTTGTCGGGACAATTGAGCTTCCTTGCCACAAGCCAGTGCAAGACCACATACAAACTGATTTTCTGTAATGACTCCACTACGTAGTTTGTCGTGATCTCGGAAGAACTCGATGGTGCGAATGCCATTTTTGAAAACAGCCACACGTACTTTATCCAAGATGTCAGCAAGGGTTGGGTCAGCTGGTGGCTGCAAGTTAGATCATGTGTTTGTCAGAAGCTAAGTCATGAAATTTATTTATATATATAGATGACAGTCCTTGTGGAGGAAAACATCTGAAAACCTAGGTAGTGAAAAGGAGTCAGACCATCCCCCTTCTCTTCACACTTGCAAGACAAAAACTATAACTTACCAAGTTACAGGAACTCGTATACTGACTCTGAGAATCAACTACTTTGAATTTTTAAATTTTTTGTTGAGGCATGCTCCTCATTTTTCACACCTGCATCTTTGAAAATCTCGAAATGAGAGATCTGTGGAAAATATGTTTTATCCTTCCTAGTCCAATCCTCCATCATTACAATGGTGTATACAAAGCTAGAAACAACATGGCCTGATCACATGCACCTGTTGACAATTGGGGAGAAAATTGTTCATATTGAAATAATGAACATGAGTGGAAATTGCAAATAGGGAAAGAACATTTTTGTCTCTCCTGGGATCTAACTCTACATCTTCTGCCTTCTAGGCTGACAGTGCTGGTGCTTCAGCCACTACCGCAAAGGGGCTCTTCCTTGTAACTTCTTCCTTGTATTACTTCATTGGAACAAACCAGATATGAAGGCAATCTCATAACTACTGAATACAAATCCTTTTAAAGAATGGACACTGCTCCTAGGGTCTTCACTGAACAGAAAACCAATACGTCATTCTTTAACATTTAATTATTCACTTAACACAGTACATAATTTAAGCTGTAATCATTAAGATGTCAAAATAATGTACTCACAAACAAAGGAATCATGTCAACATATCTCTCTCTGCTTGGCAACCTGGGATCCCTCTCCTGCTGGACAAACTTGTGTACAGCTAGGATATCATGGTGGAGGTTAAGATAATTTATCAGACCGGGCTGGCGAGGATCGTTGTACTTCTCCACCAGTGTTTTCATGTCTTCCTCATCAATGTCCACTGGACCAGGAAAGTTTCTGTAAAACTGTAATCAATATAAGCAACTCACTTTAGAGATTATAAAACAACAAAAACACACAGATCCAAAACTTGGTCGACACAACTTAAAAAAAAATAGAAAAGAAAGCAAAAAACAATGTTTTTGAACTGGAAATACGCCTTATAGAACTAATGTCTGGGACACTCAGACAGTCCAGCCAACAAAGCATTAAAACGTATTCTAAAATTTTCAGGCTGAGATCTGGTAACAGCATTTTCAAAAAGTTTCTAAATTAATCTTGAAAAGTTTGAACCGAAGGCTGACCTTGATTAACAGTAATAATGCATGGAAATGATGGCATCCATAACAATTTTACACAGCTGTTGCTGATGGTCATAGACCTGAAAGCTCAAGGCTTAATGTAAATTTGAGATAATCTACAATCATACAGATTAACTGCCACAAAGATTATTATTTTATTTTATTTGAAAATCTTGAATAAATAATATTAGACACTGAATTTTGTCCAAAGTGGAATTGTCTGCATCGTTTATAATAGTAAAAAATTGAGACTATACACAAAGCAGAAGTTTATGATTTTTACTCTCCCGGTCACAAAGTTTCAGGTGCTTACTGTTCACCCTCTATCTCCATTATTCATAGCTTGATGATTCACACCACAACATGGTGACTGTATCAAGGTCTACACAGGCTCTCTTCATACAAAATGGTATAGATTGAAGTACTTGGAGATTGTCTAGCTCCACTTCAATTTTTCAAAAAAACATATGCTCCACAATTAGCAGACCAAGAACGCATAAAACTGGCTAGGTTGAGCATAACCACTGAAGTCGTGCATCCGTTAAGTTCGATGTTTTCATCTGAGTTAAACTAGGAAACTGCCCACATGACATATTCAAATAACAGTTTACTTGTACAGTTATGTTAAAATACACTATGAAATTAAGATTTCTATGAAAAATCCCTACACCCCATTCTGAAGTCCCATGCCCCACCAAACTATTGCCATGCCCCACTTTGAGAAACACTGATCTAGCTGGTACGCCTGTAATTCACAGTGCATCTTACAGGTCACAAAATGGACAATTTGACTGGCGAGCTGTCCACATTGAACTTAACAGCAATTTTGTGAGCATCTAAGCAACTCAAAAGAATCTGATTCAAGAACTGGTGACATGTCATGGAATTGCGGAAGATGTTGGATCAAAAATGAATTCAACAACTACATCTGGTTCATTTTCATAAATGTTGCCTCTGTTGTGCTCCATTTTCAAAAATATGAAATTCCTGTATCCAAATATTTCCAAATAATGCTCTATGTTTATGTGTTAATATAAATAGTCTTCATGTGCCTTTCCTTAATTAACTTGCTTGTTTTTAAGCTGACTAACCTGACTCTCAGACACTACACCTTTGTGGTGCCTGTCAAAATCCTCATATTGTGTGCGGAGGTTGATACCTCGAACATTGTAGTACTGCTGCATGCGACGAAGAATTTCAACCAGTCTTGCTTCAGAATCTACAGATAATGGACGTTTGGACCGGATGGTTCCCAGGCTGGCGAAAAAAAAAAATTTTGTTATCAGGGACTGCTACCTCTTGATTTAGAGGTATCACTGGAGAAATTTGGAATTTAAACACGCCTCCACTACATATGAAATGATATGATAAAAGGTATAAGTGTTTGAGAAAAGCTCTCCCAGCCAGCATTCCTCTCCATCAGTTCACCATAGATTTCCGAAGGGTTAGTAGGATTACTGTAGGAGTGGGTTACCTATATCAGACTGACGTCAGCGTGATGTTGTAACCAGCGGATCTAAGTAGGAATAATGTCATTCCTACGTCAGTCCGACGTATTAGATTTCCATAGGGTTGCTGGCTGGGCTCCTTCACCACAACAGAATGAGAGCTCCGCATAGATCCTCTATGAATATTCATATACAGCTCCATGTTTTAGACACATTTCATAACAATGGAATACTTCAGGGACAAAATGTCCAAAAAAATTTCACCACACTCAAAATGCCTCAAAGAAGACTCTTTGGGATTCATTTATTTAATTTATTACAGCTCTAAACCTTTTTGTTCTCTTTTCAAATATCACATTGCATCATGCAATTTACTAACTGCACTTGAATTTAAAAATTAAATTAAATAGTTTATCCATCTAAATCCATTGATGGAAACATTTTAAACATACACTTTTATTTGTGGAATTTTCTTTTTAGTAGAAATAAGATGGAACTCACTATTCTAATGGCATGTGATGCTGAACATCGGGGGTGGCTTCCATATTACGAGGATCAAACTGCAGCTCTATGACATCACAAAATTTCTTATAGTTAATTTTGCCATTTTCCATCAAGCCATATTTGAGGCAAAGTGCTCTTTCCTCATCCTCACTCAGTTTGAGTGACAAAGTTTGCCAAAGACAGCGAAAAAATTGGGGCACTGTGAATCCAAAGAAAAGAAAAAAATTAATTACTATGCGATAATAATAAGAAAAATAATAATTCAATGTTTAGTAAGACTTTAAGTTCCATAAGTCCTGGGATCAACATTCATTCACTTGGTTACAGTATTTTTCTGATGTTGTATTTTAGATGACCCTTAACATGCAAGACTTTCTACAAACATTTACACTTGGCAGTATCAGGATATAAGAAATGATGACTTGCTTGTTTATTATCCATGTATTAATATGACAATAGGTATCATTGGTATCAGACATAATATTTCAACATGCAAATGTTGAGAACACATTGATATTAACAAGATGCAAATTATTGGTATCTAGCAGTAATTGTGTCATTAGTTTACAGTTGATTTTAACAGCCGTCTAACAGTAGAAGCAAAAACACATGTTTACACTAAGCTATTAATACTTTCCAACCCCGGTCAGTGAAAGTTTGGATCACACAGTATCTGCTGTCATACTTGACATATCGATGGTGTCGGGCGCCAACCAGCCAAGTCCAAAAATTTCATATTTCTTTTTATAGTACCAATTTATGAAGATTGGAACCCCGCATCATCTGTAAAAATAGCTCTTACCATAATTCAATAGAAACATTCAAAACAGACATGTGATCAAACCAGCTAAGTACATTTTCCTTTTGTGTTATCCGCAACTTTTTGTTCCTCCTGTAAAATTTGCTTATCTTGACACCATCGATATTCCATGACATATTTGCAGACAAATTCTATGCAATTACTATCAAAAACACGTGAACTCAAATCCCATAACCTGTTAGTACCTTGAGAGTTACTGGATGTGCATATAACATCAACATCAACTATGTGCAAGTGTATGAAAAAATATAAAATTCACAACTAGAAATATATACAAAAAAAAACAACCGCTACAATATAGAACATGTCCCTCTCAATTTACAGAGGTCAGATGGATGGCATACCTGAAACAAATCCAGACCTCAGCTTGTCATAATCCTGGAAAAACTCATTGACGCGAATCCGTTTGGTTTGGGCTAGAGTCCGAATACTATCTTCCACATTGGATACCACAGCAGCAGCTGCCATGCTTGCGTTTGTTCTGAAGAAAATTAAAGAGCAATCAGCGTTTACATTCAAACATTGTTAAAGTTAACCCCAGATAAAGTCCATATATCCGTTGTTCCATTGAAATAATACTTCTACCAGTGCTAGAGATTCACTAAAACACTCTTAGCTTTTTAAATAGATGGGCTTTTTTTAGGTCTCTTCCTAAAAATACACCACACTGCTAACCTAACGTATATGTCACTAATAATCCCTGTATGAAAGATAGCTGACAACAGCAGAGAAGTGTCCAATACAGGAACTCCCTTCCAGAAGATGTTGTATCAGCACCGTCTCTAAATGCCTTCAAAAACAGACTGGACAAAATTTGGATAAATTACAAATTTTGCCTTACATCTGAGTGGTTCCATGCACCAAAAGCTGACCAGACCAAATTGCATCATGAACATGTAAACAATGAAAAAGATGAAACAAGTACTGAAGATAGCAACAACCGGCTGATAGGCGACTAGCCTGACTACAGCTGTAACAGTAAAGTAAAGTAAAGTAAGTAAAGTAAAGTAGGGTAGCCTAATGAATAGGCCTTCAGTCGGTAAAACTACGACCACAGTACGTAGAGCCAATCCGCTAGGCAACATTGCTTCCTATTTTATGTCACGCTGGACTTACCTTTGCAAACAGATAACCTAAAAGTATATGGGATATCGCGATCGCAAAATAATAAGCCAATTTTATCAAGGCGACACCCGAGACTGGTAAGTTTCCATCGGTCGGAAACAGCGTCTACTGTTGCTTGGTTACTGTTCGCTTCCGGTTTTTGTTAATATCCAATTCAAAACTGTGAAGGTATTTTGAGAAGAAAAGAATTATTTTTACGTGTATAGCAATCTTTACACATGCAATACTTTTCACGTAAAACAATACCATACCAATTGTATTTTCATGTTATATTTATCACATTCATACTTTCATAAGCTGAAACAGCAAGAATTTTTATCGTCCCGTTTCGAGAACAGACTAGCAACGAACCGCTAGTCGATTCAGTCTACTGTACATTCAGTTGTCGCTATTTTGCAAGTAAGATTAGGATCGCACCCCTCCGGACCCTCCCACCGTCACAAAAGCCTAGCGAAAGGTGAGATGACGGTGATGATTAGGTCCATCTTTTTGTGTTGATGTGAAATGAAGATCAGGTGCTTAAATTTAGTACTTGGACAAAAAGAAACTAGCATAAAAGCTAAAAATAACTTTTGGAGTCGGGGGAGGGCCTAGTCTGTGTTTGATCAGCAATGGTCATACAAAAAAATATAAAATGATCAAATCCAAGCCAGGTGGCCATTTTAACCCAAGATTGTCATTCGGGACAGAGGGTTATGTTATATTTTCACAAACAGATTTCTGACAGCATAATGAAATTCATTCTTGCAAGCTAGGCCTAACAAGCAATAATAATAATAATAATAAAGTTCATTTATATAGCGCATATCCAAAGATGCTCTATGCGCTTTACAAAACATGCAGAAACAGAACAAATCTCATTCCTAACAACTGACAACACACACAAAGGCACACACACACACAAACACTATCTCTCCCTCCTCTCTCTCTCTTTCTCTCTCTCTCTCTCTCTCCTTCACACACACACACCAAACACCAATACATATCAGACTACACATCAAAGTGTTTTCTGAAGAGATAGGTTTTCATTTCAGATCTAAAAAGTGCCTCGCTTTGTGGGGATTGCAAAGTTAATTGTTAAATAACTCATGAATCGCTTTCAGTTTGAAACTTACTTGGGATGGGACTGGGGGAGATTAACAACGAAACGAGCTCTCGTTGTTTTTGTAGTGGTTGATTTTACCGACATGGTATTTAAAATTCTCACAGTGAAGCCTCCACGCAGTTGGGGCCAACAGCATTAGGCTGAGGCCCCCGAGAAACAATTTAAGGGCCTCAAAAAGTCTCCACGCAGTTTCTTTGGTCTTGCGACATCACTCCTGCCTTTCCAAAAGTAGACCTGTTTGGACATATTATTACATGTACAAATTGTGTAGCCTGCCAATGGAGTTTCGGGTTGCCTAGGAGAATTACTTATCCTGCATCCCCACCCCCTAATCCCCTACAGGTGGAATTGGTAGCAGGTCAAGACCCACTCCATGAGAACGATTTTAGGCAAACATCGTGGTTAGTCAGTCCGTTATCCATTTTATACGGCTGTGAGAGCACTGCCACGAAGAAGGCCCACCGCGGTTGCGGTTATTTATAGTAAGGCTGGATTAAATAAACACGGGCTCAGGGCATTATGGAAAAGGGGGCACCACAGAAATTTTTCATTTGCCGGATTTACAATGGGCCTAAAAAGTAGGAGAAAACGTTTCCAATAAAGTGAAAGCTAGGATACAAACACAAACATGATTTTTTTCCCCGTCTTACTGGAGGTTTTGTTTCATTTCGAAATATAAAATTTAATTTTATGGTTCATTTTTGTTTGTTTTGAATTATATAATTATATACAGTATAGGGGCACCAAAATCTTGCAAGTGCTTAAGGCCTCTACAGGTCTTAATCCGGCCCACAGACTAATAGGTATTTTATTAGTCTGTGATCCGGTCCCCATTCATGGTGTCTGCTGCTCTCGGAAAATGGACACGTCAAACACGGCTGACGAGTGACGCTGTGGGCTTCACGAACTGGGCCAACGGACTTGGCAGACGCCCTGGAGAAACGAAGATCTCTTCGTGAGCTTCACTAACAAAGACCGGTGGGTCAGACGAACCGATTGGGTTAGTGAGGCAAGCTCGCCTCGGATTGGGCAGATTGGAGTAGCAATGGTGCACTATCCAGTGACCTACAGTACTTATATTATTTATATATAATAATATAAACTACAACAAAAGCACGTCACTAGTAGAACTGTCATTCCGAATTAAGATAATCCTGATCCCTTAAATTTGTTTCTTGCTGTTTGTTATTACATTGCTTTTGTTTCCTTTATCGGGCTTTTCATCCAGAGCAAAGTCGCATTAAGGAAGAAAGCCGTCAGTAGAGCCTTATCATTATCTTTAAAAAAAAAAAAAAATTCACTGAAAGTGCTAATTAACTTTCATTCTCTTGTCTCGTGCAATGCATTGCATTCAACTCCGTAGTATTAATGACAGTGTTCGGCTACCCATTCTGTGTCTCCCATCGCGGATGTCAATCGGTTCGGTTCTGTTCAGTCCAATTCAGTACTTCAACACGTGCTAGTCAGCAGTCATGCTTAACAGGTGGGATTTGACACAGTTTAATGAATGTGAAAATCCAGTTCGTTTCATCTCTCCATCTCGTGAGACTGCAAGCAAACCGACAGTCGGGGCGGATGCTAATTAGATTACGCAATTTCAACATCCTGAAAATAATAGGCAGATCTTCTCTATCAGCCACACCCGCACTGCAAGGTTGCATTGCACGTCAAGAAAAATTCAAAAGTTACCGGTATCATCAGTTGGCGTGACAAGGAAGGTAAATAGATAAGATCCTTGTTGGGTTTGGTGACTGGAGTTTGAGACAGTGTTACGTTCCAGTAATGAAACATGGCGGTGGGAGCAGGGGAACTCAAACTACAACAATACGTAGTTGGTCTATTTAGACGTCGGTTTAGAAGCTCGTGGATTTGAAAGAATCTCCGGTCCATGGGCCAATTGTATCGATACTTGCTAGTTAGAAAGGAAATGGGCTTTTGTGTTTTAGGAACGAGCCATGATCGATAGTTAACCCCCTAAACTATAGGCCTACTGTTAAGTCCTCGTTGGATTCCGGATATGTCCCGGGGATCCTCTTTGCTGTCAATGTTTTGATCGTCATGTTCACAGGGGTGATTCAGCAGAGGACAAAACTAAACATGTAATCTGTTCTTGGCCGTCTGTATGACGAACCGGCTCATCGCCAAAACCTTAGTTTCAAGACAATGCCGTACCATACAATACGTCGTTTCGTTATGCAGGTAAACTCTACTTACAAGGAGATAAGGACCACTCAGCTGAGATAGCTATATAAGCTTAATGCGGCGATTCATCATTCCATCGGCTCGTCAGATAGCCAGACGGGAAAGGGTAAAGTCACGCCAGTTGGACAAATGCGTTTTAACAACAACAAATTATTTGAATTCGCTAAATCCCTTTCAAGGTACAGAACACGTAAAAGGTTACTTGCAAGTAGATCTCAAATATGTAAAAAAAAATAATAATAATAAACAACAACAAAGAAACAGAAAATTCTGTATGCCAGGTCATCATACATGCTGTGCATTCTCTACACACCCAAGCGCGCGCTCTCTCTCTTTCTTCTTCTCTCTCTCTCTCTCTCCCTCCTCTTTCTCTCTCTCTCCTCTTCTCTCTCTCTCTCTCTCTTACATATAATATAACCCAATAGGGAATACGTTCTCTCCTTGCCTAGTTATGACAACACAGTTTTGATCATTTTTATCTCGTGGCACCCAGCTGTAGGGCAGAGTAAAGAAATGAGGAAAAAGAAGAATCCTATTTGATCTACTGGTTATGTCGGTGTGGAGGTAGGATGAAGGGTGCAAATCTTCCTTTTTTTTCTGAAAAAAAAAAATCGAGACTTTGATCAATCAAACTTTAAACAATAGAAAATCCCTCTCAGCCTCACACAACGAGAATATACTGATGTGTTCAAGATCATACCCCATGCCATCGTTTCCAAACCCATGTGATCCTGGACAAATTCTTACTAGTGCTGAGCCCCCATTATGATATCTCACCTACCCGTGGATCGATCCCGATGATCTTAGTGAAGTGCAGCCTCACCATGGTTGAGCCAGATTCTAGGAAGACAATGCGCTGAACAATAAGCCTTCACCCATCTTTAAAAAAAAAAAAAGGTATGAGAACAGAGTAGCCCATAAGTATAGCTGTTAGGCTGTTACCAGCGATCATTTACCATTGAAAAAGCGAGAGCACTCTTTGAACCAACTGACCGACCAATCCACAAATCTCATCCAGTGCCGTCACCACCCAAAGTCGCCCACCCCTACTATCTCAGCGTTTCAAACTTTTAAAAAGGGAAGGAGAAGGGGAGCCGCTGTGCAGCAAACGAACGTTGCGATATTGTGCGCGCGGACGCCGTGTTCATGAAATGGCGTTCATTCATTTCTTGCAACATGATTGTGAGAGGAAGGGTTCCTTTGCCCAGTTTGTAAAAATGAAGATTTTTCTGAAGGCTCCACCTGGAAAGGGATAAGTTAGAAATATTAGTGCAGGGGTGGCCAAACCGCTGCTCGCGAGCCACATACGCTCTTTGACCTTTAATATGCAGGTCGTGGAAATTCATCTAAGGGCAGATTAGATGAAGATCAGCAAGTGAAGTAATGGTGGTCTCTCACAACTTGAACCATTATTCCTTTAATACTGCTTTTCTCCCCCCACATTGATTTGTTCACAGTTGTACATACTGTGCGAGTTTTACAGGCCTATATATCACTGGGCGAAGTGGTTTAGCTCCCTCATTTCAGGTACAAAACCAGACATAAAAGAACACGCTCTGATCTTGTCAGATTAACTTGTTTATGACATTTGCATGTTTTTCTTAGACATTCCCGGAGTTCGTTACCGTATGCATGCATAACACATTCAGTTAAGTTAAAACAATCGTCAGTCAAGATTTTGAAAACATTTGATATTATATAATTATGTGTACTTTGTGGTGCCGAAAACTAATAGGCCTACTAATGAACAGTTTAAAAAACTGCTTACATGAGTAAATACTGTTGCATACATGTATTTCGTAATATTTGTATAAGATTTTTGTAACAAAATGTGTATGTAACAATAAAAACGTGTGTACATTTTGCTCATATCTTGGGGCCCAAGAACATTTGAAATTCATCGAATGTGGCTGTCACATAAAACAAGTTTGGCGACCCCTGTACTAGCGGGATATACATGTACTTTCATTGTGTTTTGTCTTGACGGAAAACGGGCAATGACAGTGATGACGGACAGAAACAGTGATATATTAAGCTTATAGTAAGTCCAACGAAGTTCAAGTCAACCCTAAAGATCAAAGCCAGAACTGCAAGCAAGCTTGTAGGCAATGGCCTTTATATATGACAAAATAAACAAACCGAAAAAAAAATGCTTTCTGGGAATGCTTTACACCTTCCAGATTTAATTAATTGAAGGACATTGTGCCGCAGTGAAATAAGATATTGAATGACTTTAATTCCGCATCGCTTCTTTAAATCCCTTATACACACCCAGGGGCAGAGTCGATGACACAAACCAAACTCTAAAAAAAAAAAAATGCCATTTCGGGTCTCCAAATTTAAAACGAAGAACCTTCTCCAGGTGCAAGGCACCCATAAAATGTCACGCCAACCCGAGCCATGTTAGCGGTAGTGGGTCTTGTTAAAAATCGCGTGATTTTTAAAAAAAAATAATATAGATTACATGGAAATTAGACAGCGGTTAAAGGGAGAATAAAGAGAGCCGATGCATTGTTGGCAGCAGCACCGGTACCACATTCTGGTGTCGGAGTTGCATGTTTAGGTCTTTATTTTAGGAGGTTCTATGCCCTTGGCATTTACGCCTCATTTTTCTTGTTTCTGTGTCTTTGTAGTTGGGATTAGGCTTTTTTGTTTTTTAGAATTTTGCCCAGGCAGAGGCTTTGTTCGGCCTGCTCCTTTCAACTTTTAACTGCCAAGGTATCTTGAATGTGTGCAACGTGCACATGAGCCCTCCAAGTTTGTTCGTTCTTATCCGAGTTGACTAGGTGCTTGATCCTACCTACTATAGGATCAGGGGCAGGAATTTTTTTCCCCCGAAAAAAATTCCAACATGCCTGCACCGTCCGGTGATTGAACCAGGTGTAGCAGGCCAGATTATACCCCCGCCAGACTATACCCGGGGTTAAACTGGCCTAGCCCAGAATATCCCCCGGGGTATATTCTGGGCTAGGCCAGTTTATACCCCGGGGTTTACTTTGGGCTAGGCCAGACTATACCCCCCCAGTCCAGATTATACCCCCTACTTTTTTTAAAAAACAAGTCAAGATCGCAGTTTATTTCAACTTTAGTTTGAATTGTCCATTATCACTGTCATCAGATATCACATTCAAGCATACATTTTTGACTCTTGTAAATTATGATACATTTAAAAGGAAATAAACATGCTTAAAAAGCATTGATATACAAAAAGATTGAAAATCCATTGAAACTGATATGATTAAACTTTAACACTAATTTTACTTGTGTCCGTTGGTATTATTATTGTTTTTGTTTTTTTATAATTAGTTGACCATGAGTTAAACATGTATTGTGATTTTTTTGTTTGGCCCCACTAACATAATTATACTTAGTGGCAAGGTAAGACTCATAAGTGTAAAGTTATCTGAATTTTATTTTAATTTTTGAAAATCAGAAATGTGCTTGATATGTCGGAACAATTAGATCTACATACAAAGTTACACTGATGCAGAGAGAAAGGCCAGGAAAGAATACATAGTGAAAAAAAACAACAACAACATTTTAACAACTGAACTGGCAGATGGTGCAATTCCATCATCCAGCAGACATTAAATACTTCACACAAAACTAAATACATACTAAAATTGTTTCACATAATGAATTTAACCTGTCCAGATCCATTTGAAACGTTACAGAAAGCTAACCAGTAATATACAATAATAACAATAAGAACACCAAATCATCTTATTTACTCTTGAAAATAAAGAGAATATAATCAATATCAGAATCACCATCATTTTGGAATAATATAAAGATAAGAGGGAATATAAAAATGACCTACACATCATTCTAGAATCTATAAGCAGCAATAATATATGTGTGTATGTACCAAGCACATGTAAAAAAAAATGTGTTAAATCTTTTCAACTATTCAAGTAGAACTGGACTGAAAGCTTTAGCGAAGTAGCTTTGATAGTCATGCAAAATGACAGATTAAATCCACTGAGACAACAGTGCATTGCAGAAAGTAATTACAGTATGTTATGGCAAAAATTCAATGAATCATGTTGCATGAACATGTCTTGTTAGTAAATTCTTTGATAGCGTATTTGTAGAAATGTATACATTTTATGTAGCTCATGGTTTAAGGCACTGGATTACTTTCACTCACATTCGTTGGCATGTTGTAGTTGTTTTTGTAGTTGGTTGCCATTGAGTAAAATTTGCACGGTACTGTTTGTTTGGCACTGACATACACTTAGTCCCAATGGATGAAATAATTAACGGACTCATAAAAATGAAGTCATTTTAAATATTTTTTTGTGTACAAATACACAGTTGTTAAATCCCTTGGCAAGGGACGTGTTAAGCTTAGGAAGGTAAAGACGGACAAGGTCTTTTTTTTCTATTATTATTATTTCACTCGCGAGTGACATACCCTTATTCACTATAATACATAGGTTCAATCTTTCAAAAGCTTTGCAAACTAATCCAGTGTCTTAAACCGTAATGTATATGAAATGTATATCTTTCTACAAATAACCTATCAAAGAATGATACTCACTAACAAGAAATACTGTTAATGTAACATGATCCATTGAATTTTGCCTCAACATGCTATAGATCTAATTACCTTTTACAATGCACTACTTTTGTCTCTGTGGACTTACTCTGTCGGCCTACACAACTGTCAAAGCTATTTCACTAAAGCTTTCTGTCCAGTTTTACTTGAATATTTGAAAAGATTTAACACATTTTTTGTATATAGTTGATACACATACATTGCTGCTTATAAATTCTAGAATGATTTGTAGGCATACGCTGCCATTTCTACACTCCCTCTCATATCTTTGCAATTTCCAAGATGATGATGATGATTCTGATATTGATATTTCTCTATATTTTCAAGAGTAAATAACATGATTTCGTGTTCTTATTGTTATCATTATTACTGGTTACCATTCTGTAACGTTTCAAGTGGATCTGGACAGGTGGAGTTCATCAGTCGCAAACATTTAGTGCCTATTTAGTTTTATGTCTGCTGGATGATGGAATTGCACTATCTGTCAGTTGGATTATCATTATATTTTTGTTTTTTTTTTCTGTGTGTTCTTTTCTGGCCTTTTCTCTCTACATCATTGTAACAAAAAATACAATGCATGTGTGAGAGGATGAACGATTTTCTATTTTTAATATGTGCTTTCATGGTAACTCTGGTGCGTGAGTGAGGGACGGCCACTCATAGTAGTTTATGGACACTTGGCCGAGTACCATTAATTGGATTATTTCCCTTGTAATACTAGCGCGGGACCCGTTATTCACATCACGGTGAAAAGCGCGCATTTTGATTGGTCAGTTGGAAATGTACCGGGCTTCCAACTCTTATATCATGGCTTTGAGTTTCTTACAACTCGCTCACTCGTTGTTATCCACCGACAGAAAGACGGGAACCCGAATTCATTTTTGAGAGTAGACAATACCCTATCGGTACAAAATAGGTACTCATGATAACGTTTGTTATCAATGGAGATACGTCGTATTAATGGACGAAAGTATCCCGCACAAAATTGTCGAATGTTGTTAGTCCTGACACTTTGAAAATTTATATTAAAACTATTACCGGGTTTCTGGTATAAGTAGTCAGTTAGAATTGTAGCAGCAAGTTTCTACTTTATAATGGTACTAATTTCGTTGTGCTTTGATGCACAGGTCCTATTGAAATAATTAATAAGAGGGTCTCGGATTTAAAGCAAACTATGAGTTAGACGCATGTTATCCCCGATAAATCCAACCTGGGTCAAATTTATTCAATTATTGCTGGAGGGGTCGTTAGAGTAATTTCTGCAGTTTACTGGGATACCTAATTGACTTTTGTGTGCACCCCTTTAACCGTACTGTAAATTCGATTGTGTTAGGACCCTAACCGGTTATGTTGTCGGGCTGGACTCCATGTCCGAGCCTTTCACTTGTGCAACACGGGCTACGTAATAGCTCTCCCGGACGTCCGCGCGGGCTCATAAATAAGATGCGAGTTCGCGTGGTCAACACACTCCATCATAGACGCAGGAGACAAGAGCCGACAGCACAGTGAACCCAGCCCAGCAACCCGGGCCCGTAGCAGCTCAGAGGCTTGCCGACGCTTGCCATCGCCACCCCGCCCCATAAGGCATGTAGCGGTAGCACAGGACCCGGAGAAACTTTGGGTAAGTTGGAGACTATTATATTAGAAGTGACTTTAATTTGCGCACCCCCCCCCCTTTCTTGGATGCCGCGTAGAGAATGCTGATCTACAGAGACCATTATGAGTCCGGCTCAACGGTAATTGCCATTGTCATTATTCGTGTAAGATGCGCTTTGCAGTACAGTGTCTTGATAGTGTGACTTTATTGTCAAAGTTAACGTTTGCGGTGCTAGATGATAATGATGGCTCGCTAACCAAGCTATCACGATTTGCTTGTGTGCCTATATATAGTGTATGTGTAGCATTGCCTTGTTGTGGTAGGCAGTGAGGATTTCCTGACATGTTGATGTGGATGACTTATGTTATAGCGAGCGGCACTAAATTTGTGTACCTTGCCAGTACCACTATGCTATAGAGAGCAGTGTGATTGTGTGCTTAATGTTTAAGATGTGTAATTAATTACATGTAGGCCTATTGGAGATGTATAATATTAGTTGGGCCTCACATGGGTGAGCCCCAGGACTGTTCTATGTGCGGCGGTGGATGAACAATGTTCCAGTGAGTCTACACATGTTGCAATGAGTCTCGCCGACATATATATATCATGTGCATGTATTATAGTTATCCAGATGTATTATGCTTCTATGAGTTTCGTAAGTGTGTGAAGGACAGTTTCATTTTAAGGAATGTACACATTACTTTATGTATCTAGTGGTGTGTCATACACATGTTAGCCTGGCGGCATAGCTCCGCGGCTAAGGTCAAAGGGCATGACCCTTGAGTATCGATTGGGAAGGGAAGTAACCAATACAATAGCCCTGGGGCGGGTTAGTACTAATAATGGGAGTGGGCCTATGAGGATGGCCTGCATTGGGATGCAGCGTCTGTGTTATGGACGGTCAGTGGGCCATGTTGGCCACTGCGTTATTAAATGGAATGGCCACTCTGGATGTGTTGTACACCGGCTCAGTGGAGCGAAACTATTGTGTTCTTGCCCCTTCATTTGTTATGTCCTTCATACTTTGATTAGTACATTAATTAGTTTATGTTGCCAGTGTACTAGGAAACTCCTTGTGTATATGATATAGCCACTTGTAGTTGTTATTCATTAACCTTAGCGCTATTTTATTCCATGCATACATATCCAGTTGGTTATTGCTTAAATTCTATATTATATTGTGGTTGTTTGATTTAATACTTAATACTATTACTATGTATGTCCACCATTGATTGCCTGATTAATGTTGTCATTATATCCTAATCATATTTTCGTCTTTTTCTCTTGTTCCAGCTTATGGCTGGTTGGGTTTTTTTTTTGTTTGGTAGTGATACCGTTGTTAGGCTTTTTGAATAAATAAGATTGCCAGCAGAACCCTGTGTTTGTTAATCCTGTGTATCCTTAAGGGAGTTACTATTGAACCCACGCAGTAACCACATTAGCCACTCGTAGTTCATCCAACATTTTCTGGTGTCAAGAAGTGGGATACACAGAAGGGTTAGTTTGTAAGTCTAGAAAGCCCAACCATGCCACGAACAACAGGAAGCCGAAGTTCAGATGAGGAACAACCCCCCGCACCACCGCCAATGCCAACACAGCCCTACATTATAATGGCAGCAGAGCAGCCGAGGATCGACACATTCTACGGCGACATGGGGAGAGGAGGTGCAGAGAGGTTTGAGGGACAGCTCCGGGCCTGTTGGTCCAGCAGGCCAGAACTCTCCGAGGACCACCGCCTCACCATCCTTCTAAACAGCGTCGGCCCTGAGGTGAGGGCGGAACTCAAGTGCCACCCCCGGGAGGTGCAGCGAGATCCTGAGAGAGCTCTCCAGTGTATACTGGAGGCTTTCGGAGAACACCGGTCACCCAGCGACCTGTTCATAGCCCTGAGCCAGTGCCGCCAACGACCAGGGGAGACGGTGAGGGGTTTCTCCCATCGGCTGAGGGATATGTTCGACGCCCTTACCAAGCGCCAGTCTGCCCTGAGGGAGCCCATATATGAAGAGAGCATCCTGAGGGACATCTTCATGGGGGCCCTCTCAAGCGAATCGCTCACGGCCCAGCTCCGTGAATACAGGTTCCAGCATCCAGATGCCACCTTCCTGGACATCCGGAACACTGCCATCCGCTGGTATGACGACAGGGGACACCCCGACAGCCACGTCCAAGCCATTGCGACCAGGGCTGACAACAGGCCACCCCAACACTCCGCCGCCGCCACTGCTAACACCAGCGACCGGGCCATCGCTGATCTCAACGGCAGGCTGGAGAAAATGGAAGCTCTCCTGTCTCGGTTGGCTGAGGAGGAGCCACTCAGCCACCGGAGAAGAAGGACGAGGGGGCAACGAACTGAGAGGGGACCAGGAGCCTGTTTCCAGTGTGGACGACAGGGACACTTCGCAAAGGACTGCCGCCGCTATCAACGCAAGCCACAGGGGGAAGGGCGACCCCTGTAGACCAGAGTCCGGCTACAGATGGGTCAAGTGAGGACTCATTCACACGACGAGCGGTTGGGGAGCTCCCTGTCAGGACGGTACAGTTGAATGGAATACCAGTCACTGGGACCATCGATACCGGATCACAAGTCACGACTGTCACCTCGGCGATCTACCAGCGGCACTTCAAGGGAAAATTGCAGAGGCCCACTCAACACTACCACCTGACCGCGGCGAATGGACTCAGCATTCCATATGAGGGGTACATGGTTGCTGATGTGACAGTGGATGGACTGACAGCCCAAGATCGAATAGTCTTCGTCCTGAGTGGGGATGGTCCTGCCCTGAATTCGTGCCTGATAGGGATGAACGTCCTAAACCATCTGGATGTAACCTTGCCCCCACCAAACTTTTCACAACAGCAGCACCCCTACGCTAGAGCCCCCAAGCAAGCCACGGTGATACCAGCTCGCACCGTCAAGACAGTAGTAGCAACAGGAGGCAATACCCGAAACCAAGAGACGGTAATTTTAGAAGCGATAGTAGATGGTCCACGCCGAGGCTTGGCTGTTCTGACAACCTATGTGACTCCAATAGATGGGAAGCTGAAGGTTCTAGTCGTGAATGAGACGGATGAAGATGTTGTTTTGCCAGCCCGTGCCCCTCTGGGAAAGATATACCCTGCCAGTCCTGCTGTACATGTCAACCACGTCAACTGCGAGTCGCCGAGGTCCCCCGTTAATCACCCACCAAGACAAGGCCCCACACCTGAGGCTCTACAAAAGCTTACCGAGATGGTTTCAATCCCAACCCTGAACAACCACGAGCAAACCACGCTAAGGGACTTACTGGTCACACACCAAGATGTCTTTGCCTGGACGGACGCTGAACTGGGATATACGGATAGAGTGCAACATAATATAGTAGTGACGGAGACACGCCAGTCTCCCAACCATACCGAAGGATCCCGCCATCTCAGTTGAAGGAAGTGCAAGAACATATTGAGGACCTCTTGCGTCGTGGCGTGATCCAACCAAGTAGTAGCCCCTATGCCTCACCCATTGTTGTTTGCCGCAAGAAGTCAGGCGAGCTGAGACTCTGTGTCGACTACCGCCAGCTGAACAACATAACCAGGAAGGACGCATTCCCACTTCCCAGGATTGACGAGTGTTTAGACATACTAGGTGGCTCAAAATTCTTCTCAACCCTAGACCTCGCCAGTGGTTACCATCAAGTTGCTATGTCGGAAGAATCTCGAGAGAAGACGGCTTTCATCTGCCCCTTTGGCCTGTACGAATACAATAGGATGCCCTTTGGTCTGTGCAACGCCCCGGCCACCTTCCAGCGATTGATGCAGTCCACAATGAGTGACTTCATATTCAAGATACTGCTGGTCTACCTGGACGACCTGTTAGTCTTTTCGCCAACCCTTACCGAACATCTGGAGAGACTGGAGTCTGTCTTCACTCGTCTTCGCACCATTGGCGTCAGGTTAAATCCCAACAAGTGCTCATTTGCCCGCTCTTCAGTACCCTTCCTAGGACACACTATCTCGAATGAGGGGATCTCTACTGATGAAGACAAGGTCCGCGCCATAACGGAATATCCTATGCCGAAGACCATGAGAGACCTAAGGACTTTTCTGGGGATGGTGGGCTATTACCGTCGTTTCATAAAGCATTTCGCCAGAATAGCCCGCCCCCTCCATGAAGTCATCAGCAAGGCAAACCAGCAGAACCAAGGCAGCTACAAGAAGCACCAAAAACTGGGTGAGCTATGGACGACTGAATGCCGACAAGCCTTCCTGGAACTGCGAGATGCCCTCTACAGCGACGCAGTAATGTTGGCCTACCCTGATTTCGACAAGCCTTTCGTCTTGGAAGTAGATGCTAGCCATGAAGGTCTAGGTGCTGTCCTCAGCCAGGAGAAGGACGGACGACGACGTGTAATCTCTTACGCAAGCAGAGGATTGAGGCCCAACGAGAGGAAGATGCGTGGATACAGTTCATACAAGCTGGAACTACTAGCAATGAAGTGGGCCATAACCGAGAAATACCGGGGATATTTGCTGGGCAACTGCTTCACCGTATACACCGATAACAACCCCCTAAGTCACATTCTGTCTTCCAAACGCAGTGCAGTGGAACAACGCTGGATAGCTGAGCTCGCAATGTTCAACTTTGATATCAAGTACCGCTCGGGGAAGGAAAATGCGAATGCTGATGCTCTGTCCCGACACCCCCTTCCGGCACCACCCGACGAGGACGCTGATGAATTGGTAACTATTGCTTCCGCCTGCCTGCAGTCTACCACACACCTCCCATTGGAAGTTGCCACCACGGTTGGAGAGGAGGTGTTTGTGAACCATCTGCACCTGTCTCCTGCCAAAGCCCTTATTCCCTCCCTCAATAACGAAGACCTAGCAGCTGCCCAAGAAGATGATCCAGCCATCCAAGTTGTCTACCGAGCAGTAAGGGCGCAACAAAAACCCACAGCCATAGAGCGCAAAGACCTAACTAGTGACACCCTCGCCATACTGAAACAGTGGCGCAAGCTTTCCATCCACGACAGCATACTAGTGCGGAAGATTCTCGACCCAGTCCACGGAGAAGTACAACAGGTAGTTTTACCATCCAAATACCGTGAAACTGCTATTAGGTTTGCACACGACGGCACCGGACATCAAGGCCCCGAGCGAACACTCGCCCATATACGACAACGGACCTATTGGCCAGACCAAACCAGTATGGTTCAACAGTATTGCCAACAGTGCGAGCGGTGCCAGCGATCTAAGCATCCCCCTGTCCGTGTTGCCAGACCCACTGGTCATCTTGTAGCCACTCACCCCTTGCAAATTGTGGCCATGGACTTCGCAAAAATTGAGCCCACTACTGATGGCTACGAAAACATACTGGTCATGACAGATGTTTTCACCAAGTGGACAGTAGCAGTGCCAACCAAGGACCAGACAGCAGCGACAGTTGTTCGCCACCTCATTCACTCGTGGATTGTCCACTATGGGGTTCCAGAGAGGCTACATTCCGACCAGGGACGGCAGTTCGAGGCTGAAGTGGTACGCCAGCTCTGCAGCCACTATGGCATCACCAAGTCCCGCACCACCGCTTATCATCCACAAGGCAACGGCCAGTGCGAACGGTTCAACCGCACTATGTTCAGTCTGCTGTCCACCTTACTCCCAGAACAGAAGTTAAGATGGCGAGAATACCTGCCGGAATTAACTTTCTGTTACAATGCCACCCCCCATTCTTCCACTGGAGTGTCCCCCTACGAGCTCTTGTTTGGCAGGAAACCACGTCTGCCATTAGATGTCTATCTGGGCGACGAGACACCAGCCTCCACTTCGGTAGGCGACTACGTCCAGCGGCATATACAACGGCTTAACGAACTGAGGGCGAAGGTAGCGAGGAAGGTGGAGTCCACGCACCTTCTGCAGGACGCACGAAGGACGACCCCCCACAACGCCGCCCATCTTCAGCCGGGCGACCATGTCCTTGTCAAGCACCACTATCCTGGTCGACACAAGATCCAGGACCCGTACCCCGGTCCTGTGCACACCGTCCTGTCTGTTCCCCCGCCTCATGGTGGTTACTTTACCATCAGAAACCCAGATGGAGATGCCTCTGCGGTCAACGGAGACCTCTTGCGGTTATTTCACCCCCCAGTGGTCAACACACATCCACAGCACCCGCCTCCACTGCCTGCGTCGACCGATGTCTGGTACTTCCCGGCTCACCACCCTTGCCAGCCACTTGCAGCCCGACCGGACCCGCAACCTGGGATGACAACTTCCCAGCGCCTACCTCCTGTGCGACGGTCCAGCCGCCCACACAGACAACCCCAGAGATTGGACCTCTGACTCTTATTAGTGATTAACATTAGACATTGACTGTGAGTGCAGAAAGAGCAGGGGAGCGCATCCATCAAGACCCCCCCCGAGTTTCCATCAGGCCAGATGATAGACCACCGAATCCAAGGGAGCTCCGCCTCAAGATTTTAAGTTAGAGAGTATGCCCGTGTTAGCTTTCTCCACAGCTTAATTACAATTACTTTTATGCCTATGTTGACCTTACCTTTTTCATTGCACTAGTGCCCTTATAGCATATTGTCTTTTTTTGTACTGTTCGATCCTACGTTAACCCTGATAGTGGTCTGGGACCACCGTTTCAGGTCTGGGACCTGTTGTTTTGTCCATATGATGTAACTTGCTACAGCCAGAGCTGAGACTGTTGTGTACATCTTCAGGATGCCAGTAGTAACTTAGCCGGTTCACGCCACCTGTTAGTAGTTATAAAGAGGATGGACCATTGTTGTACTTCGGTTCACTGTGTGTAATTTGCAATTGTTCTACTCTAAGTGATGGTATCATAGCCCCTTAGAGTTTGATTGTACCTTCAGTGGTCTTTTGTAAACCTTTGAATTGATGTACATGTATGTGTCACGTAAGGGACTACGTGACTTAGCAGGGGAGAATGTGAGAGGATGAACGATTTTCTATTTTTAATATGTGCTTTCATGGTAACTCTGGTGCGTGAGTGAGGGACGGCCACTCATAGTAGTTTATGGACACTTGGCCGAGTACCATTAATTGGATTATTTCCCTTGTAATACTAGCGCGGGACCCGTTATTCACATCACGGTGAAAAGCGCGCATTTTGATTGGTCAGTTGGAAATGTACCGGGCTTCCAACTCTTATATCATGGCTTTGAGTTTCTTACAACTCGCTCACTCGTTGTTATCCACCGACAGAAAGACGGGAACCCGAATTCATTTTTGAGAGTAGACAATACCCTATCGGTACAAAATAGGTACTCATGATAACGTTTGTTATCAATGGAGATACGTCGTATTAATGGACGAAAGTATCCCGCACAAAATTGTCGAATGTTGTTAGTCCTGACACTTTGAAAATTTATATTAAAACTATTACCGGGTTTCTGGTATAAGTAGTCAGTTAGAATTGTAGCAGCAAGTTTCTACTTTATAATGGTACTAATTTCGTTGTGCTTTGATGCACAGGTCCTATTGAAATAATTAATAAGAGGGTCTCGGATTTAAAGCAAACTATGAGTTAGACGCATGTTATCCCCGATAAATCCAACCTGGGTCAAATTTATTCAATTATTGCTGGAGGGGTCGTTAGAGTAATTTCTGCAGTTTACTGGGATACCTAATTGACTTTTGTGTGCACCCCTTTAACCGTACTGTAAATTCGATTGTGTTAGGACCCTAACCGGTTATGTTGTCGGGCTGGACTCCATGTCCGAGCCTTTCACTTGTGCAACACGGGCTACGTAATAGCTCTCCCGGACGTCCGCGCGGGCTCATAAATAAGATGCGAGTTCGCGTGGTCAACACACTCCATCATAGACGCAGGAGACAAGAGCCGACAGCACAGTGAACCCAGCCCAGCAACCCGGGCCCGTAGCAGCTCAGAGGCTTGCCGACGCTTGCCATCGCCACCCCGCCCCATAAGGCATGTAGCGGTAGCACAGGACCCGGAGAAACTTTGGGTAAGTTGGAGACTATTATATTAGAAGTGACTTTAATTTGCGCACCCCCCCCCCCCTTTCTTGGATGCCGCGTAGAGAATGCTGATCTACAGAGACCATTATGAGTCCGGCTCAACGGTAATTGCCATTGTCATTATTCGTGTAAGATGCGCTTTGCAGTACAGTGTCTTGATAGTGTGACTTTATTGTCAAAGTTAACGTTTGCGGTGCTAGATGATAATGATGGCTCGCTAACCAAGCTATCACGATTTGCTTGTGTGCCTATATATAGTGTATGTGTAGCATTGCCTTGTTGTGGTAGGCAGTGAGGATTTCCTGACATGTTGATGTGGATGACTTATGTTATAGCGAGCGGCACTAAATTTGTGTACCTTGCCAGTACCACTATGCTATAGAGAGCAGTGTGATTGTGTGCTTAATGTTTAAGATGTGTAATTAATTACATGTAGGCCTATTGGAGATGTATAATATTAGTTGGGCCTCACATGGGTGAGCCCCAGGACTGTTCTATGTGCGGCGGTGGATGAACAATGTTCCAGTGAGTCTACACATGTTGCAATGAGTCTCGCCGACATATATATATCATGTGCATGTATTATAGTTATCCAGATGTATTATGCTTCTATGAGTTTCGTAAGTGTGTGAAGGACAGTTTCATTTTAAGGAATGTACACATTACTTTATGTATCTAGTGGTGTGTCATACACATGTTAGCCTGGCGGCATAGCTCCGCGGCTAAGGTCAAAGGGCATGACCCTTGAGTATCGATTGGGAAGGGAAGTAACCAATACAATAGCCCTGGGGCGGGTTAGTACTAATAATGGGAGTGGGCCTATGAGGATGGCCTGCATTGGGATGCAGCGTCTGTGTTATGGACGGTCAGTGGGCCATGTTGGCCACTGCGTTATTAAATGGAATGGCCACTCTGGATGTGTTGTACACCGGCTCAGTGGAGCGAAACTATTGTGTTCTTGCCCCTTCATTTGTTATGTCCTTCATACTTTGATTAGTACATTAATTAGTTTATGTTGCCAGTGTACTAGGAAACTCCTTGTGTATATGATATAGCCACTTGTAGTTGTTATTCATTAACCTTAGCGCTATTTTATTCCATGCATACATATCCAGTTGGTTATTGCTTAAATTCTATATTATATTGTGGTTGTTTGATTTAATACTTAATACTATTACTATGTATGTCCACCATTGATTGCCTGATTAATGTTGTCATTATATCCTAATCATATTTTCGTCTTTTTCTCTTGTTCCAGCTTATGGCTGGTTGGGTTTTTTTTTTGTTTGGTAGTGATACCGTTGTTAGGCTTTTTGAATAAATAAGATTGCCAGCAGAACCCTGTGTTTGTTAATCCTGTGTATCCTTAAGGGAGTTACTATTGAACCCACGCAGTAACCACATTAGCCACTCGTAGTTCATCCAACACATGTTTTACTCATGGCCAACCAACTATCAAAATAATAATAATAATAATAATAATATCATCAACACACACGAGTGAAATTAATGCTGAAGTCTAACCATGTCAGTTTGAATGGATAGTCAACTCTTTTGTATATCAATGCATTTTAATGCATGTTTGTTCCTTCTAAAATGTATCATGATTTAAAGGAGTCGAGAATGTATGTATGTACATCAAAGTAAACTAAGGCTGAAATAAACTGTTATTATTATTTTCTCTAAATTGCATTATGACTTGTTGGTGTCAAGAATGTGTTCATGTATGTATTAATATGATATCTGATGACAGTGATGAAGAACAGGCTGAAATAAACTGTGGTCTTGACTTGTTTTTAAAGAAAAAGCAGGGGGTATAATCTGGACTGGGGGGGGTATAGTCTGGCCTAGCCCAAAGTAACCCCGGGGTATAAACTGGCCTAGCCCAGTTTAACCCCGGGTATATTCTGGGCGGGGGGTATATTTTGGCCTGTTACACCGGTACATTCAGCATGACAGGCGAGCACCTTGCCGCTAGACCACCGTGTCCCTCGGTGTCGAAGTCGCAAGGTGGAGGTCAGTACACAAGGAGTCGACACTGGTGTCAGAACCACGCCCAGCACTACCTATTACATGTACTAGTTTTTCAGATAGAAGACCTAATATAATAAGCGCTCATAACTGATATTAATAATGAAACATTTTTAATACAATGCTGCCCATCATTTTCTTAGAGTAACCACCCTCCAGCCCGAGGGCGATAACTGTTTGTAAGACTGATGTCCAAATTGTGGTTGAAACCCATTTTCGCCTGTCTGCAGGACAAAAAACAAAATAATTCCTTGCACATTTATTTACTTATTTCTTGTCCGTATTGTGCGTAGACTAGAGTGGACTTAATTATATTAATTTTACTACTAGGCCAACTATTTATTAGGCCACGACTTACTATTCTTATTCAATGAGTAAGGGCATTTTCCCCAAGATCTCGGGATTTTGGGGTTACCTTGAGATCGTGGAATTTTTTTTAGAAATATCATGGGAGTTTTCAGGGTTTTGTCTATTAATTTGCAATTATTTCTTTGCGAAAAAAAAAAAACAGTCACAAAATTGCTCTTCCACTCACAAGATTTTTAAAATTTATTTGAAGGAAGTGTATATCCGTACAACATGTTGTATGGATATGGACAGTACATATTACCCCTCCAAATGTTTACCAAAGGCGCGACTGGTGAAGGTTTGCTGAAACAAAACTTGGTTCACGAATTTAAAGTGACAACACATGGAATAGTCAGATAGACCTGGTGGCACGAGGGTCTAGTCAGTTTGTATCAATGGGCGGTAGACAGATTGACTAATTAGGCGAAAAGGGGTTGGGGTAACCATTGGTCATCGACGTACACTGAAGTATCAGCGCAGATCACGCAATCTCCGAGCAGAAGTCGGATTGTTTTGCTACTAAGTCGATTCATATTTTTAAAACTATGCAAATTAACAAGGTCAGTAATATCTGGTAATATAGTATTCCGGTGTGTGTTCTACGTCATCAAATTGTGTGCGTTGTACGGATATAGCACTGTCCATATCCACACAACATGTTGTACGGATATGCGCTTCCTTATTTAAAAGGTGAATAAAGCCACATGGATTGAAGGGTAGACTGAGATTCCCTGTGGAAGAGCATCTTTTGCATGATCTGCAAGCGAATCGCTGACATTGATTAGTTGAAATTCAATGTATAAGGAAATCGTATAATATATGTATTTTTGGGGGCTACTCATGGTCGAGGAGCTCACAAAAGCCGTTCCTCTTGCGGCCTTGGGCCCAGCGTTTGCTGGTGAAGATTTTAAAAAATCCCAAGCAAGACCCCGTATTCCCGTGTGAAAAATCTCAAGATCAGGTAAAAAAAAAAACTGCAAAAATTTTAATCAAACAGTGTCAGTGATTCACTCGCAGACCAAGTAAAAGATCCTCTCGTACAGACCATCTGAAACTGCCCCTTTGGCTTAGATCTAGGCCTATTTTCACTTTTCATGCCGCATATGATATTGTAAGAGGGTGGATAATTTTATTATTTTATTTTGTTTGTTCTTGTTTTACAAAGATACAATAACAAATAGCGCGAAAAATCCCAAGATGTTTAAAAAAAACAAACAAACACGGGAACAATCCCACGGAAAGGCAACCAACACTGCTTGGGCCGCAGCCCACGCGGAACCGGAACTGGCTTATTTTTCCGCACGCGGCGCACTTGCTCGCAGGCGCAGCGAACAAACCACAGGTCCCCGGCATAATGAGTTTGGAGCGCGACAATGGCTTAGTGCCGATTTTTCTTATTTGATCAAAAGAGACATTTAAATTATCCCTCTATCAGTTTTAAAAAGTAAAGTTTTCTACAGAAGCGTCAATTACTAAAAAACAATGCATTAAAATTCTTAAGATAAACTGCGAGACTGCGAGAATTGCTTTGCATAAATGTCACGTGACTTCTTTCTTTCAAGAAGAGGCTCTTTGTGGAAGAACGCGTGGTCTGGAGGTAGAAGAACCTAATTTGCAGTAGACAGACAATTTTTAAACTTGAAACCATGGCAGATGAAATGCAGCAAGACGAAGAATTTCAACAGTTCGACGGACAGAATGGAGAGGCAGATAAAAATGACAACCCCGAAAATCAGATGGCTGTAGACGAAGACGAAGACAGCGAGGACGAAAGGTGAGTCACATTTTGGTCTTGAAAGCGAGGCTAAGGCCCCTGTAAATCGTTCAGATTCGAGGGCCCGCCTTGCAAATTGGCGGTATTACCGCTCATAACCATGCATGTGGTTGTCAATTGTTGTTTCATCTCGCAGTTTGATAAATACTGTGAAATGCAATATTGCTGGGCCATCAGTCAGAAAATACTTCTGATTCTAGAGTCTGGCCACTCTAGGGCCTAGATTCTAGTCCCCTCATGTGAACCATGCAACTGTCCGCCATGTTCTTTACCTTTAGATCTGCCAGCCATCGCCGAGCGAGATGGGAAACTATGATTTAGTGACAGAAAACTAGATCTAGATCTAGATCTAGTTTCCTGTTACTGTCGGGAGAAAAGCAATGGAGGCAAGCGGTGATAGTCGTGAATTTCAATTGTTTCACCCAGATTAAACCAAGATTCTAAAGTTTAGATCTAGATCTAGATCTAGTCTAGATTCTAAATCTAGGTCTAGAAATCTAGACTAGATCTAGAGTCTAGCTAGATCTAGATCTAGACTGAAATTAGGAGGGGGGTGTGTTGGTGTCTCTTTCAAAGACATGGCATGTCAATCTGGCCAGCCCCATGAAAGATCTAGATCTAGATCTAGAGTAGGCCCTACCTCATTGCGAACCTATTTTTTTTAGCTTCCTGGCAGTCTATGCTTGCATGAAAAAGTGTTTCCCATCAGACAGGGTAGGGTAGGGTGTCTGCCAGGGCCCCCCCCCCCCCCCCCCAATTCCTGGGAATTTGGAAAAAATTGCTTTTCCCCAGGGTCAGGATTCGTTTGCAAAGGAGAATGACCTGGGGGGAAATGCGAGGCGAAATAATATTGCCAGTCACGCGCAAATTACCCATAGCACCACTTGCCTTGACAGTAGGCCCTATGCCTACAATAAAAATTTGATTATGGCAGGCGGAAGCATAGAGGTTTTCCATTTGGGTGGTGTGTCTTGGGGGGGGGGAGGGGGTGTAACAGCAACATGGTTTACCCATGCATAGGCGACGCATGCAGTGGCAGTACCTACTCAGTTTTCCAGCAACACTCAAACAGTAGAAATGGGTCGATGCCGGCATACTTACAGGGGTGTCAAGTTGTCCACCAGAGACGTTACGTGGTTTGGTGCCACCTAATAGGAGTGGGGGCGCAAAGGAGAGATGGAGACACATATAGCCTACTCACTTTGTTGTCCACCAGAGACGTTACGTGAAGTTCGGTGCCACCTAATAGGAGTGGGGGCGCAAAGGAGAGATGGAGACTGTCTGCCTAACCGGGTCATACGTCTATTGAAAGGGCCTCTGTGGCTTGAAAAAATCGTTTTTGGAGTAACTTTACAAACGGATTGCAGATGGTCTGTCTAGCATTATTTTGAAATGGAGCTGACGAGAGGTTAGTAACAAGCTTGCACTTATCAATGTTTTCTTCAGAGGGAACGGATGTGGCCATTATTTTTTCTTGACTACGCAATGGAAATTTTTTTTTGCCATCATTTATCCTGGCGCAATCGATACTTTGTCCAGTAAAAAAGTTGAAATTCAAAAGGAGCTTTCAAAGAGCAATTGCTCATTGCCTGAGAACATCGATAATCGGAAATCCGCAAGTTAGTACTTCCGGTCTTCTGCCCTGGATGCGTTTTGTCGGAAATTTGCAAGTTGGTACTTCAGTGTTCTGCGCTTTTTTTTTGTGTAGGTCTAGATCTAGTTCACGCCACACTTTTGGTGCAGCTCTGTCCTTTGCGTTTGAGTGATAGGTCCAGCACCTGCAAAGAGAGATAACGTAATGAAACATCGAGTATGATTGTTTTCGTGATTCATAAGTAATTTTCTGTTGCATTTATTAAACACTAGCTGAGTTGCCCGGCCCTGCCCGGGACAAATCGATTTATTAGTTTCAGTTCTGGGTGATTATTATGGACCTGCTTCATTTTGCCTGTTCCTTTAGCTTTATTTTATTTTTGTTTGTTTGTTTTTAGATAAGTTTTACTGCTCTCCCTTTGTGCGTTGACATCCTGCGCATCCCGTCAGCATCCGTCAAATGGCAATCATTTGCGCACCTGTTAGTTTGTTTGTTAGTGAACACATCGCAGGAAGTGATAACGTCGTGTGTAGGCGGAAGTGGGCTATTATTAGAAACATACATCAATATCTTATTGATCGTAAATTTCGGACCAAACGCTCTCGTGAATTTAGTCTTTAATTATAACCGCATTTACCGATTAACTCAGAAACAACAAACGGTTTTGTTTGTGTATAGCGATAGGAACAATGTTCGCTATCCCGTAATTCTTTGTGCCAAATTTCAGGTCGGTCCGTTGTGTAGTTTCCGAGTCCATAGGACTATTAGGGGTTTTGTTGTAGCTTTATTATATAGATGAAGCCTGGGAGATGAAACTTCAAGATAGTATTGGTAGATTTAATCTTTTTTCACAGCATTGTTCAAATAAAAGTAGAGAACTAGACTCTAGATCTATAGCTACGCTAAATCTAGAACCAGGCAGAAAGAGACTGTCAGCATGATGCAATTTGAATTGCTTACTGGTCACTCCAATGGTAGGATTGCTGAGCTGAAACAGTTTGAATGCATTCACCAAAGCCGCCTCAATCAGAAAATGAAACAATGGCAGGCACTATTTCTGGCACCGATAAGGGTATGCACAATATCCTGACTTCTGATCGAAATTGTCAGTACCACCCATAAGTGAGTGTGCACAAGAAAACCCACAATATGTTGACAGAGCTGATTTTGAGAAAAACGGCTTTGAAGTGAAAATATAGGTCCGACACAAACTTCCAACTTGGCTGTTGTTTAGGGGACCGTGGCATGTTACAGGGTCAACTGTAGACGAGCATTGAACACTACTCACTACTCGAAGGTTCCAAATGGGGGGGGGGGGGGGGCTTATTAATTTTCGGATTTTGTGCACACCCCGACGTTTCTTGTTCCGCACCCGCCCGTTTATTTTTTTTCAGGATTGTCATGACCAACGGTTTTACTAGTAAGAGACTGGTCGTGACCCAAAAAAAAAAAAAAAGGAAGACAAAATTGTCCTTAAAATGTAGCAAGCCCAATTAATACGCACACGATTCACTGACAGTCTCGTGCGTGAAAATCGGGTCAGGTCTCTAGGTCATGTGACGTCATGATAGATCTATAGAGTCCGTTGCGCGTTTTCCCCTCTGCGGTTCGCCCGCGCTTCGAGCGGGGTCTTTCATCTCTCTCTCTCTCTCTCTTTTTCTGACAGAAGTGGTTTCGCGGGCAAGCAGGGTAGGGAGGATGAGGGGGTCTGACACGAGTGGCTTCGTGCTACAGCTCTACAAGCAAGCTTAGTTTCGGTTTCGTTTGCACTGCAATTTAGGCCTAGATCTAGTAGCGGATTGAGAAAATGGCGAGCATGAGTTCTAAGTAATTGGATCCGGTGTCAATGTGCTGCCCACCCCCTTATTTATTTTGAGCCTCTTGTCCACCCCCCCCCCCCCCCCCCCCCCCCATATTCTCATATTTTCAAGTCCCTGGTCCTATTGGGGGGTAGGATCGAGTACCTAGTCTTCTCGGATAAGGACGAAAAAATTCGGAGGGCCCGTGTGCACGTTGCGCACGTTAAAGATACCTTGGCAGTTGGAAATCATAAAGAGGAGGCCGAAAGGCCGCTGCCCGGGCAAAATTGAAATTAATAGATTAAAATTTATCCATATCATCTCCCCCCCCCCCCCCCCCAGAACAAGAAATAATAAAACAAGTAAAGTGAGGTGTAAACTAAATGCCAAGGGCAGCGAACCTCCTAAAATAAAGACCTCAAATCAATCACACACCCCCCCCCCCCCCCCCTTTATTTGGAACCTTAGAGTATGATCTCTATAAAGGCTTTGTAATTAGACTAACAAGATCAAAAAACTTCCGACTTGGCTGTTTAGGGGACCGTGGCATGTTACAGGGTAAACTGTAGATGAGCAGTGAACACTAGTCAGTAGGATCTCTATAACGGCTTAGTTATTAGACAACGGTCTCCTAACAGCAATCACTCCAACATTAATGGGTCAATTGGCTATTGCCACTTTTTGGATTAAATGCAGTTTTCTCAAAATCTTGTTTTAGGAGGGCCACTGACTTTATCAGAAATGTCTTGTCTACACAACTCAAAATGTCATGTTGCCGACTTATTGTGGGTTTTCTCTTGCACAATATTATAATTTTCTGCACGTGCTGGTGTTTTGATAACTCTGAACCCTGTTCTTTCATTTTAGATCTAATTTTTTTCTATTATTGTATTAGTATGAACTGTTGACAGACACACGTCTGTATCATGCAATGTCAAGGCCAGCTAAGTTCCACAGCATGCAAATGCAGGCTCTTCACCCCATCTCATCTTTTTCTTTTGTAGTTTGTCAGGGAAGTCTTTTCTAGTATTGCAGGTTTCAACTGCATGTATCTGGTGTTCACTGAGTGCTCTAAACAGACTGGGAGAGCTGTAAAAATTGTCACAAAATAGCACATGGCCTTTGTTTTCAAACCCTTGTAACAGTACTAATAGATCCCGCAAGACGCTTTGACTGAGTCCGTAATTAGGGTTATCCAGAAAATAATCATTTCCTGTGTAAATTCTTGCTTTTAGCAGATATCCGGTTGTAGAATCAGCTAGGACAAATATCTTGAGGCCCCAATTAATGGATTTTTTTGGGCAGATATTGCTTGAAATGAATTCTGCCTTTGAATCCAATCGTAGACTCGTCTATCGACAGCTCCATTCCCAGTTCAAAATTGCATAGCCAAAGAGGTGTAATAATATCCCATAGTGGCTGTATCTTGAAAGCAGGGTTGTATCCAGGTTGGCCTCTAGGTATTCTTAGATCAATATTGCAGAAATGAACTAATCTGGTAAATGTCTCGTGAGGTGAACTGAGAATGTGGAGTGTGGTTCACCCAAAATGTGCTCTTCCAATGATCCACTTCTTCGGGTTTCTCACACAAATGTATGGCTATTTGAAGTCCCAGGTGGACATCTAGCTCTGTCATCTAGTTTCCACTTACGGTTTCTGCAGTAGGTGGAAGATTAGCAGATGTAGTCTGTGCTAACGTATTGTTGCCATTTTGGTTAGTTTCATCCGTGATAAGGTCTCGAGCTTCACGTGGAAATACATTAAAATAATTGAATGGTTTAAAGTTTGTTGTGTCTGAATTCACAATACCACTCCTATCATCCCTAAACAGCATTTTCCATGCAATAGGATCTATGGTTTCATGATCATTTAATTTATTTAAATATATCCGCTGTAAGCATCAGCTGTTGGGCCACCACGCCCACCTGTAGGGACTACTGGTTCTGAGTCAGAATCCTCACTAGATCTGAATCCAGAGACATCAACAGGCCTGTGTCTCGGGCCAGTTAATAAATCATCACTTTCAGAGTTGGATTCACCATTACTAGCCCATGATAAATCAATATCTGAATCAGAATGTCTACAGACTCGATCTGAAGCCATGATTACACACAAGAAAATAAGCCAAAAAATCGCATCAAAACACTCAAAATCAAAACCAAAATCAAAACCACTGATCTAGACAGGAGGGAGGAGCGTCTATAAGCAAGGGAGATTGCCAACAAATAGTTGTTAGCTTCATACTTGGCCGGATTCGGCCATTAAAACACAGAAGTAATGCATTTGGCTGGAGTAGAATGCAGCAATGAAGGGAATACAAAAAATTCGACTGGAGTGGAAGTTAGCATCCAAAGTGTTATAATGAAATGGCTTTTTGTGATTTGTCCAACATTTCTAAAATTTCAACATTTTCTCTCTTCCCCAGGAAAGTTTTTGTTGGAGGACTGAGTTGGGAAACAACCACAAGTAAGTTTGACATGTGTTGTGTGTGTAATAGTTGCTTACACAAAATGAAATACGTGCTTCAGCTGAGATTTGGGTTTTTTAACACTTCTGTGCAATTACATGGTTTGTGGCGAAATTTTGGACAGCCTGAGATTTTCAGGAACTTTCTTGGTGGGTACTTAACTTTGACTGTTCTGACAGAGGGAAGTGCAAAACTCAAAATCACTACCAATAGCGTCTTATGATTAAGAAGTCATGCATTCTTGATTGGCTGTCTCATATTCCACCACCCATAGATACTTTTATTGAGGCTTGACGGACCAGACCAGATATTGGCAAAATTAAGTTTGTTTTGATTAGAAAGACTCAAAAGATACCCATGGGGTTTTCAGATTGCATCAGGAAACTGAAGAAACCTGGATTTGAGCGTTGCAGTTTGTCTGTGTAACATTAAACTGGACATAATTGAAAAGTATTTTGTGAGCCATTCAGTGTGTACATTTTTAAAGTGGGACACAGTTAAGGTTTTGCAAGAAACAAAAGGCATCTAATGTACTTCGATTGAGACTGACTGAGTGGAGAGGTCATGAAATCAGCCAGTCTATTTACTGTCCAATGTTCTATAACCATGTTACTTGGTGCCGGCAACTTCAGGTTTGGCCGATATGGTCAAATTAATTTTCAGCTGCTAGCACGCATAGTGTAGATATTGATGGTCTTTTCTGAAGTAGTTCACAGCTAATCAAAAAGTCCAGAAAGTTTTGAGGGTGACTTTACAGGTGTTGACAATTCAGGCAACATTTTATTCATGCTCAATATTCAGAGATCAGAAATGTGTTGAAAAAGTTGTTGCTGATTGGTTACATGCAACTCACATAGAGATGCATGACAGCGGATTTAACCCTTTGAAGACTATTGCCTTGTATAACAGTCAAATTCTACGGGGATATATAGTTATACACTATTGGCCTGCACAGCGGTCAGAAGGGAGACATCGTATATTTGTGCTCTTACGACATCAAAAGTTGCATTTGGTCGCCATTTTTTATTCCCAGTTGTAAACAAAGAGAAACTAAGCCGGTGCGTAGTTTGGAGATGTTTTTTGTGAAATTTTCGTGATGAATGCACAGAATGCAACGTTTTTTTATCTATCAAATGGGGCTCAACGTGCTGGACCAACTGGCATACCAAAGCCTAATACTGGAGATAAAAGATAAGAAAAACATTCTATTTTATAATACTCACATTTGCTGCCTATCCATCAATGTTGTGTTTGTTGTGTGTTTCCATCATTGTATTACTATCTATGAAAATGACAATTTTGGACTGGGGGACCAGAGATAGGGGTTCATAAGGACAGTGGGACCAGTGTTCAAAGGGTTAAGTTCAATAGTCTCATTGATAGTAAGGTGCATGATACTACTATTCTTTTCTTTGCAGAGGATCTCAGGGAATACTTTGAAAAGTACGGTGAGGTCACAAATTGCACCTTGAAAACAGATCTTGAGACCAGAAAATCTAGAGGATTTGGATTTGTGGTTTTCGCATCAACAGATGCAGTGGACAAGGTCAGTTTTAAGTTAAATTTGTGTTGTTGGTTGTTTTTTTTTGGCAATTTACTTAATAGATATTAATGAAACCGTATTTTGAGGTCATTTATTTCCGCATGCTGGAGCTGCTTTCTCTGGTGTCCACGGAAGACGGATGAGAACGCGTTCAATCAGAAAAATTGAAATTGGGGAAGAAAAGCGTGGACAAAATAGGCTTGAAAGTGTGAAATTGGACAGGTACATCAGGAAATGGAAATAACAATACTTTGGGTATTTGTATTGCTGCTTCCTTCTTCCAACCTCACAATTTTGAGCATTCTTTTGAGTAGATTGGTGTTCCAATCTGACACTATATCTCATTTACAAATTTGTGGAAGTTAAGCAGAGATGCTACCCATTCCGGTTCGATCGGAATCATTCTGATTTTTCTTGCAAAAGGGGCTTGATTCCAACTTTCTGATTATCTGGACTGGTGTAACTGGAAGTTAGTTCTACCTCCTTCCAGCTTCTTTTGCACCGTTTATCGATTAATTCACTTGCAACAAGCGTTCTTTGCGACAGTTTTACATGGCGGCGATTTTAAACCTAGGTAGATCTATTCGCCAAAGGTCCAAATATTTTTGGTTACAACTAACCAGGGAGGAGGAATCTGTTCTAAACCTAGCTGGATATCGTCTAGTGTCAACATGATATATTTGGCAGCAACTGACGAAAGGAGGAATCAACTGAATGATGGAGCAAGATCTTTAGATGGCGATTGTCATGGAAGGAGAATCTGTTCTGAACTTACCTAGATGTAGATTTCTTAAGTCTGAGCACGAAGATTTGTTATTGCCTGGACAGAAATTGCCAAATTAAAATAGGAGTGGGTAAATGTCACTAAAACAGCACAGGATGGGGCAAAAATCATGCACAGCATTTGTGCATCTTCATAATCAAATATGGAGCATATCAAGGCAGTTCCTGACATACATGGCAAAACCACGGCTCAAGGGCAAAGATCAAGTTTGCTACAGTGCTTCTCTAAGCAGGGCTATTTTCAGTTTTGACTTAAGGCCATGGCTTACTAGAATTTACTAGTAAGCCATGCTTAAGGCCAATACAAAAAGCGGATTATAAGATGTGGTTGAATTGAACTGTAAATAGTGTAAGGTTATTTTCTTAAATGGTTTTCAGCCTATTCTTGTGTTACTGAAAGGAAAATGTAGATTTAGAACCGGCAGTTTTAATTTCCGTTATCGTTCACACTGCTTCAGATTTTTTTGGCCATATTCAGATTTTTTTGGTTCTGGCTTGAATCAGAGTTTTATTATTGAAGGGTGGCATCTCGGGTTTAGTGTATGGATTTTATGTGACTATATCCAATAGGCCTAAACATTTGCATTCTTTAGATCTAACTGAATGTGGAGCTAGATCTAGTTCTGAATAAGGAACGTTATCCCTGTGGTTCTGGACTTTTTTGAAGGTGTTTGAAATTTTCTCCAATGCCATTGGATTATTTTCTGTGCTTTTTGCATTTGAGTTTTAAATTGCAGATGTATCTTTAAATCATTCTGTAGATTTGGCATTTTTTATCAGGACAGCTAGCAGGAAGATCTCTTTCACAGGTATAGTTTGTCAAGGAAACTTAATGGGACAATTGCAACATTCAGATATTTATTTATTTGATCATCTGTTATGCCATAATTTGGATTTAATGGGTCATATGCTTCTCTTTTTTTCCCCACCAGGTTTTAGCAGAGAAAGAACACAAATTACATGGAAGAAATATAGACCCAAAGAGAGCCAACCCCAGACCAGTAAACAAAAAAGTTTTTGTGGGTAGATTGGACCCAGCTATTACAGAGGATGAAGTGAAAGCTTACTTTGAAACTTTTGGCCCTGTAAGTAGTTAACATGTAATCTAGTTTTGTCACTCATGACGGCGAAACCATTGTCGTACAACAAGCACAGTTTCACATCATTTTATAACCCTGCCCACAGAGTTCTGGCAGGTTCAGAGTGCAACTATTTTCCAGAAATAGAGAACAAACAACAACAAACAACTTTCATCTCAATTCTTAATATGATAGATTTTTGTGGAAAATGGTGCTGAACCAAAACATTTTTTGTGCTGTAGTTCTTGCACAAGAATTACTGAAGTGACCACCAGACCTCTCAAGTCTCCCCGTTTTTATGATAAAACCCCACCGGCCCTGTGTTCCTTTGAAAACTACCTGGAAATTGTGAAGGGAACAAAATTCAGTCAAGTTTTGCCAATTATACGAAAATGACAATGGCCGTGCATAGGGTGCGATTGATACAATGGGGAGGGTTAGGAGGGAACTAACCTGGAGGGGACCTTTCCCCCAGGATGGTGCAGAGAGTAGACAGCGCCATGTCTAGGGAAGTGTCAGACTATTCACTGTGATGTCCATGGGAGATTTTACAAGATGGTATGGGAACATGCAGCAGGAGCATTATTGGGGAATAAATTAAGCTCTCTGGTTACAGCATTGAAATGCTAGACTGTGCTGACCAGACCCCTAAAGAGAATCAGCTTGAACCTTTTCTGCAGGTTTTAACTATGTGGAAAATGTGTAACATACACTTGCTGAGTTCTTGCACAGTTACAGATAGCGGCATTATCATCATTTTCAGGCGGGGGGAGGAGAGTGTAGTATTGATGCAATACTGCTGGCCCCCGCCTCTGGCTATAGTATGGGCATGTGCTTATTGTGCTGTATCTGTTGAGTTTTAAGGGCTTGGGTAACCTCCCTGTTTACTTGTGAAATCTCCCCGGTTTTTTAATCAACTCTCCCCATATCCTGTTTGTACCAGTTCGGAGGTCTAGACCACCTTGCAGGTGTCAATACTTAATTTCTAGAACTTTCCAATATTGGATGGGTCACCAGAGTGCTAAGTTTCCTCACCAGATTATTAGGGGGAAATGTATGCTTCTAAAATTGTTTTCCAGCCATTGTAATACATGTTTAAACTGGCTAGAAATTAAGAGCTAATATTTATTTGAGAAGCATGTTTGTTATCAAGTTCAGAAAGAATTCTTGCAGTCAGTAAAGTATGGAAATCACTACAGCTTTCATGTAAATTTTGTGTCTTGTGTTCACAGTACTTCACATTCACATTTTACCTGTGCTTCAGCATTACAGTAATTCCCAGTTTACAAAGAAAGCATTTTATTGTTTCTTTGTTCAAAGGTTGAAAAGCTGGAGCTACCCTTTGATAAAACAAAAGAGCAGAGACGAGCCTTCTGTTTCGTTGAATTCAAAAAATTGTCAGCAATGAAAAAGTGTCTGGAACAGACGGGTCACAAAATCGGCACACAAGAGGTAAGAATTTGTTCATGGCTTGGACTTATGTATTTGTTGCCTTTTTTTTTAAAAAATGTTTTGAAAAGTGTAAAGTCTCGGCAAAACCAATGTTTTGCGTCATTTTTGTTTTCATTGTTGGTGTCAAATCTTTTTCCAACAGAAGATCTGAATAAACTCCAAGTAAACTTCTGCAGTGAAGTCCAGTGCTGATATTAATGCCAACCAGTTCATGGTAATTGTATTGTGATAAACAAAACACTGATGGATTCAGTGAATCAGGTTGCTCTCATTGAACATTATGGTCAAGCATGAATCTTGAGCTTGTTTCATCTGTATGTGTAGTGCAACTACAACTGAAGCTGATTTTGTTCCACTTTCCTGCAGGAGACGGAATTGATGGAACAAAGGAGCTCGGAGTGATGTGGGCCGAGAGGTACCATAAACTCTAAGTTGGTCATTGCTAAAGATAAATGTAAACGAGATCATTATATGCCATTGCCAAAGATTTCATAGTTTACATTTATCCCTTGTTAAAATGTAATGCTAACATACAGCTTTTCTTTCTTCTTTTTTTTTTTTTTTTTTTAAAATTTTAATGGATTGCATTTTTTTCTCTCATAACCGAACAGGTCTCGTGTTTCATTTTGTTTTCCCCAAAAGATGGATTGCAAGCTAAATGGTGTGAATTTCCAGAATTGAGAATAACAAGTTCTTAAAATATTAAATTTTTCTTCTTTCTCCTATCTTCATGCTTTCACAAGAAGACTTGGGACAACTTATTTTGTGAACTCAAATTGCTGTTGGTCCTTTAACTTGTATAAGTAAGATTATATTTGTCAATTGAAATATAATTATAATACATTTATTTTTTTACAGGTTTGAGACTTTACTTGCAGAATATTTTATCTCACAATTGGTCAAAGTGCTGAATTGCTCTACAACATAAACTTTTAATCCTGTGCCATCTCTGTTCCAGAAATCCGGTAGTAGTAGTAAATGCATGTTGGTTATCTAAACTGGACACATAAAATTTTGCAAACTGTCTAAATGTAAAATTCTTAAAAATTTGAGCCTTTGAATTTACAGTGACGGTCAGTTTTGGATTTTATGGTTGCTAACAGTGTATTTGAATTAAAATCCAGTTTGCAAGGTTTTATGGAAATTTGAAGGACCAGCTTGGCGATTGGAACGTTAATGAAATTTGTTCATAATATTCTCACCTGGAAAATGTCCCAAGTCTTCTATGGAAGTGGTAAAAATGCAATCTGAATCACTGATATGAACATTTTGTATTTTCCTGTGTAGGTTGAAGTCAAGAAAGCAACACCTCCAGGAGGTGGCAATATGAGAGGTGCCCCAAGAGGTCGTGGTTTTGGACCAGCTGGTGGCCGTGGTGGTCGCGGTGGTCGAGGTATGTTACTCCTGTATTTGTTTGCCACCTCTTCAACTGCTGTGAAGAACTCTTTTGTTTGAAGTAATTTTGTGGACACATCTGTAATGTGTAGAGGTTTTTATATTTTTTCTTCTGGACTTTATATATATCCCCCCCCCAAAATGCACGGAATCTGTGTATTGCCATCATTTCGGGGATTAACTGGAATTTGGTCCTGATTCTATTGAAGTTTGATTTTGTTCACTTTTGGTTGTAGCGATTTCAGGTAAACTAGGCATAGGCTAAGGTGTGTGCAGAGATGCTAGCTAGTACGATTTCGCGCACTTAAGTATGATTTTTCACCGAAAATACATGAATACGAGTTTTAACGATTAAATACATTTGTTCATTGTGGGGCCAGCTAACTATGAAATCCACAATGAGATTTTGATGCAAAGTAAGGATTTGACAAAGGAAGTTGAGGTCTTTGCACAGGCCGGAAGCGAGTGGATATTAATGTGATGTAGCCCTGGTACGAACAGAACGATGCTACATACTTTTGTGCAGAAAATGAACTTCAGACCTTAGTTTGTTTACCCTTCGATGCCAGATGACCCTAGAATGATGTTTTTGATGTGAAAATACTCTTTTTAGTGTCTGAGAGTACTCTTTAATTTTTGTAGATTGGCATCTCTGTGTGCGTGCAAGTTTGTTTGCACTTAAATATATAGTTTTCGGAGTTGTGGGGGCTGTCTTCCTTTTGAGCAGTCATAATGTGAGGTCAGTATAAGAGCCCATGATAGGTCAGCATTGCAGCAAGACAATCTATGGTATAGCTTGTGCAAAATTAAATTTCACATACTGCTTGGTAGATTGCTGAACAGTGGGACCAGTTTAGGAACAGTTTTTATAGCATGGACATTTTAATGACCTGCAAAGCCACAGTGTACTACAGTTATGTCGAATCTTTCAGGTGGATTCCAGGGTGGATATGGTGGCTACAACCAAGGATATGGAGGCTATGGTGGATATGGTTATGGAGGCTATGACCAGGGTTATGGCTATGGAGGCTATGGCGGAGATTATGGCTATGGTGGTGGCTACGGTGGTTACGGAGGATGGAACAATGGAGGCTATGACCAAAACTATGGCTACGGGGGATATGGAGGTAAGTTTTTTTTTGCAGTGAGGTGGCATTAAAATTGCTGCTTGGGATGGGGGGTCTTCTAGATTCTGAAAGGGCAATGGAAGTTCAGAGACAAAAGTTGCTGGAAAGGATTTTTTCTATCGTATAGTGCCACTGTGCTGAGAAGTTTATACAAAAAAAACTTTCTAGTCTTGTATAGGTATAGTATGTTGCTCTGCTCATGAGTAATTGGGATGGGTACAACTCATTCTCAAGTGGTCAACTGCCTATATGCACTCCATGATATAATTTGGAAATGCAGGTTAGATCTCAGCTATTTTGAAGTTCTATGCAAAGAAACAACTCTCTTAAGGGGGTCTGCTACTGATTCTAAATTCAAGGATATTGCTGAAATTCTAAAACTTAGTTATACTTAAGTGTAGTATGGGGACAAGATGGTCTAGGGGCAAGGTGCTCGCCTCTCATGCCAAGGGTACCGGGTTCAATTCCCAGCTGGTGCAGGAAAGTTTTGGGATTTTTCTCATATTTTTGCATCCCTGATCCCATTGTGGGGTAGGATCGAGTACCTAGTCTTCTCGAAGGAGGACCAAAAAATTGGGAGGGCCCTGTGCGCGTTGCACACGTCAAAGATACCTTGGCAGTTGGAAATTGAAAAGAACAGGCCGCTGCCCGGGCAAAAATCTAAAATTCATCCACCCACCCAAAAAAAAATCAAAAAAAATCGCCGATGTACTGTGGTGACGACGTGCCTGCTCCAGTTGTAACTGGGTGCAATGATACAAAGGCAAATTTCCAAATGGGATTAAAGTAGTATACAAATACTAAATTGATGTGTATGAAAAATAAGTCATAAAAAATTATTATTGTTAGACCTATTTGTGTTAAACATCATATCTACAGACTTGCATACCAATATTTTATATTGCCAGATTTTAAACTTTATCAGAAATCTATTGCTGTAAACTTAAGTCACGTGGTACAAGGAAAAAAACAAAAAAATTGGTGAAAGATAATAGTAAAAAAATTTGCAGTCAGAAACATCAAAAACTGGCATCATGGAAACGGTTCTATGCCATTTATAAATATGCTTTCCAAATTTGAAGCGATTTAGGTGATGAAGAAAGTCTAAGTAGGGGCGAAAATCTTCCGACTTTTCCATCCAAGTTGAGGCTGCCGATCTAATCCTGAGGCTGGCATATGTCAAAAATAGTCGTGTTGTTCTCAAAGCTGCCAGCAGACTTTGAAAAATCTGGCTAACGGCATAAGTCTAATCGCACGATTTTTTTTTTTTGTAGAGAAGATTAAGTCTTTCACTTTCTTTGGCCTAGAGGTGTAGCCTCACTGTCTGTAGCATTGTTTTACATGGGATTTCCAACATGAAATTTTGTGGTAGTGATTCTTAAATGTGTTGGGGTGCAGTTGACCTGACATGGAACAAGCTCAGATGGCAATCGGCAAACGCTAGATCTAGATGTCTAGGTCTGATTCTAGATTGAAGGGAAATTAACTCTGTTGGGCATTCGATGTCAACATCTTTCTGAAAAAATGCAACCACGACGGTTATACATTGTACTTGCTTTGTTTTGAGAAGGTTAACTACACGTTTTCAGTCCCTCTGTAAGATCATAAGTGTAATATTAAGTGAAGCCCTTTTGTAAATATGTAAGTGTAATAGCAGATTCTTTCTTGTTATGGTTTTCCCAGAAAATAAGACAGATCTGATGTATGATTTGGATTTAATTACTATCATGTTTTCTAATTTTTTTAAAAATAATTCTTATAGATCTGTAGCTTGGGGATGATCTGCACACTAGTTTTTGTTGGGGGCCTTTTGGGCATGATGCACAATTTCTTTCCATTTTGTCGCTGGCTGTTTACATCCCCAGACCTCGCGAGTCTCCGTCTTCTGGGGACTCTCCATTTTTACGATGAACTCTCACCCTCCAGGTGTTCTTTTGAAAACTCCCAGGTTTTGCTGGTAACAAGAAAACTTCAAAATTACCGTAAATGCTGTCCCATGGCGTCACTTGACTGATTTTGATGTTCCCCACTAGGTTGGAGGTGGGGAGGTTTGAGTAAAAACCAAACTTGGTGGGGGCCTGTGCCGGCCACAATGCCCATTCAATCCTTTTCCGGAACAGTGCAAAGACTAGTAGATACCAGCATGTCTGTGGAAGTGTTGAATTACTTTGATGTCCACCACGATACGTGAAGTCTGGGGTCATCTAGTGCCAATTGGCCAGTAAAGGAGGATGGAGAGCTTGTTTTAAAAAAAAAGTTTTTTGGGAATACAGGGTGAAAGATTATAGGTTGGGGGAGGGTGGGTTGTGTTATAGAAAAGCGAATTACCCCTGGAATAGCCCTGAAATTTAGATTTTCAAGAAATGGATAAGGCATGTATGTAATTATTTTCTGCAAAAGGACAAGATGTTTTACAAGAGAACAGGAGAAAGCTCCCTTTTTTAAAAATTTAATTTTCCAACCTTTAAGTAGCCCTGGAAAACCCATGGAAAAGATTTCTTAAAGAGATGCAGGAACCCGGTAGATGCCACAGGTTGTGGTGTATGTCTGCTGAGTTTCTTTGAGCTGCAGACCCCTTTAAATTCAAATAACTTTGTAGACTCAATATTTAAATGTGTTCACAAAAGTAATGAGGTAAACTTTTTGGAGATATAAAGTTCTCCAGTATGCCATCAAAACTTGGCACCAGCGCAGTCTGCAGGATGGTGCTTTATATTTGGTCACAGGATAGGTTTTCAATGCATGCTGTAATAAAAACGGACACAGACATTTCCCTTACTATCAGTCATTGATGTATCTGTGTAACCCCATTAAAAAGCTGTTTATTCAGGCATGAAATTAAACAAGCTGGGGTTGTTTAATGTCACTTTCAAGATAGCACTCTCACTCGGCTGAGTAAATGAATCTTTGGATAACATGATTTTCTTTGCACGTAGGGAGAAGTAATCTTTAGGAATTCGGAAGGGTTATGACAGGACCATGGAAATCTTTTGGACAAAAGGAAAATTTATCTGCTTTTAGCATGTTCCACTATATTGAATATATTCAGTTGTTTTTATTTGTCAGTGCTGTCTCGAGCGATTAATTTATTTGTCAGTGCTGTCTCGAGCAATTAACTCCTCACTTGACATTTCCAAGATTGGTAAAATTTAAAAAACCACTTTGAAAATCTAGAATTTCGTGGAATGTTTTAAGCGCTGTGAGCCATGTGTATAATTGATCACAATATAAGAACCTTGAACTTATTTCACTATCAGTGCCTAGCACACAGATGAATTAGTGTTTAATAACAGCCTGATTGGGGTGGCGGAGGGAGGGGGCTTCAGTTAAAGTTGTGGGAAGTATAAAAGATGTGAAGCGTTGCTTTGATTAAGAACAAATTTGCATGATAACCGGAATGTCATTTATCATGATGAAGGGGTATCAGCAAAACCATTTCCAAAGGTTTTTTTCTCTCCACCTTATGACAAGGCTTCTAGGAAATGCTTGAATTTTTTACCCTAGCAGGCCTAACTACCATACACATATAAAGCCATTACTGCAAACGGTTTGTGAACAATGCATTTTGGGGTTTTTCAAATTTCATAAACGGGTATGAGGGGATTGTAGCTGTATCAAAGGTAAACTAGGGCTTGCATGGTTGTATAAATAAGTAAAGCACGGGTATCCATTTTTGTGTGTGTTGTATTTTGTCTTGAAATTGTGAAGTCGCAAGTTACAGCAGTGGAACAGCTGACATAAAACACGCGAGGCCATCATTTCCATAAGCCCTGTGTCAAATTATTAAGGGGACAACAGTGTATAAAAATCAAAATTGTCTAAATAATGTATATATGTTGAAGCTATTGTTACTTGTGTGTATGGTACCAAAGCGTTTTCCGCTAGGTGCGCACACATATACGTACTATCCCTGACACGGCCCTTACCCTTTCAGCCAAAAAAAGAAAATCTGAAAGAATAATTAATGAAGGCTGTTGTTAGGAGTATCTTGGGATGAGCTGTAGTGTCACCAAAGGGTTTAAAACAGGTATCCGTAGTGCAGAAAAACTTTGGGACAATATGTACAAGTAACAATAATCAGATATTTAATATACAATCACATGGGTCTGGTTTGACCCAGTTGCATGGTTTGCGCTGGTTTTGAACTGATCTGTACATCTTGAAACATAATCTGTAATGGCAAAGGTGTACGATCTTGGAGAAAACAATTGAGGTTGAATGACTATTGAGAATGAGTTGCATGGGGGACATAGTTTTTGCCTAGAAATTTAAGAAGGAAAAGTTTTTGTGATTATGAAATTGAAAAGTACTTGCCTTTCATACTGAGATGGATCGTCCTCAAGAACTGTAGTCAATATCAAACAATACATCTCGCGCCCCATAACATTTGTTTCTGATTGGAGAGCTTCCTTCACACTCATTATGACAATAGAAAAATATTTGTGTGGAGTAGAATTCTTAAATGTGGCAGCACACCTGTTCCAAATGCATCATCTCAATACGAATCGATTGGTAATCTGCATCTATGAAGATCTGAGATCTGTTCCTTTTGTCAGTTGGTGTCGATTTTATTGCCATAATTTCATGCAGTCTGCCATTTGGTAGAGCCTTTGATTACTCCAGAAAATGACATGCACAGCATTCACGCATGAACACGGTCACACCCCAGAATCGTTTACTGCAAAAACACACACACACACATATCTCTGAGTGAATCAGGACCTGTTGCTCTTGCTGGAGTTTCTTCCAACTGTGAAAAAAAGGCTTCAGAAATCATATGATTTACAAATGCCCACAACTGTTATGCTCCATCTTTCAGTTGTCTTTTCCATAGTGTGTCAGGTTTTCTCAGTAGGGCAGTGATTTTAATGCCATATTCGTTTTGCCATACAGAGAATTTCAATAGAATACTTTTTTCCCCCATAAATTTTCAGATAAAAAATTGTGATTTAGATAAGGAAATGCTTGAGTGCGTGCATATAATATACCATAGAGGCTAGAGTGTCATTTCTTCAGTTTGCATTGGTTTTTTGGCGTAAACATGTTTAATTGCATAGACAAGCAGAAGACTTGAAAATTTTATTATAGAATGTCGGAAATGGCCCAACAAAATATTTCATATAATATGGTAATAATTATAACTTGGGGGGAGGGGGGGGGGGGTGTTCACTGATGAGTCAGTTGAGTACACCAGTGCATGTGTTTGGACTTTTAAATGCAAAGCAAAGCACAGGGCAATACAAAACAAGGAAATAACTTGCAAGAGATGCACTGGGCCACGTGGCTGATAAGCACATGCTGGCATGGTTTGGGGTGGAGAGGCATTACAGCTGAACCATTGTTGGGGGAGACTCGTGTAGTTGCAGATTTGGGACCAAAGCTTATGGAGAAAAAGAAAATTAGCGGGAATATAAAACTTAATAAGGAAGAATTTCGTATGAATTAGTTTTCTTCTTTCACAGTAATTATAAATGATCAAGCAGGCCAACATCCCATTAACTTTAGTTTTGCATAAAGAGATTTTGTAATATATGTTGGAGTGTGTATTTATATACACAGTTTAATCGGGCAGATACAGCCAGAGAGCCATGCTGCTCTTAAACATCACATATTACTAAACTGGGCTATTTGTGGCATTTTGGATTGCATGAAGGAGTGAATAATTTAACGTCCAAATTTTTACAGACTTATTTGATGGAAAAAAAAACTGCACCTTTGATATGAGGACATTGCATGCAAGTTATAATTTAAAAGAGAAAAAGAACTGGCAGCCCCAGTTATTTTTGTGCCTTTTCATGGTAATATAATTGACACCTAGGAATTTGCAGTAAACATTGTTATGCCAACCAGTCTAAGGCATGGGAATCATGCCTGAAATAATCAAGGATCGTTTTTTATTTTTACTGTAACGTGCATTGATTTGTACCAGAAGAAAAAGAGAAACACACATATATCTAACGTTCGCCCAATTTCCGTAAGTCTTTATATGCGTTCCCGTGTCTTTACTGGATTTGTGCAAAAGAATAGGGGTTGCAGCAATCAGTAACGGTTTTGTTTGTAATTTTGAAGGTTATGATGATTGGGGCTATGGACAGGGAGGAGGTGAGTGAATCAACCGTGCTCGTATTGATCATCACTCCATCCTGCATTTGGGAATGCTTCAGGATACTTCGTCCTTTCCCAGGAAAACAATGCATTTAAATCTGAGAGAACGAACATTAATATAGGTAGTGACAGATGCTGAGTGCAATAGGGAAATCTGAGAAGAAGAAAAAAATAATCCTTTTTGTATAATGTAGGCAAGTTAAATGTGGTCACATTGTAGTGTTTTGTTTGTGATGTGGTGCTTTGTGGTCATGCTCCATGTTTTTGCTCCTTCCACTTCCTTATGCAAGCTTTGTCAACTTTTACTGCAACCTACTGACCTGAAGCATTCCCTTTTCTTTACTGATCAGCTTTGAGACACTTTTTGTTTATTTTTCCCCATCAAAAGAATTATTTATATTAGTCTCTGGAATTGCCAAACCAGTTTGTCAAACTTTAAACTTGCATTTAAGTGGAGCCTTGACAATATTTATTATATAATTGCTCATTACAGAAATTTAGAAGAAAATAGTCTTTGAACACCACCGCATACATGTACTTTCTCTTTACAAATAGCAGCTGTTCTGTTTTCTGAATCTCTAACTGGATCTGATATGTTACATTTGATTTTTTAGTTCCTTTGCCTCATTCATTGTTTGTCCTGCATGAAGTTGATGCTGAAAAAAAATATTTTTATTTCAGTGTTGGTGACATTTTTGAAATTAATTTGTTGTTTCGATCTCATATTGTCATGCCTATAAAATGGTGTATGTGGCATAATGCACCATTACCGTAACAGTTAAGCTTTTGTCTCAGAGCTGGTCTGGTATTGTGGAGGAAAGAGAAACAGACCCGCTGTTAGAATTCACTTGAAAATTTTCTAGATGCAGCATTTTAGGCTAAACGATCGATCAGGCCAACTACAAGGTGTTGTTACATTGGTTTGGAACTGTTCTGCAAATGGTTTGCTTTGCCTTTTCTCACTTTTGTCAGAGATGAATATGCATTGGGAACAGTTGATCATTCACTTTTTTCAGTTTATTAGGATGTCCTGGCCTTCTTTTAGGTCCCATTGCATTGGGAAGGGAGAAATGTTTGAACATGCCATCAAATAAGGCACACTGGCAATCGGTTGTATTGATTTATACTATGCGAGTTGACATCTCAGTTGCTGTTAGAGGATTGATAGACACGTCTATTGTAAAGGTTCCAAGTTGTTTTGTTGTTTGTTTTTTTCCTGCCATGTCTTCAAAGTGTTGGTGTTTTGGTTTGGTTATTGAGCTTCCTAGTATGGATACATCTGATTTCTTCGTTGCCTGTACTCAGGTGGTTGGTAGTTACGGTTGTTTTTTCAGGGAATTCTTCAAGGTTTAGTGCTAGAATCGTCCTGCCTGTAATAGAATCACATAGTTGTTTAACTGTAGCTATTTTTGTTGTAAAGTGTTGTGTTGTACAATTTTTTATTTTTTTTAAATGTGAAACAATATGACTTTCTAAAAAAATATTTTAATCCGGATTTCCAGTCACTTTTGACAGACATCTCTTTTCCCAATTGAGCAAACAAGTATATTGAACCAAATTTTTCAGTATTTTCGATGTTAATTTATTTTCCATCAAATGTAAACAACTTTCTAACAAATTCTTGATTTCTTTGACAGGTCAGTCAAATTACGGTAAAGCGCAAAAGAGAGGCGCAGCTCATGGAGGCTATCATCCTTACAATCGCTAGGCAGGGTAGATATAATTCCTAATATTCTCTATTGTTAATTGCCCCTGTCACTTCTGTTATCTATTATGCCCAAGTTGATAACAGTGCAGGATGTATATTGGCTGGCTCTAAATCCCCCCACCCCACTCAAGTAAAGTTAGCATTTAATAATAAGACTTGACAAATCATAATAACCTCAATCTGCACTGTGATCAGCAAGGGCTTCGTGTGTAGACTAGTGGATTGCACATGAGTGTAACTTGAAGTGATTGAATTGTAAAAGGGCTTTTTTTTCTTTTGTTTTCCACTTTTTTGCCACTTCGTGTATTCTTCACTGGGTTATTTAACATTCATTTCTATGTACGAATCAATTGTTTTCAGAAAGTTTAATGACCTGCCCTTTTACAGTTAGTAAGGAGGATTGCACATGTAGCATTAGCACTAACATGAGACTGTATCCTATCCACACTGTTTCTTTATTATATCTTTCCTGTAGAGTTTTTGCAAAATGTGGGCAATGTATAATATAGTAGTCTGTCGTTATGTGATTTTATTACAGCGGGACGTAAACTAGCAAAGTGTCTTAGTTACTCTTTTGTAATGGGACCTTCTCTTTTCCTTGCTTGGTTTCGTTATCAGCAAGACTTAGTTCTGTAATTGGTATCCAATTGTGTCCATACCATCTATTGCCTGCATTTTAATCTTTCCGTTCTCTTTTTGTGTAATCTGACAAACATGTTTTGCTTAATGTGCGTTAGGTCTACATCCCTTCTGTAGAAAGCAAGTTTTACAGCAGCCTGATATAAAACGTTTTGTTTCAGAGCAATTAAATGCTTGAATTTGCTCACCTCATAGACCTTTAAAAATTTCTGGGACAGTGGTTTTTGTTTTGAAGCACAGATGCCAAGTTAAAGTTTCATGTAGGTCATAAATATTATAAACAGACATTTTTAAAACAAATATCTATTTAATTTTCCATACTTTTTGAATACAGATGTATTAATTCTTCACATATTTGCATTTCAGACTACTAGATGCTTGACCTGCAAGAAGGGCACCTCCCAAGAAAGATTGCTGCTCTTGTCGATTTTTATCACCCATTTATGTCATTTTCATTTCTATATGTTTTACTGTATTAAACTGCCAATTTTTTAATAAAAATGTCATTTTCCTTCTTTCAGTTCGTGTGTGACTGAAGGATGTCAGAATGAATGAGCTTTCCTAAAAGATAAAAGTTACAAATGTTATGTAGACCATAATTTTTCAGACATTTTGAGTTTGTGGAAAACATTTTCTGATCACTGAGACGTAAATAAATAGCATAGGTTAAAGGATACTTTGAGTAGGTACCACAAACCAAAAATTCAAAATGGTTGGATTACATATTTTTTCGTTTCAGCATGTAGATCTTGTTCTTGAGAGCATTTTTGTACCAAATTTTTGCTTAATATCTGAAGTCACGGTCATTTGAATTTTGAAAAATTGTCACAATTTTCAAAACGTGAAAAAGCCCAACTTACAAGGGTCCTATCATAATGAAATTTACACTCACAATCACAAAAACTTGTGAACACACTCAGGTAACCAAGTAACAAGCCCAATTATTTTCAAAGGTGTCAGATATTTATTAGATTGTAATTTATTCAATCAAAAATGGCAGGGGAGGTAAAAAAAACGTTTAAAGACCACCGCAAAGCATCAAATAGAGCTAAATAGATAATTTAAACACCAAAATATCATGCATTTCGAGATCTATGCTTGTATACTACAATGAAACATCCATTTTATTTATATTTCTTTAACTAATATGAGAGAATTTCAACTATACCGGTACTTTCTATATTTCATAATTATTTGGTAATTTCAGGACAGCCTTACTCAAGCTTGAGACGCAATTTGTAAGCAACTGCACAGACTTCAAACTGTTCAGCTTAGCAAGCTATCTCAATTTCACACCCATTTGGGCATGAGAAAATAAATTACAACTTCTCATTAACGACATACATGTATTTGCCAGTAACACTAACAACTGCCAGAGGCAAAAGTCCACAAAACACGTCACCAAACAAAACTTAATCTTGAAATAACCTGAGGAATAGGCCTACATCCAATATAGGTGTCATCACCATTAAAATATTTCCTGAGCTTACTTGCTACTTCAGATACATCTTTTGGATTCAAAAATGGAAGTAGACGGCTCACAAGTGAAGTCCCTTGGGGATTCGTACACCGTGCAGGTTTTGAATATTTTGTGTGTGTTGGAAAATGGGCACGAAATGCATTCAGAAGTTGGTACCTGAGACTACTGAGTGAGAGGGTCTATTTCCTCTGCTACATACATTCCACTTTATTAACAAGCATTTTGTTGACTGATAATGTTAAAATGGCTGTGTAATAGATACATGTAACACATTGAGTACACACATGTGCGACACAAGAAGTGAAAGGCATCCACACATCTTTACTTCCCTATTGCCGTTTTATTTTCAGTGTCAGATTCTGGGAAACATGACACATGATGCACAACATACTGCATATGTAGTAATAATGAACATGCACTTGTTTAGTTGTTACAAGTGATTTTCCACTATACATGTAGGCTACCTGTAATAACACAAGTTTAAGACCGTAGTTTCTAAAATAAATTAAATCCATTCCGTTATACATGTACTTGTACCTGTAAAGTGTAATACTAATATAATACAAAGTTAAGATCATAGTCTAAAAATCAATCCATTTCGTGCGTTTCAAGTCGGCCTACCATTTCACTGCTCATTCTTAGCCGCTAAAAGCTATACAATTACAAACGGTCAATTTTACATAAAGCGTGGCATGTGTACACAACTTCCAAAGAGATTTCAGTAAATGATGCACCCTTTCCGTTAGTACATGTAATTCTTAGTTAAATTTTGCACAAACAGATACATAACAATGTACATAGTTACATCTGCACTTCAAGAGCTGGTAATAGTGGTAATCATTGTGGTGAATAAATTCTAGAACACAACATGACATACATACCATATCAGTTATTACATCCTCTAGTCATAGATCATCCTATGTCAAAAACTACCAAACTGTATGAACAATGTTTTTCCATTTTTTAGTTAATCATTACAATTATAATTATATCACAATGACAGTAAATTACAATCACTGAATTGGTGAACCAAGCAGGATGCAAATAATATAATTCATATGCATACATATTATATGTATACAATTGTATTAAAACTGTTGTGTTTCACATGCTTATCATACATGAAATGTACATTTTATCGTAACTTCCACACACACATTCATATAAAATTAAATTATAAACTTTGTAAAGTATGCAAGCCTTTAATTATACACATACAGTACTATAGTATCACCATCAGTGTTGTCACACGAAAGCCAAGAGTTTCCTGAAGACACTATTTAAACTCTTTCGAAAATGTCATAACATTCAAAGCCTTGACTTTAAAGCCAGAATAATTTATTTGGTATCAAATTCTTAGAAAGGCAGGCTCCATCAAATTAGACACAATTATAACAAAAGGTAAAAATCAGTTCAGTCTACACTAGCACCACAAGTACTACGAGCTTGGGGGGAGGGGTGTGGTTTAGGATCGAGTACCTAGTCTTCTCAGATAAGGACGAAACAAATTGGAGGGCCCATGTGCATGTTGCGCGCGTTAAAACTTAAGAAATTGAAAAGAACAGGCCTCCGCCCAGGCAAAAATCAAATAAAATTCATCGACTCCTCCACCCTCCCAAAAGCCACCGACCGGCGCTGCACTGTGGCGACAATATGCCTGCTCCAGTTGTAACTGGGTGCAATGACAAAGGCAAATTTCCCAGTGTGGGATTAAAGTAGTATACAAATACAAATTAGTTTCTTTTTTACATGACACCAAGGGGTCGCATGAGGGCATTTTCTTATACAGTAGTACATGTATACTGTATGGGAAATGGATCACACTTTTAAACGAACAGAGTTCGAATTATCTCTGAGCAGGGGAAATAACCACTGTTCTGCTGTTTGCCCCACACAAAGCTCTTAAAATAGTATTAAAGATCTTTGGCCCCACACAATAATTAGGCCTACATCCCTTGTTGAAGACTACTAGTTACTACCCAGATACATATGATGTACACTGTACACACGAACAGGAAACCATTTTTAATCTCTTGACTGAATTTTTTTTAAAAGTAAAATGTGTGATGATGTCATCAATTGATAAATTTTGAAATTCCCTCATTATCCCACCTGTTGGCTGAGGTCACTGTCAGCGGTGTGCTGGGAGGCTTTACTTGTGACATATTTCTGGCTCCTGGTGGCTGTGATTGTTACTAAAGTTACCCTACCCTTCTCTGCCCTGTCAATCGCTCCCACTAAGAGTTGGTGAACAGGCTTTTGTGAGTACTGAGGTATTCAGCCAGTGGATAATCGGGTTTCTTTTGAGAGTCAGCATATCTCATGACTTCAAATTATCAATAAAAATTGGGCGATCTGAATTTGAATCCTCAAAAATTTTTTACACTAAGACAAAGAAGAAGATAAAAGACTGAGATTACTCTGATTTGAAAGAAATTTGAATTATCAAGTTCCAATGAAATGGACTCCACAGTATTTTTCAGAGATTTCATTGATGATGAAGTTTTCTTTATTCAGGATTCCAGTAGGTATGCTTTACAATGTGACATAACACTAACAACAAAACTGGCACACTGCACTGTAGTAAAAATGCAGGCAATGCAGCTAACAGTATAATGACAAACTGACTCTGGTACTGAGTGGTAATTTTTAAGCCTTCATGGGTAAAGTTTGCAGGAGCTTCATTCAGAATAGGAAGAATTGCTTAACTGAAAATAGGCGGTCCAAATTGATTTTTACTTTTTATCATATCTCACCAGTTAATGTCAAATCTGATCGAGCTTGCTTTTCCAAGAATTTTGATACCGAATTTATTATTCTGGCTTAAGGGCTATGAAAGTTATGGCATTTTCAAAAGTGAAAAAACACCTCGAATTTGCTACCTTTTTCAACTTGCATGTCCAACTTTAACCACCCATAAAATGACGGTTTATTGAGTCACGGCATTAAAAATTCTTAATTTCCGAGTCAAGGGGGTGTACATTATGCTCAATTTTTTTCGAGGGGAACAAATATAGGATATACATGTATATTTTGTTTTAGTCATCAAACTTCATCCAACGTCAATTTTTTGTGAACTCATACAAGAGAGACAAAAATAATATTTTTGTTGTTTTTTTTAAATTGAAAAGGAGGTCAACCGTGTCGCCACTTAGCATTAAGTGTCGGACAAAGGTGATAAAATCAAGCGTTTGGTGGGTCTATAAAAGCAAGCGGTGCTTGGCGCCGAAACATGCCCCATATCTGATCTTGGCACACCCTTACAATGCAAAGGCTGCGGTTTATTTGCATATAATTTTGATCATGATCTACATGTATTAAAGTTTCTGCTAGTTTCTCAGTCTACAAACTTTTCAACAAATGCTTTTCAAAGGAATTTCAACTCAAAACACATTGAAAAATACACTGAATTAAAACTTCATTTATCTGGCTTTCTGTGAGAGTTATTTTCAAACATGTGTGCAACATCAGCGCGACAACGTTCCGCGACCCTTTGTTACGAGGGAATCAATTCGGTACAGAGCGAAAACAGCAAGACTATGTCCTGTTTAAAAACATACAGCTAAACACATTAAACAATATGAAAGGAAGTATATTTTGTCAGAGGAAAGATTGAACTTTATTTTGATGCAGGTTCCATCCCGTTTTACATACACACACAGCAGTAATAGCCCTGCAATCATGGCCTAAAATTATGCCAAAACGGGATTTCGTCTCTTTAGTGGGGCAGTTTGGACTACCAACTTAAAATTTTCTTCAGTGTTTTGTTATCCATGAACACATGCCTCATTCTGCTGACAAAACAGAAATTACAAGTATCGGCTGGCAATACCAGCATTCATCTTGCATTCAAAGCTGATATTTTATGGACACAAAATACAGTCCAATCCACTTATCTCGACATTCTGGGTAACTCGACACAATTTTGAAGTCCAAACCTGTTCCTTCTTTAATGCTACAGTGGACCATCATGTTTAATGACACTGCTAATAACAAGAGCTTTGCTAATAGCGAGAACATTTTAAATCCCCATTTTTTCTACTATATGAACTATTAAAATACTGGATTAACAGCAATCGATAATCAAAGCACCTGCTATAGTGAGAGAATTAATTTTGAGTGCGTGTGGCAAACGGTGGGGGCAGCCGTAGAACAACGTGTTGAGAGTCAGCCCAGTAAGACAATAACAACATGCATCGTTCTTTGTTTGTTACCTTGCGGGTTGTGGCCCCACCTGGCCATCTCTCGCTTAGGCCTAGTATGCTTTCTCTCCCTAGTGACCACGTGCTGTGATTCTGACAGCACACTACATGTAGCCAGCTCAAAGTGATGACTCATCATTCACTGAGGCAAACTGTGGGGCAGGCCATGAAGGCTACAACCATGTACAGTGGAACTTGGTTATAACGTGAGGTTATGTTCCACCAAAAATGTCTCGTTATACCAAAGGTCTCGCTATTCCAGGAAAGCGTCAAAAAGGCAAGGGAAGGGGTTAAAATACTCCACCGTACAGAACATGCTAAAAAGGGAGGTAACCATGAAAAATAATGGTTACCTCTCTTGTTAGCATGCCCTGTCGATCAAGGTAGGCCTACATAATATACTGTAATATCAAACTGATGGCAGACTCGGCCTTGATCTCGGTACTTTTTCCTTTTGTTTGACCACATGCTGTGACAGCACACTACACGCAGCCAGCTCAGTGATGACTCATCACTCATTGGGGCAAACTGTGGGGCTGGCCATGAAGGCTACAATCTTGTAGCATCGTCAGATACGTACACTCTCTGGTCACTACTTGTGATGTGCGATAATTATTACTCACAGCATGGTCTTTGATCAGCGTAAATCACTACCGGTAAATTTTTTGGTTGCGTTGGTGGTGGCGTAGTGTGCGGTCAGTAAGAAAACAAAGCTTCTTTGGTATGAGCAAGATCTTAAGAGATGATTGGACGGGTGGGCGGGCGTAAATTTATTGTGTGCGTGGGTGGTGGAAGTAGACAACGCTTGCTAGGCCTACGCAAGACATGATTGGACGGGTGGGCGGGCATAAATTTATTGTGTGAGTGGGTGGTGGTGTACAGTGCTGTCACGGCACATGGTCAGCAAGTAGACAATGCTTGCTAGGCCTACGCAAGACATAATTGGACAGGTAGGCAGGCGGGCAAATGTAAATTTATTGATTGCGTGGGTGATAGTGTAATGCGCTGTCATGACACGTGGTCAGTAAGGAAACAAAGCATTGTCGGCCTGAGTGAGAGGTGACTAGACGGATGGGCGTGCAGTAAGTAACAGACAAAGAACAATCTATGTCTGACTCGCTACACGCTGTACTGCGGCCACTCCCACAATTTGCCGTATGCACTCAGAATTAATTCTCTCGCTATAGCAAAGGTTATGATTACCGATTGCCGTTATTCAAGTATTTTAATATATAGCTTATATAGTAGAAAAAACGGGGATTTAAAATGTTCTCGCTATAGGCAAAGTTCTCGTTATTAGCAGTGTCGTTAAACAGGATGGTCCACTGTAGCTTCGTCAGACATGTGCCTGTCTGGTCACTACCTGTGATGTGCAACAATTATTACATGTAGCATGGTCTTTGATCGTAACTGATTGCAGTGTGGCATATGCTCTTTGTCTACACCGGGCTTCATGACCACATGCCTACACTCCCTGTATCACAAACACGTGGCCAGTCTGTTCGCATACTTTGAATGATACAGCACGAGAAACCATCAGAAACAAACGTACACATCTGTCTCTAACTTTTGCATCTGACTCGCTTGTAAGTGGATCGAAACATGGCTATCGTCTGACAAAAAATACAAACAAAAAAAAATCCATAGTACCGATATCAAGGCCGAGATCTGCTGACAGTTTGATGTGCAGGACATGCCAACGAGGGAGGTAACCATTAAAAGAGGGGATGGGCGGACAAAAGGGATGACCCTTGGGTTCGATAACACGAGTGTGGAATGCGACACGTAAGTGCACCACAGCTAGTACTGAGTACTACAGACTGGGTGTACCAATTTTTTTTTTTTTTACAAAACATTCATGCGCTCTGTTGACGCTAGACCTTGACCTAGATCTCTTAGTTAAATTACTTGTTCTGAAGAAACAGTCAGGTCGAGGTTGAAAAGAAAAAATAAAACACTGCACATTTGATGTTTAGGTAGGGCATCTCACCAATATCAGAAAATGTGTGCCATGCAATTGCTACAATGCTCCACATAACAATGATATTGGAGGAACGGGCGATGGCATGCCTATAATTAGGAGAGACAAGGGACATAATTGTCTTATTTATTGGACACTTTTACCATAATGGTGATATTTGATCTCCCCTGCATATTTTTTGTTCTCTTTCACCACTAATCTGTTATTTCAACTTTCTCTTTACTCGATGTCGAGATATTAGGATTGCACTGTAAAAGAATTTCTAAAGCCAAGAACCAAGGAAGACAGCATTAGCTTTGACTTTTTTAATTTTAGTTAAAAGACATCATTTATCAATAAAACTTATTAAACATTTAGGCTACTGGCCATGCATCCCAACAGTTCCAGAGTAAGTATACATCGTTGTTCCCATTGTTTTATACCAACGGAAGGGAAACAGTTCTGTGCTCTTTGAAATGATCTCCCTTTCTTGAACCTGGGTTAAATAATACTAAATGACTACAGAGTCTTTGCTCTTTAAATTGAAATGATTCGTTTATTAACAGCAATGAAATAAACAGTCTTCAAAGGATTATGAACTTGCAGTCGGTAACTGCCATTATTCTGTGCACTACGTCACTGACCAAGGAATCCTTGAATGGTGCGTTACGGTGCAAAGCTGAAATAATAGATACAAGAACATACATAATAAATGGTAATCCTCTATGCCCCCCCAAGTCTTTGAGAGGTATAAATACAAAGACTGAAAATGAACGATCCTACATAATCACATAACTTATTTTAGGTATAAGAAACATTTTGATTATGTCAACATAGAACTAGAGCCATGGAACCATAACAACTTGTAGACATCCATGATAAAGTAATGCTCCTTGCATTAGTGAACGTAAAAGTATAATAGCGACAACATGAAACTGCCTGTTTGACTGGTAATTGTCCATAAATAGCTCATGATGATCTATTAATAATTGGATGAATGGCCATTGACTTTGCAAAGCTATAATTGTCTGTGCTAATGAAGGAACAAAATGTATCTCAAGTGTGACCTGAAAGTGATGTACATGTATTATTGTATTATACAGGTTATTGGGGATAATAATGTACTCTATGAGTCCATAGCTTTGACATGTTAAAGTCAGAGGGAGAGAGAGGTTGTGATGGTTGTTATAATTTGCGCCTTAAGCGAGTTGAAGGTAATGTTTCTACTTTGAGGCCAGCTTTATTGAAAGTTTTCAGTGCTCGCAAGGCTCTGGGCGTGCGGTTGGGTGTCTTGCTCGGTGATTTATCTGTAATAGGGGGGCAGACAGGTTGCGGTGCATTAGCCTGGAATGGGTTGTCATCAGGGCTGCCACCATCCGGTTGTTGGTGCTGCAAGGGTTCATCGGTTGGTGATGGGATGCGGCTGTGAGGAGTGGTTGGCAACGGTGTTGTTAGTCTAACCTCTGGTGTTGAAAAAGGTTCTGACATTTGGGGTGGTGCTACTGGATGCACTGATGGTCTGCCTGTTTGGGTTGTGGTAGCTGGTGAGGGTAGAGCCGCCAGTGGTGATCTGGGTATGACTGGCAAATATTTCCTCAAGAACTTCCTGTTGCGAAGGCTCATCCTGTCTGAACCGTCCACTCTCACTACGTATTGGTCAAATTGGCGAACCTCGATGACAATGCCTGTTTTATCCCATTTTGTTGGATATGGTCCAGTTTGATTCTGTATGCGCACACAGTCACCCACTGATAGTGCAGGGAGGATTCTTGTGTGAGCTGACAATCTCTCTGCATCACGCATGTGTCTATTTCGTAATGCATCCTCTCGCAAGGCCAATGTCTCCTGCCATGTCTGGTGGGGTAGGTATTTCCCAGGAAATATTGGAATGAAATCCCGCACAGGCCGACCGAATATGCATTGGGCTGGCGAGATATGGGTATCCCTGTCAGGTGTGTTGCGGTATTGGAGGATGGCTCTCTGAAAGGCATTAGTGTTAATGTCACCATTCTGACCACTATTGTCAACAATCAAGCGTTTGATCGTTTTGACACCTATCTCTGCCCTACTGTTGCTATGAGGAAAAGCCACGGATGATATGCGGTGGTGCACTCCCCAGTTGCGTAAAAATGTCTTGGTAGCAGTAGAGGTAAATTCAGGTCCCCCATCTGAGGATAGCTCGTCACTTATTCCGAATGTGGCAAATGTACGTCTGAGGCTTGATATGAGGCCTTTGGAGCCGTCACTTGCTCTCTCCACAATGGGCCAGTTACTATATCTGTCCACTATTACTAGGTAATTGTGTCCTGCATAGTGGAAATAGTCTGCACATATGGATTGGAAAGGGTAATGTGGCGAAATAGGTGGTGTAGGTGGAGCACTGGGTTGTGACGGTGTCATTCTGTTGCAGGGCGAGCAGCGCAGACGCATTTCGGTGATGGCTGTGGCCATGCCTGGCCAAAAGAATGAGGCGTCTGCGCGTGCATGCATCTGGGAGACTCCCTGGTGCGCGGAGTGCAGCGAGTACAAGACAGCCTCCCGGAGGCTGGGTGGCATGACGATACGGTCATTGTATAGGACCACACCATCAAAGCTGGTGAGCTTATCTTTGTATTGGTAAAAGGCCCTCAGCTTTTTCGGTAGATCATCCTTGGATTGTGGGAATCCGTTTTCTACATAATCAATCAGCTCTGAGTATTCACTGCTTGTAGCTACACGAACATTTTCCCATGTGAGTGAACTGGCACCCAACATCTCGTCTTCACTTGAGCTAATAGTTGTGGTGTCCGATTTAGCTCTTATTGCCATGAGGAAATCATGATGTCCCGTCGGGATATTGTGATCCACCTCCATCACAGTAGTAATGTCGTCGGGCAGGAATATTTGGGTGGGTGGCCCGACTGGGTGACGTGACATAGCATCAGCAGCAGCATGGCGAATCCCTGGGATGTGAACGATTTGGAACCTGAATCTGAGGGTCTTTTCTTTCAAGTTCCTTAGGCGTGGGTTAGGAATGGCATCTAGGCTCCTGTCACCAAACACTTTGAGGAGGGGCTTGTGATCAACAACTATTGTCAAGTTGGGGCATCCAAGTACAAAATGGCGTGTCTTCTCGAGGGCGTCTACCACTGCCAGTGCCTCTCCTTCTATAGGCGCATATCTGGACTCAGCAGATGAGGTAAAGCGACTGCCAACCAATGTCATCTTCCATCCTGTACGACAGCAGAATGGTTTTGTAGATATGCACGCACAATGTTTCTGGAAAAGCCAGAAGCCAATACCTTCCTTGCTGTAATCTGTTGCAAGGCATGTTGGTTTGGCTTTGCTGAATATCTCCACACCATGTTTGATTTCCTCGATAATGATGTGCTTTGTCTCTTCAAATAGATCATCCATAGTGTTTGTCCAAGTGAATGGCGTATTTGGCTTTAGGAAGGAGCGGAATGGTTGCATTCTCTCAGCAGAGGCAAATGCGTATGCAACTTGGTTCACTAACCCAAACCAGCTCCTGATGTCTGTCACGTTTCGAGGTTTGGGGAAATTCTTAATTGCCTCAAGCACTTGTGGGCATGGTCGAACGGAGGTGGGGGTGATATCAAACCCTGCAAATGTAACAGTGTTCTTAGCGAATGTGAATTTGCTTGGGTTAAGGGTGATACCGTTTCGGCCACAGATGTCCAACCATTCAGCAGCCTGGAAGAAGCTATCCTCTATGGTAGAGGACCACATTATGGTGTCGTCAACAACTTTTGTTTTGTTTTGAACGTCGCTGACAAGTTCATCAAATCTTCTCGTGTAAGCGTCTCCTGAGGCTATATATCCTTGAGGGCAGACACAATACCTGTACCGACCCAATGGTGTGATAAAAGTGGTCAAGTGTCTGTCCTTCTGGTCAAGGAGAATGCTGTGGTAGCCATTCCAAGCGTCGAATGTTGTTTTCCGGGTGTTAGGTGGAACTATGCGAGCCTGGTGGAATGGTGATTGGGTGTGGTGTGTCTCTCTGGTGGCGTGGCGGTTCAGAGCCTGAAAGTCGACCGTGCGCCGTGGCTTGCCAGACTTCTTAGCGCATATGACCATGCGATGACACCATGTTACCGGTGTGCCCACAGGGACAGGTTCGATTACCCCGAGTTGTACGTCTTGATCCAAACCAGCTTTTACTTCATCTTGCCAGTGAACTGGTACTGGGATGGGATTATGGTATGCCACAGGCTTGGCATCTGGGTCAATCATGATTTTCATTGGAGGGCCTGACATCATGGGTAGGGGCTGATGTTCACACACATTAAATGTGCTGCTTTTGTAATGTTTCAACAGCCACTGTTCTAGTTTTTCCCTGTTTTCCTCTGTGGCGGGGAGGGGAAGGGATTTCGGAACAGTTGGAGGAGCTTGTCGTAGAGGGCATCTGCATTGATCAGTGGTGCCAGGGTTGTCTTGATTTTCATTCTCCAAACTGGAGGTTGAGCCAATTGAAGGGAAGTTGGTAGACAGTAGACCTAGGGCAATGCACGCTTCCATGGATAAAAATATTTTTTCTGTTGACTCTGTAATGTACACTATTTGGCGGGTTGTGCATGCTTCTTTCCCTCTTTTGTAGCCGGTTATGCGGAGGACAAGCGCACCTATGATGCCGATGGGCTCTGTATTTGCTGCCTTCATCCTCATAGTAGTGGGAAGTAGATGGCTCTTGGTCAGACCAAGTTGGTGAAGCAACGTGGTCCCGGCGAGGCAGGATTGGCATCCTGTGTCTGCCACAGCAGGTGACCTGACTGTTTTTGATGCAAGCTCAAAGGTGGGTTTGATTCCCAAGTCCACAGCATCTTCTGGGAGCGCCTGAACGCTGATCATGATGGTGGGTTGGGGGTCAGAGGGCCGTCTTTTCCACAAGTCTTGTATAGAGTCATAGATATGATGATCAAGGGAGATGGATTCGGCCATGTGCTCTGAGGGTGTCTCGTCGTAGATTGTACAAAGGGACTCGAATACCGCAGTCGCTGAATCGTTTTGTGGTTTCTTGGATTTCCTGCATACACTTTCAAAGTGGTGGAGTAAACCACATTTGGTACATGTGTGGTTGTAGGCCGGGCAGTGAGCCATTCGTTCTTGTTGTCTTCGGCCATGGCCAGTTTTGCCACAATGGCCACATGGAGGAGTGTTAGGTTTTTTATCCGGTGGGCGGGTTTGAAACTTTCTCTTTTCATACTGTCTGTATGTGCTGGTGGCATCAACTGCTAATGGGACTGGAGACGGTCTGATGCGTCCAGCCGAGCGCTTCCCACTTTCTTTTGCTTCCACATACCGAATGGTCTCCTCGACCGTCATGTCCTGGTTAGCCTGTCCTAACACATCCAGGCGAATGTCATCATCTGCCAGGCCGACAATGATTGTGTCCCTAACCATTTGGTCGCTGTAGCTGATCTGGGCACCACACCCGCAACCGACCGAGTATTGACAAATGCCGGCTTGTCCCTTTAATCTAGCCGAGAAAGCCCTTATTGGTTCATCCCTGTCTTGTTTCATCTGCTGCAGTTCAAGCCGTGCCACCATGACATTCTCCTGGCGCACTGCCAGGGACTTGATGAGCTGGAGGAGTTTGGGCTCGTCGTTTGATGTGAGGGATTTGAAGCTTCGTGTGAGGTCTCGCCTGAGAACATCGTCACAGCACTCAAGCAGTTGGAATATGATGTCCGAGCCAGAGAGTTTAGTGGCCTGTTTGTAGTCGGTCCATCGTTGAACGAAGTAAGCCCACTCTTCGCTGGTACCCGAAGCAGATATTGACGGCCTCCTTACTTTTTCTGTCTTGGCCCCTGTGGCATGGGGTGTGTGTGCAGTGACCGGATGAGCTGTACGCTCGTGAAGGTCCAACAACCGCACCAGGACTTCAGCAGCTAGGGACGATGGCCATGACGCTGTGCAACTGGGGGCAGGGCATTTGATCTCTGGGTTTGACATTCCGTTCCGTTTATTTCATAAATGACTACAGAGTCTTTGCTCTTTAAATTGAAATGATTCGTTTATTAACAGCAATGAAATAAACAGTCTTCAAAGGATTATGAACTTGCAGTCGGTAACTGCCATTATTCTGTGCACTACGTCACTGACCAAGGAATCCTTGAATGGTGCGTTACGGTGCAAAGCTGAAATAATAGATACAAGAACATACATAATAAATGGTAATCCTCTAAATACCACCACTTTAACTCTAGTCTCTGTAGCCCAGTCAAGATTTTGATCCACATATCTCCACTCTCAGACCAGGAAATGTTTGTTATCCAAACATAGAGTCATGTAAGGTGTTCAGTTCATGTTCTCTCTGCTTGGCTCGAGCCTGTCCAATGATAAAATGGATGACAAAATTACACGCATGATATTACATGCATTATAAAGAGATATTCACACTAGAACTGTTTGAGGAAAACATCAGAAAGAAAAGGCATCCTTCTTTCTTTTAAATTTATGATCAGTGGCAAACGGAATGATCAGGAATTTCAGATTCATTTCATGCACTTACACATGTATATACATGTATATCAAGGTAATGATGTAATAAATCACACAGAGGAGGAAAACATCATCTTATGCCCTTGGGCATTTTAGTTTTCGTTCTTTTTCTGCACAACACAAATCGGTACTTCTGTTTTCATCACTACTAATGAGGCTTGAACTAATACTCTTTCAAACACTATATCTTGATTTATGTAAATGACTACCGCACTTCTTCTCAAAACCAGCACTGCAGAGAAGAGTTCTCTTCAAGTCTTTTGCCTGACATTCTCATTATGCACTGCACTGCACTGTCAACTGACCTCCCATTAATAAATTTGATGCTGATGATTTACCTTATGTTTTTTGAACTCTTCATACTGAGGGTCATCTGTAGGCAGTTCATATCTACATAGTGGACAAGAGTTCACCTTGTTGGGAAAAAAAAAATCAGCAAATTCATACAATTGCCTTCCTTTGCAAGGACCCCTGGTATGTGCATGCATAAATGCGGTTATGAAAAATTGACAGCTTGTCCATACATACAGTGAACTATCATGTTTAATGACACTGCTAATAACGAGACCTTTGCCAACAGCAAGAGCATTTTAAATCCCCGTTTTTTTCTGCTGTATGAGCTATAATAAAATGCTTGAATAACAGCGATCAATAATCAAAGCCCCCGCTATAGTGAGAGGATTACTTTTGAGTGCGTATGGCAAATGGAGGCGGTGGCCACCAGAACAACATGTTTGGAGTCAGACAATTACAACATGTATTATTCTTTGTTTGTTACTACCCGCCCACCATGCCTGCTTTGCGAGTTGTGGCCCCACCTGCCCATCTCTCGCTTAGACTTAGTATGCTTTCTCTACCTACTGACCGTGTGCTTCGACAGCACACTACATGCAATCAGTTCAAAGTGATGACTCATCACTCACTGAGGCAAACTGTGGGGCAGGCCATGTAGGCTACAACTGTGTAGCTTCGTCAGACACGTGCACTGTTTGGTCACTTCCTGTGATGTGTGATAATTATTTCGTGTAGCACGGCCATTGATGGTCGCTAATCGCCCCGCGGCATATGCTCTTTGTCTACACCGGGCTTTGTGACCCTATGCTTATATTGCCTGTGTCACAAACACGTGGCCAGTCTGTTCGCATACTTTGAATGATACAGCACGAGAAACCACCGGAAACAAACATACTCGCCTGTCTCTAACTTTTGCATTTGACTCTCTCGTAATTTGATCGAAACATGGCTACCATCAGCACAAAAAGAAAAAAACAAAAGTACAAACATGAAGGCCGAGATCTGCCGTCAGTTTGATATTATGTATGTTAATGTACAGGACATGCTATCAAGGGAGGTAACCATAAAAAGTAGTGGGGTATTTTAATCCCCTCCGGTGTAACGAGACATTTTAGTGGAACATGATCTCTCATTATAACCAAGTTCCACTGTACTGATGTGGTTAAATATGAACAATATAATGTACATGCCATATTCAGCAGCCTTTTAACCTTCATCCTTCTGCCATGTGTCAAATGTCATTTTTTCTCATTGAACAAAAGATAAAAACACAGACTGCTACAGATTGTTGGGGAAAAACAACCCTGCAAATATCTCAGATGGTGAATATCCAGGCTGGAGGTGCTGTGTTACACTATTATTAAGCCACACTGGCCTGTTCTTGGTTTCCTACTATGGAATGATACAGCACGGGAAACCATTGGAAACAAACGTATTCCTCTGTTTCTAACTTTTACATCTGACTCTGATCTCATCTCATAATTCAATCGAAAGACAGTTACCTTCAACTAAAAAAAAAAAAATATCAGTACCAATATGAAAGCCAAGATCTGCTGCCAGTTTGATATTACATTGATGTACATGTTGACAGAGGAGGCAACCATACAAAATTATCATTTGCCTTGCTTTTTGTCCTCTTTCCTGGGTTAGTGAGACCTTGGGTATATTATAACAAGACATTTTTGGTAGAACATTACACACCTTGTTATAACCAAGTTTCACTGTGTTATAATAGAAGTTAATGAAGTGACCCAGGATACAATGTAACCCTTTTTGCAGTTATACATGTATGTGTATAAACCACCATCAAAGTTTTTATGAAAACCCCTAAATGATCTGAAAGCTTCATCCTGTGAATATAAGATAGCACAAATGGAATCTTAACAACAAAAGCTCACAATACTTACTTTGCCCAACCATGGTAATATACAGTTACTGTGGAACTGATGTTTACATGGCAGAATTTTTGTCTCATTTTCTTCGTCAAATTCCATCAAACACACTGGGCACTTTTTCTCTTGAGCTGAAAGAGAAATTTGTTAACATCTTTTATGCTCTGATGTCTCAGTATAATATTATGGAACAATGAATACATCATATGAATGTTAGTACATATATGTATCATGTTTGATTTCCCAAACTTCGGCATATGAGCTGCTGCTTTTGTCACATCTTCTTACACCTTTGGGATAATACGATAATATCAGAGTTACTCCTCTTTCACTGTAGGGAAACCACACACAGTTTGTTTTTCTTCACCTGCACAGTCACTTCTCTATGTATAGTACCACGTTTATTTCTCTATGAATAATGGCTGGATCACTTAATTTATTCTGTGTCCCTGCTTTGTTTTCAAGAATGGTAATGTCCAATGACCCACCTTATCGTGTACTTTTGGAGACACGAAATTTGACATAATTTGCTTGAAAAAAGCGGTCCACCTAGACACAATAAAATTAGATTATATTTTCTATATATTAAAATTCACTAAGTGAGGTCTAATGGCAAATGAAGACAAATTTATGAATAATCATTATACAGAATAAAAAAAAAAAGGAAAGAAAATGCAGTATGCTATATAACCATCAACAATCAGTATGTTCAATCTATTAGTTCTCAAGCACTCACACAAATGCAAGCATTCAGTCTCATGGAATCAAAGACAGATGTAGGCCTACATGTACACTCTAATCACTGTAAAAAAATACTTGCTGTGGTTCCCTCAACTTGAGCCTCCCCTAAAACCCTGCATTTTATGGCTACAATAGCTCAATTCCAAGGGTCCCATTCATTGCTAACATTATCACCTTGCAGAACTGTTAAAATGAATTTGCTGTTTGTTAAAATTTTCCCAAAACTCAGAATTAGTACATGTATTGTATCTGTACTCTAGTCTACAAAGATTTAGACAGGGAACCTTACCTCCAAATATTTGAGTCAATGGGTAGGCTAATTATAATTAATATTTAGTTCTTTCAAAACCAACCTGCTACAGTTGGAGAGATCAATTTAGTTTCCAGTTCTTCAACTGCTTTCTTTGAAGCTGGGGGTGCTCTTCCTTCACCCCCAAAGAATCTGTTGTATTCCATATCCCATTCAGCAGCAAGACCAGTATCAAGCAGCAGTCTGTGAAAATAATTAGCAATAATTTCCAGTAACACTGGAGTCAAATATTCCTGATGCTCCTCAAGTCTTTTTGGCATTCAATTACAGTGAAGTCCACTTAATTTTCAAACTTTGATTATTCAAATTTTTTTAAAGAATCAAATTCATCTCAAAGTAGTCAAAGTCTGTTTTTTTCTCTATCTTTAAATTAACTCTATTTAAAATACAGTAGACAACGGTTAAACCGAAATCAGCGGGATTACGGATTTGTTTTCGGTTTAGAAAGAGTTTTGCTTTAGCGATAGGAGGAAGCTTGAAAAATACCAGTTTCAAGAAAGACAGCCCAAATCACTATCAAAGAGGACACTATAAGCGCATAGGCAAAACAGACTCAACATGTCCTTGCTTGCTCCGTGTTTTTTTTTTTACTGAGATTGAGAATGGAGATAGGCGATTGTTCAGGCCTACGGACACAAGAAGCATGGAATGCTGGCGAATGTGAACTAACTCTCGGAAAAGAGACATGTGCGTGTGGATGGACAGTACATCCTGCTGATCTCATTACTATTACCCTACATGGTGCCATGAAATACGCTGTCCCCAGTCATTAGTATTGTCTTTCTGATGTCATACATTTTACATGAACGATCACTCGTGATGCACATAACGTAATGTCTGCTGCCGTATGATTTCAGACCAGCAAGGTTATAGGCCTCCCTCCCTCTCCCCCATCCCTGTAGTACTGCCACTCCCATGTAGGCCTATACTACCGGGTGGAACGAGGCATGCTCTGCTTGGGATTTGGGGGGGGGGGGGGGGGTTGTTGGCGTGATCCAGTAATTTGACTCTATCAATGGCCAATCACAGTGGACTGCTCACTGAATCCTGCAATTTTCTTTTCGATTTAATGATAGGGTTACTTTGGTTTAGCGCTAGTTTGTCAACAAACATAAAAAGGACAAAAATCAGGGACTCCTATTTGCCTTCGGTTTATCGCAATTTTCGTATTAGCTATTTTCAGTTTAACCGTTCTCCACTGATCACTGTAATTTGGAATTCAAACTGCCCAGTTTCTGATAATCGCTGTCATCAAGCATTCTACAAACAAAGACCTGTTCCACAACCCTTAACTCTTTCAGGATGTCAGTGTTAGGGGCTTTGGTCTAGTCTGGACATAATTATTTCTTTCCCACTTTGGGGAAAAACAGCATGGTTCAGAAAAACGCTTACGAAAAAAAGTGTTAATGGTCAACTAAAATGTTATACATCAAATAAAAGAGAATTGAATGTAGAATACAATATAAATCGGCGATACGTCCACACACATTTTTCACTGGAGCCGATAAATCGGGGACACATCTGGAAAGAGTTATGGTAGGGATAGGAATAGCATAATGGCCTTCCAGCACCCCACTTACAATGAGGTCAGACAACAGCTGGCTTAATGCATTGGTATGAGTGGACCATCCTTGACTGCATAATGGTCATTCCACGCCACAGACAGTGAGGTTAGCCAGCATGTGAGATAATGTGTGAGCTTGCAGTCTCGCATTACAATCGACTTGAGGGAATGTCTTGATCAATTGATGACGTCACTACACCACATGCCTGGCGAGTAGGCCTACTACTAGTACTTAGTAGGCTCTAGAAGATAAAAACGCACCAAGATTAAGGCAGGCAACAAAGATCGTTGACCAGAACTACTGGGCTAGGCCTAAGCCCTTCAGTGTTGCTCTCTGATTTTACTTCCATAGCAAGAAAAAAACACGGTGGTCCACTGTTGTTACATCCCTTCTTGTAGACCACCACCCAAACACATCCACACAGGCACCCGTTTGTTTTTTTCTTTAAAATTTACCATGCCATGGCAGTAAAACCAGAGAGCAACATTGAACAGCTTAGGCCTAGTAGTTCTGATACGCGATCTTTGTTACCTATCTTAATCTTAAAAAAAGGCGGGGGCGATATTTATCCCTTGCCTTGCATTTTGCCCTCTTTCCTGGAATAGCAAGACCTCTAAATGACCGAACTCTGATAAATCAAAGTCTAAATCCACTTCCTGACAACTTCAAATGGTAAGCTGCGGTACAGTAGAGTCCACTTAATTCAGAGCCCTCCCATTGACACTAAGACATTTCTAAGATCAATAAGAACTTCAAAAGATGCAAGGCGAGAATCTAGGCAGAATATTTTCTAAGTTTTGAAATAAAATACCATAAGGAAGGAGTTTGACATTTGGGCCTATACAGACCTCCCAACTAGTAAAAGCAGGATGTGGGGAGATTTGGTTAAAAAAGTGGGGAGATTTCACAAAAACCGGGGAGATTACCGAAACCTCTTAGAAACTCTACACATTTATACAGAAAAATTAAATACAACATTACAACGACCGTATAAAAATTTTTTAAAAAATATGTATCGCATACAACCCCCCACATAGTGCCGAAAATGAGGATAGAACTGATACTCTCAAATTTGCCACCCCCAAGTTTGCAAGACTTCAGTAGATGTAAAACATTTTTGACATGGCTGAAGAAAACCTAGGGACAATTTTCATGCTGAATCTAAGCAGTCTGGTCAGTCCAACCAAGTAATTTAATGCTATAATCAGAAAGCCAGCTTGATCTTTTGGGCACTAGAGTTGCTATACCAAGAAGTAGATAGTTTGTCTGTCCTTTTAATGGCAAATTGATTGCAATCAGATAAATTGAGAATCTATAGATCTAGATCTAGTATGGTCTTGATATCACAAAAAAAGCTTTTTTCCTCCACTGAGTTTTTTTTCTCCCCCCTAATGATACTTCTACTGTATACATAATAATGCTCAGAGAGGCAACAGTAGTCCTATTTGGCCATCACTTTCCTCTGCCAATCTTTCTAGAGTCTAGATATAAATATATCTAATCTAGATCTAGTCTAGGCCTACTTTAGAAAAATATTCCAACTATAAACATTCACAGGTCATTCATAGAGATCAAGATCTAGACTAGATTATATCTAAATCTAGCCTACCTGGAATGTACAGGTCAGTGCCATCATAACAATTTTTGACTCTAGATTCTAGACTGCTACCTCAAAGATCTAGATCTAGACTAGATCTAGACCCTAGATCTAGATATCTAGTCTCTGTTGGGTTTATGAATTAATTTGTCAAAGCAATCTTACCGAGCTAAATGTAGCGCGTGATTCGGCATTTGTCCTTCTTCTAAGGGCTCACAATCATGTTCATCAAAATAGGATGCCATTTCTGGGAGGGGCCGATTAGGCGTGTTCAGGCACTTGTGACTTAGGATGCGATGGTTTGTCACTGACAAAGCAACTTTGAAAAACTTCGATAAACAATGACTGCGACACTTCGGGCATTATCGTCACTCTGTGAATTTAAAATAGAGAAGAGTGCTTGTTATTTCCGGCATTTGATGTTCGTCACTAAGGACAACGAAAGAAAAAATGTCTGACGTTCAGGTATACTGTGCACTATTTTTATGCGTTATATTTGAACCTATATTCAGTTAAATCTTTGATTCTTACCCAATTTCATGACGAAGGAATAAAATGACTATGGAATCACAATTCGCTGTACAGATTTAGTTCTCTAAATGTCCATTTGGGAGCTTATAATAAGAGCCGAAACCCATAAAAGTCATGGTGGATCTAGACTCAAGATTTAGATCTAGATCTAGATCTAGATATATCTAGATCTAGATAATCTAGATAGTGCAGGGCTGTGTTTTTTTTTTTTTTTGAAGTTGGTTAGATCTAGATCTAGATCTATGTCAGTGATTTCTAAAACATTTGGGTGGGTACGGTACGAACACAGGTAGGCCTATTGGAGAAGTCTCCAAGCTGGCAACCAGAGAAGGATCTGGAGGGAACTTTTTTCACTGTAGCCTATATGAAAGGCTTTTATGAACCATGGCCTGTTCCATTCGATGGTAAACTCATATAGATCTACACACCCGGTCCAGTAGACTTAACTTTCATGCTAGCAGAATTTACATGCCTTGTAATGGCATCATGTCTCTTATGGTCATTATAGCCATGTAGCCTAATTATTTGCAGAGTAGTGAATTTACAAAAGCTCAAACTTAATGGATTATGGTTGAACTTGGTCTGTATCTAAACACTTTTATATAGGCTATACATATAGGTCTAGTCTAAATCACTTTATAATTTTGGTCAATTTTAGTTTATTTGCCCCCCCCCCTCCCCTCCCCCTGTTCTCTTTTTATTTATCATTTAACAGCAGTATTGAGGGAAAAACTGAATATTATATAGATCCAATAGCAAGCACAGAACCAAACTGTGAACTACCCTCATGAATAACAATAAAACGTGCTGTCAGTGTAAAAATCATCAAGTGCAGTGTCACGATCACGTGCGTGAAGATGGTCACGACCACGTGTGTGATGAGTACCTAACTTATTTACCTTTCAAACCCAGCTAACAAGCCAAGCAAGCAGACCAGCGATCAACGGACACATGGAGTGATATTTAAATTAAACGATATTTAATTATAAATGCATGACAAAACTTATGTCAAAACATTCAACTCATGATAATCACATACATAATCACAAAATTCTCAAGATCAAGTGGCAAGACAGGATCTCAAATATCGAAGTTCTGAGCCGAGCCAACATTCCATCAACTCAGGCTCTCCTAGGCAAAAAAAGACTGCGGTGGCTTGGACATCTCCACCGTATGGAAAATGATCGCATCCCCAGACAAATTCTCTACGGGGAACTTGCTACTGGCAACCGACCCAGAGGTAGGCCACATCTGCGATTCAAAGACACTTGCAAGGTCACGATGAAAGCATTCAACATCGACCCCAATGAATGGGAGAACCTTGCAAATGATCGAAGCAGATGGAGACAAAAATTGCGCAGTGGCTCGCTCGCAATAGACTTCAAGGCAAAAGAAACATACCTGACAAAACGACAGAGGCGGAATGAAAACACTCGCCAAAGTGAACCCAAAAGACTGACCTGCAATCACTGCCATCGCACTCTCGGGTCAAACATTGGTAGAATAAGCCACGAGAGAAGCTGTCAGTCAAAGTGAAAGTGAATATTCTAGCTGCTAAGACCGTCTGTAAAGACGCTAAAGGCCATATATATATATAATCACAAAAACAGAGATACTTCAAATTTACTCTTGGGGATCATGGCTATTATCTATTCCCCGTTTCACATCTAGATCTAATCCCTCTGTCTATAAACTTAACTACGTATACTTAATAGTCTCTGTCAACAGCTGCCCTCCTCGTTGATGCAGTTTCACTTCTCCAGAGTTCACACAATCCTTTCTAGATCTTTAATTTCGACGATAAAAGGGGAAACAGACGCCCCTGGCTTCACACAAATAAGAACACACAGTTCACACCCGCCATCGTAGATTACTTGTTCCTTGAGGGGTTCTCGACATCCCGTCCTCAAGACTCTTCAACTTGCAAACACACAGCACACCGACGGTTCACACCCGCCCTCGTAGATTCACGAGCTTCTGATCGGTTCCCATCCTATCATCAGAACTCCTCAACTTCTGGTCCCCATGGCACGACCTTCCACTGGTCGCCCGGACCGATAAATTCTTCTTATTGGGAAATAAATGTGAACATCATGGATCCCTCACACACCTAACACTTCTGGTCCCCACTGGCACGACCTTCCACTTGTCGCTCGGACCGATAAATTCTGCGTCTTCCTTTAGGAATGAATAACTTGGGAACCTCATAGATTCCTCACATACATAACACCCCTGGTCCCCATGGCACGACCTTCCACCTGTCGCCCGGACCACTTCTCGCTGCGTCTTCCTTTAGGAATGAATAACTTGGGAACCACCTGTGTCGAGCTTCTCCTCTACTTATACTCCCGAGGTTTTTGCACACGCGACTAGTTTAAAGCGAGTCGTGTGTATCTATTCACGCTCGTCAACAATGTTAAAAACCGTGTTTTCCCCTGCTAAGCTCACCCCCCTAGACTCGTGGCGCACAAAGCCACCGACCTTCCTCGTGATATTTAATCTTTCATGCTCGACAACAACTTTAAACTCCCCTTCTCCCCTACTAAGTTTACCCCCTCTATACTCGTGGCTTACAAGGTCATCAACCTTAATCGTGACAGCAGAAAGAGATTGATAGTGCAATTGTGTCACCATTGTTTTCTGAAGCTTTTTACTCACTCAGATGAACAGCTAATTCCCTCTTGTAGGGTAAAAAATAACAGTCTTTCAAAATTTACAAATATTTCATGATTGCATAGAGTATAAAATGAAACATATAGGCCTACTACTGCAGAAAAAAATCCTTTTTACGAAAAAACAACAAATAATACAGGTACAGTCTGAACTATTACATACGCTGCAGGTCTAAATTTCTTAAAGCATTTTTAGTTTTCTATCCATTCGCATGTGTCCTCATCTTTTGCTTTTTTGAATTTGCACTTCTTTTTCATCTTAATTCACCTGCACCCGCATTTGTCTTAACTCTCCTGAATTTGAGTAAGATTAGGCATGTGAAGAAATAAACAGGTTGCGAAACTCTTTTTCACTTGCAGGAAGATACTTCACCTCCAGGAGAGGCAGGAGAGGAGCAGCAAGAAGCTCAGGAGGATTTGCAGAAGGAGGAAGCACCAGTGCAGGAGGCTGAAACAGAAGAAGAGGAAGGAGCAGCAGCAGCTGCGGAAGTTCCAGAGGGAGAGGAAGAAAAACCACCAGGAGCTGAGGAAACAGCAGCAGGTATGAAATATGTTCGTATCTGGTATTTTGGAGTTTGGCTTTTTAACTTTATATATTGCATTACCTGTATTTAGTTATGTGTGTGACAATGCAACAAAGTTTATACCTTGTTTTTAAGTCCACTTTTGAGGTGGGGGGGGGGGGGGGGGGGGGAGTTACATTATGCACTTCACAGATTGTATTCAACCATTGACAGGCCCTGGACTGAAGCATGCTCATTGCCATGTGTTACCCAACATGCAGGCTGATCAAAGACAGTTTAAAGAAAATTTACCCCAGTGATAAACTTGTTTCAATTCATGCTTTAGCTACATGTTTGATAATAATTTTATTATAGACTAGCACCAGAGACATTAGTAAAAAGCCCTGTGCAGATGATGCATTAGGGTAAAAAAAAATTGATGGAAGATATGAGGCTGTGGTAGGGATAAAGAGGAAGTGGTTTATCCAGGTGTAGGGGTGACTCAAGCAGTATAAACTCTTGAAATCCACTTGATATGTCAAGAGACTGATCACAGCTTAAATGTCACTGTTTATGAATTTAGATGCCCCACAAGAAGATGAAGACCAGAAGCCTGCAGAGGAGGCCGGGGAAGGAGAAGAAAAACCAGCAGATGATGAAAAGCCTGCAGAAGGTGGGGAACCCGCAGAAGGGGAAGAACAAGGTGACACCACTCAGCCCAATGCTGAGACCTCTGAGGGCGATGGTGCTGAGCCCAAGGGGGATGTTGATTCTTCTGAAACTGTTGATGGTGTTGAGCAGGTAGCACAAGCTGAAGGTGGTGGTGCTGTTGAAGATGCTGAACCTGCAGAGCAAGGGGAAGCCTCTGAGACAGACAAACCCACTGATGAAGGTTATTTCTTCTCTCTGTTGTAAATAGTATAATTGCTTTACAAAACTACTAAACTGCTGCCAGAGAATTCTGTATCTATGTATATAGTGGCTGATCATTTCTTACAGTTTTTTTTAAATTTTATTCTCCAGGCAATGTCACAACTAAACAGAGGCATAAGTTTTGAATAGACTGTTCTCAGAAAGCTTCATTTTCATCCCAAAAACATAAAAGGCGTGCACTAAAGGCATGAAAAGTACTGGAGAGTTTTCCATATTAAACATCTGCATAATAACTCCACATACTGCAGTAAAGCTGAGAACATTCACCCAGACCACCTGGACACATGGTGTGACATAGGTTTTTTTTTATCTCTGTGATTATGTTTTCAAATTTTGAGTGAAGAAAGAAACAATATTTTGAGGCATAAACTTGGTCAGAGATGCAGACATTTGAAGTCTTTACAATCAGTAAACAGACAGATTGATAGTTGTATTTTACATTATTAAAAAGACAGAAGTTTGCACACAAGTAATCTGTCATCTTGCTTGCATCTCAGGTGGGTGATGTGGTAAATGAATGAATCATTTTTTTTTTCTTAAAGTTCAGGTTTCTGAGGAACAGTTCCCTTAAGTGAAAGATAAACAGCATCATTTAGACGATGGAAAAGTTGATATTTCATATCACCCCACTAGATATGATAATATGATGTCTTCGTTTTTCAAGGATCAATTAAAGCAAAGAGATTTTGACATGTGCCTAGCACAGCATGGCAGCTAGTGAATTAAAGAAATATCTTCTGCTTTTTCATTTGAAGAGACATGGGCAGATGCGTGTTCTTTTGAAGAATGAGACAGACTTTATGCACTGAGTCACGAAAATTATTTATTTCACATTTTGTAAAGTTGTGCATTATGGTAAGCCCCAAGACCACTTCAGTTTGTGCAAGACCAGCTTCTATAGTTCAATTCTTTGATATATTATACTACTTGTTCTTTGCTGCTTTTTTTGTTTGTTTGTTTATTTTTATTTATTTTTTTTGTTCATTTTTTTTTTTTTGTTCTTGTTATATTTATTCGCACTTGATATTGAAATTTGTTTGCTTTGATCCATGGATTTAATCATTTTCTGGATTGTATTAATTTGTTAATGGCAGGAAAATAATTTCCGCAGGGAAATGTATCTAAATCAGTTTATCAGATAAAACTTAACTGTTGCTTTGTAGTTACTTTTTGTGACAAAAAAACAGGGTTTTTGCTATCTGCATGACCCTACCAAACCATATTTGACTGTTGGAGAAGTAAGCTTTTTGTTTCAATAATTGATGGGCTTGGGAACAGGTGTCACTCTTTCTTCAAAAAAGTCTGAGCTCAGTATGACTTGAATTGTCATCTCAAGTCTTGGACTGAGAAATTTACAGCTTAATTATGTATTATTTTTAGAATTTATTGTACTGACTTTGAATATGACAAAATTGGGCAATAAGGAATTCTAAAATGAGAAGTTCTAATATTTTAACTTAAGTATACAGAAATACCTGTAATGGTGGCCTGCCTAAGGAATTATAAGATTTCTTATATATAATTATATAATGATATGTGTAAAAGATTCACATTTGCCAATAAATGTACTGTGAGTTGTGTTGAAAGTATGGATATCATCCATAAAGTTTGTAATAAAATCTGTGAGTCCATAACTGCAAAATTGTAGAAATATTAAACACTTGGTAATCGTTCTCCTGACAAAATATGCCTTCTTCATTCAGATGCAGAGAAACCTGCAGAAGAAGGCGAGGAGGGAGCAGAGAAGGCTGAGGCACAAGAGGGTGGAGAACAGGTTGCAGAAGGGGAACAGCCTGCTGCTGATGCTGAAGCTGCAGAGACTGGGGAGGCACCAGCAGAGCCAACAGAAGAACAAGTAAGGAGATTCCTGTCCGTGGCCCTATTTTAATCTCTCCGGTTTACATTCTGGTCAGTGCTGTCTTAATGCATGGGCGCACTGGGCATTTGCTCAGGGGCTCCAAGTGTTTAGGGGGCCCCATGCATACAAATTTACATTGGATTTAGGAATGGGGAGGAAAATCCTGCACATTGCAAAAGAATCTGCCCAGGGGCCTATAAAAGATGATAAGATGACGCTGATTCCAGTTCGTATTTTGTAAGACCTGTTGAACTCTTACAAGATTATAAAACATTATTGATTTGTATCTCATGCAGTCTGTCAAACCCAGATTTTCCAGACAGCGAGAAGAATAAAAAAGAAAACCAAAAATGCTACTAGTTCAGTGGGTAGGGTCCGTCAAAGCCAATTTTGACAGTGCATCCATTTCGGTCAATGATTGGGTCCTGCGATATTTGATAAAAGTCTGATTGTTTCTTGGGTAGAGAAGCCGTCTCATTTTTGTCAGATTTGACAAGTTCATTGGTTTTAGAGCTTGTTTAGTATTTTTATTTTCCATTGTGGAATACTTTCGGCAAGTGGTGGACTTTTAAATTTTTTTCTGCAATAATGCCAGCATGTAGATGTAGGTTATCAGATAGAGAGAAGAAAAAAAACAACCAACCAAACACTACCGATTCGATGGGGTCTGTCAGACACAGTTTTAACAATAAAATACTATATCAGGAGCCTGCATCTGGAGGGCCACAGGGGCATACAGTAAGAATAAACCAAGAAATAATTTTCTCCTGATCTTGTCATATACAGTGACATTTATAAGACAATAGTAGAATTGCATCAGTAAAATTGGAAGGGGGTGTTTCTTAAAAGATTTGAATGTTTGTTTATATTGCATTGAACTTATCTTTGGCACAAATTTTATTTCATCAAACATTTTGTCACTGCTCTTTGATAATAGCATGTGTCAGACATATGCCAAAAGACAACTGATGTTTCATTGCATTCCTGAATATGAGGACCATCAGATAATATTACAGAAAAATAAGTGCACCAATAGGAAAATGTAATAATCCAATAGAATTATAATGGCATAAGTCGCCAAATGACAGGAAAAGAAACAGTTTTTTTCTTAATATCTCAAAAGTATCAAAAATAACTTGCGCCATTTGTGTAGAGCAGTGATGATTTGGTGGCGTGTTTGATGTACTATACTGCAAACCAAATTGGCATACATAGTCAAAGTTATCTCTCTTACATTCAATGAAACTTCAGCAAGCAGCACCAGAGGGTGCAGAGGCAGAGGCTGAAGAGGGCCCCATCGTTGGTGAGAGGTTGTCCAGAGGTGCCACGCCTGAAGTTGATCAGGCAGTGATTGCTGAGCAAGAGAGACTAGAGGCAACCACACCAGAAGGATTTGGTAGGGTTTTTTGTTTTGACTCATCCTTGACACAGAGCTGTCCTTGTTTCACTCGTGCAAGAGTTATTTTCTTCCCAACTTAGTGTGACATGATTCATATGGTATAACAGCATGCATAACTTTATGAAAACTTGCACATGTATGTGTCAAAAAAAATCACAAAGAGATAATGTATGATATGTGTAAGAATATGGACGAATTATATTTACATTAAAACTGCCCAACAATACCATTAGAACCTATGAAACTCTTCCCTTGCCCTGTTGACTGTGCATTCATCTTGATCTATGATTGGGTCCTGCACTATTTAATAAGGATCTGATTGTTTCTTGGGTAGTGAAGCCATCTCATTTTTGTCAGATTTGACAAGTTCATTTCTTTCAGAGCTTCCAACAGTAGACATCTGTTTAGTATTTTTATTTATACTTTATACTTTATACTACTCATTTATATAGCGCATATCTATTTTTAAAATGCTCTATGCGCTTTACAGAAGCAACTTGTCAATCACAGAGCAGAAATGGAGTGCCGGCGAAGCACTCAACACACTACACATTCTTTCTCTCTCCCTGTCTCGCTCACTCTCTCTCTCTACCTCTATCTCAGAGCAAATTGTAACGCAGCCTGTTAGGCGCAGTTCACAACTCACAACTCAAATAAATAATATTTCTCAAAGACAGAGACAGAGAATTCCAAATCTGAGGCCCTTGAAAAGAAAAGATCTTTCACCCATGGTCTTAAGGGACATTTTAGGAATTTTAAACTTTCTATTGTCTGTAGAAGATCTAAGATGTCATGATGATACACAAGGATTAGACCAAGATTAGACTATGCAGGGGCTTGGCCTATTCACTGCCATCAAATTCACTTGGTTTTTCTGGGCTACTTTCACCAACCACACAGCTTGTGGAATAGTTTTGCCACGTGGTGAATTTTTGTTTTCCATATTAATGTCAGCAAATATGCGTAGTTTATCCAATATTGGTGACAGTGGGCTAAACATTGTGTGATCAGGTCATTTTGTTGTTGGTCTTTTTTTTTCTTAAAAGTGCAACGGTTATTGTACAATATATTTACGCACACAAAAAATACAGTGGCCATCACTTAGTCATTAGTGTGTTGTTAAGTTTAACTGTGCCCTTCTATTGCTTGCTTCCTTATCTATGGCAATAAATACAAGCAAGTCATTGTTTTGTCCTAGCTGATTTCCAGATAGGTGTAAAGAGGTTTGGCATTGTTTGAACCAGTAAGAGTGACATGTACCGGTATGCATCCTAGTGGTGCCCTGACTGAGGTTTGTTGTATCTGTCATCTTGTAGGTGAGCCAGAGATGCTGGAAGGAGAAGGTGAAGGAGAAGAAGATGAAGCCAGAGAAGGAATGGATATGGTGGAAGGTATAGAGATGGTGGAGGAGGAGGATGAAGAACCACAGTTTAGGAGGGAAGAGTTGATAGAAAGATATCATGTAAGTAGTTTATAAATAATACATATCAGTGATTTGTGCTTATAAAATTTAAGCCCTGAAAAAAAAAAAAGGAATCTAAATGACACACATCAAGAGACAAAAAATGAGTCACAAGCATTAAAATATCTTTGAAGATCAATAAATGCATTTCAAATTGAAGAAAGCCCAGAAAAAAATCAGTTAGCACTAAAAAAAAAAAACATTGTCAATGGTTAAACTGTTTTTCCAATATGCGGTGTTATTATTTTGCTGATGATAATCATATTAACTCACATGATGATAATTCTATCTAATTGCCCATCTCTTGGAAGTGAGGGCAGTCAGTGAATTGGAAAGGTGACAGATGCATTTGTATTTTCTAGTCCATGTAACATCCCCTGAATTTTAATTCACCAACATTATCTAGTTAATGAGTGAAAGTTGGCCAGAAAACCTGGTATGGTCAGAATTTTAATCGCAATCTTCATGCCCTGCTAGTAATCTGTTTCACCTGTTTTAATGCTTTCTAGGACATGTTTGTGTTGAATTTTTGTTTCCATAGAAAACTGCTTTCAGGCAAAATAATTTGATTTGACTTTCACCAGCATTATACTAGTTATATGTTCTTCTTACAGGAAGCCTTGTTGGAGAGAGAGCAGTTTCAGCAACAGAATTATTTACTTCAACACAAATTGGCCGAATATTTCAGGAAGAAAAAGGCGGATGAGAGACAGGACTATGACAAAAATGTTACAGATCAAGAGCAAAGATATCTCAAATACATGGGTAAGTTTTAGCCTGCAGTAACATTACACCTTGTATTCTCTGTGTCCATACCATTTTATGTGAGTTCCTACAAAAAAAACACAAAAAAGCATAAAGCTCTTATTTTGTCAGCAGGTGATTGGTGGGTGCTTTTGGTAGAGTCTCCTTCCATGCTGTCATTCTACATTCTGTCAATCGTCTTGCATCTTCCCAGCACAATATGGCCGTTATCGTGTCGACATGCTTTCTCCAAACTCAAACTCAAGCTCTTGCTTTGTCATGGATTTTCAAATGTGAAAATAATTGGACAAGAAAAACATTTTTAACACATTAAATTTTACATCATAAACACTGGTCGCCATAGACCTAGATAGATCGAGAAGGAGAAGACCTACTTGCATCTATGTCATATTCAATGTCAGTTTTGTGTCTTACTCGTTCTAAAATGTCGCAGAAAACGACAGGTTTCCGGTACCCTTTGGAAAATGCTTTTCTGGGGCTTTTCCAGGGCTAAAATGTTAAATTCCGGGGCTACTCAAGAGCAATAAAATGAAAGAATATTTATTTATTTTTGTTCACATTTCCCCCACTTTTTTACATTTTTAAATACCAGGAGAATCCTAGGGCTGATCCATTGTGTCAGGGCTTTTCCAGGGATCCCTGGCAACTCGTTCCTGGGCTTTTCTTAGGATCCTTGGCCACTATTTCCCAGCTTTTCCAGGGATCCCTGTAATTCCAGTGCTGTGCAGGAACCCGGCAAATCCATTTTGTGTAGCCTGTGTCAGATTTCTTTGTTCAAAAGTAATGATGAAGATTACATAAGTGGCAAGTTTCATATATGACAAGACACCTTTACTGGGCAGTGTTACTGTCACAAACTTCAGTCCTGCCAAAGCTTTTCAAAGACAAAAATTAAATATGGCTCTGGAAGTTCATCATTAACAATAATCATCGGTTGTTTTTCTATAATTCTACAAAAAACCTTTATTGAGGAAAAATTGGGACCAAAGTAAGTTGTTCATTTTCTCACAACAAAGTTCATGGTTGTTTCATTTTCATTTAGACTAAATAGGAATTTCATGCATGCAATGGCAACTTTTGACAAAATAATTAACTACAACGATATTGGATTTAATATTTTTCAATGATGCTGTAACAGCTGAGGTTGTTCTCGCACGTTATAGTAGGGGGGAGTTAGTTGATCTAACTACAACCCTTTAGAAAACGAAACTATTACAGCTGTAAAATGAATAAACACGAGATCCGACGATAGATTAAATAATACTAAAGTTTAATCACTGTATAGTGAACAATAAATACTAGGAAGACACCAGCGAAACTAAATATCTACGCCACACAAAAGGAAACTCACTTACTCACCCCCCAACCACTCACACAGGTCTATATATATAAACATTCCTACAGAAAGTTCCCGAAATAAACGTTACCTTTGCCCTCGCACAAACTAACCAATCACGTATCAATACGTCATCAGGTTACATCACTCAAGGCCAAATCTGGCGTAAACATCCTTCTCCACAGTGTTATCGAATGTTCGGGAACATACTAATATTTACTGAACGAGTCAAAACACCTGACAACAAGCGGGCGAGGAAAAAACTACTCACTAGGAGAAGAAGGTCAGGTCACGGAGTACAGTACACTCTAGCGGTTGTCAAGAAGAAATGAACACATGCTCACCAGTGTAACAAGAAAACGGGGGAGGGCAAGGGATAGCTTGCAGATGCTACACAACTCCCCAATTTAAGTTGAATATTTTTCAACTCCAAAACATTATTTAGCGTCTGCAATATCTTGAAATAATCTTATAGCACTCCCAATCTCACAAAGGTAGTTGCTAATTCTATTACAATTAATAACAATTTCAGTGTCTTCCCGAATGTCATCACAAATACAATACAATGCAGTGTACTTTGTATCACTAATACCATAACTAATACGATACCGTCATTGCTTCCCATAGTAAACATTAGGCCTACTAGTCAAAATAACACAACGCCACCACTGTGGTGAAACAATGGTCAATGATATTATTACAAATCATATATGGTGAAACGATGGCCCATCGTTTACACAATGCTTCGTGCACGAATCATAGCATATAACTTGTTGTACATAACATGGTTATCTCCAAAATGTATAACTCATACGTACAATGGCAAAAATACCAATACATACCGACCACTGGTTAGGGTCTTTCTTCATCATATTAGGTCAAAACAAGTTACAACATTGCAACATAACACAAACACTGCTTGCTCGCAGTCCCCATTTGGGTTACATTTTCCAAAAATTACACCAAGTTCCATTGGTAACTAATATGACATAGCATAAAATCAAAATGTGACTAACACATCATGACTCTCTATCAGCCATCAATTCAATATTCAGTCACAGATGAACTATGTCCCCAATTACAGTACAATACTGCCGTCCTAGCAATTCATCTAGTAGGCAAAAGTATGGGTTACAATGCATTTCACTGATAGTGTACTACTTTAAAATACCCTGCTCAGGAAATCGGCACAGACATTTTCTCTGCCTTTTACGTAGTGAATCCTGAATCGATAAGACTGTAAAAATAAACTCCATCGTAATAACTTTGGACTGTCAAACTTGGCAGAGTTCAAAAACTCTAATGACCGATGGTCAGTTTGGAGCACAAACTCCTTTCCATACAAATACAAAGTAAACTTTTTTACAGCCCAAACAATAGCTAAACATTCGCGCTCTGAGACCGAATATTTTGTCTCACGAGGCAATAGCTTACGACTAGCATATGCCACAGGGTACAACTTTCCCTCGTGTTCCTGCATAAGACTAGCGCCTAATCCGCGATCTGATGCATCAGTTGCTAAGACAAACTCTTTGGAAAAATCTGGCAAACATAACACGGGTTTGGAGATAATGACATTCTTCAAAGAGGTGTACGCTTTCTCCTGCGTTTCATCCCACTGAACTATATTGGGCTGACCCTTTCTAAGTAAATCAGACAATGGTGATGCAATCGCTGAAAAGTTAGGAATAAATTCATGGTAATATCCCACTAATCCTAAGAATGCTTTCACTTCCTTCTTAGTGGTGGGTCTGGGTGCGTCTCGTACCTTACATACATTCTCTTCTAACAGGCCAATCATACCTTCTCCCACTAAGTGTCCAACAAAGTCTACTTCAGACGTTCCAATCAGACACTTCGATGGTCTTGCAGTTAATCCAGCTTGGTCCATCCTCTGCAGTAAGTTCTTGAGAGTCTTCACATGCTCGTCGAATGTCTCTGTATGAATCAGCAGGTCGTCCACATATGCTGTCACATTGTTCATTCCACGGATCAATGGCTTTACGATCCTGTTCAGCGTGGCTCCTGAGTTCATCATCCCAAAAGGCATCCGAATGAATTCATAGTGTTCGCCCATGGTGACGAACGCCGTCTTGGGAATGTCTTGTTCTCGAACTTTCACTTGCCAGTATCCCTTGCTCAGGTCAATCCGAGAGAATAATTTTCCTCTCGAGAGACTCTGAAACACTTCTGATGGCGCTGCTGTCGGATGAGGGTCGAATACTGTGATCTTGTTTAACCTCCTGTAGTCGATGCAGACTCGGTTGGATCCGTCCTTCTTCTTGACGACAACAATAGGTGAAGCATAAGCTGATGAGCTCCTTCGAATGATGCCCAGCCGTTCCATGGTGCTAAGCTCCTCCTTCAATGAGTCGCGCATAGCGTAGGGCACCGGGTATGGTCGTTGACGAACTGGTACTTCTGTCGTCAGGTCGATGCGATGTTCACCCAGCTGACAGCATCCAGGGAGATTGGTGAAGACGTGTTGGTAATCCTTCACCACATCGCAGAGTTCTTGACGTTGTTCCGATGTCAGTTGCGTTCCATACTGGACATCTCTGTAGCCTTCATTCTGGTTCCAGCTTCCTAGGTCGGCAAGGTCCTCCGTCGTTCCACCGTTGTCGCCTTCCAGGTCGCAGTCCTCGATGATTGTCATGCCAGCTGATTCCACGGGTTGACTCTTGTCCATCATGTCGTCCTCTGCCAGTACAGTCTCAACACTATCACCGCCGCCGTCCTTTATGGCGTTGACATGTCCAGGCGTGATATCTCTCCTACTGTTGTCCATCCCACACATCTCGGTCACAATAGGTCTCGGTTCCATTGCCACTGCTGCTGCTTTTGACGTCCTTGGAATGTATCTCTTGAGGAGGTTGGCGTGCAAGGTCTTTTCTTTTGCACCCATCTTGACTCTATAGTCGTTGACACCGACAACTGAGACTACCTTATATGGTCCCTTCCATTGGACTAGGAGCTTGTTAGTGTTCGTCGGCAGTAGCACCAACACTTCATCTCCGGGGCGGAACTTCCTCTCTCGCGCCTTCCGGTCGTAGTAGGTCTTCTGTCTACCTTGAGCCTTGGAGAGTTCTTCCGTCGCTAACTTCCATGTGTCCTCCAGCCTCTCACGTAGTTCCATGACGTACTGGTAACTGGTCTTCGTTTCCGGCTCCTCTACGTCCTTGGTCCATAGTTGTCGCAAAATGTGCATTGGTCCTCTCACAGTTCTCCCATACAGCAACTCGAATGGGGCAAACTTGGTCGACTCTTGGGGAACTTCACGATATGCGAAGAGCAGCGGGTTGATGTATCTGTGCCACTGCTTGGGTTGCTCTGCGCACAGTCGTCTCAATGTTTTCTTCAGCGTGCCGTTGAATCACTCCACCAACCCGTTGCACATAGGGTGGTAGACTGTAGTGGTCGACTGTCGAACTCCCAGTAGTCTATTCGTTTCCTTCATGACATCTGACATAAACTGGGTCCCTTGGTCTGACAAGATCTCTTCGGGCACACCCAAACGCTGTAGATGTTCACTAAGGCTTCTGCTACCGTTTCTGCGTCGATCTTCTTCAAGGGTGTGGCTTCGGGGTAACGAGTAGCGTAGTCTATATACACCAGGATATACCGATGTCCACCTTCACTTGGGGGGTCGATAGGTCCTACTAAGTCCACGGCCACTCGCCTAAATGGTACGTCCACTACTGGCATACTCTGCAGGTGCACCTTTGGGGTCGCTCCTTTGTTCACCGTCCTCTGGCATATGTCGCATGAGCGGCAGTATCTCGCGACGTCACCTTCAATTCCAGGCCAATAAAAATTGCTCATAACTCTGTCTTTGGTTTTCTTCACGCCGAGGTGTCCTCCGACGATAGAGTCATGGGCTACACTCAGTACATACTCCCTCAGTTTCTCGGGTAGTACCACTTGCCTTATAACCGTCGCCTGTCTCAGGTCCTTGTAGATCCGGTACAGTACTCCTCCATGTTTCTCAAAATGAACAGGTTTATTGCCTCTATTAGTTAGGATCTTCTTCTGCTCTAACTTCCTAATGACTTCGTCTTCTTCTTGGAGTCGGATAAGTTCCTCTCTATCCACTCCCGCGTGCCGTTCTGCCCTCGGCACCTTCAGCGACGTAGACCGGTCCTTCCTCTTCTCCTGGGCCCTCGTGGTCACCGCTCCTACCATCACCTCAGTATCAGGGTCGTACGGGTCCTTCGCTCCGTCCACGTTCCCGACTACTAGGTTGCAGATGGTCTCCGGGAGACACAGCGCCGTCACTTTGCCCGTCAGGTAAGGCGTCTTTACGTCGATAACGGCTTCCTCCGCCGCTAGCAAGGAGTTATCGATCCTCGCGATAAGTTTCTTCCCACCGGTGAGCTGTCCGTCATCCACCAGTGCTCGCCGCACCACTACACCTTCACAGCCGGTATCTCTTAGGACATCTACCGCTCGATTTCCAATCAAGCCCTTCATCACTGGTAACTTCAGTTTCTCCACGGTCCTTCCGTCACTGCATCCTCCGCAAGTAACAGGCACCGCTAACTGTAGCTTCCCGTCCTTCATTACCGCTTGAACTTTGATGCTGGTGTCAGCCGTCGTCGCATCCTGTCTCGACGACTCGTCCGCCGCTATCACTACGGCCGCCGCCGCCTTGTTCGGCTTGCCTCGTCCCATATCCTTCTGGGCTGGACACATCCTCCGAACGTGGCCTGGCTTTCCACAAAGGTAACATTTCAACTCACCTTTGTCGTTTAACTTTGCACGACACTCCGTCGCCTTGTGTCCCGGCCTCTGGCACCTATGGCAGACCTGTGGGCTTCTGTCTCCGTTGGGCCTCTGTCGCACTGGCCGGCTCTGCAGTCTGGCGCTCCCGCTGAGTGTCTGGTTCCTCGCTACCAGGTACGCCTCCGCTGAATCTGCGATGTCCTGTAGCGTCTTTGGTTTCCTCTCCCTCACATGGGTTGCAAGATCTGGTGGGCAGGCATCCATGAATTGCTCTCTGACGAACAGATCTCTCACTCCTTCGTAGGTCTCCTCCGTCTTCGACAGCTTTATCCACCTCTCTAAATAGGTCTTGATCCTGGTCAAAAACATTCCAACATCTTCTCCATCTTCAGGCTTACCTTGTCTGAACATGAGTCTGTATCCGTCCTCTGACAGGTTGTACCTCTTCTGCAACGCTTCCTTGACCTTGTCGTAGTCCTTGGCTTCGTCGATCGGTAGTCTGCAGAAGCACTCCAAAGCTCTCCCGGTCAGCAGGGCAGACAGTGATGTCGTCCAGGTGGATCTGGGCCATTCAGCTGTCTCAGCAAACCTCTCAAACCGCAGCAACCAGCTATCCAGATCGTCCTTCTTGTCCTGAAATGCAGGTAGCTTGGGTCTCTTAGAACTGGCGTGGTCGCTGGTCCCCTGCGTCGACTCGCCTCCACGCTGATGGCGGATCCTCTCCATCTCCAGCTCATGTTGTCGTTGAGCCTCCTTCTCTTGAGCCTCTATCTTCAGTTGCTCCATGCGATCTTGCCTCTCTCTCTCTCTTTCCTCCCTTAGGCCTTCACGGATGTAGTCCTGTCTCTCCTTCCCAGTGAGCTCCAAGGCGTCTGCTTCCTGGCTAAGCCTTCCAATAGCCTCTGACATGTTGTAGATAGCTTGTCGATGATATTCCTACAATAAACTATGTAAATAAATCTAATAATTTTGATCTGGTCCGCTCGAATATGGTCGGATCCCGGACGAGCCCCCAATATGTAACAGCTGAGGTTGTTCTAGCACGTTATAGTAGGGGGGAGTTAGTTGATCTAACTACAACCCTTTAGAAAACGAAACTATTACAGCTGTAAAATGAATAAACACGAGATCCGACGATAGATTAAATAATACTAAAGTTTAATCACTGTATAGTGAACAATAAATACTAGGAAGACACCAGCGAAACTAAATATCTACGCCACACAAAAGGAAACTCACTTACTCACCCCCCAACCACTCACACAGGTCTATATATATAAACATTCCTACAGAAAGTTCCCGAAATAAACGTTACCTTTGCCCTCGCACAAACTAACCAATCACATATCAATACGTCATCAGGTTACATCACTCAAGGCCAAATCTGGCGTAAACATCCTTCTCCACAGTGTTATCGAATGTTCGGGAACATACTAATATTTACTGAACGAGTCAAAACACCTGACAACAAGCGGGCGAGGAAAAAACTACTCACTAGGAGAAGAAGGTCAGGTCACGGAGTACAGTACACTCTAGCGGTTGTCAAGAAGAAATGAACACATGCTCACCAGTGTAACAAGAAAACGGGGGAGGGCAAGGGATAGCTTGCAGATGCTACAGATGCCTACAGAATCGAAATTAGAAATACATGTATCCATCTATCATTTGAAATTTCCCTGCAGCTCAACTTGAAGATTTGCGGCGACAAGACGCCATGGAACAGGAGAACTACCGCGCACAAATTGAAGATGCCAAAGACAGATGTCAGGATAAGAAGGAGAAAGTGGATGCGGAAAGAAAGAAGTTTATGGAATTCAAGAAAAATGTGGCACTGAATGCAATCAACAGTCGCAGTGGAAAGCCTATTCCTGCAAAAGTAATGAAAGTTTGACAATAAGAATTCAAAGCTCAGTTTTTATATTGTTTTTTTCACATATAGAACAGCTTTTCTTAAATGAGAAACTCTGATAAAATTGTTTAAAGTGCAAGGGAAAATTAATGAATTACTGATCTCAGAAAATAAAGAAGAATCTATGTTTATCATAATTTATACTGACTCATCTCATCATTTCTAATTGTAAAAGCTATTTTAAATTTATGTTCTTTTCCTGCTTCTCCTCTTTATAGGACATAGAGCAGTACATGGTGAATGAAGTCAAGAAAGAACAAGAAGTTGTCAATGTCAGACTGGAAAACATAAAACTCAAGAATAAACTGAAAAAGAAGGAACAGCAACTCAAGTCAAAGGTAAAGTATTTCATTGTTATCTCCCATACCTCCCACCTTTTCATTGATCAGACCAGGTTACTGGCAGGGAAGGTAGAAAATTCTAAGCAAAGATGGCATTTATTGCCGTACAGGGAGAAAACCATGGTTTTTGCCATTCAACTATGAGAGATACTGGAATTTCTCAAACTGGATCTTGGTATAATTTGATGAATCATTTTAATAGGAAACCAGTTGGCTGTGTTAATATTGAGACCGTGACATGCAGTAACTTTTGTGTTGTTGCTAATTCTTCATTTATATGTTAATTATTCTACTTGGGAAAAAGTGAAACTTGAAAATTTTTGTGATCTACTGGCTGCTTTCCTTGAATTTGACTCAGGAAGCAAAATAATGGAGTTGATTTGTTTATGAAACTGAAGTTTTTGGTGTCCATTGAGTTCAGCAGTGGAGACAAAAATTGCTTGCATAAATGAGCCTTTGAAATCCCATTTACCTCAGCAATGCAAAAAAACAGGAATTTCTGAAAAGACCCAGTGGTGTTTTTGGACAGTGTATATAATTTGAAGTGCTGGTGTTTTCCTGTATTTAGCAAATCTGACACCATGTTTTAATTTTGTCATAATGCTCAACATATGTTTACTTCCTTGATCACCATCAGGAAGTACTCATGGCGAAACAATTCAGGTCACTAACGAAACAAGGAAGAGATATCGCTGAGCGGATGTGAACTATTTTTATTCCTCACCGTGAAGAGGATAACAATGCATTTTTTTTACTCAACCCTTTGGCAACTCTTCCCTTGCTTCACCATGGCATTCTGCAAAATCTTTAACTTCCATGGGATTTTTTCAATCCACAGCCTATCTAAATCAGTGCCTCCAGTATTTTCAGTGTGTGTCACCATGTTTTTCCCAATTCATCATAATTAGATTACTTTAATTAAGGGAATTCAAAAGATTTTTACTAATGTTTTTTCAATCTAATTTAACCAGTTTTGTTTTCGTGTAGAACTTTTGGGAATTCCCTGTCAGATCAATGAGATTAAAATGTCTGTAAAATGTGAAAGATGTAAAAGATTGTCCCATTTGATGTGCAAGTGAAAGATTGTCCCATTTGATGTGTAAGTGAAAGATTGTCCCATTTGATGCGTAAGTGAAAGATTGTCCCATTTCATGTGCAAGTGAAAGATTGTCCCATTTGAAAACTTTCTGGCACAAAGAGTCATGGAAATTTTTAATACCTGATTGGCTTGTGTGCCTGTACTTTGAAAGTTTCTTCCTTGATCGCTTCCTGGTAGGATTGGGGTTTTTTTGGGGGGGTTTTTTTTTTGTTTGCATTTCGATTATACTTTTTTGTTCATTTTTGACCTGGCACTTAGGTGCAGGGAGACATGCAGACATATTGTGCAGAAATTTATGCATCATGAATTTTTTCCCCAATTCCCAGTAACAGTTTGTTTCAATAAGGATGGAGAGTAAATGTTGTGCCTTATTTCAATTAGCCTTTTAAGACATTGTTACATTCATTTTTCATGGCTTTATTTTCCCCCACAACATTCAAGCCATTTTGTTTTTGAAAAAACAACAATAGCAAAAAAAACCCAGCCCAAACAACACTGGCAGAGCAACTCAGGTCACTGGAATCAAGACTGAGTTGAACATCAGTAGAAATTATTATGCATAATCAGGAATAAGGAAAGCCAAAACACAACTATGCTTTCAGAATACATGTAGTCAGCATTAACTCCACTATTGTCGCTGCCAATTAATTTACTGTACATTGTCAATGGTGCATCACAGGAGCTGGTGAAATTAGCCTTCCAAAGCATGTATTCTGAAAAGTGCTTATAAAATATTGGAGTTAAACTTTACAGAGAGATAGATAAACTTTTAACACTTTGAAAACCAGAGGGGAGATACCTTCACAATTTTCATTCACAGGAATGAAAGAATGCACTCTGTCATGTCTTAATATGGATATTATCTGAAGGTCTGTAAAAAGTGGATATAATATAGTGGTGCTGGAGCGAGGATGTATTTCAAACATCTAGTGAAATATTCTTTACCATACTTAATATTTTGTTTGTTTCCAGTAATTAGTAATTGAGCTAATTGATTGTTATTATTGTTACTGTTTTGTTTGTCCACATTCAGGAAGAGCTGGCTGAGGGTCTTCATCTGATTGACTTTGAGCAGCTGAAAATTGAGAATCAAACCTACAATGAGAAAATTGAGGAGAGAAATGAGGCAAGTCTTGTCTGTGTGTTTTGTACTGGGAATGATTCAGGTCAAATGTTTAGGAGAGAAAGAGAGAGTGTTTGTGTGTGAGTGAGTTAATGATTAAGGGAGTTAGTGAGTGAGTGAGTAAGTGTGTGGGTGAGGGAGTGAGTGAGGGGGTGAGTGAGTGAGTGAGTGATTGAGGGAGTGGGTGGGTGAGGGAGTAGGTGTTTGGGTGAGTGAATGAATGAATGAGTGAGTGAGTGAGTGAATGACTGAGTGAGTGGAGGGAGGGGGTTTGCTGGGGAAAGACATAGGTATTTTATCCCTGCTGTGCCATTTTTCACACTGTAGGCTTGGCAGTATGGTTTCTTTTGGCACAAGCAATGGAGGACAGAAAAATTAATTATCAACAGGAGATGATGAGGTGCAGTATATGGTAGATCAGGAAGTGTGAGAACCGCTGTTCTAATTGTTTCATAATGATGGCAATATAGTAAGAGGTATAGAAACACAGGACACTAGAAAGATGTCAGTTACATGAGTGTTACGAAAAAATGAGAAAGTAGGGAACTCAGCTAGCAATGGTTCCCGCACCAGTCCTGTAGTTGGGGCCCATAATTGTTAAAAAAAACAAGCTTAAAAGACCCCCAACCATTGCCCCACCCTCTCTACATCTGTCTCAGCAAACCGAAATAATTCCCACAGCAAGCAGCAGGGTATTCTGTGTTCTAATTTTAGCTGTGAGCATGTCAGAGTTTAAATCAGCCGTCAGCAGTGACTCACATACAATAAGATGTGTTCGTGCCATGGGTCATGTGCTTGTGAAAAAAATTGGTTGGAGGCGAGCAGTCAGCGACACAAAGCAAACTCCCCAAAAAATTTAAAAGCAAAACCAATAATAAAAGGCAAACTTCAGTGCACCCTCCACAGTATTTGAAACCTTCATGCAAAATTTGGTTATGCACGTGGTCTAATAAAAAAGGCCTTCTGCGTTCAAAGGTAGAAAATTTGTGAATTAAATATATAAATATATATATATAAGCCAGCAGCTTCTGGCTGTCATTGTGTTATGGATTAATGGCTGTGGGACTGGTACTCTTTCCCCTTCTCACCGCATGGTAGGGCTGGTGCACCCCCCCCCCTCCTCCTCCACTGCATAGAGAATCATATTTAATGGGAAAGTATGTTTGTGTTACATCCTGTATCCCTTCAGTGAATTTTGTATTGTTATCCATGAAATGAACAAGTAAGTGATTGCTGGTCATTTCCTGAATAATGCAGTAGAGTGGGCGATGGCCACTTCAGTGTTTATCACACAGAGGTTTTTATCGCTGAAGTTGCCCCTCAATGAGATACAGTTGTTGGCAGGTCTCAGGTGATGGGTTGTAGAAGGAATGGATGTATAAGAGTTAATAGAGTAGAATGCGTTTGAGAGCATTCACAGAGGACTGTAAGCTTGAGACTGCTGACCTTATCGAAGCTATTTTAGCCTGATGCATAGAGGTGGTTACAAGCCATTCGTAGGTGAAATAAGTACATTCTCGAGTGCTGATTGGAGGCTTTCTTGGAAGGTCTTAAAACTGTGCCCATCGTCTCACCCCCCTCCCCCCCCTCCCCCCACTCTCTCCACCCCCTACAGCAAGGTTGGCAGTGGTGGCCATTTCTTCCCCACCCCCACCTAAACATTGCAATACTTGTATTCAGTTCCTTGGGAGGTGGGGGTGTGTGGATTAGAATAAATAGTTATGGGCTTGCTAACCAGCAAATAGTCCTAGATGCATGTGAATGTCAAGAATAGATTTAATTCATAAATGTTTCCACTGACTAAATTTTTGTGAGAGAGCAGTGAGTAATTTTTACAAACGTAATTATTGTGCGAGCCAGCATAACTTGGTCTCGTAAACAATTTGTTTTGAACAGTTTTTTTAATAATAGATAGACAGAAGGTGTGGGGAAGGATAGACGGACAGCGTAGGTGTGCATGACAGAGCACTTTTTATATCTCGTGTTTTGAACTAGGTTTAGTAGAGAGGGAAGGGGTGAGTAGGAATTAAATGTTATTGAGATGTCTGTTGACGTACAGAAAATACCGTGATCCAGAGTAAAAGCTCGGGGTTTTGAACATGTTAAGAATTTATTGCTATAAAATTACATTTTATTGTCTTGGGTAATTCGACCTTTGATGTCGACCCAAGGTCGTTGCGTAGGGCTGTTACTTAAAATAACTCAGTTCGGCAGCTGAGCTAGAAGTGGTTGCACCAATCACAATCCAGGAATTAGACGGTAAGCTGCAGATGCAGACCAGTATTTAAGGCCATACAGAACTTAGTTCTGGGCCACATGTAGACAATCCATTTACGAGGTGGTCGGCGATAGTCCTCAGCCAGATGAGAGACATAGAGACGCAGTTGGGCAGTCCATTGTGAGGAGCCTGATTTAAAGCTCCAGAGCCTAAGCTACTTGGTTTGATATAAACCCACAGCGTTTACATCCAGCGCTCTCACTCCTAGTGAGGGCCGCATGGTGAGAGTCCATACTAATTTGTAATGATGAAAGTGAACCGTTCTACTTACTTTTGAAGACAGTTTCAGAGCTACCGCCAGACAACGCATGGTTGTACAAGCATTCTCCATGGCGTGTCTAGAGGAAATGTCCATATCATAACATGTCTCATTGAATTAATAGAATTTAAACTGTTATATCCGTCGCCACGTGCGCGGATTCTTTTTGCCATATAACTCATATGACCTGCAAGTAGTTAGATTGAATACGTTAGTCTTTATAAAAGCTGTAGTTCCATTAGTTAGATTCAGTTGCCTTTGAATTGATATTTATATATATAACTATATTTGTTACATTAATTCCTGTAATTAAACTGCCCTACAGTTCTGCTAAAATTGAAAGCAATTGATTTATTTAGTTTTTAGAGTGCAAGTATTTATTTTTGTGTGTTCGTCGATTGTGGGAGCGGACCTCGAAAGAGTGTCAGTCGAAATATCCCCATGTAACCCACATCGCGACAGTGAATGATGGTGCTGTAACTATGGTCACCACTATCAATGGTACCAGACGTAAGAAATCTGGTAGCAACAGATATTTAAGTACTATATTAGGTTATTGATAATCTTTGCCAGTCCCGAATGGGCGGTAAGGGAGGGTCAAGGTGGGGCAATTGTATAGGCCTACAATTCTGAGGAGGGCCCACTCCCCCTGGTAGAGGCAAGGAGAAAGGAGGGGCCGGGCGGGGGGGGGGGGCTTTGGTAAAGAATAATCATATTATAAAGAGAGTTAAAGGGAACTTTTTTGGCACAAAATATTCAAATTTTTAGAAAATATTCATAAAAGATTAATTAATACCGATAAAATGTAGATAAAATAAATGTATGTTTGGGCATGTTACCAGTTTTCATGGGCCTGATAATTGAAAAAGTAGCGTATGTAATTATCGTATCTTTTGTTTGTTTGTTTCATGATAATAGCAACGATAGACGTAGGGAGCATATTGGGGGGATATTTCAGTGTCATGCATGATGACCAGAGGGATGCTGCGTGACAGTTATACGGGGAGGTTAGGGAACTACGAGGTTGTTGATGAAATCCTGTGCAATAGTGCGGGCTCCCGTGTATGTTGTAGGTAATCCACGCGTGTCAAAACAAAGTTGATCACCCTGGGGCACAACTGCAGGAAACCTCTATTACAACAGGAACTTGCACTAAACCAGGACACATAACAGGCGAACAATGAAATTGAAATAAGAATGAAGATAGAGAAGAAGAAATGAACAAACCGGGAAGCTAAAAAATTTCGTTGAATGGACTGGGTTTTTATTTAGAGTTCAGAATGTTTGAACCTTCACAAGCCTTTTTTAAACTACAGTTTGGCGGATAAGAACTTGTAGCGATTTGTAGGCCAGTTCATATGTTCACATAGGCCTACTTCTTGGCGCAATTCATAGAACACAAGCCAGCATTCCAGATAGCCTGCAATTTTTGTATTCATAAAAAACAAAAAAAGACGAGGAAGAAGAAAAGAAGAAAGAAAAGCAATCGTAATCCCTCGTCATAATTGCAAAAGCCGTCCTGCTTCGCGTCTTCGGCTTCAAGAAACTTTATTCATTGAATATAATGTGAATGAAAAGACCTTTTTTTTTAAAAAATGAAATTTTTTTGTACAATCTTTAACAGCGTTTTTGAGGAATGGCGAATAGAAATAACTTTGAATGCCGTTTTCCCGGTAAGCGCGGTCCCTACAGCTTTTTCGAGAGTCCCGGGTGCGAGAGATTCAGCATAATACATATTGTGTACCGTACAATCATGTGCTTCTGAGACAAGCAAACTCTTTGCGTGTGCTATAAACCTTTCAATAAATGTTGCTGTTTGTCTGTCGGTCAGTCATTTATATATAATCTTCACAACACAAGCGAATGTTTTAATAAGATCTGGATCACGACGGCTATAAGAAAGAAACAGCTTGTGTAGCATCTCCTCACCCTATAGAGACTTCCGAGGCAGTTTTACATCCCGGAGTTTCGCCGAAAACCTTCAAAGCGAGGCTATGGTTCTCTAAGAAAACAGTAAGGCACCCGATAACTTTTAATACATCTTTGTTGTCATGTTGACGTGGATTAAATGTCATTGGTTATGGCAGGTGTCCAGCTTCGGTCTGGTATACATAAATAATGGAAGTCCCAAAGTAATGCTTGCGATGAAGACCAGTTTCCCCCAACCCTCCTCTTTATCTTACTTCCTTTTTGAATATGTAAATAAACAGGGTTTTTTTCAAAATTGTGTACACGCGTCTTTTTTTCAAATTGTGTGCACGCGTCTTTGAGAAATGGCGAATGGAAATCAGTAGGCCTACCGGATGCCGTTTTCCTGATAAGCTCGGCCTGTACAAGTTTTTCCGAGAGTCCCACGCGCGAGTGATTTAGGATCAATAAAATATTTCTGAAACAAGCAAACTCTCCCTGCTCTAGAAACATAATTGTCACGGAAGTGGCTTGATAGGTAGTTTGCAGTTGAAGCCGAATAGGCTACCGTACATAAAATATAACTGAACAGTGAAGAGAACTCAGTAATTGTAGCACCCGTTCGTAATTACCTTCACAGCACACGTGAACATTTTATTCTTATCTGGATTGCCGGCATAAATTAGAAAGTGCCAGCTTGCGTTGTATCTTCTCACGTTGCAGAGATTTCAAGGAAATTTTGCATCCGGAGTTTCGCCGGAAAAACCTGCAAAGCGAGGCTGTGCGTTTTCTAGGAAAATGTTAATGTTTTTGTTGTCGTGTTGTCATGAATCAATATCACTGGCTATGGCAGGGGCACAGTTTGTATTCGGGTATACATAAAGATCGAAAGTCCCAAAAGAATGCTTGCGATGAAGACCAGTTTTTCCCAATCCTCCTTTTTATTTTTCTTCTAATAGGCGCCGTGGTTTCTTTGCACCATTCATATCCCATAAATTTCGATTGACTTACAACAGTACCGGTATCTAACTCTTGAAACTTACTTTACCAATTTCCCATGGAAATGTTGGCTTCTGTCTGATTTCAGAGGTAATTTCAGAGGTAGTCTGTCACAATTAACCACAAGAAATTGTAAATCTATTTTGTCCTCCCCTGCACGTGGTAGACGCTTCATGTAGGCGCCGTTTTTGAGGTGGAAACGCTGTCCAGATCGATTAAAAAAAATTTTCTTTTCTTATCCAAATAACAAATGCTTTCTTCGAACTTCCTTTCAGCCCGCAAATTTTGGATTCGAAGCTTTGAAAAAAACAACAAAAAAACTGTAATTTTGTAACTTTTATGCATCCTTTAGTCACAGAGATATTCTAGTTCTCCGGCTAGTTCCTGCCTCGAAGGCACGTTATACTGTGATTAGTTTCGTAAACTGTCTTTTTTACCGTATTTCTTTACTATTATTATTATTGAAGAAAGACAAGTGACACCATGGATTTATCGTAAGTGGCCATAAACAAATATTTAAAAAGGGGATTATTGCCTCTTTGCAAGCAATACAACACTTTCCCTCGAACAATCGTCACAACAATGGACGAATTCCACGTACATATATTTCTTTGTAAGGGGCAATCTTCGATGGCATCAGCAATATTGCTAAGCCTGATCATTGAAGGGTATAAATTATAGAGACGGTCACTAGTGTCAGTTTCAAGAAACAAATTGTTTCTAAACTTTGGGGAAACTTTTATTTGACAAAAGCAAACATCAAGGAAAACAAACAAACACGCTGAACACGTTTCTGCATTAGAATAGTAATGATAGCTGAAACGCGAATCCCCGACTCTTCCACTTTTTCTGGTCCGTCTTCTTTTGTTGTTGTTGCTGATGTTGTTGATGTTGTTTTCATTCGTGGTTGGGTGATTGCCAACGGCGGTAGCTGGGATTTCTATTCATTGACCCCCCCCCCCCTGTCTGTCAGTCTGCCTGCCTGCCTGCCTGCCTGCCTGCCTGCCTGCCTGTCTGTCTGTCTGTCTGTCTGTCTGTCTGTCTCTCTCTCTCTCTCTCTCTCTCTCTCTCTCTCTCTCTCTCTCTCTCTCTCTCTCTCTGTATTTCCCGTTTTCGCTCAAATCCCCCTGTCTCTCCTCTTGTTACTTTCACAATGGACCCAGAATTATTGTGTGGACGTGATATCTCAATAATCATTCTTGCCTTTACTGCTTCAGACCATCTGTTGCTGTCGCAAATCTCATCGCAACGTCTCCTGTCTTTGTGCTGGACGTCCTTATTTACAGTGTTCAGAGTCTTCCTGAAGTATTAAACTGTCTCAGTTTTGACACTATAGAATGTTACACTCCTTGTCCACGATTATACAGTGTTCAGAGTCTTCCTGAAGTATTAAACTGTCTCAGTTTTGACGCTATAGAATGTTACACTCCTTGTCCACGATTATACAGTGTTCAGAGTCTTCCTGAAGTATTAAACTGTCCCAGTTTTGACACTATAGAATGTTACACTCCTTGTCCACGATTATACAGTGTTCAGAGTCTTCCTGAAGTATTAAACTATCTCAGTTTTGACACTATAGAATGTTACACTCCTTGTCCACGATTATACAGTGTTCAGAGTCTTCCTGAAGTATTAAACTATCTCAGTTTTGACACTATAGAATGTTACACTCCTTGTCCACGATTATACAGTGTTCAGAGTCTTCCTGAAGTATTAAACTGTCTCAGTTTTGACACTATAGAATGTTACACTCCTTGTCCACGATTATACAGTGTTCAGAGTCTTCCTGAAGTATTAAACTATCTCAGTTTTGACACTATAGAATGTTACACTCCTTGTCCACGATTATACAGTGTTCAGAGTCTTCCTGAAGTATTAAACTATCTCAGTTTTGACACTATAGAATGTTACACTCCTTGTCCACGATTATACAGTGTTCAGAGTCTTCCTGAAGTATTAAACTATCTCAGTTTTGACACTATAGAATGTTACACTCCTTGTCCACGATTTTGTGTGTTGACTCCCTGAAATCATTGTTGACCAAAGTTAAGTTTTAACATTTTTGTTTTTTAATTCGATGGTTGCGATGTTAGAAAAATGCACATATGAAACTCCGAGCGTGTTACTATCATTTTCACGTTCTGGTAATTATGGACAGCGTTGTCTTTTAATACATGTCTATTGGAAACTATCACTATAGGCAAACAGAACCATTGAGAGAAGCATTCTCATTCAGCAGTCATGTATTGCTCACTATTTGAGCATGATTTTACTTGACCGGGTCAGTTTAAAAAAAATAACTTATATTACACCAAAGTGAAGCTAGAGGTTGAACAGGTGAGCCCCTAAAACGTTGGGACTTTGTCACTCAGAATTTATTAAACTTAAAGGGCTGCCAGAATTTTTAACAATAAATTGCATGGATGCATCCATTTTGAACAAAATTCGAAATTCAGTCTTTAATATTATTTATTTACGATATTTGTGAGCCACGAAGAAAGAGTTCCATTTTATCAAGTAGAATCTGAAAGTATGGTCGGAAATAACTGGTAATTATTATAGTCAAAATCGAACAGCTCGACATGACTTTAAGGACGTGACTGCACTAAGATGATGATGAAGCAACATGTGAGAGGCTAGGATATTTAACTCTCGAGTGCCCAGACAAAAATTGCCAATCTCAGAACTTCTGAAATACTATGCTGAACTGATTTTAAATAGTCAGATTATTGTAAAAAATATAAATCTGTGATTGGAAAAAGTATTTGATAATGAAAGTGGAAGTATAAGTGTATCAAAGACAGAACATTTTGGCTCTAGGTGACCTGTTTATGGCACACTTGGCGCTAGAGGGTTAACAGTCAGGACAAATATTGCATTCGAGGCAGAGAAAAAATGAAGAGATATAAATTATGATAACCTGAGTGGTCAGACAGAACTGAATGTGAGGCAGATACAGGGGGTGAAGCTTGCAGTTCGTGGAAGCCCAGCCCCGGTTCTTGGAAATTTTTGCTACTTCCTCCATCATGTTGATGAGTTGAAGTACTGGCGCAGGCTGTCGTTTGCATTTCATATAATTTATATGTCAAATAAGCATGGCCTGTTGATAGAGACACTAATTAGTTCAAGTGCCACTCAATACCATACTTTTTTTGCCGTTGTTGTTTTAACACAGTAACCTGTCTATTCTAAATATTGGTCAGTCAGGTCGTCCACGTACCCTCCCCATAAATGCAGATACACACACACCTACAATTACTTACTCACTCAGTCACACACTCATTTAGTTACTCACCATGGTCACCCTAGCCAATTATGCACAGCACCCCCTTCAGTGGAGAACGACCGCAAATTGTCGCCAATCCCAGTCTTGCCAGAAAGGAATAAGCCTGTATTTTCAACATTCTATCATCTTAACGCTTGAGGATATTCGTTTAACAGTATCTCATACCGACAGCACCAAAATTACAGGTTATACATATAACGAACTGGGCATGCATGTTGCAGGTCACGTGGGGATTCACAAACAAACTGAAACAGTATCAAAAGCCACACAATTTCATCAATTTCCACCATCCAACAGTGGATGGACAACCTAGATGAATGGTAAAGTTCACAGAAGGGGCAGCTGAAAATTGTTGATGCACCAGTGGGGACTGAGTGCGCATAAATTAATAAGTTAATTGTGACCGTTTTTATTGCAGGAGTTGTTGAAACTGCGAAAGAAGATCACCAGCACTGTCCAGGTGTTGACTCACCTAAAGGAAAAGCTGCAGTTTGTGCAGGTAGAGAACTTGGAACAAAACAACAACTTGAAAGAAGTGGAAGCCAGTCTAGCACAGGTGAGTGATGCTGGTATAACATGAGGCCATAGATGTACTACAACAACTGTACTACATCTAGGTATGGATCTTTTTCCTGGTGAAGGGAGATACGACCGTTGTTTTTTTTTTAAGATTTAAAAAAAAATTATTTTAATTGTGTTTTTGTTTTTTGTTATTGTTTTTTTGTGCCCAAGGGGGTCCAGGTAGACCAGAAGCTTGTGTTGTTGTTTTTCCTATTCATGTCAGATTCATCCTGACGTTTTTGTTTTTCTTAATTGTTTCTTACCCAGGGCTGTGTAACATACAATGTTTGTCGTTGTGTTGTTGTTTTTTTGGTGGGGGGGGGGGGGCATATTTTAACTTCAGTGATGATGTAGTAGCAGTGGAGGAACAGTGGTACTGTTGATGATAATTGTAGATCTTATACGCCTTGGAAGAGAGAGGTTGTGGTGATAATTATGATGATGATGGTGGTGGCGGTTATGTGTTGGTGGGGTCACTGTTTAGCTTGCTGAGAGATGAACGTGTTGATGATCATGGGGATGGTGATGCTAATTATTCATGACGAAATCACGCACTGATTGTTTCCAGTTGTAATATAGTTGGTAGTGATGACAGAGGTCACACGTGGAACCTTTTTTTTTGTTTGTTACTGTTTCATATCAGAGCACGTGGCATAGTTTAACAGGATGAAAATCCTCAGCATTTTTGCATGCACCCCCCCCCCTTTCTCCCTCTTTCCAAACTGCAAATGAAGCCAAAATCACCCCCCATGAACCGTTAGTCAGCAAATTGGAAGAACCTATCCCCTCTCCGTTCTATTTTTTTTTTCTCTTTTCTTTGGAAAATCGAGATCCAGACTAAATGAAAATGCTAATAACTGTTTGTAGGTTTTCTCGAATTGGCGCGAAGACCGCTCGATCGATAGCTGTCAAGCCTTGATTGGCTGAAAAGTCGGGCAGCAATAAACTGCGTTCGTGGCCAAACTTGAAATATTAGTTGTTCTTTGATTCCGAGAATTTGGCGAAAATGGAAAGTGTATAGATTGAAGAAATTAAGGTGAAAACAGGGAAGGAGGGCGGAAGCAGGTTTATCTCGGGCAACGCCGGGCATCTCATGTAGTTGTACTGTAGTATCAAATTCAGCAAGTACGCTTTAACAACCTGCCAAAACACAGGTCTATAACAACAGACTGCCTTTATCATTCAGTATTCTTGCCACTGAAAATGTATATTTTACACAAAGCCCCAAAAACACGTTTGTTATCAATATTACATCATTACTCGTTCTAATCGCCTTGTACATGGATTGCATTTCTGCACCATCTCTTTCTCCGAACTTAACATTCATTCATGTCCCGTCGTGTTGGTTTTACAGTTTTCCAAAGAGGGGGCTCATGATATGTACTAACATCCATTACTATTATAGTCAGCATGTGCTCATTAACCTCATAAAATTAACTACGTGAAAAGCAAACCGGAAAAGGACGTTTGTCGCTGTTTTCCTCCATTAAGAATTACGTTCCGTCTTTAAGTAAAGCAACATCCGTGCAAGCATCGATAGCATCAAGGAACTTTGTAGCTACTTCGTTTTAAGAAATTTACGTTGCTGTCCATTTGGACACAACACTACAGTGTGCTTCTATTGTTACTTCCCGACAACGAGCATTGACGCAGTTTCAATTCAAAATCAAAGTAGTGAAAAAAGTCATTTTATATACATGTAATCAAAAATCTGTCGTTGCTTTTGTTTTCATCTTCTGAAATTTGTCTTCAGGAAGCTTTCCACAGCGTGATCGGCACAAGATGATTCTTGGGAGTCTTCTGGTATTAAAACAAAGCCAAATACACGAAGTTGCTCTAACGGAACACAAAATTTCTCAGAATACAGGGGTTGTTCGTGGAAAAGAGGGACAGAAAGGTGGGGGGGGGGGTGGGGGGGGGTCAAGGTAAGCTTGAACCTTGGATAATCAAAATGAAAATAAGTGGACCGTATTTGTGCGCACTTAATTGGGTGTAAAGTGGCGCAATGATTTGGTTAATGTTTGATTGCGAAATTAAATATTGAATGATGCATGAAGGCTTTAATGTGGCTGACATGAATAAACTGGGTTTTAGCAAGGAAGATTGACATAAGGGCGCATGCTTGTCATGTTGTCTACAGTATTCTAACTGGAACATGCTGATTAATGAACTATTTAAGTCTAGCTATACAGGAGCTAGAAGCTTGTGAAAGATATGTTTTTCTGTTTAAACGTCAGTTATATGACGTGATTGTAATGCTTAAATGTGTTTCATTGTGGTAGCATTCTTAGCTGGACATGCCGTAGACAAGTGGAATATTTATGTTGCCCATTTACGGGGTTTTCCTAGATTTCTTGCTGCTTGCATGTCCTCGAGGCAGATTTTGCCAAAATTAATGCTCAGCTAGGGGCCATGACTCATAGAAATATAAAAAGTACAACTGCATAATATTATTGCTATCTGAGTGTTTGTTCCGACAGTTATGCAGTCTCACTCACGATTTTGCGTAACACAATTGACAAGGACGTCATTGACCTAGTGTTTCAGCAGCACTCAGAATATAGAACCTAATTGTGTCACAGAGACTTACATTTTTACAATAGCTGCATGCATCCAAAGCCCATGTCGACAGTTTGGCGCCAACCCGTTAAACAGGATAATGGTCTGAAATGGTTTCATTTCCTGATTTTAATTAAGTTTGCCTTGAAAGGATATAATGTGACGAGAGCTGGATGGCCATCCTCGCTTTAGACAGGATCCATGGCCGAATTTGAGTAGCTCTAAACTCGCACAAGTGGAAGCCACTCTAACAGTGAGGACATTTCAAATTTTCAGACTTATCTGAATATCGCCCGCCAGCGAACAAAACCGGCTAAGTGCACGGAGAAGGAAAAACCTTAGTAAAACTTGATACTGGCAATATTCATGAGAATAAAACTACTGCATAGTATTAAATTGCCTTGGGATAATGTGTGTGGTGAATTTGGGATAAAACTTGCTTCTATAAGACACATTTTTGACAGCCGATTTTACTCCTCAAATACTGGCTCACAAATCCTTCCACAAGTATGTACACGTAGCTGTTTATACCGTCAGGTGTAATGGCTCTGGAGGTGAGATCACGGCAGGTAAAACTAGCCACGCTGACCTGACACTTACATTGCCATTGTACAAAGTCGTGAATAGGAGCTAATTGAAATAATCCAGGAGAAATGGAACAAAGACAAAGATTATATCTGCCTCTTAATGTTTGGGATGGGGTGGGGTTGGGGGTTGGGGAGGGGGGTTGAACATGTGGTGGCGGAGGTGTGTATGAACAAACACGAGGTGGAATGGAACAGCATCTGTCTTAAATCTAAAATGTCTAGCTCAAGCATATTATTTTCTTATTTGTATTTTGTATTTGTATTTGTATAACTCTTTAATCCCATTTGGGAAATTTTGCCTTTGTGCCATTGCAGCCCAGTTATAACTGGAGCAGGCACGTCGTCGCCACAGTGCAGCGCCGGTCGGCGTTTTTTTTTTTTTTTTTTGGAGATGAGGGGGGAGGGTAGAGATGAATTTAATTTAATTTTGCCCGGGCAGCGGCCTTTCGGCCTGCTCTTTACGATTTCCAACTGCCAAGGTATCTTTAACGTGCGCAACGTGCACACGGGCCCTCCGAATTTTTTCGTCCTTATCCGAGAAGACTAGGTACTCGATCCTACCCCTCAATAGAATCAGGGACACGAAAATATGAGAAAAATCCCAAACTTCCAACATGCCTGCACGGCCCGGGTTATACGGAGTAGAAATTCTTCTGAAAAAAACAGGAAATCCTTTTTTTTTTTTTCTTCAAATGACCCTCAAGAAGAAAGGAGATAGTTTCGAAGCTTTATGTTACAGTAATGTAATTGATACCGGTACATGTTTTATTCATCCTCCGATGATAAAACTTGATAACCTCGAAAATAAAGTAAGTTGGGTTTTTTTTTTAAAAATTAATTGATCGTTTATACCTTTCTTCATATACAATCAAAATATCCGCACGAAATTCAAAGTGGAAAAGGTATCAATATCGCAAAAATAGAATTTGCTTAGCTGGGCTTGAATTGTGTGCCACGCTGATGGTTGCATAATGCCCTGAACATTGCATCTGGCCACTTGATGATACATGGTCACTTCACCGCCGTGAATACGCATGTACAAGTCATAAGTAAACATCCTGTTCTTAAAATATAAATATTTCACACATTGGAGGAAAGTCATTGTTAGAATAGGCTTCACCAATTTTACCAAAAATTCCCAAATTCTGTGACCTTAACCTTGCTCTTAAGTGAGACAAACATTGCATTTCGTACTAGTCAGTTGATTTGAGTAGTCTGAGCTTTACACATGGCCAGTTGTTTGCCTCACCTTCTCCACTCACCACTCTATTTGATGACTGACCTACATTTAACCACCTGGGTTTTCCCCCAAATCTTGTTTTCTACTATTGCCGCAAGCGCTGCCCTGAGGTGGTTTATGGCAGACAAAACACTATTACTATTAGACAGTGTTATACAACTATTATTTTTTTACCATTATTCGCTAATTAAAATTCAGCCCATTTTCACACATAATAATTTATTTATTACTGATTTTCATATTCTGGTCATTATTTGCTTTATAAATGTCTCAGTATTGAATGTTGAATGTGATGTGGAGGAGCCGTCAGCCACAGCAAATTCTTTTGACCAGCGCAGGAGACAGGAGTGAAGAAATAGTAGGGGCGACTCGTGATATGAAGAGAGTAAGACTATTTGAGAGTAAGTGTGGGGAGTATCATAGTGAATATTTCCTTCTTCCATTCCCGTTAAACTTGAGCCACAGCCACATTATTTACGTAAAATGGAGGACATAGGAAATGCCAACCTCTAGCTAATTAAATCCAACATTTTCTTAGGCCCGGAGATCAGTTTAAGTGAAATTACCACTGACGAAAGAATATTTTTCAGTGCAAGATTCAGTGCCTATTTTAACAAATGTGGCCGTCCAGCAATACCTAAATATTATATCTATATAGGACATAGATTGCGTGGTAGTGTCCGAAAAGGCAAGAAACAAATTAACTGTCCACTAATTATATTATTTGGACAACACCTAACAATCTCCACCGAATTCAAGACGCTGATGTGCTGTCAGTTAGATCTATATAACCACGGCAACCAGCCACAACTACCGCTAAGATTACAGCCTCTTCGTAATAAAATATGGCGATGCGCGATGGCCGGTTTGTTCACCCTCAATTACGATGTGGGGCGACTTGGCCTGTTTCATTTCTTGCATTTAATTCATGTAGAGTCGTTTTGTTGTTTTTTTTTCATAGAAAAATTTCGTAGGCTCAAGTATCAGACCATAAACTACCTACTTACCGGTATGTAAAAAAGTGGAAATCGAAAATTTTGCCTTTTGGCCGGTTTTGTTCGCCGGCCGATATATTGTTTGTTTGTTTTTGTTTTGTTGTTGTTTTTGTTTTGGTTTGTGCAAATTCTCCACCTGCATCTCTCCCATAATTAGAATGTGTGGAAACTAAAAGTGTGCAGATTTAGCGAATAAGCGCCTGTTGAAATACTGGGTGTTCTTTGAGGAGATACCACGTTGGCAACTAGCTACACCTTCCTTTGCATTTCCCAGCAAATATGTCTTGGTTTATCTCCTGGGCTAGGACGTTTAGCGGTCACTGCCAATCCTTGAAGATAATCCTTGTTATTGTTGTTGTTGTCACTACGTTTACACATACTTGGAATTTGACCTCCTGTTCGATAATGCCAGGACAAAAGTGAAACAGAAAACTTCGCATATTTATTTTCTTCACTGCCGCGACAACTTTACTTTCATTCTCACCACATTCGTGGATAGCCACGCATGTTTGGGCAGGAATTTGAGTTCACGCCTGGAAGGGGATATTCCATTTACTTTCCTTTTTTAGTACCCAGAAGCCTGTTTCGTTTTCATATTAGGCTGGGGAGGCAGAGATGAATCTTTAACCTTTTTTTTTGTTGTTGAAATTATTAATGCCATTGGATTTTATGGATTTGTTCGCAGATAGATAGATAGATAGATAGATAGATAGATAGATAGATAGATAGATAGATAGATAGATAGATAGATAGATAGATAGATAGATAGATGGATGGATGGATGGATGGATGGATGGATGGATGGATGGGTGGGTGGGTGGGTGGGTGGGTGGGTGGATGGATGGATGGATGGATGGATGGATAGTACTGTCGGCACTGATTATCAAAAGGCCACTGGGAGTAGAGACCACGTCGCGTCGCCACAAATACTGCCAGTGTGAATTTTTTATTTGATTTGACCAGTTTAACTTAAGTCTTTAGGCACACAGATTAATGAAAATTGTAATGAATTTGCTTTCTTCAGCACGCATTTCCATATTCTCTTATTTTTTGGGTGATTATTTGAAAGTCTGTTGTTGTTGTTGTTGTTTGGGGGGGGGGGGGGGGGGAGTCAGAACCAGCGTGGAGTTGCATAGCTCATAGATGTTTCGCTGAAAGTCAATTTTCGCGCACCCGAGAGGGTTACAAGCAGTTTTTGCCGTATATTTCAACAATGACCAGAGAAGAAAGAGAGTTGGAATATTCGACTTGTGGAAATGAATTGTTACACATAATAAAAAGTAACTCATCTTAATTGGGAGAACACACACTCACTGTCTTCTCCATGTATTTTCCTGAACTAGACACTGGCAGTATTTGTGGCGACGTGGTCTCTACGCCCTGTGACCTTTTTGTAATCAGTGCCGACAGTACTGTCTGTCTGTCTGTCTGTCTGTCTGTCTGTCCATCCATCTATCTGTCTGTCTGCCTATCTGTCTATCTAGCTATCTATCTGTCTGCCTATCTGCTATCTGTCTATCTATCTATATATATATCTGTCTATTTGTGTGTCTGTTTGTCTGTCCGTTCGTCCGTCTCTCTGTCTGCCGTCTGTTTATTTGTGTCCGTTCCCCCGTCCGTCTGTCTGTGTGTCTGTCCTTCTCTCTCTGCCTGTCTGTCTCTGTCTTTCTCTCTCTCTCTCTCTCTGTCTCTCTCTCTCTCTCTCTCTCTCTGTGTCTTTCTCTCTCTCTCTCTTTCTCTCTCTCTCTCAGTAGCCATAAACAGGCACGTAAAATCACAGTACAGTGAAAACTAAACTTTGAGTTCCTTCATAGTTAGTTCACTGACTGAACACGTGTTCAAATAACGCGCCATTCAGCGGATGAATTCATTAACCCACTTCACATTCACCAAAGAAGTGTCATTGACCCCCCCCCCCCCACCCCACCCCGTCTGTCAATTGGCATAATTTATGCTAAACTGTATGAATTTCCAAGAAAATTATTTAATGTGTGCAGAATATTTTGGTGGGTTCGTTGAAAAAAATCTGGAAACTCTTGACAAATGGTGTGCAAATCTTGACGACTAAAAAGAAAAAACAAAACACCCATATTCTGCGTGAAAGCAATTACTTCAAACTGTGGTTCTCTCCTTTTAGAGCCTTTTTCAGTTTTATAATGTTGGCGGACGGCTTAAGATTGTCACAAATCCCAGACTGGGAGATGTAATAAGTTATGACAGGACAACAATCACGAACAAACAAGTTAACACTTAACAGAACAATCCATCAGACTCACACATTTATTAAGCATAATTATACAGATAATAGCGCAATTACATACATTATATTACTGAAATTAACTGCCGTACAACAGCCTTATTCTCACACACACTCTCCCTCGGATCCACAATCCGGTAGTTACTCCTAAAGGCACTTCGGCCTCAGCCTCTCCCCTCAGGGTCTTAATAGCACATTAATAATTCACTGGCACCGCAGTCTCTCAATATCACCTTCCTATTGTCATACACCTTAGCATTCCCCTAGCACCTCAGCAGGGCAATAACACATTATCATTTCAGTAGACATTATCATTTCACCAGTACATTATTAGTTCACTAGCCCCTCAACATGGCAATAGTGCATTATCACATTCACGCTCATATCTACGTCCCTGTCCGTGGCCTGACTGCCACGACTTTATGTGCCTCTACTGTCCTGCACTGACAGCCTCACTTCTGGCCTATGTGTGGCCTCCGGCCCTATGCTGGCCTATCCCCTGTGCTTATCGAGGTGGCTCTGCGGCCCGTCCTCGACACCTACAAGAATAACATTACATTGGTATAATACCCTACCATTTCTATTCACTCCACCTCTCCTTACAACCCATGAAGCGTACACACACTAGTTCACCTTTCACTCACCACACATCTTACGGTAACACACTTCCATCGGAGTACACACTACTCACTCGCGCTACAAATCCATGACTCACTTTCATCTATCGCTCATGGCGCACATTGCTATATCCAATATCAAGGACTTCCACATTCCTCACATATACTTCTTTACATCATGGTAGTAGACGAATATAATATAATACATCAATCATAATAATCAATCAACGTTCTACATACCAGTCATCACTGGAAAGACTCTCTCACTAGTCTTCTCGACTGCTCCCCTTATGTCGGCCCGATGGGCTCTTATTCACAGGTCCGTTCCGTAGGACCTTCTAACTTGCAGTGCTAGTAATACAGCGCTTTCGCCTCATTCAGACCCCCCCCCCCCCCACTACTCACAACAGCACGCTTAACTTGCTTGTCTGCCGTGAGCCATTCTTACTCTACACCCGCTCTGTAGCAATCCCCTTAATTGCACTCACTCCACTCGTGACAAAGATATTGAATACTTGTGCACCTCTGCTGTACAGAACAGTATTTATTTATCTGTGAAAGAAGTACTGTACTTGCTGGTACTTGTTACTGGAGAATATTTAAGCGTTTTCATAGTCAAACATAGGAAAGGACAACAACAACAACAAAAAAATTGCACTTCCAGATAAGGAAACAAATGTCAAATCACTACGTACATTTCAAATCGTTTGCTGCATTTGCATGGCTTGGGGCACAGTCTGGAAGGGAGGTTCCTGTCAGACTTTCTGAAAAATGAGTCCTGTTTCGTGGAAACAAATTCAGGAACAGCAGTTTCCTGTCTTTCTTTTTCTTCTGTGAAAACCGAATTGACATTAATCAATTAGCTGCACCTTCCTAAAACAAACGTATTTAGTTTGGCTGTTAATTGAAGCAACACATGTTAAAACAACAATGGCATGGCAATCCCCAAACTGGATGAATACGCACGAAGAATTTAATGATGGTTATGCTGGAATTGGTTTTGGTGGAAGTTGCTGCCTTTGGTTGTCTTTGTGTTTGTGAATTCCGATTTTTTAATGAACTATCTCACCAATTTGTTGGTTTACTGTGGTGAAAGTGTTGACTTCACAGCGTTCGCTGAACTATTTGCCTCTTTGTGTCTCTGTCTTCCCCTTCCCTCCCCCGCTCTTTCTTTCTTTTTCACTCTATCTCCCTCTCTGTCTGTCTCCACCCTCTCACTCTCCGCCTCTCTCTGTGTCTCATTTGAATCCTCTTTCTCTCTCTCTCTCTTTTTTCTCTCTCTGTCTTTCCCCCTCTGTCTGTCTGTCTGCTGCCTCTCTCCATGTCTTCCCCCCTCTCCTCTGTCACTCCCCTCTCCCCTTCTCTGCCTCTCACTTTTATGTTGTATTTTTTTTTCCTGCTATTTAGCATAAAGTGCATGAATGAGAGCACACAATGTAATGAATTTAATTTCCTATTATATAATTATATCTTTTCATCTTCAGAGCCGTGATATTTTGTCCAGAACAAAACAAGCCCGTGATGCTTTGCGGATAGACAATCACAAATTGCGCCAGAGTTGTGGGTTACTAGGTAACGAGCCTTTGCTGCGAGACTTTGAGGAGCGTAAAGACGAGGGTGATGATCTCCGAGGCAAACTGGAGCAGCTGAAGATGAAACATGCCGAGCTGACCCTACATTGTAATCAAGTTCGACGAAAGATTGATCAAGCACGTCAAACTATGAGATGAATGTCTTTTTCTTTCTTTCTTTCTTTTTTTTTTCTGTTCGTATTTTATTCTTGCTCTTGCTACCAACAGAACAGTTTGTTCTTATTAATCCTCTAGTGCTCAGAAATTGACTTTTTTATCCAAAATATGTGAAACTCACTTAACATAGTCAGATGAGTCCAAACACATAAACATTTATCAAGGAAAGACAAAGAAAATGCATCAAAAATACAGTCTTGGCACCTGGCGACTGTTTCAAACGGGGAACACTGGGCAGTGGAGAGTTGTATGCTTCCATACCAATTTTTATAATTGAAGCATTATCTGACTGACACGGGCCTTTTCTGAAGAAAACAAGAAGGAAGCATTTAGAGTCTTTGATGCTTGTAATTACTGCTACACCTCTATACTCGTAAATCTGATGTGAAGTTAAGATGATAGAAACCATCTGGAAGGCAAACTTTGTCCGGCACTTATTTCAATATCCAGACAGATTGTAAGATGAAACTTCGACCTGTTGAACGATATATTTTAATTTAGGCTTGAAACATTCTAAAGCCCTGATAATTCACTTTTTGTTTGAATAATATATAAAGAGGACATTATAGTAAAAAAAAAAAATTTAAATTATTTTTATGAATGTTGTACTTCTGCCAAGACTTTCAAAGTTTACCTGTGAATGACACTATTTTCTATTAACAATAATGTTACCAAGCAGCCTCATTTAAAGTAATTATTTATAACATCAAGCATTTCTGTTTAGTTTCTAAATGAGAGAGACTAAGAATGCATCTTTTATGGGGATGTGTTGAACATAATTATATGTAACTGTGTTGTCTTCTTGTTTCCAGAGAATTGGATGTCCATTCGCATGAAAAATATATTTCCAAGAAATTTAAATTTATGAGTAAAACATGTTTCTGTTTAGCCCTACATATCGTGACCTGAGAATAATGAGGTTGTACTCATCATGTTTTAGTGGCGAGTACAAACTTGTTACTCTTGGTCACATTATAGTAAACTTGTATAACTTGATATTGGTGTGAAATATCAAAATTAAAATGTTTATGGTTTAAATTCAAGAATGTGAACAAAATTTCTTGAAGTTTTCAGAAATAGATGCATTGTGGCCCAGCTTCACTTGAAAAAAATATGAAAGAGCAAAGATTTTTGTTAAAAAAGTTAAAGGATTTTTACACCATGTGCAGCTCTGTAGCATTTATGCCATGTCATTCGTGATAAATTTGTAATAAAATTTTATCATGGCCAAATGAAATTCTTCAGCCTTCAGTCTGTTTTGCCGTGTAGCCACTCCTTTGCTTCTGACTAATCTTCACTGATTGCTGTACACTGTGGTAAGATTCTGATTGATTCACAGTCTTGTGAGATACTATCTACTAAGATTCTGATTAATTCACATTCTACTAAGATTCTGATTGATTCACAATCTAATAAGATTCTGATTGATTCACAATCTACTAAGATTCTGACTCATTCACAGTCTACTAAGATTCTGACTGATTCACAGTCTAGTAAGATTCTGATTGAGACACAGTCTGGTAAGATTCTGATTGATTCACAGTCTAGCGTAAGTAAGATTCAGCTTTTCCATTTGACAATCTGCAGATAGCTCACTGATACTCTGGATGGGTAAGCTTTTTTTTTTTTTTTTTTCTATCAGAAAATACATAATATTATGTTAAAAAAGACAGTGGATTTTCTTTTGGGTTATAAATGCATTACATTTACCTGTTCAAAGGTATTACAGCATTAAAACCTAATCACAATTCTCAACAGAGATACCCAGAAGGGAGATGGGAGATGTCCAGTATTTTCTTTTCCCGAGCTCATGTATAACAGAAAATGAATGTGGTGCTGACGTCTGCCTGATTTCTGATTACTCGGAAAGAAGAAGATTCTCACGACCTGGGTGTGGCCGCAAGGAGGTCAAGGGTCAAAATACGTCGTTGTCACACGGACACAGTGACGAATATCAACATCATAGCCACGCCCGACTTCATGTCAGTGAATCGACAACTTAATTTGTTTGACACGACTTTTCATGCGCTGAAAGTCTTTTTTCTGTCGGTGAACCAAGATTTTCACTTTTTTCTTTTTAACATTACTAAACTGTAGGAGAGGTTTAAAAAAAAAATAATGATCCATCCTTTGACTAATATTTTCAAAGCAAGACCAATGACGATCACTTTGACACCTGTGGCCAATCATCAAATTCCGACAATTAAAACTTGTAGCAAGACGGAGACTTTAACACAGATTTAAGACATAATTTTCTTCTTTAAAAATCACATTTTTCAGTTTTGCTGAGAGCCCATGAGGAGCCGTTGCGCTAACATCGTCGTACAATACGCCAGTTAAGATTTAAGTAGTTGGTTTTTATTCGGCAGGTCAGAAAACAGCACCTTCAGAAAGGAGGAATTTAAACAGTCCTTTCAAATTCAAGCATAGACACTTTAGGCAAATGAGTGTAGCTGCAGACCCATTGGTATGAATTTGGGAACGCAACGGCTGCTTTCTTTCTTTCTTTCTTTCTATCATTCATTCATTCTTTCTTTCTTTCTTTTTCATCTTACAGCTTCTCGACGAATTTTTCCTTAAAGTTTGGTGTGGCGATGGTATCCTGGTAAATTTGTTACAAGCTTGATGTTGTTTTCGTGAGCGGATTTCTTTGTCGGTCCAGGGACGGTGTCCATAATTCTATTATGGATACTTGGCTGTAGAATTATACATATTGAAATTTCGGTGGCTGAAACATAATGTTACATGTAGGCTATGTGCACATGTGGGAACTCAGAATTAGTAAATTCTGGTGATTTGTCCAAGACGAAATGGCAGGGCATTACAGAGACCTCACTAATTTGCTCATTGAGAAGATTAAATTGAAATTTCCATTGTGAGTCTAAAACGTGTTCATCATCACGGTGAACTCTTCCCCATCCTCTGCATTTCACATACGTAGGAACTGAACATAGCATATTAGTTCTCAATTTAGTTGACACTTATATTTAGTTGACACGTTGAAAAAGAAATGGAACTAAAAACGATGGAACAAGACATTCATATTTACTGAAGGGAGCATTCTCTATTTCTTGTTTATGATAAGTAAGCACAGATGCACGTGTGAGTGCATAGGCTACATTATGTATAATTTTCTGTAAATATCTGTTATATTCGAAAAATATACATTAATTAAGCGGGGTCCGCTTTTAACGGAATCATGTTCTCTTCAAACATCAGTAGAAGTGTATTGTGTACATCAACAATATCGAAATTACCGATAATCATGTTATCAGAAGAAGGATTCGGAGCAACATTTCCGTTCATTTCCTGAGAAATCATCCAGATCGAAGTAGTTTGACACATTTCCCCACAAAATGTCACTTCCTGGTACGGTATTTACTCCTTCCATACAACTTTCCTCGTAATGAAAATAATTATATTAAATATATTAAAGTCTTGGCTGTTTTAGGTCAAGCGAGAACAGGCTTGATCATGTGGACAGGAGGTGTTGTCGGTGAACCTAATATTGCTGTTTTGCAAACCCCGTTCTTTGGATTTAAATTTAAAAAGAAACACAAACTGGGACATTGCAAATCATTTACGCAGAATGCATTTTACCAGCTTATGTCTGGTCCCCAGTCTTTGCAGTTGGAAGTGGGTTAAAATTTGAGCCAATCATATTTCCGTCAATTCAGCAGCAAGAGCTATTGTATGTATCATTTGTATACGTGTGAGAAGTTTTCTACTGTAGGGGCCTATAGGCCCTAAGTGTCCGTTGTTATTGTAGATCTATATATATATGTATAAATTTCACAGTCATCAAAATCACATTGCTGGCCAAAATGAATATTGATGAGTATAAATATGTACAAAACACACCAAAAAGAAGGGGTGGTGTAGGGGGTGGGGGTAAGCAAAAATAAGGAATATCTGCAACCACAACTGTGATCAAAAGTGTCCAGCAAAAATGGCAGTTTATAGCTTTTAAAATTTTTTTTACGCTATTCAAATGCGTGACAGCGAGGAGAGAAACAGACTTAAATTAGTACTAATAGTGGACTCACACAGACAGTCCAATGACTTGCGTTTTCAGCTTCAATTTCACCGAAGTCAAGGGAAAGAAACAGTCGTTACCCAGTAAGGGGCCATCTGTCATTACGTCTGCTCGAGGGGGAAGGGTAGGGGGAGTGGCAGTTGCCCCCAACGTATGAAAGGTGTACATGGTAGCGGGGTAGGGGGAGGATCGCAGGAGAGCGTGGATATTCAATTACGGTAATGAATTTTAAGGTGGGTGGGTGGTCAAATAACTTGTCAATTTGCATAAAAAACCAACTGTTTCCAATGAATTAGTCAACACAATCCATATAGGCTATGGCTGTAAAACGTCAAGACCTGGGGATGGACATTTGACATTCTAATGACCGTACTTTCGCACGGGATGGAGGAGTTGAAGCCAAGGACGTAGGCCTATGTAGGCCTATAAAGGGGGGGGGGGGCGAAAAATCCCGCGCACTTCGTTGTAGATGGCCGCTAAGCCAGTCAGGACTCGAAATTATGCATGTCACCGCACGTCAGTGAACTATCAGTTTCAGACAAATTGGCAGTTAACCGAACAGTTTTTAGTGCGTCATTAGCTTCCTGATATTTTCTTTGAATATGTTGAATCTTTTTGGAACTGAAATTAATTTATGAGTGATTATGGATATCGAGAGTTAAAAGTTTAATTAAAGTGGCCAAAAGAAACTGATCAGGGAATGATTATTAATTTTTAAATTAAAACAACATAATAATGGACTATAATTGGGCCTACTGTAAATTGTTATTTTGAATCGGGTTATACACAGGCATAACAATGTTCAGTTGCTTTTCTGCTCCATTTTATTCATACTTGAGCTCTGAAAATAAAGATAATTTGGGCACTTCTGCGATTAATATGTCTGCGCCGTTTTTTTGTTGTCGTTTTTTAAATTTATTAGATCCTGCGTTTCAAAGCCAAGCAGCTTTCAGTAACGTCCTTGAGGTGTTACATAATGGTTACGACGATTGGGGCTATTTTTGTTGTTGTTCTTGTTGTTGATGAATAAAATTACGTGTAATTCGTTTTGTCAAGTTTTTGAATTGTGGTTTATTCTAAAAGCCCAATAATTTTGTGTTATGTTTTTTCCTGTGTTGATAGTTTTTGCAAAAATATTAAAACCGACAATTTATCCATTATTTATCCCATATTCTCAGTACCAAATGTAGGCCTAGACCCAATTGTAGTAGATAATACATCTGGATCTACATTTATAAACATTGCATACCAATTCCAGGAATCACACATAACGTAGGGCCTACCGTAGGCTATACAGATTTCTGAAGAATCTGGGCTAAGCATCATTTTGATGAGATCAGCTTTGCTAGCTCACTCTGTCACGAAATGGGAAGCAATAGTATGCATGGTTTGACATTGGACTATTAATATTCATGGTTAATAATAATTCTAACTATTCGGGGGAAAGAGATGGGGAGGAGAAATGGGGGGAACGTGCAACAACAAACAAACATACAAACCTGCAGGCATATCAATAACCTATTCATCTACAGACCAGGCAAAAAGGACAAGGAAGTCTGATACCGATCACCTGAGAGTTACAGAAATTGATAATTGACTGATCTGGCCTATGAGCTCCCCTCTGATCATGAAAGTATTCTTTAGGCCTTATATCATAGAAAAGCGAGAGGCTCGACCTGATTGTTGATAGTCTTTGTGAAAGTGCTACATACAATTCCACAATATGATATGCCGATTGAGTGTTAAATAAATCTGCGTATTATGATGGGTTTCATTTTAAGTAAATGTCGATTACTTTCCACAATTTATTTGTATATCGGCGAATTTATAAGATGTCTGTCAGAAGTAAATCAGTTTCAGATTCCCCCGTGACAAAGGCCCGGCGCCACGGCCTACCCGAAAAGGGTTAAGTTTCATCTGCCCACGTATACTTTCACTTTGGATCCGTCATAGGCGTACAAAATAATCATCAGTTGGGCCATAGACCAGAGTGAATTTATTTATTTATTTTGTAAAACCAAAGCCATGCACAGTCATTATAACACAGCTGTCCTATCAGATCTCTCATAAAAACAAAGTTTCTCATCCTGATCCACAAATATTTTTCTTGCTCTGCTCCCTTATGTTTTAACTTTTGCTAATCTTCACATGTTTGAGCATTATTAATTGATTAATGATATTATTATTGCAAAAGGAGTTCGATGCGTTGCACAGATTCGTTGCGAGAGTCAGGGTTGACTGCGAAACTGCTGCACTGTGATACACGTAATTTCAGTTTGCCCCATGCCTTGCCTTTTCCGAGAACCCCGGCTCTTCTTGTAAAATGGGATGGTCTACTTATAAGGGGCGAACGATCGCTGGCTGTTCAGTTACACTTCTACGTCTAGTGTGAACGACATCTAGCTCTTACTGGTACACATTAGTAAACCCAGCAAATTAACTGGCATATTTCATACTTGTGGACTGTTGTATCAACTTTTGATTGATCGAGATCGACTTTATTGATGGAATGACCGATTTATTAGATCTAGAATCTAGATCTACAGACGAGTGTGCTCACGGATAAGACCTAGACTCCAGATCTAATCTAGATTCTAGATCTAGCTAGGCCTACTTTACGCCCAGGCCTTCAGCGTTTTACTTCGCATTCAGAATTCAGGTATGTACGATAATTCGAATCAAAGCTAGACACCATAATACGTGTTGAAATGTCTCTTTACTTCATATAGATCTTGATATCTATGCTGTATGGCCCAATGGGGCCAGAAAGAACATTCAAAGGAGTCTTACCATGAAATTCTTTGTCTCTAGACCTACAGTCTTAGGCCTAGGGGCTAGGGGCTAGATCTATTCTAGATTTCTAGATCTTGGCTACTCATCACATTGTATTTCATCATTGAGAACAAACTGGTTAGACTAGATCTTGATCTAAATCTAGGCTTATTAATATTATAAACATCTATAAGTCGGAGATGAAACAAGAATCAAATATCATAACTTCATTTGCTAATGAAAAGTCATAATTTGAATGTGTAAAAATAGGCTTGTTGAATGTTGTAACATTCTGAGGCCAAATAATTATAGATCTAGATCTAACCAGTACAGGACACTAAACATCTTTTCAAAGTCCTTGTTCAAATTGTTTGTGGGAGAAATGGATCTTAGGATGGAAACTGGTGATGTACACAAAGATTTATCATTAAACAGCTTTACCATGAGAGTATTGGCGCCTAGTGTCCTCAAATTCCAAAATATAGGAATAGAAATAGAATCAATAGCCTACATTCTGGATGTTTTGACTATTGGCAAATAATTTAATACTTACTTTTACTGAGCCACAGCACTGTCGCTGTGTCAAAAATGTAAGATAAAAAATTGAAAGAAAATGTTTTTAGCCTGTATAAAAGACATTTTAAAACATTACTTTTGAGTTTTCCCAAATCAATATTAAACAAATGTATGCTATTACTAGTTTAATGCAGGGCTGAATGGGTCTAATATTTTTTCTTGTATTTTTAGTATTAAGTCCTAAGGTAGCATTTGACGTCCACTGCCTAAAAAGTTCTTTCCACTGTGTTCATTTTAAGATTGAGAAACAAGGAAGTTTGTTGTCCACTGAGTCAGTCTGTTGAGTTTTGAAACTGTACATTTCTCAGAATAGTGAGGGGAGGGGGCAGTCTTAGCGTACCTGATTTCCCCATGTGACAGTTCTGGACCGTTTAATTAAAAATATGCTGTGGAATGTTGGCATTATTAAATTCAAATTTGAACTGACAACCACTCAGTCCAGGCTGCCTTTCACTTAAAGTTGTTGTTGCTTTTTGCATTGTGTTTCATTCCGGAATATTATGTATGTCTAGTTTTCTTGTTTTTAATTTTCAGACAATGGTTCTCTTCTTTTTTTCCTTTCCACTTTATCCTTCTGTGATACGTGGAATTTAGGTCTAGTTTAACTTAAAGACCAGAAAATGTAGATGGCCTGAAATCAGTCTGAGTAGATTCTAGTGTGTGAACATGTGTATGTAAGATTAGGAGATTTAAAATATTCAGTGAAAAATGGACATTTATAGGCAGTTGATAACATGATTACTAGTACTTATCACATTCATATGAGGTTGTTTTAGGTTTTCAGGTCTAAATGTTAAAATAAATTACCATCTAGTTGTTTTGGTTTTTTTTTTTTGTGCTAAATTTTAAATTCAAAAAATGTTTTTCAGAAAGTGAAACACCTGACTGAGGAAGATAGTTCAGATGCCTCCATCCAGCTCTAGCCTGTCTAACCAACTGGAAGTTTCACCATCAGAGGATAGGGCCAAGGTCATTGCTGCAGAGAGGCAGGAGTATCACCAACGGGCTGGTCGGCCTGAAAGGCCTGACCCAGCTGTTGTTTGGCAACATTCACAACTTCAGTATATTGCTACTACATATGATCAGCTGATAAGTAGAAGCAAAGGGAATACGTGTAGAACTTCTTGGGCAAAACAATCGGAAAACTGCAAAGCAGACACAGCCTTTTCTCGTCCTTCTTCCTTCCACACTTTAAAAGTGGAAGATTCTGAATTCATGGATCAGATTTTGCCAAGTAAGTCACGTTGTTATCGGAACTCAAACCCACCAGATTTAAGGGTGAGTTCACAGCATCCAATGGAGCAGCGGGAGGACATTCTTCACATTGGGAGGGAGACTGAAGACAGCAACAATGATTCAGGATTTGGATCTGGGGGTTGGGGGCCTGCACCTGAACAGGTTGTTGACTGTGACAATGATTTTCAAAAACTTCAGAAAAATGAAGAGGGTCTTAAGGTTAGCTGCATTTATCACGCTGGAATTGACAGCCCGGGTGCCAAGCGGCTTCTCCGTAACCAACCCATTGGAACGTTTTTGATCAGAGACAGTTCAGACCCACGATTCTTGTATTCTTTAAGTATAGTGACAGAACATGGAGCAACTAGTGTGCGTATCTTCTACAGAAATGGTTTATTTCAGTTTGACAGTGATGAACGAATTCGAAATAAATTGCCACAGTTTGATAGCGTGCTCTCTCTGGTGGACTTTCATGTCATGATCACACAAGGTGGTGGCAACAAATCATGGCGGTGGGAGGAGACATCAGGCAATAGAAATATGAGAGTGATGTTGGTAAAGCCTCTCAGGAGTTCTGTGCCATCTCTAGCACATTTGGCAAGGGTAAAGATCAATCAGTGCCTTGATAATTTGCATTTTCCAGAGCTCTCTGTAGATAAATTACCTTTAATCCCAGTAGCGTGTAAGACGTATTTAAAGGAATACCCTTATCGCCTATGATGTTGGTCTTTCCTAGGTGAATCATATGGTTCTTCCTCCTGTTAAAACTGGGATCTGTCTCACTGTTTCCTCAGGACACTGACCATTTACTGGTCAAAGAAGTTGTGATAAAAAAAAGATCAATCATTCCCAGTGAGATGTTTTTTAAGCTTCAGAGTGTGGTTTCTTTTTAAGCTGTATGTTTTTACATGCAGAAAGCAGACAAAATCAGAGTCCGCTTTGAAATTGTGAGAAATCACCAGAAAGCTTATTAATAGGGACAGTATTGCATTCCTGCTGTTATGCAATAGGGAAGATGGCCTCTTCAGGTCACGTGCCCTCTATGCTGTAACCCAGCCTAATGAAAAAGTATGCACATGCTAGGCGAAAGCTTTGGAGATCAGTGATCGTTGGCACAAAAGATCATGCGGTCTTTGGCACCGTTTCCCAAGGTGCCACACAGATCTTAGATACTAGCTTGCTATGTCACCACATCATTGGTTGTTCTGGAATGGATTTTTGATAGTACAGAGTCACCCAATTTTGAACGGAGTCATTTAATTTATTATTAATTTATTTGCACACTGCAATAATTTACAGGATTATTCTCATTGCATTTTAACTTTTATAGTAAATATTTGGAAAAGTAAAGTCTCTGTGAATCGATTGATTTCGTCCTAATGTAGAGTAAAGAAAAGTAAAGTCTCACAAGCTGCACTTCAGTGACAAGGAGTGTTTCTAATTTACTGGGTTTTTGTTGTTGTTTCTCTTTATGGCCAGGCTATTTATTGTTATTATTATTTGATGAGGAATTCTTGGTTTGAATCATTTAGGAGGGTTACCTGTAGATTATATCTTTTTTAAAGTTGGAAGAGTTTTTCATTGTAATGAACTCTTTTGATCTTGCTCATTGTCAATTTGATTTTCTTAAAAGCACCGCAGTTTGTTTGTTTTAATTTCTTAGTCAAGACACTTCAGTGCAACAGTGCTTATATTATTGACATATATCATTTAAGTTGCTGTCCGTGAGGGTTCTGTCAGAAAAAAAGCAAGCGTTCTAAGATTTTATGTCTCATAATTTTGGGCCCAGTGGGGGAGAAAGGCAGAGATAAAGAACAGTCTATGGGCTTCATGAAGTCATATTTACTTGACTGTGTAAGTGTCAGTCATGTGGCTGACTCTCTTATATATATGTACCGTGATCTAATATCCATGCTACCTCAAAATGTGTGAATATACATTGTACCTGTATATTTAAGATAAAGAGTGTTTGAAGGATAATTTATTTCACTGTGCCAGTTCTTTACAGGAAATATGAAGGAGCTCACCGAAGAAAAGATATTTAATAATATTACTTAGTACTTCATGATGGACTATTATTTTTGTAAAGAAGTGACATAGTGCTGAGAGTGAGATGCTTGTGTATGGGTATACAGAAAGAACTACTGAACTAAAAATGTTGCAGTTGCTTTCTTTTCTTTTCATTGTGTTCATTCAGGGTTTAGCTGTGCTGGGAATAGTTGATGCCATTAAAGTCGGATCAGCCTGCATTTTATGACTAGATCTTTTCTTGATGTTGGTAATACACATTTTCATCAGTGAAAAGCAGCTTGTTTTTGAAAAAAAATGCTGATCTGAGAAACTAACTTTAGTTCTTACTTAACAAGGTTGTAGGGCAGACGTCTTTTTCTGAACTGTTCATTCATCTTGAAATTTTTCATTCTTTTGTGTGTGTCTGCATTCTTTAGTTTTTGGCACTCTATTCAACAGGTGAAAGCATAGCGTAGCCCAGATGTATTTCGGATACATAATAATTTTAATATGATCTATAATTTCTGGGAAGAGGAGATTAAGTTATGAAAATGATTTCGTAATTCATAATTTCTTTAAAGGATATTCAATAATTAAATTATCTGTCAAAGTTTTTATTTTTCCCATGGTGAAGTCAGTGTAGAACCAGTCTTTAACTTGACTCAAAAGTTCTCAGTAAACCTCATCCATTATTAGAAACCTGGGAGCTTATGAAATTTTATGTACTGTTCTATAATTTACCTATAAAGTTTCCTTAAAGGTAGAGAATATTGCAAAGCAGGCAAGGAGATCAAATTCATTTCAAGACATGAAAGAGATATACATGTAATTAATTCCTAGGCACATTCTCTTTTCCTTTTTCTAAGGGGCAACAGTTTGTCGGTGACAACGATGAAACAGATGTTAGACATAGATGTTTGTAAGTCCCGTAAATTGCGATTTTCTACTTAGGCCAGGCTATTATCGTTCAACTTCAAGGCAGCACGAAAGTCCATTTTGGATGCCCCTCCCCTTCCCCAATGTTTATTTTTTAAGTTGAATTATTTTGTTCAACGATCGCGCAGAGGATGGACACATGATGAATTTAAATAACGTCAAAAATTTGTAGTTGGAGCGGGTAGTTCATTAATTGTTAATCAGAAAATGACTTGTGGGTTTTCTTCCCCTTTCAATTGTCGCAGTTCGTCGTGTTATTGCCGACCGAAGTTGTGACCATCAAATTATTTTGTTGGCCCACGAAAGCCCCACCACAACAGCTTTCAGAACCTAGTTACACGTTTCACCGTGGGATTGCAGTGTACTAACTATGGCAGTAGCCTACAGCACGCGAGCGCAGCATCCTGCTCGTTTCTCAGAAACGTGCCAGCGTAGGTAGGGCACGCTACACTAAGTGTATGGTCTCGCCTCAGTGCGATAACGCTGGGGTCGGATTTTCCTTTCGTGTGACCCACACAAACTTGACTAAGTAAGTGCGTAGTTGACTGTTCAGCACAGAACAACCAACGACTTCGTGTCCTGGTTTCATTGAACTGAAACAAAGAATGAAGAAATGCATGTAAATTCTGCATTCTTTGACTGAAACCACACTTTTTCTGCCGCTGTTCCTCTCCTAAAATTTCTCAATATTTTCACAAGCTAGGGAAATGTAGGCCTATGCATTCGGGGTGTTTATTTTCACTAAATAGGAAGGGTTCGTGTTACTTTATGTGATAATATTGATAATATTAATAATAAAATAATAGTACGATCGTACGGATAATAAAAAAGGATATCAGTAATAACAATAATAATAATAATGGTAATAATAATAATATAATGTCTGTTTTCATTATACAGTGAAAATAGTCCCGACCTAATAATATTTGAATACCATGTTTTGGGGATACAATGTATTCAGAGAATCTCTAACACACTATGAAATTCTTACGTAAAGTAACTTGATTAATGCAAGGACTGCTCTAATTAATTCAAGAAATATTTATAATGTTCATTGTCAAACACCTGGGATTATAGCTGGACGAGAACCTATATTTAGGTGTAAACCTTCATTTACTAGCATTAGATACACATATTTTATGGCTAGCTTTGCTTATACCCACAGTGCATTAAGCAGCACATTAATTACCAAATATTATATATTATTTCTGGTCTCTGTTCATTGGATAGGAATCGAATTCCATACTCTCTGCCCCTCTTATTTTTATATAAAAAGGCTGTTTGTGAAACATTTCCGAAATCTTATTACAGCCAAAAATCCAGGGAGAATAATTAATAACGTGTAATGTTTGATGGATTGCTCTGTGCAGTTGTTATCCCTACCAAAGATTGTGGTGTAAAACGGTCTGTTTGAGGAAATACTGTTACTCGGTGTTTAGTGTTGATAAAAAAAAGTTAGCTTATTTGGTTATTAGTTCACAGCTTGTCACTGTCTTAGGTTCTCCTAGTCACATTTCTGTTCAGAAATAAAGATCATATGTGTATGTGTTAAATTTTTTGTCTTAGGCCTATAATTCATGTTTTCGTTCAGAAGTCCATCACTAGGTTGATAATGGAGAGTATGAACAAATGCCCTGTGATATTGTCTGATAAATTATCACTTTATGGAACAGTGAGGGTAACCATAGCATTGGGTGCTGGTTATTTAGTTTCGTTGACTGTGATTTTTTCAAGAAGACTATAATATCCTCATCAATTTGTGACAAAGGTTAAATAAAATGTGATTGGTCAGAGACAGATATTATACGGGAATCACGTCTCCCCTTTCTTTGTACGTGCAACGGGTGCAGTGCATTCCAAATTCCAGGAATTGTAACGAGCTATCATGAAGTAGACCATTCGTCGCAACAAACCTGCTGTGGGAGACATGCCACTAGACACGAAATGAATCATTTTGATTGAAGATCACGTTGGTTACTGTCCGATAGCTCTCATCGCCTCCCACCACCCACCCCACCCCCTTAAATATTTAGTATTTTATGTACTCATGTTTTATCACGCAAAGCGTGTACTGACATGTAAACAAACTCACCAGGCGACGAAAACATAATTATGTGCACAACCTAGTAGGAATCCTCCCACATAATCAATCAAGCCTCACTTAGTTCTACACGGCTGCCACCAACATTGAACGAACTGCACCCCCGCTAATAAAACACTTTTGCTATTTGCACTGTGCGTCTTCTCCAGTTGTCAAGTGAATTTTTAGGAAATTAGACCACTTGTGGATTTGTAAAGATGCCTAACAATAGATTTAGCATTAATTATGTAAACTGATTTAACTTTTGTACTTTTTAATAATTTCGTGTTTTTGTTAAACATATTTTACTCTTACCTTGTTATTATAAATATTTTCTTGAATTTGTTATTTTGGTGGCAAAAAGAGGGTGACATGATGTCTTGGATTTAATAATTGTCTGCAAGATGTCATATTAATAAATTTATTTTTTAAAAATTTTATAGAGCAATGGTTTTTATCAATTTTCTTTTAATCCTATGTCATATGACTACATACACAGATTATTTTTGTTGTTGTTGCAGTTTGGAAGCGTTGTTGTTGTTGTTTGCTGCAGTTGTTGTTATTGGTACCACTCCTTCCTTTCCTTCACATCTTTCATCTGACCTTACAAAAAGGAATTTAAGCAAATTGTCATTAACACTGACAATTCTCAGATTCTTCACTATCCAGTTTTTTTTTTTATTTCTCAAAACTGGGGTCTATTTTGATGTCCCACTTTGATTTGGCTCATTGGGAACGTTTTATTAAATTTTTATTATCATTAATTGTTTGTTGGCAGTCAGTTGGAAAAACAGGGTCATGTCATTGCATCATCGGATTTTTCATATTGACAGTAACAACACAGAGTATTTCACAATAGCCGCCGTGGGTAAATACCGTGGTGTGGGCCATTCTTAGCTGTACATCCTGTATTGAGAAACTTCGGCTCGTCGTTTCCGCTAGACTGGACAACACTCTGTGTCAGTAGAGTGAGGAAAAGGGAGCGCGGGAATGGAAACAAAAACAATCACAGGGTCAAATTTCAAACTTGGGAGAAATACACGTATGATGATTAACTGCTGTCGTTAATTAACTTTGTTGAGGAAATTTCCGTTGATTTAGTTTTAGCTTTCTGCTGAAGGCTTGAGGCCACAATCCTACACCCATCCTGTCCCTTTTTTTTGTGGTATAGTATAGCTTCTACCACGTAGTTCTGCCACTAAACAGGATTTTGCGTTTTTTTCTTGAAGTCTTTTAGTTACTTGGCTTCCAAGAAAACAGATTAGATTGTGTTCTGCGCACAAAAATACCCCTGACCGTCATTATCATCATTGCCTTTCTCACCCTGGATCAGGGTATAGGCCACCAACAAACACTTTCCATCCCTCTCTATCATGGGCCAGCCTCTTTACATTATTCCAAGTCTTTCCGCTTCGTTGCACATCATTTTCTCTGGCTCTTCTCCACGTTCCGCGCGGCCTTCCTCTTGATCTCTTGCCCTGGGGATTCCAATCCAATACCTTCTTCGTGATGCTGTTTCCTGGCCTCCTGAGAGTGTGGCCGATCCATCTCCATCGCCTCCTACCAATTTCCTCTCTGACTGGGCTCTGTCTTGTTCTTTTCCATACAATTTCATTGCTGACCTTGTCTGTCCATCTGATCTTAAGTAGCTTCCTCAAACATCTGTTGATGAAAACTTGGATTCTCTTTATGCAGGCCTGAGACGCATTCCAAGTCTCACATCCATACAACAGGACTGACTTCACGTTCGAGTTGAATATCCTCAGCTTTGTTTTTAGAGATATATCCTTGGTTCTCCAAATCTTGCTTAAGGACGTGAAAGCTGCCTGTGCCTTTCCAATTCGTGCTTTGACTTCTGCCTCTGTTCCTCCCTTATTGTCAATGATACTACCAAGATAGCAGAAGGACTCTACATCTTCCAGTGGTTGATCTCCTACTCTGACTTGTGCGCTTGGGAGTGCAACAATTTTTAGGACCTTCGACTTCGCAGGATGTATCCTCAATCCAATAGATTCTGAAATTTTGTTTAGAGCTGTAGTCTTTGCTTGCATCTGGTCGTGTGTGTGCGACAATAGTGCCAAGTCATCTGCAAAATCTAGATCGTCCAGCTGTGTCCATGGGGTCCATTGTATGCCATTTCTTCCTCCACTGGTGGTTTCTTTCATAAGCCAATCAATCACCAGGACAAACAGAAATGGGGACAGCAAACAACCCTGCCTAACACCAGTCTTGATATCAAAGCTGTCAGTAAGCTCGCCATCGTGTACGACTCTGCAACTTGTCCCGTCGTACATGCTCTTGATAAGGTTCACCATCTTCTCTGGGATTCCATAATGTCTCAATATTCTCCACAGTGTTTCTCTATCGATGCTATCAAAGGCCGTCTCGTAGTCAAGGAAGTTCACTATCAGTTGGGAGTTCCACTCTAGCGACTGCTCTACTATGATTCTCAGCGTGGCGATCTGGTCGGTGGTTGATCGGTTACTCCTGAAACCAGCTTGCTCCTCACGAAGTTTTGGGTCTGTTGCATTCTGTATTCGCTTGAGAAGAATCCGATTGAAAACATTTCCTGGGATGGAGAGAAGTGTGATTCCTCTGTAGTTACTACAATTGCTGAGGTCCCCTTTTTTTGGAAGCTTCACGAGGTGTCCTTCCTTCCAGTCCTTTGGAAACTTGCCTCCGATCCAAATCCTCGAGAATAGTGAGTGCAGACCCTCTGCAGCCCCAGCAGCATCTGCCTTCAGCGCCGCTGGTGGGATCTGATCTGGTCCAGCTGCCTTGCCTCGATTTAACTGCTTTATGGCACCATTAATCTCTGCTTTAGTCGGAGGGTCGCAACTGATCGGTAAATCATTTCTTGCGGGTAGAATGTCGGGTGGGTTGCTTGGTGGAGGTCTGTTCAAGAGGCTGTTAAAATGTTCTATCCATCTTTTTGCCTGAGCTTCCTTTCCAAAAATAGCCTTCCTGTTGTAATCCTTGACAGGAACTTCAGGTTTTCCATATTTTCCAGCAAGAGTCTTTGTAGTCTGGTAGAGGATCCTCATGTGTCCTCCTGTTGCTGCCTTCTCTGCTTTCTCTGCTAACATTCCTATGAACTCCTCTTTGTCTTTTTTAATTGATTTTTTGACCTCTTTAGCTGTTGCCCGGTACTCTTCCTGGTTACCAACTCTTGAGCTTCTTGTACGACTTGCATTTACCTGTTCTTTTAGGTCTCTTCTTATCCTTATCAAGTCCAGTGATTTTTGACTGATCCATTCCTTGTGTTCCACTTTCTTTTCCCCAAGAACATCCTGACATGTCGATGTAAATACTCCTTTTACCTTAGCCCAGTGAGTCTCCAAATCTACTGTCTCTTCGAGGTCAACAAGGGGTTTGAATCTATTCCTCAGCGTCAGCTGGAACTCTTCCTTCTTGTCTCCATCCAAAAGGCTCACTTGAAACTTTCTTCTCTTTGTTCCTGCTCTGGTACCTTGTTTCTTGAGGCGGAGTTTGAGTCTTGCCAGCAGCATGTGATGGTCAGATCCAACATCAGCTCCTCTCTGTACTATGACATCCTCCAGTGAGCGTCTGAAACGTCGGGTGATGCAGAAGTGGTCAATCTGGTTTTCAGTTACTCCATCCGGTGAAATCCAAGTGGCCTTATGGATCCTCTTGTGTGGGAATACTGAACCTCCAATCACATAGCTGTTAAATGCGCAGAAACTTGCAAACCGCTCTCCATTCTCATTCATTTGTCCCAAATCATTGCACCCCATAATGTCCTCATACCCTGTATTGTCCTGTCCTATCTTGGCATTGGCGTCTCCCATTATAATGTTCACATCTTTTCTTGGCAATGTGTCAACTATTTCCTGAAGCTGGTTGTAGAAATCGTCCTTGTCCTCATCGGTTGCTTCATTTGTTGGGGCGTATATCTGCACAATGTTCATGTTGATGTTCTTGTTCTTAGTAGTAAATGATGCCAATATAATTCTCCTTCCGTAGGGTTCCCATCCCCTCAGTGACCTCTGGGCGTGCTTGCTCAAGATGATCGCTACTCCTTCTGTATGCTTTTTGTCCTCCCTTCCAGAATACAAAATCTTTTCCCCAGAATTAAGTTGTTTCAGTCCGGACTGTATCCAGCGGGTCTCGCTAACTCCAAGTATGTGCAGTCTGTATCGCCTCATCTCCATTGTAACCTGGGCACTCTTTCCTGCTTCATACATGGAGCGGACATTCCACGACGCAATCCGGAGTGACTTGTTTGATGAAGGAGCAGTCAGGCCAGTGGAGTACTTTCGGCTTTGTCCATTGTCCTTCATTGAATCTACAGGTGCAGATGCTCCCCCTTCTCCCAAGATAAAAGACTGATTTAAAGTATTTGCTTGTGTTTCTGTAACTGGTTTATTTTTACAGGGTGGGTAGTTGGCCCACCGCCAACTGGCTCTTCTCGGGAGACCAGGACCTTTGCACCTTTAGTCGCCTCTTACGACACGCAGTATCACGTCAGATGTATTCTTTGCTGTCCCTCTTCTGCAAGAGGGCCCCGCATCTGCACGGGCGACCCCTGGCCGTACGTGATGCACTTGTCATGTACTGCACGTAGGCCACTTTTAATCCATTCTTGTGTTAGATAATTCATTGTATGTAATTGATGGTACCAAAATCTTGTACAGGTATCGGTTGTTGTTTTTTAAATTTCTTTTGCATTTAATTCGTTGTCAGAGATTTAGACTTTTTTTTTTTTTAAACTGCTGTACATAAATGTATACATGTAGTGGTCCGTGTGTTTTGAATAAGTCACCGTAAGCTTATGGGCGTTATAGCCTTGATTCCCACTATGGTATACATGTAATTCGTTTATAGTCCCAATGAATGCCTTGGTAATCATTTTATTCTTTGCTTTTCTTAATTTTTCATGTTTTTGCTTGTGTTTGTTTTGTTGTAAACGTCAAGTAGAACAGTCTGGACGAGTTTCAAGGATCTTGAACATGCCAATAGAAATGACGGCCGTAATTTTACGAATCAGATTAATTGCTTTTACTTCTGTCAAACAAACCATGCAATTCTACCAAGGCTAACTTAGTTTTGAGGTCTTTATTTTAGGAGGTTCGCTGCCCTTGGCATTTACACCTCACTTTACTTGTTTTATTATTTCTTGTTCTGGCGGGGGAGATGATATGGATAAATTTTAATCTATTAATTTCAATTTTGCCCGGGCAGCGGCCTTTCGGCCTGCTCTTTACGATTTCCAACTGCCAAGGTATCTTTAACGTGCACACGGGCCCTCCGAATTTTTTCGTCCTTATCCGAGAAGACTAGGTACTCGATCCTACCCCCCCCCCCCCCCAATAGGACCAGGGACTTGAAAATATGAGAAAAATCCAATTTCCAAGAACTACTCGATCCTACCCCCCAATAGGACCAGGGACTTGAAAACACGAGAAAAATCCAATTTCCAACATGCCTGCACTGCCCGGGTTTAGAACCCGGGACCCTTGGCATGAGAGGCGAGCACCTTGCCTCTAGACCACCTTGTCCACCTTGCAGAGTTCTACAAACCAAGGCTAACTTGATTTTTGAGGGGTATTTATCGCCTTTCGTTTCTCGACTGTTGTCATATAATTATGAATTCATTTTGGGATAAATAACGAACTGTTTACAGTTTTATTGATGGGTTTCCTATAAGTTTGAGATATCTCTCTCTCTCTCTCTCTCTCTCTCTCTCTCTCTCTCTCTCTCTCTCTCTCTCTCTCTCTCTCTCTCTCTCTCTCTCTCTCTCTCTCTTTCTCTCTCTCTCTGTAATAAATTTATAGTTTTGTTTTGTTGCACATTGCGAAACTGAAGTGCAGAAACATTTTAAATAAACGAATTTTTAGTAATAATTTTGAATGGCCGGTCTACAGGGCATGGCTTTAAATCTTACTGTACACTCCCTACTATTGTCAACCAGTACCGAAATCTAACTTATCAAACAAATGCGCGTTAAAAATTTTCTGTTCAGTAAAAGCTGTGTACCTAATCCCTGCATTATGAAAGTCGGTCACAGTGCCACTGCGCATGCGGCAGATTTCTGGGAAAATCGTATTATTAAGTGGGGTTTCCACGAACAGTGTAAAGGCCAGAGTACAGTTGTACACACAGATAAATAGTTTCTGTTTAGTTGCTACTTACGTTCACCATTTTTATGATGAGGCTTCACATGGGATCAGTTTGCACTGCCCGACACCATATTAAATGATTATCTTAAATGTCAGTTTCTAAAGGCAGGGCCGGGATCGGACCAGAACAGCGAGAAGGGACGGAGACGCTTACAAAGTTATTTTCATGACATGGAAAACGTTCAAACTCTGGAGTAAATGTGTATGACTCACGCTGTTGCAGATCTATCTCTTGCCTACTTTTCTTCGCATAGCTGCCCTACTCACCTGTCCCCCGAGCATACAATCTTGCCTAAACATTGACATGACAAACGCATCTGTAAAACTGTTCAACATTCAGTGTATATGGTTACAAGAGGGAGTGAGACTGAAGCAAAATTAACCGCGAGAAGATAATCGATATCGATGAAGTCAGCCAGGTCCAGTAAATCAAACATGTGGCAAAAAGAAAAGGTTGTAGACTGCAGAGCCTGGCGTAAGAAATAATACAGAAACGGCATGGTAAAACACAAGAAAAGAAAGACAAAACAAACGGTCGGTCAAAAAGACCTTCGCCAGGCAAAAAATTGAAATAGTATGACGGCAAATTTAAGTAAATAGAGAAATAGTTAAATTCACAAAAATGCGGACACTTATCGTACCGAGTTCCAAACTAGACAACAGACTGTCCGTCTGAATGTGGTGGTTCGGCTACGATTCAGCTAAGAACTTAAACCGCAGCCCAGTGGCAGCTGCAGCTAGTTTTGTGTCCTATGGTACATCTACATCATTTTTTCGTCCTTTCTTTCTTTCTTTATTGGTCCTATTGTAATGTAGAGCACAGTGTGGACGGACACCTGAAATGCCGTCTACCAAAATGGAGGGAAGACCCACTGTTCAGGTAGTATGCGCGACAAAAGATTGTATCTTCTGGGCATTCTCGGCTTCATTCTGCAACATAATCATTAGCCTATTCTCTGTGGCCTGAAGAAGATAGACTTCTAGAGACCGAAACTTTTATGATCTTCACTTGACTGCAACTTTACGTTTTCTTGTGTTCGTTCACCATCGTAGGGCTCCGTTTTGTTGGTGTTTTTTTTTCTTCTTTGCCTCTCTGTAAGTGTAACACAACAAAGCACAGCATGGCCGCAATGGACGGACAACTGAAATGCCATCTTGCAAATTTTACTAGATGCCAGCAGCTATGGCACGGAGGCTCGCTGTTCAGAGAAGCATGCAGATGACTGAAAATATGAGCGGCGGCAGATTGTTCCTGGACTTTCTGGACTCCATGGTCTGCAACATAACCGCTAGGCTGTTCTCTGTGGTACTCTCGTAGGTAATCACGGTGAGTCAGTTCAGCATTGTCGTTCATTTTCAGTATTTCACGGCGTAGACCAGTGTTTCTCAAGGTGGGGCATGGCAATACATGTATATTGGTGAGCGTGCGACTTCAGAATGGGGCGAAGGGATATAATATAATACACTGATTACTAACCTTGTCCAATCATCGTGGGGCGAACGTTTTGAGGGGAAAGTGAAGTGGGGCATGGGACAAAAAAGCTGAGAAACTTTGGTGTACAGTGTGGCTCACCCAAGATACACTGTATAAACCAATAGGCCTACGTCAAAATATGCTTAGAAAGAAAGCTAAAAATAATTAAATAATAATAACTAGATGACGCATCGGGCATTGCCCGGAATAAACAATCACGTGCTCTCTCTCTCTCTCTCTCTCTCACTCACACACACACACACACACACACAATAAAAGTAGTAATCTGCAGTCCTGCTCCAGAACTCATGCGCGCCAGGACACTGCGCACCAAGCTTGATATGGTTACTTTTTATGACATGCACAGTACAATAACAGAATGGAGCCAAGATGTAAAATGAAACAAACATGCAAAAATACAGATATTACATAGCAATAAACATTGTTACTTTTTAAAAATACATGCTTGAAGTAAACAACTTTTAATTATAGCTATCATCTTCCTTATCTCAATTGCCACCTTCCTGCCAAATTTAAGGCCTGAAGAGTGTATAGTTTGGTCAGTTAGTCATGCCAAAGGTTGCAAGTTACTGAAATATATAATAGATAAATAAATGTTTGTGGGGTCTCAGAAATCAGTATGAAATATTAAATGAAATCATCTGTCGCTAGTGATCATCTAATTTTTCCTGATCTAAAAGGATGTTCAATAAATATCGGCTTTTCTTCAGGCCAGCGCGGTTAATATTGATAAGAGTTGCCACAAAGGTGCCTTTAGGACTAGGGTCAGCAAATCGGTCGATATCGGACCTCGTGAGTCGATGTGGCTATCCATGGGGTCGATAAATATCTGGGGGTAAAAAGGGAGTAAAAAAAAAAAAAATCGAAGTAACTGTTTAATGTTCTTTATCAATTTCTGTAAGTATTTTCTTAAAATATTTCTTATCAAGAATCAGTACTGAAGTAAAAGGGCGAAGGAGTTATTATCTTTAAAATTGAGAAGCTCATTATTGCTGACATTTATGCATAATTTATTTTACATGATGGAGGTCAACGAAGGGGTCAATGATCTAAAAAATTGGCCGTCCCCTGCAGTTTAGAAGACATGAATTTAGAGCAGAGTTCGGATTGAAAGAGTGATCTGTTCAGTTCCTTCGGTGTTTGCCTACATCCTTTTTTGTGTTTTTTTTCTTTTGTTTACTAATAGCCTATGAATCAAATCAGTCCACTGCAGAGTTCTATTCATTCATGAATGAAAACTGCATCGACTAACCGTGACAGTGCTAATGTACTGTTTGTGTATCCTTTATTGTATTCAGAATTCCGTGTATTTGACAACACTGAAGTCAAGTGGGCATAAGTAGGAATACTATGTAGTTCACATCCTATTCAGAGTTTTTCCCATGAATACTACAATACTGTGTGTGTCTGGGTGGGCGGGGAACAATAACTCATGGTTCAATTGTGTCTTCTCCTGATATTTAGATTTGCCCTGCCTCCCCCTTTCCGCTACCAAAAATATATAAAGAAAGAAATAAACAAATAAATAAATACATGTTAATGTTGTTTTAATTTGGATTTTTGTTTTTTGTTTTTGAAGGCACTACAATAGCTCCGTGAATCAAAGGCGAGTGGCCCATGATACTGTACGCTGTTTCGGCTGGATTAATTAATCTTCATGTTGAAAATGTGAATGATGAACAGGAATAATGATGACCACAAGATGGACGGAGAAAAAAAACAAAAGTTATAGGTAGAGTTAGGGAGGACATGAAAAGGGAGAAAAATGACGATAACAAATTTCAACACTGTTGACACGATGCAGTGGCCCAGTGGTTATGAGTAGTTCACCAGGCTGTGAAAGGTATTAGGTTCGCACCACTGTCGGGGTAAAGTAAACCGAACCTCTCAGGGTGTTTTCGAAGTGCTACCATGTTGAGGGCCAGATGGAGACTTAAGTCAATTCTCTGATATAATAATTATTCACATTACTTCGTTATGCTGAACGCGACTTAAAACTGAAACTCCAATAAAGCAAACACTAACACATGCCGAGGATACCAGTTATTGAGCAAGGACAAAAAAACCAGTCCTTCCTCTCTGTCTCTGTCTCTCCCTGAGTCTCTCTCTGTGTTTGTCTGTCTGTCTATCTCTCTCTGTCTGCCTGACACTTTCAGCTCTCTCTTTCTCTGTGTGCCTGCCTGTCTCTTTCTCTTTCCGTCTGTCTGTCTGTCTATCTCTCTGTTTGTCTGTCTGCCTGTCTCTCGTTTCCTGTCTGTCTCCCCCATTCTCTGTCTGTCTGTCTGTCTGTCGCGCTCTCTCTCTCTCTCTCTCTCTCTCTCTCTCTAATTTAATCTAGCGTTTCAGAAAATCCTTTAAGACGAACTCAAAACTTTAAAAAAAAAAAAACCGGATATGTTAAAACAGATCACCAAATTTCCTGATTCATTTTCATATTGTCCCGTTGTTTTATCTTCTGTGTCTTCGGTTAGTTTTAACGGAAACCAGACGTAAAGCAAAGTCGTTACAGGATCTCTATTCTCATCTGCATTACTCATTTGGAGATACTGTTATTATTGTATACATGATTGCTTTCACTGGGGTTTGTCTCAGGCGAAACAGTGTAGGCCTATGTATCTACAGTTTTAACAACTGCATCCTGTCTATGAATTAAGCACACTGGACTTATTCTGCAAACCCAAACAATAAGAGAGAGAGAGAGAGAGAAAGAGAGGGACAGACAGACAGACAGAGACAGACAGGCAGACAACATTCTTTATGGATCAATGAACCCCACCCGGCGAGGCATAACATATTGCTTTGTATCCGTAGTCAACTGTAGGAGTGTCTTTCATGAGTATGGTAAACAAGATCGCGTGTTACCTCCGATAACTATGCTTGATGCCCCGCCACACCTGATGCCTTTTTAGGTCATGTACACTTTCAGGCTTTCCCATTTACCTTTTTTTGGGATAATTGAAACAATCAAATTCAGATGTAATCAGGAGTATAAAAACTCATAGCCTTTCTGCTTCGGCATTGAAAGGGTTAAAGACAATATATAAATCCATACAAGAAAAGGCATTTTACATAATGTACTTATGTATCCACCAGGTCTTGCGAGATCTGTAACCGTTGTTTTTCACACCCCTACCCCCAGAGAATGTCGATCGATAGTAGCATAAAGATTTCTAGATCTTAGTCAAGCGGCTTGAAGGCCACTTGTCAAAAATTGTGGCACCCAATATATACGTATAAATGTTTACTTCAATACAGTTTTAAGTGAATATAATGGGCTCGCCGACGTATTGACTAGACCGGAAAAAAAGGTTCCGCCTTACAATTTTGTACTCTATTTAAGGACAAGGTCTGAACTGTTTTTCATAAATTCCAAGAATGACACTCAAAGACAGAAACAGAAACTCGCGACACAAATAGTGACAGTCTCGTGTTCGCTGTCACAAACATCACTTCACAGCCTTGGTCTCGGAACAAAGATTCACATCAGTATTTCAAGATTGTGAACTTTGAAAGAAAAAAATATGGGATGGGTGTATTTTGTTGTTTCTTTGTTTGTTTATTGTTGGGGTTTTTTTGGGGGGTGGGGGGGGGGGGGCAACACGCTGATTTGTTAAATCAGATACTAAACACATTTTGAAGTTTTGGGTTCTTGATCTGGTGAGGCAGTGGGATGAAATGTATGCCATTGAACTGACCGTCTAAATCAGCGGGTTTTTTTTTTTTTTCAGCCTTTTTTGTCCCACGCCCCATTTCAATTGTCCAAAAGAAGCGTGCGCCTAGCCCACCATGATCGGACAAAGTCACTGTACAGTATATATATATATATATATATTTATATCCCTGCTCCGTAATCTGAAGTCTCATGCCCTACCAAAATATTGCCATGCCCCACGTTGAGCAGCACTGGTGTAAATGGTACAAACTTTCTCTGGGCGAGGAAACAGCTGTTCTGTAATACTGTCTGTGGTAAGAATTTTTAGGGTTACTTGGCTACTTTTGGCAATAGTTCAACTACACATACGGTACATGACTCACTCACCACACAAGAGCACGTAGCCAAGAGGTTTGTAACTCCCGGCTCATGCCAAAGGTTGTGAACTCAGACATAACCATATATTTGTTTCGTTGTATTTTCTCAGTTCTCAAGCCCCTTGATGTAGCGATCGATCGGATTTAACTCCAAATTCTTCTTGGTTTAGAACGAAAATCAAAATCTGCAGTCTCGTCTATAGGTTGTGCTGACAAAACAAACAAACAATACATTGAAAATCGTACAGCTTAGGTGTCTGAAGTATATCGGGAATGCAACACGTGTGCGCGCGCATACACACGCACTCACGGACACATAAACACACATAAATACACGCACCTATTGTGAATCATTAACCAGCAATTACCAAATGGTTCGGGGAAGTGCAATGCCAACAAACCTTACCAACGGTTCCTATTGAATATATTATGACGTTCTCAAATCAGCAGAGATCCACATACCATGCACTGATATTGAAGAGTTTTACTTAATTTTCTAATTATCGTGTATATGATCCAGTCTTGAATTTATGTTTTGTTTTGTTTCTTCTAGTGACTGGAATAAAGCATGCTTTTAATTTCACATTTTACTTGTTTTTGCCATTTAGATAACTACAACTGGACAAAAGAGAAATACCACAACTCACAGCTGCAATGCACACATCAGTGGTGTTGTTCATTTGTATGGGTGGAGGTTGGGGGGGGGGGGTAGAGGGATGATAGATAATGAAAAACGTGTCCGAAGGCTTTATTAGAAGGACGTGGGCATCGGGTAAATATTAGAGAATGGTTACCGGTGATATGGGCACAAATATATTTGAATTGGTGGACATTCTCTCTGTTCAATATCGATTGCCCAATGGCTCAGTGACAGAGCACTCGCCTTGTCATCGAAATACCCTCGGTTCAATTTCAGACCGTTTATCATGATTCCACTTTGCCTTCCCAATTTTTTCTTTTAAACCATTTAACTTTTTCAGAGGTGTAACACTTCCATCTAACCATTGGCCATCTTAGTCCAGTGATTTCAGTCTTTCAATGCTTCGTTTTTACCTCTCCTATTTAGGAAAAAACAAAACAAAAAAACTAAAGATCCTTCGGTTTGGAGAAACAGCCTGACATGTCCTAGGGTCTACAAATCTATCCTGGTACAGTGAAACTCTCTGCTTGAAAAGGGTACGTTTGTCAAGACGGCAGAGATAAGCCTAAGTTAATTTATAATCGGGTTTAAGTGCTGGCAAACTGACCATTACAAGCCCTGCAACTTAACTAAGCTGATACTGAGGCCAAAAAATCTAACTCGACCTTGGACTTTGTTCTGCCGAGCTAAGCCAGTCGTGGATTGTGGGTGATGCAGTATGCCCGAGGCTTGGGCAAACTGCGCCTTTGTCCTGCAACTGTTTTTCTCAAACTTTTAAGTCTCAAGAAACGTTTAAAGTGATGCCTTTTCGGCAGAACCTTTATACTGCTGGTCTACTCTACAAAACTTTATACATATAGTTTGGACTAACAATGCAAGGGAAACCGGGGGTAAACACGAATTTGACAAATTTTGAGAAAATATTCAGGGGAAAAAGTTGTGTTGTTTTCAAACAAGACGAGTTTCATCTCAGTTCTTTATTTTGAATGTCGATGCCCAACTGCATTGGATTTAGGGAGATGAAACGTGTGAAAAGTTTCATTGCCATCACATTGTTATGGTGGCTCGCATAATCTCTCCCTGCGGCGAAAGGATAGTTATAATTTGACAGCTTTAGCTTTTTATTAAAGAAAAAAACAAAACTGAAAACAAAAAGGGATGCTATTAGTAGACAGCATTATCGTAATACCTCTGCAATGTTTCATCATTATTTCTAGCCAGCATAACAAAAATATGCCGACAATGGGGACGGATGCGAGAGCGCGGGTGGAAATGTCAAGAAGAAGAGGAATTGCGAACCGAGATAGAAAAAGGTGTCAGATGTCGTGGTTGCAGCTGAAGGGGGGCTCCCTTCACATACCTGCAGCTCTCTGTCCAGTAGACCCATGTTAAACATGCAACTGCTCGGGACACAACTGGGTCGCGCAAAACTGAAACCAAGCCATAAAATTCGTCGTTTCTGAGAAAAACCGCAGGTGAACTGTTATTTTTAACCCCCAGCTGGCTGCATAGGGCACATGAAAGTTGCTTTAGTTCACGACCTCAGCCTTGGGCCGGCCAGTAGGTCGGATCTTATCCGTTCAACAGTTCCAGAGGTGAAAGGTTGAAAAACCTTTGGTCGGCACGGGTTGATCCTTATGTAAAGGATTCGTGTACAACCCAGAGCACGTGTTGAAATGATCAAACTCGCCACCCTATATCAGCTGAATAGACATATTTGCCGCCACAGAACCACAAAAATCGGGTCATTCAAGAACGCTCTAACTTTGCCAAGGATTTTGAAAGTTCACCCAGATACCAACAGGTCTCCATCATGTATGAATTTGACAGCTTCCCATCAAAAGAAGGCTCAAGAACGATATGCACAAGGCCACACCAATTCATTACAGCCATTATCTAAGGCAACGTCTTTTTCTACCCTTTTTCACACCACCTGCAGTGGTAAGAACAATATGTGAATCATCTTAATGTTTCTCCACACGCAGGCACAAAAAGTCGGAAAGGGCAAGAGAAAACACACTCGCAGATGGAACATTTTTGAAGCTGGAGGTACCCTGACAGGGAAAAATCTGTTTATTAAATATTAGTTTTAGTTTTGGGTGACACAAAGCAAAGTAAAAAAAAAAAAAAAAACATTCCCCATCTTTCCAAATCTTCAATTTGGAAAAGTAACCTTCTGCAGGCCAGACGGGTGGCACCTGTAAAGTTTCAGGCAAATCCGTGCTGCATGAGAGGCCGTAGGTCTTGCTAAAAATCGTGTTTTATTTATAATACAGATGTGTAGCTCTGATGGGTAGAAGTAACATGTCTGTAGTTGTTGTTGCTGGTAGAAGTGGCGGTAATGTTGCTGCTGCGGAATGATGATAGTCGGTCATTTGGTGTTAAATTGTGCACAGTGGAACTCCTCACAACTTGAGTTCCAGATTATGTAGTCCAAATAACAGTAAACATGTGAGGTTTAGGAAATGCATTTTCTTTACTCAAAACAAACAGCTGTATTCTTGCCCCAGCTTCTATCAAATGACAGTCATAGGAAAGTACAGTTTCTTCAAGTCAGACTTGTTAGCGACAGAAGGCAGCAGATTTTTAAAGGCTGGATAATAATTTTAAATTTAACATGCCTTAAGAAAATAAATAAATAAATATGAGACCCATTCTCCGTTTACAGTGCTTCTTGTCGTCATGTTGCTAGTTGCCTAGGTCTTCCAGTGCGACCCTAGGCTATTTTCGTCTTATCTTTTTGTAACATATTTTGCCAGTTATCTTGGTCCATTTTAGCACTAAATCACACATGTAGGTTTGTTTTGTTTTGATTTTGTCTGTTTAACGCCAAACTGAGACAATTCTATGTTGTTGTTTTTTTTTTCCTTTGGGGGCGTACATAAAGTACGTATGTTCGATTCTGGCGATTTTCGACTGCCCCAAACCCCTCACTTGTACCCTTATCATAAGCTTGGCCCCTTTGCCCCTTGTGCGAGGGAATGTCCATTAAAATTTTGAATGTTTCATTCTATATGAGATTCTTAAACTTAAAGTAGCAGTTTCTTTCCACAGTTTTGATTGTTTCATTAGAAACATAACCTATATACTTAATGTTCACGTAATCCTGCATCTTATTTTGTAGAAAAAATAAAATAAAACTAAACTTTTTAATTCACTACCGTAACTCAAAAAGGGCAACTACGCCCCCTCCTCCCGTATGCTCCCGGCCCCTTCCGGACCCCTTTCTCTGGCGCCGAAGACCGGGCAATAGCAATGTTCTGTGATCATGTCCTTCTGCATTATTGATAAATTCAGCGCGAACTTAGGTCGTTGCCCTTATATTGCCAGCTAGGCTCGAGATAACGAGATGTCCTAGTTCAGCTGCTCAGAGATACAATCTGACCCAATACTTGTATTGTGAATTCCAAGAAATCACTGGATTCTTGGACACTCTCACGTATCTAGGTCTCTCTAAACTGAAACTGATGTACATTAGTTTGTCCAATGGAATGTCTATAAGCTTGTCCTTTTCTTTTAAAATGTTTGTTTTTATAAGGGAACGTAATACAACATAATTATTATGTTTAAAAGAACTGAACTCCTTTCTTTGCTTACCGCTTGCTTGGGCCTTCAACAAAGCGTAAATGCTTACACCAACATCAAATTTGTGTACATTAATGCAATGCTGGTAAACAATAAATGATATTAATCCCGACACTAGGAAACAGTCACAGGAACGACATCATGAACGTCTCAACTATACCGACGGAAAAGTTCAAGCATGATTTAAATAGGTAGAAGCAGGGGTAAAATACATAGGTAAATAACAACCCAGTAATATGAAATTAATATACTACCACTAGATTTGTTTGTAGAAAAGGTGGATTTGTATGCCGTGCAGATCTGATCCTCCTTCGATCATACTTATATAATTTAAACCTTTTGAAATTCCATTGACAGTGGTGGATGGAAAATTTGTTTCAAGTTTTAGATTGAAGTATCGAACTCTTAAAAAAAATAATTAATGGTCTATATATCGTGATACAAGCATTCATCTACCTGCAGGCAAGAAGAAATTTTTAGACGGTTTAGCATAAATAAAGAGGGTGTCTTGGTTCCAGTATCTGATCAAGAGATCGTATGGGAAATTATGCATTTTTTAAAGAAATCATTTTATTATCCATTGGGACCCGTGCTATGGAAGAGAGCAGAAAGTTTTGATGCACCGGTGAGATGTTTGCATTCATAAATTTTCGTCATCACTTGCAGTGAAATTTTAGTTCTCTATTTGGACACCATAAAGTGATTTTACCCCGCGCTTAGAGGGTTAAGAGGTATTGCTGTTCAGTGTTTGGCTTCCGGTTCGTAAAAATTGAATTTTTGCTGCATTAAAAAAAAAAAATAGGTTGAGTAAACTGTTGATGTTCTGTGTGTACAAGGAAGGCTGGGCGACTTGTTTCATTGGTGCGGTGGTTATTACGCAGCTTAATATGTTCGTAGACCGAATTACAGAATGCAGTGTGTCGTAGTAGGCTGTGATTAATAGTGGACATTTTGTCTATTGGCACTGGCAGAACTGGGACATCTTGCACTTAAAATGGCTCCATGAAAACATCAACATTTAGTTACCGATCCTTCTAGACAAACTCACACTGGGATCGTATACTCAAACTAAAGTAAATAAAATTTTGTTGCTGTGTTAGTGTGTGTGTGTGTTTATTTACACGCGTCTGTCTGTCTATCTGCATTTACGCGTGCTGATGTGGATGTACAGACAAGCGTTTAGATTGATGGACATTAGGTAGAGAATGAGCATTATCATGTGATCTGGTATGTAGATCAAATACAACATCAGTGCCCATAGCATTAGTAATGAATCGCTCGTGTTGAATTGTATTATTACTTTCCCCCTGATACCTCTATGTATTCCCAATGATGTACGTACAAATCTAACATTTAGGTGTTTTAGCTGGTACTACAAAATAAACGACTTATAGGACAGTATGTACTGCTTGCTCTAAATTTTATTTCTAGATTAGTAGGTGCCTTTACATGCGGCAGTTGACAACAGTAAACTTTGCTGACAGTTAGGTTATTCCCTTGAACTTTCAGAAAGGAGCCCCTGGAGACGCTGTGCTGTTAAGTACCTCCACCCCCACCCCCCCCCCCCCCACGGGGACTTCTTTATAAACGTCCCCAGCTGCCTCCATGAGATACAGATAATGATTTTTAAGGGGGGGGGGGGAGGATGCGACTTTATCTTGTTGACCTACAAAATTTCCCTGCACTGGTCTTTACTAGAAAAACTTGTTCTGCCACGGATTGTAGATGCCATCCAAGAATAGATAATATGACGCTGTTACAGCGGCGTAGCTCATGAAATCTCGGAGCTGAGGTGGGGTTACAGACGAAGCTCCAGATGGTAATCTTCGGAAGTATTTATCACTGTTTCAGCTTCCCCGAGACGTAAATGAGGCACACGGCAACAGAATAAGCTGTCACATTTGTTCTATCCTCGGTGTGGCCGGGGTTCTAGAAGCTGTTTGGAAGTTAAAGGCCGAAACATCTAATGAAAGAACCCACTCTTCCTCTGAAGATCGTCACCTGTCTCGCTCCACCTAACGAGTTTTTTTGTTCTTTTTTTTTTTTGTACCGGTGTAGCAGGCCAGATTATACCCCCGCCAGACTATACCCGGGGTTAAACTGGCCTAGTCCAGAATATACCCCGGGGTATACTTTGGGCTAGGCCAGACTATAACCCCCCCCCCCAGTCCAGATTATACCCCTACTTTTAAAAAAAGCAAACAAGCCAAGACCACAGTTTATTTCAACTGTAGTTTAAATTTTTCATTATCACTGTCATCAGGTACCATATTGAAGCATACATTCTTGACTGTTGTAAATTATGATGCATTAAAGAGAAAATAAACATGCGGTAAAAAGCATATACAAAAGGTTTGAAAATCCATTCAAATTGATATGATTAGACTTTTACACTAATTTTACTTGTGTCCGTTGGTATTATTATTGTTTCTTTTTTTTTTTTATAATTGGTTGACCATGAGATAAACATATATTGTATTTTTTTTGTTTGGCACCACTGACATATACTTAGTGGCAAGGTATGAACTAATTATAAGACTCATAAGTGTAAAGTTATCTGAATTTTATTTTAATTTTTGAAAATCAGAAATGTGCTTGATAAGTCAGAACAATTAGATCTACATAATATAAAGTAACAATAATGCAGAGAGAAAAGGCCGGGAAAGAACACACAGAGAAAACAACAACAACAACATTGTAATAACCCAACTACTGACAGATGGCGCAATTCCATCATCAAGCAGACCTTAAATACTTCACAGAAAACTAAATGCATACTAAAAATTTTTCACATCACGAACATAACCTATCCTGATCCACCTGAGACGTTACAGAATGCTAACCAGTAATAGACAGTAATAAAAATAAGAACCCGAAATCATCTTATTTACTCTTGAAAATAAAGAGAATATAATCAATATCAGAATCATCATCATCATCTTGGAATATTATTAAGATAATAGGGAATGTAAAAATGACCTACACATCATTCTAGAAATTGGGGGACAAGGTGGTCTAGAGGCAAGGTGCCCGCCTCTCATGCCAAGGGTCCCGGGTTCAAAACGCAGTGCAGGCATGTTGGAAATTGGGATTTTTCTCATATTTTCAAGTCCCTGATCCTATTGGAGGGTAGGATCGAGTACCTAGTCTTCTCGGATAAGGACAAAAAAATTCGGAGGGCCCGTGTGCACGTTGCGCACGTTAAAGATACCTTGGCAGTTGCAAATCGTAAAGAGCAGGCCGAACAGGCCGCTTCCCGGGCAAAATTAAAATTAATAGATTAAAATTTATCCATACCATCCCCCCACCAGCAACAACAAAGTTTATTATTCATTATTAAATAAATATTATTATTAATAAATATTCAAATATTATTTGAATTGTGAGTTGTGAACTGTTGTGAGTTGTAAACTGCGCCTAACAGGCTGCGTTACAATTTGCTCTGAGATAGAGAGAGGTAGAGAGAGTGAGCGAGACAGGGAGAGAGAAAGAAGCTGTATAGTGTGTTGAGCGCTTCTCTTGCGCTCCATTCTGCTCTGTGGTTGCCATGTTGTTTCTGTAAAGCGCATAGAGCATTTTAAATGGATATGCGCTATATAAATGCCATCTATTATTATTATTATTATTATCTATAAGCAGCAATGTGTGTGTACCAAGTACATGTATATGTAAAAAATGTGTTAAATCTTTTCACCTATTCAAGTAGAACTGAACAGAATGCTTTAGTAAAGTGGCTTTGATCGTCGTGGAAACTGACAGATTAAATCCACTGAGACAACAGTGCATTGTAGAAAGTAATTACAGTATGTCACGGTAAAAATTTGATGGATCATTTTCCGTTAATATTTCTTGTTAGTAAATTCTTTGATAGCTTATTTGTAGAAAGGTATACATTTCATGTAGCTGATGGTTTAAGGCACTGGATTAGTTTGCAGAGCATTTGAAGGATTGCAATTATGTGTTATAGTGAAAAAAGGCATGTCACTTGTGGGTAAAATTTTATAAACTTAATGTTGTATCCTTGAATATTTTGCCTGAATATGGGAGTACAATCTGGACTGGTGGAAGATAGTTTGGCCTAAACACCACAGTTTATTTCAATCATAGTTTAATTCATTTTTTTTATCACTGTCAACGGGCACCATAGTAATACATACATACAGGCATTCTAGACTTCCATATAGTAAATCATAATACAATTCAGAGGAAAAAACATGAATTATTATGTATTGATATGCTATCGCTATGGGGTGAATATCCATTCAAACTGATATATTCAACTTTAACCGTCATTTCATTTACGTTCGTTGTCAAGTTGCAGTTGTTTTTATAGTTGGTTGCCCATGAGTAAAATTTGCATTGTATTGTTTGTTTGGCACTGACATACACTTAGTCGCAATGGATGAAATAATTAACACACTCATAAAAATTAAGTAATTTTAGAGTAGTTTTGTGTGCGAATACACAGTTGTTAAATCCTCTGGCAAGGGTCGTGTCAAGCTTAGGAAGGTAAAGACGGACAAAGTCTTTTTTTTTTAAATTATTATTTCACTCCCAAGTGACAAACCCTTATTCACAATAACATGTAAGTTCAATCTTTCAAATGCTTTGCAATCTAATCAGTGTTTTAAACCATAAGGTACATGAAATGTATATCTTTCTACAAATAAGCTATCAAAGAATAATATTCACTAACAACAAATTCTGTTACTGCAACATGATCCATCGAATTTTGCCTTAACATGCTATAGATCTTACTTTTTACAATGCACTACTTTGGTCTCAGTGGACTTACTCTGTCGGTCTACTCAACTGTCAAGACTATTTCACTAAAGCTTTCTGTCCAGTTCTACATGAATAGTTGAAAAGATTTAACCCATTTCATATACATGTACGTAGGTGATACACACACATATTGCTGCCGTTTCTACACTCCCTCTTATATCTTTGTATTATTCCAAGGTGATGATGATGATTCTTATATTTATATTTCTCTTTATTTTCAAGAGTAAATAAGATGATTTCGTGTTCTTATTGTTATTAATGTATATTACTGGCTAGCATTCTGTAACATTTCAAGTGGATCTGGACAGGTGGAATTCATCAGGGGAAAAAATTTAGTGCCTAATTAGTTTTATGTGAAGTGGATGATGGACTTGCACCATCTGTCAGTGTCAGATGGGTTACTAATTATGTTTTTTATTATTTTTTTCCTATGTGTGTTGTTTTCCGGCCTTTTCTCTCTGCATGGTTGTAACAAAAAATACAATGCATGTTTTACTCATGGCCAACCAATTATCAAAATAATAATAATAATCATGATATCAACAGACATGAGTGAAATTAATGCTGAAGACTGATCATATCAGTTTGAATGGATACTCAACCCTTCTGTATATCAATGCATTTTAATGCATGTTTGTTTCCTCTAAAATGTATCATGATTAACAGGAGTCATGAATGTATGTATGTACACCAATTTAAACAAAGGCTGAAATAAATTGTCATTATTATTTCCTCTAAATTGTATTATGATTTATGGGTGTCAAGAATGTGTTCATGTATGGATTAATATGATATCTGATGACAGTGATAAAGAACAGGCTGAAATAAACTGTGGTCTTGACTTGTTTTCAAAAAAAAATATAGGGGGTATAATCTGGACTGGGGGGGGGGGGGGGTATAGTCTGGCCTAGCCAAAAGTGTACCCCGGGGTATAAACTGGCCTAGCCCAGAATATACCCCGGGGTATCCGGGGTATATTCTGGGCTAGGCCAGTTTAACCCCGGGTATAGTCTGGGCGGGGGTTATATTTTGGCCTGTTACATCGGCATATGGTTGCTCGTGGCTGTTTAGCAGTACAAGACAGCTTAACTTAAGTTAGGTGGAAATCGCCTTTTGTTGTTGTTGTCGATTGATCTACTTGTGCCTTTAGCTGGTAAAGCATCATTAGATCTAAACACCAAACCTCTCACATAACTTGGAACACAGAGCAACAGCGCTAAATTAAATTTCTTCGATTTGTTTCAGGTGCCTATCTGCTGTTCACTGTGACTTCCTTTCGAAGAACTGTTTACGTCCCTGATACCTTTCTATGTGTGCGACAAGGAAGATAACTAGCACCGGCAGGCTTCAGCCACATTGTACTGTGTATTGGGTTTACAGTGAATGCTAACTTGGAACCACAACTGCAGCTTATCTGTTCACACATGTCCACATGTTTGTGAAAAGCTGTCTTTATAAGTTTACACGAATATTAATTCACACAGGATCTTTTGTGAACTCTGAGGCAGACAAGAAAAAACATGCTCTTTGTATTGTTGTTGTTGTTCTCTGATATTGTTGTTGTTGTTGTTGTTGTTTATGTCTTGGGCCTGCTTTTTCGTAAATGTCTTTGTGTATAAGTGCTTCGGAGATCTTGCTTAGTTGTTTCGTTATCTCCTCTTGTTTGGACATGTGATGACGAATTACGAACAAAATTTCGATACAAAACAAATGCGTGTATGTCTTGGTTTTCACTTTTGTGGTTCTTGTGTTGAGTTTTCCTTTTGGACAGTTAATGGCTATAAAATCAACAACAACAACATCAGCAGCTATCCATGGTTCATGTTGTCTTCAGAACAAAATAACTTACATAAAAACACGAAATTGGTGGCCCGTGGTAAAGGGATACATTATGACATATTATAAAACTCTAATCATAATGGTTTAATCTGTTTTCTTTGAAAGGATCACCGTCTTGGGACATGCATCATCGTTAGTCACTGGTCGTTAATAAATAAAGGAACGCACAACTCTGTCAGTGCAGCAAATGTCTCCCTTCCTGCCTTCCCGCAAAGCAACAGTGAAAAACAAGTGCAGAAACTGGCTTATTTAGTCAGTATTTAATTTAAATAATGGGGATAGAGATATCCACCCCTTAAAAAGCTAAAGGGGCTGTTGTGACGGGTACGTTGTATTTTACATCATAACCCATTGCTGAAAGGTGAACGCAACTCAATATTTTCTCTTTTTGGCTTTGTAATTAGACTGCGCGCCTTTAACATTCAAAGCGAATATTGTCATAAGTGCCACTGCGTCTGTTTTCAGAAATGAGTTGTTTGTTGTTGTTGTTGTTTTGATTTAATATGATTTTTGGCTTGTAAGATAGAATATTGTTGCTGGAAATCTCGGCTAGTTCCTTCATTATGGAGATATAATTATACGGAGCTAATGATGTTCTCTGAAAATCTGGGACTTCAGCATCGTAGTTCTGTACTAATCCATTTCTCTCAAGATTGGCTTTCTACGGACATGTTAGTAGACGGCAGAGAAGCTGACAAAACTTGTCAAACCGTGGTGAAACCTGACAAAATTATATTAAGAAGGAAGGGTCGTTTCTGGTCTGCTATCGACAGATACTTTTGTATTATGAACAAATCGGGATGAAGTAAAATGAATGAATGAATAAATAAATAAATAAAATGACCGAAGAAAAAAAAAAAGAGAAAAGAAAAAGAAAAAACATGTGACTTTCAGGGTGAAACTTCCCAAAGTACACAAATGTACATACACTTAATGATTTTAGTGGTATCAAACGTGAGATAGAGACCTAAAAATATAATACGTCTAATCTCGAATTAGTTCTCGTTTATTTAATGAAGCGTAGCATAGAGACAGTAATAGGATATTTAAAACAGCCATATGAATGACAATATTAACAATACCAGGATTACTGATCATTATCATTACAATGTAGTGTCGCTAGTCAAATAGCGCGGGCTTAGTGCTAATGTTTACCACGAACCTCGTCTTTCAACCATTATATGAATCTAACCCGGTAGTTTGTGAGTGAATAGAAGCCGATACGCTTAGATCATTCATTCATTGTTACTACTTCCTTCTTGCGAAAAACCAAGTGTTAGGTTTAAGTTTAGGTAGATTTATGTTTCTACACCATCAGAATTAAATAGGTTGCATATCTATCTATCTATCTATCTATCTATCTATCTATCTATCTATCTATCTATCTATCTATCTTGTCACGAGTGGAGTGAGTGCAATTAAGGGGATTGCTACAGAGCGGGTGTAGAGTAAGAAAGGCTCACAGTAGACAGCAAGTTAAGCGTGCTGTTGTGAGTAGTAGTGGGGGCGGGGTCTGAAGGAGGCGAAAGCGCGGTATTACTATCACTGCAAGTTAGAAGGTCCTAGGGATCGGACCTGTGAATAAAAGCCCATCGGGCGGACATAAAGGGGAAGCAGTCGAGAAGACTAGTGAGAGTCTTTCCAGTTATGACTGGTATGTAGAACGTTGATTGATTATTATGATTGATGTATTATATTATATTCGTCTATTACCATGATGTAAATAAGTATATGTGAGGAATGTGGAAGTCCTTGATATTGGATATAGCAATGTGCGCCACGAGCGATAGATGAAAGTGAGTTCATGGATTTGTAGCGCGAGTGAGTAGTGTGTACTCCGATGGAGGTGTGTTACCGTAAGATGTGTGGTGAGTGAAAGGTGAACTAGTGTGTGTACGTTTCAGGGGTTGTAAGGAGAGGTGGAGTGAATAGAAATGGTAGGATATTATACCAATGTAATGTTATTCTTGTAGGTGTCGGGGACGGGCCGCAGAGCCACCTCGATGAGCACAGGGGATAGGCCAGCATAGGGCCGGAGGCCACACATAGGCCAGAAGTGAGGCTGTCAGTGCAGGACAGTAGAGGCACATAAAGTCGTGGCAGTCAGGCCACGGACAGGGACGTAGATATGAGAGTGAATGAGATACTATATTGTTGCCATGTTGATAGGCTAGTGACTGATATTATGTTGTTGCCATGTTGATGGCTATGGAAATAATAATGGGTTATTGCCCTGGCGAGGTGCTAGGGGAGTGCTAAGGTGTATGACAATAGGAAGGTGATATTGAGAGACTGCGGTGCCAGTGAATCATTAATGTACTATTAAGACCCGGAGGGGAGAGGCTGAGGCCGAAGTGCCTTTAGGAGTAACTACCGGATTGTGGATCCGAGGGAGAGTGTGTGTGAGAATAAGGCCGTTGTACGGCAGTGCATTTCAATAATATAATGTATGTAATTGCGCTATTATATGTATAATTATGTTTAATAAATGTGTGAGTCTGATGGGTTGTTTTGTTAAGTGTTAAACTTGTTTGTTCGTGATTGTCGTCCTGTCATAAACTATTACATTTCCCAGTCTGGGATTTGTGACACTGGGGGCTCGTCCGTTGTGACTCGCCCATTTTCGTAATATTTAGTTGTAGTTAGTTAGTAGTAGGTATTTGTGCTGTCTTGTTCGTTGGATGAATGGACATTTCATGATATGATTTAGGTATATTTATGAATAATAATATGTATTGATGCATGTATTTTGATGAATATGTATTAATGTGTACTTAAATTTCAGAGAGACAGTGGGTGTGCGTGCAGCCTGAGGAGACAAGTAGCCAGAGCTCCGATTAGGTCGAGGACTTAAACTCAAAATTTGAAAGTTAAGTGAAACTGAAATTTTGTGCCCTGGATTGTGGGCTGTTCCTTTAATCTGTCTTTTTCCGCTGTTTTTCTGTTTTTGTCGTAATTGATTGTACGGGCGGTGGCGCGGGTTTGCTGTGGTGAACTTGGTTTGTCCTCTTCGGGAGGTGGGCTAAATTTGGAACTTCGTTCATCACAGTGAACAGTTCTATAGGGATCTGTATTTTTGTTTAGATTGTAGCGTTCTATCTTCCTCGTTGTTTTAGGAAGACGTTTCTCTTGTCCTTCTTCTCCCTATCTGTAGATACGTTCTTTTTTTTCAGACTCTGTTCTTGTTTGTACCGTGTAGTATAATCGGCGTAGTAGGTTGCATTTTTTTCCATTATAGTTTTTTTTTTTGTAGAAGCTTTGTCCTAGTCTGGTTCGTTGTCCTTGACGTACTTGTGGTCCTTCTACTGTATTTCTTCATTCTTGTCGTTTCTATTTTCTTTTATAATTAATAGTGCATGCATTTTGTAGATATAGAATTAGTTTTGCTGTAAAGGTAAATTTCTGAATTGTATTCTGAATTGGGTATTGTTATGTCTGGTGTGATCTCAGGTCTCTGGTCGTGTCGTTAGTTATCATACCGACAGGTTAGCCGTTTTTTTAAATATATACCATAACCATAAATCTGTGAAATGGCGGAACTCCAACAACTAATGAAGTTGGGTAAGGAACTTGGCCTGGAGGGAGAGGAGCTACGCGGCTGGATTAAAGAACAGCAGGCGGATTTGCGCGATGAGCGTGCTAAGGATAGAGAGCGAGAAAAAGAGGCTCAAGAGCGACAGAGAGAAGAGGAAAGAGAGGCTAAGGCTCAGCAACAGGAGAGAGAGGCTAAGGATAAGGAAGAGGAAAGAGAGTTTAAGTTAAAGGAGTTAGAGGCTCAGCAACAGGAAAGGGAGTTTAAGCAACAGGAAAGAGAGGCTAAGGCTCAGGAGCAGGAGAGGGAGATAAAGTTAAGGGAGATAGAAACTAGGGATAACCAACAGGAGAGAGAGACGCGAATGAGAATAGCGGAGTTGGAAATCAAAAAGAATGCGCCAACAGAAACAGTTGAGCGGCAGGTACACAATAAAGGTGGCGTTAGGATTAAGCTCCCTACGTTCGACGACCGGAAGGACGACATAGACGCCTTCCTTTACAGGTTCGAACTGAACGCACAATTGCAATGGGGGGAAAATAAGGAATTATGGGCCACGTACCTGGCGTCGCTATTGCAGGGGCGAGCGTTAACTTACTTTAAAGAGCTACAGCGCGAAGACGTGCAAGATTACGATAAGCTGAAGGCTTTGCTGCTTCGCCGATTTGCGCGTACCGAGGAATATTTCCGGGAGCAGTTTAGGCGAGCACGCGCAGATACCAGGGAGGACTTTGCTGCCTTCGTCGCGAGACTAACGGAGTATTTCGCGAACTGGGTAGACTTGGCGCATGTGGGCACGGATTTCGCTAAACTGAAAGACCTAATGATCCGTGACCAGCTGTACGCGTCGTGCCACAAGGATCTGGTGGCTTTCCTGAAAGAGAACGAACCCGCGACGGTGCAGGAGGCGTCTAAGTTGGCGGAGGCATACCGTACGGCGCATCCGTCCAAACCAGTCGCCAGGGCATACGTCCAAGATGCTGGGTACGTCGCCGTTGTCGAAGGGTCGCCGGCAGGACTTGGGGACAGGTCGCGTCAGCGTGGTGCCTATAGCGGGCAAGCCCAGGGGCAGCGTAGGAGCTATCACCAATCACCGGCGTATGGATCCGGTAAAGTTGACCGAGCAGGAGGGCTAGGTCGCGGTAATGGCCGGGGGCGAGTTGTGACCTTTGCCGATGACCGACGGCATAGGGACTCTAGTTCCGGTCGCGAGGGGTCACGGGGACCCAGGCCTAGAGCAGCACAGGGAGCGGAGTGTTGGACTTGCGGACGCGTGGGTCACTTTTCGCGCGAGTGTAGGGCCGCGAAGTGTTGGAACTGCGGAAGAGCAGATCACATCAGCGTGAACTGCCCTGCAGGTAGGATAGCGGCGAACGCGGACAGTGGCTCCAGTCCATGTTCCCCAAATAAATTTCACCATGCGGCTGCGTGCGTTACATCGGACAACGGAGGCGGACAGTATTCTAAGTGTCCCAGTTGTGAGAAGTTATTATCTTCCGGTGTTTTACCTTGTGGGAGAAAGATCCCCGTTATAAATTCATGTCATACAGGAGGTGGTCTTAGGGTTTATCCGGGGTTTGTTGGGGACGAACCGGTCTCGGTTTTACGAGATACAGGATCTACCGTTGTGGGAGTGCATAGGGACTGCATTCGGGATTCACAGCTTACAGGTGAGACTGTCCCGTGCATCCAATTTTCGGGGGCCATTGAGAAATTACCCATGGCAAAAATAATGATAGATACACCTTTCCTTAGCGGGGAAGTCGAAGCAGTCGTTGGTTGTTTTCCAGGCGCCCAGCTCATCATTGGGAATGTATCACGGGTGATTTCCCCTTCCGATGAGAACGTGCAAGCATGGTCGCAATCAAAAGGTATTGACTTTTGCGCCGCGGTCGAAACACGTCGACGGGTAGCTGATAAAGATAAGATTAGACCTTTGGCTACCCCAGCGGTCAACCTAGATATCACGCCAGAGCGTTTGGCGAAATTACAAAGGGAGGATCCATCATTAAACCCATGTTTTGGGGAAGCGCGAACCGAGAAAACGAGGAGATATAAGAACGGGTCGTCCTCCTTTATTGTTCAGGCGGGCATTCTGCTCCGTAAGTATGTAACGGTGTCCTCCATTTTAAAGCAGGTCGTTGTGCCAGCGTTGCTGATCGCAACAGTATTGCATTTGGCACATGATGTCCCATTAGCGGGTCATATGGGGATAGCTAGAACCAAAGAAAGGGTTCTTAAAAATTTTTACTGGCCATCGATCCACAGAGATGTACAGGTCTATTGTAAGACGTGCAGTGCGTGCCAAAAGACGACGCATAAGGGTCGTACACCCCAGGCTCCTCTTCAGAAGATCCCCACGGTCTCGGAACCGTTTAAAAAGGTCTCGATAGACCTTGTTGGCCCCATTCACCCAGCGACCGATAGGGGGAATCGATTTTTCTTAACGGTCATATGTAATGCTACGAGATGGCCAGAGGCGGTTCCTCTGCGGACCATAACGTCTGAGGCAGTCGCGGAAGCGTTGTTTGCAATTTTCGCTAGGGTAGGAATACCAGAGCAAATTCTGTCTGATAGGGGCGCGCAATTTACGTCGCAGATGATGAAGGAATTGTTCCGCTTATTCAGTATACAACCCATCACTACCACCCCTTATCATCCGCAGGCTAATGGCATGTGCGAGAGATTGAATTCGACGTTAAAGTCGATGCTGCGTAAGGTAGCTGCTGATCGCCCTAAAGATTGGGATAGATATATCCCTGCAGTGCTATTCGCGTACAGAGAGGTACGGCAGGAGTCAACGGGATTCTCGCCGTTCGAAATGATGTACGGTCGTAGTCCGAGGGGCCCAACTGATGTTCTTCGGGACATGATGACGTCGCCATCATCGGGAGACGATGAGCAGATTTCGGTGTTTCAGTACCTTGTTGATTTAAGAGAAAGACTATCTGCAGCGCGCACTATAGCAGAAGAAGCGTCTGGTATCGCTTCGAAAAGAGCAAAAGACTATAAAGATAGAGGGTCCAAACTGAGAATTTTTAAGCCAGGAGACAAGGTCCTATTGTTGTTGCCTACGGACCAGAATAAGTTATTGATGACATGGAAAGGCCCTTATGTTATTGAGCGAGTAGTTTCAAAGGTAGATTACGCTATCCACATTGATGGAGCGAGTAAGGTTTTCCATGTTAATATGCTGCAGAGGTTTCATGAGAGACCACAGTATCTGTGTGCACAGACAAGACCAGAGGAGACTGTCTTCTCTACAGCTTGTACGGGGGTCGTAGACCAGTTGGACTGTGACGTAAGCGACACCGAGGCGCAGGAAGAGTTACAAATTCAATTGCCGGAGTTAACTCCGACACAAGGTTACAGGGACGTTAAAATTAACCCTGACCTTACGAGTTCAAGGAGTAGGGAACTTGAGACCCTGCTAGCGTCATTTCCGGACGTTGTTACGGATTTGCCGGGTCGCACTACGGTGATCCAGCACCAAATAAAGTTGACTTCGGATAAGCCAGTATTTCTTAGACCGTATCCGTTGCCGTTTTCTTCGAGAGATAGAGTCATAAAGGAAGTTGAGTCAATGTTGAAGTTAGATGTGATAGAACCATCAACATCGCCGTATTCATCACCCATCGTCCTCGTGAAAAAACTTGATGGATCGGTGCGGTTCTGTATTGATTTTCGAAGACTGAACACTATTACGGTAGGCGATAGGGAGCCTATTCCGTTTCAGGAGGAATTAATAGCTTCATTGGCCGGGTCCACGTGGTTTTCCAAGATAGATTTGACGAAAGGGTATTGGGAAATCCCGCTTACTGAGGAGTCTAAACAATACACGGCGTTCCAAACGCCCATTGGATTATTCCAATTTAAGGTCATGCCATTTGGGTTGGTAAACGCACCAGCGACGTTTGCACGATTAATGAGATTAGTGTTGAAGGACATACCTAATGTCGTGTCATTCTTTGATGATATAGCATGCCATACGTCGACATGGTCTGAGCATATTCAGACACTAACAGTAATTTTTCAACGATTACGTCATTTTGGGTTAACGGCTAAACCCGCAAAGATGGATTTGGCATGTCCGGAGATAACATTCTTAGGACATATTGTGGGTAGAGGTGTTCAGAGACCTGAAGAAACAAAAATTGACAAGTTAGTAGGGTTGCAAATCCCTAAAACAAAGAAACAAGTCAGAAGCTTAGTGGGAATTTTAAATTATTACAGAAAGTTCATTCCAAATTTTTCCTCCTTGTCATCTTCTCTTACTGACCTTACTAAGAAGGGACAACCCGATAAGGTCCAGTGGACGTCTGAATGTCAGACATCATTTGATAATTTGGTGACAGCATTATCATCGTCACCCATTCTGATATTACCCGATTTTCGATCTAATTTTATCCTCAGAACGGATGCGTCGGACTCTGGTGTCGGCGCTTGTCTTCTACAGGAGAAGAACGAATGTCTCCATCCTGTATGTTATGTCAGTAGGAAGTTATTGCAGAGAGAAAGAAAGTATTCTGTGATAGAGCGTGAGTGTCTTGCCATTGTCTGGTCCGTCCAGAAACTAGGACGTTATCTCATGGGACGAGAATTTTGTATCCAGACAGACCACAAGCCACTGACATTTTTGTCGAAGAACCGTTCGTCCAGCCCACGCTTGTCTAGATGGGCATTGGCTTTACAGCCGTACACCTTCGTTATTCAACCAATTCCAGGAACCAGCAATCATATCGCCGACTACCTTAGTCGAGCCTAGGGGAAGATTTCAGGAGCTTATACATCGGAGGACAGGAACATTGACAGGATCTGTGTGAATAAGTCCACTTTAAAATATTGACATTATAAATATGATATGAAGAATGGTTGATAGGTTGAATGGTTTTTGATTCTGTATTAAGTATTGTGGTTAGTTAGCTATTCATGAGGTGACACATATATGCATATTTCAGGCCATATTGATCCCCATATTTTCCCCTGATTTCGGTATTTTATATACTAGGGGAACTGCTAGGTCAGTTTTTTTAGTGTAGGTATTGCTCACGCTCACTCGTTGACAGTCATCTTGATGCGATTTGAAATTAATTGCATTAATTTTTTTGGGGTGGGGGATGATGTCACGAGTGGAGTGAGTGCAATTAAGGGGATTGCTACAGAGCGGGTGTAGAGTAAGAAAGGCTCACAGTAGACAGCAAGTTAAGCGTGCTGTTGTGAGTAGTAGTGGGGGCGGGGTCTGAAGGAGGCGAAAGCGCGGTATTACTATCACTGCAAGTTAGAAGGTCCTAGGGATCGGACCTGTGAATAAAAGCCCATCGGGCGGACATAAAGGGGAAGCAGTCGAGAAGACTAGTGAGAGTCTTTCCAGTTATGACTGGTATGTAGAACGTTGATTGATTATTATGATTGATGTATTATATTATATTCGTCTATTACCATGATGTAAATAAGTATATGTGAGGAATGTGGAAGTCCTTGATATTGGATATAGCAATGTGCGCCACGAGCGATAGATGAAAGTGAGTTCATGGATTTGTAGCGCGAGTGAGTAGTGTGTACTCCGATGGAGGTGTGTTACCGTAAGATGTGTGGTGAGTGAAAGGTGAACTAGTGTGTGTACGTTTCAGGGGTTGTAAGGAGAGGTGGAGTGAATAGAAATGGTAGGATATTATACCAATGTAATGTTATTCTTGTAGGTGTCGGGGACGGGCCGCAGAGCCACCTCGATGAGCACAGGGGATAGGCCAGCATAGGGCCGGAGGCCACACATAGGCCAGAAGTGAGGCTGTCAGTGCAGGACAGTAGAGGCACATAAAGTCGTGGCAGTCAGGCCACGGACAGGGACGTAGATATGAGAGTGAATGAGATACTATATTGTTGCCATGTTGATAGGCTAGTGACTGATATTATGTTGTTGCCATGTTGATGGCTATGGAAATAATAATGGGTTATTGCCCTGGCGAGGTGCTAGGGGAGTGCTAAGGTGTATGACAATAGGAAGGTGATATTGAGAGACTGCGGTGCCAGTGAATCATTAATGTACTATTAAGACCCGGAGGGGAGAGGCTGAGGCCGAAGTGCCTTTAGGAGTAACTACCGGATTGTGGATCCGAGGGAGAGTGTGTGTGAGAATAAGGCCGTTGTACGGCAGTGCATTTCAATAATATAATGTATGTAATTGCGCTATTATATGTATAATTATGTTTAATAAATGTGTGAGTCTGATGGGTTGTTTTGTTAAGTGTTAAACTTGTTTGTTCGTGATTGTCGTCCTGTCATAAACTATTACATTTCCCAGTCTGGGATTTGTGACATATCTATCTATCTATCTATCTATCTATCTATCCTATCTATCTATCTATCTATCTATCTATCTATCTATCTACCTACCTACCTACCTACCTACCTACCTACCTACCTACCTACCTACCTACCTACCTACCTACCTACCTACCTACCTACCTACCTACCTACCTATCTATCTACCTACCTACCTACCTACCTACCTACCTACCTACCTACCTACCTACCTACCTACCTACCTACCTACCTACCTACCTACCTATCTATCTATCTATCTATCTATCTATCTATCTATCTGTTTGTCTGTCCGTCCGTACGTCCGTCCGCCCGTCCGTCCGTCGGAAGGTCTGTCTATTTATCTATTCTTCTGTATATCTGTCTGTCTTTCTATCTGTCTGTTGACTGACTACATATCTCTATGTCTCTCAGTGTATCTGTGTGTGTCTCTGTATGCGTCTGTCTATCTATGTCGCCACTCCCACAACGTCTCCGTGAGCAAAGCAGGAAGAGTATGTGATGAAACACATACATTCTATTCATAACAACACTTAAGTCAGCAAACTATGACGTTGCTACCATTATAATAACATGCATATCTCTCTAGAATCCATGTATTTCAACCTTCTCTCTTTTCCACCCGTCATCTCCCGCCCCCCATTGAACTCAGTTCACCAAATATAAATATATAGAGTGAGAGAAAGGAGAAAAAACAAGGGGGAGGGATGTTGTTGTTGTTTTGTTTTTTTTAGCTTTTTTTTTTAGAGGGGGGAGGGGCAGCAAAAGAGGGCTAAATGGAGGAGGGAAGGTGGGAGTAAGGCTGCAAACGCAGTGGCTTCACATCTCCCCCGCTTTCACGTTGTGATCCACTTTCAACTGGTAGACTTGTCGGGAGTTCTATAATATTATTATTATGTCTAGTCGGCATCGGAATGGCACCCATTCACTTTCCACTCACTCTCATGGCCAATTCGTGTTGATTTGGATTTTAGTGCTGCACTAAAAAAATCGCTCTCGTTTTTCACTCAGTTTCGTGAGATCTGAAAATAGCACAGTGAAAGGAGGCAATCCCAAACTTTTTGTAAAAAATGTTGCTTCAGATTTATTTTTGAATACATATTTGAATTACGTAGGCTACGGATGTTAAGGGTTTTCCAATTTTTGGCTAAATTTTGAAAAAAAGATAAAAAAAATTCATGCTACAAAATGATTGTGTCATCGCTTAATTGTAGCCTTGGAAAAAAAAAAAGTTTACTTGTAACTATCGTGGCTACAAGCAACGACGTGCCTCCATTTTGGAGTATGGGGTCATGGGTCACACGCGGATCTCGAATGGAAAGTGGATTGGGGACACTCCAATTGCACAACCAACTCAATTTTCACTCTCCCAAAATCGCGAGTGGAAAACGGGGGAGATGAGAAGCCACTGCGTTTGCAGTCTAAGGAGTGTACTGCTGTTACGAAACCTTTCGTTATTGCCAATAAAATATTATCTGTGCCCTACAGAACATCAAACTTCCTGGTTATTCCCGATGACACACTTTTCAGGTGGTTTTTTCTTTGGGGGGTTAACAGCTAACAGACAAATCTAAAAACGGAACAAATGTCAAAGGACAGTTGTGTTTACTACACTCGTGAAGCATGACATACAATCACCATTGAGGTGTCTCACTCGACCATACCAAGTAAAGCCACGGAGAATTGGGAATTCTCAATATTACCTATTCAGCAACTAGGTGATAATGTATCAACTGGACTGGGGTTGTTTTTTTTTTTCATTTCCATACATAGATACACTGAATTTCCACACTCGCCACCCTTTCTGTGCGCGTTTTGTTATCTAGCTATCCATCCATCCATCCATCCATCCATCCATCCATCCATACATCCATCCATCCAGCCATCCATCCATCCATCTATCTATCTATCTATTTATCTATCCGTTTGTCTGTCTCTTTGTCTGTCTGTCTGTCTGTCCCAGCAGCGAAGAAAATGTGATAAAAACGCCAGTAACTGTTCATTTTCACTAGAGTAACTTCAGTGTCGAGCTAATTACATCGGAAAAATCCAAACCTAAGTATCGTGTCACCTTATGTTCTGTGTCAACCAAGTTCCTTGGTCTGAAAAACGTTTGAACGGCCTACCAAGAAAGGTTTGGCAAACAGGATAAACGTCAACTTAGCTGAAATTCAAAGGGAAGTGCAAACGACAGGGAAACACCTAGAAATCAGAAACCGAAGCCTCCACATCCTATCGTGGGCATCTGGAATTGGCTCAGTCATACTTACAATGAAAATCATGTGATTACAGGATTCTCAGTCATTGAGTTTCCACACCGGTCATCCCCGACTGTATGGGTTTTGTTATCCATCTATCTATCTATCTATCTATCTATCTATCTATCTATCTATCTATCTATCTATCTATCTATCTATCTATCTATCTATCTATCTATCCATCCATCCATCCATCCATCCATCCATCCATCCATCCATCCGTCCGTCCATCCATCCATCATTCATCCATCCATCCATCCATCCATCCATCCATCCATCTATCAATCTATCTATCTGCCCGTCCATCCCTCCCTCCTTCCCCCTCCCTCCGTCCGTCTATCTCTCTGTCTGTTTGTCTGTCTGTCTGTCTGTCTGTCTGTCTGTCGATCTATCTATATCTATCTATCTATCTATCTATATATCTATCTATCTATCTATCTATCTGTCCGTCCGTCCGTCCGTCCGTCAGTCAGTCAGTCTGTCTGTCTGTCTGTCTGTCTATCTAACAAATTTATGGTCCCAACCAAGTTCTTTAGAAAAAACAAACTTGGAAAGACCTACAAAGAAAAGTTTGGCAAACAGGATAAATGTCAACTTAGCAGAAATTCAAAGGAAAGTACGAAATACAGGTAGGAAAAAAACCAAGAAATATAAACGGAACCGCCACATCCTCAGTACGGGCCAATGCATAGGCTCATTCATGTGGTGGACTTCATGAAGCTACAGGGCTTTAACATCTATGAAAATGGGAGTGTTGTTAAAGAGGAAGGGATTTAGGAAAGTACAGTGAGTTTTTAGACTCTTTATCGAAATCGCTTCTTTGAAATTGTTTTATCTGCTTCATTTAGATTTTTAAGACGCTTAGCATGTGTATACCGTCCCCTTTTGCCCACCCTGTGAGATCAAATTGGACCCCCCCCCCTTTGAACCGAACGTCCTGGTCCAAATATAATACATGTATGATTAAAGGATCCCCCACCCACCTCTTTTCATGATAATTTCACGCCCCCCCCCCTCCTCCCGCCTTCGTTTTCCCAATTTAATTTCTGCTACAGAGTTCAATCGTAGTACCCTTTCTCATAGGTTACAAGAAGAAGTCATACACGTACGTTTGGTCAACAACAACTTTAGGTAGAGAACATCAATCTGTCAAGTATTCCTTTGGGACCAGAATCAGACCCCTCTCATTAAAAAAAAAAAAAAAAATTTATCCCCCCCTCCTCCTCCCCTCCCCCCCCCCCAACACCCATGTTGTTTTCTTCACATTTAATTCCTGCAACCTTGTTGCTAGAGACCTCTTAACGCACGGGCACACTGGTCAGTTGTCCAGGGGCCCCAAGGATTTAGGGGCCCCACGCATGCAACTTTACATTGATTGGCTTTTGAAACAGGGAAGAAAATCGCTATTGCTTTGCCCAAGGGCTCATAATAATATTAAGATGGCCTTCCTTGTTGCCCTTTCAGATGGTAAATAATTGTTTTGATTTAAAGAGAAGACATACTAATTACGTCAAAAACAACATCAGGGAAAAGAAAATCTATTAAGTAATCCACTGTTAATTCCTAGCTCTCACTGGTGCGTGAACTTTCGTCCAGTTAACATTCAGTTGATTAACCCTCACGTGTCTGTTACACCGAAAAGGAAGAGTAACAGCATGAAGCCACGAGGGAAGGGATATCATAATGAGGAGTGAACCGGACCAAGGCTGGTGGCTCGCTGCCCAAATTATTATGTATCACACTAAAAAACCCACTATTCACTGTCCACACGGTGGGGTCCATTTATTGTTTTCAGGGAAATTCGGCCCATCTATAATGTAACATTTAGACCATAAAGTCTAGACCTGGGGCCAGGGGCAAATATGATGGCGTCCACCCACTCCACCGTGAGACAAAGTAACCCACAGTTTTGCTATTCTATCGATGGTTGCTTTGTCGGTTATTAGAATAACCTTATGCACAAAATAAGCCTTTTCATTTCACCGTCACACAAACTCTCGCTGCTAAGACTGCGGTATTAAGTCTGTACGTTGACTATGCCGTTCTAAACTGAAACTGGCGTTCTTTCTCCAGTTTGAGATCAGGATCCCGAAAAATTCTTAGTACAGCTAAACTCGCTCCAACACAATACCGAGTACACCAGCACGGATTGGAGAATTATTCGGCAAATCACTGGCCAACCGGACAAAGTAATCCCTATGGCTGTAGTTCTGAAAACGAGAGCAAGTGGCACGTGTTGCCTTGGGTGGAAAGTAAACACGATAACACGGGGTCGGGGATAACAAACATTACAAGAGGTAAAAAGTTCACAGGAATGACAGGAATTCAGTAAGTCAGGGAGATACTAACTGAAAACCAGGGGCTTTGTCAACAATATTCTGTGCTCTAGGGTAGTAATGCAGATAAGCAGAAAAGGACACAATTGCCTTCATACATAGATATAGATCGTGACTGGATCTCCACAATGTCCAGTCAGTACAGCAGGCATGGGCAACCTTTCACATAGTAAGAGAAAAATGTGAGGATGCATAGGGCCGGATACGCTCACCTCATGTTAAAGCTCCTCAATAAATGACACGCAATTCATTTGGATGTGCCTTTTAAAGAAATATTTATATATAATGGTTAATTTCTTTCCGGGGGGGGGGGTTGCGTGTGTGTCTGTGTGTATGAGTGTGCGTGTGCGTGTGTGTGTGCTAATGTGGTATGTGTTATGAGAGTGTTCAGTATTTTATCTGAAGGAACGTAGAAGAATAAACAGTGTTCCAAGCACAGTGTGAACTGTGAGGGACTGTTGTACTGACCCGCCCCCGAGACCGTAGAAGAATGGGCAAGTACTGAGAAATGGGTATATAAACCCCGGGACTGTCAAGCACCAAGCGCTGCGTCTTGGGCGTGTAGACTGCGTCTCATCCCCCAGACAAGAGCAGGTGTACATGATGCCCCCCCCCCCCAGACAATACGTCCTTTGTGTCCCTCAATTTTATTCTTCTTTGATAGCTTGAACAGTTTTACCACCCTGGCACGAACGTATGAATGTTGCAGCTTAATGAGCTGCAGTAACAAGTAAAAAGTAAAACCCGTACAACCACACCACATCTTGTTACTTTTTTTTTTTACAAGTGTATATAGTAATTTTCAATCCACTTTGGGTGCAACCCAAGTTTGCTTGGCGGGCTGCAGGTCGCCCATTTCTGCTTCATAACATTACAGAACTAATGTTCACAGATTTTGAATACACATATAAATAATATGTAAACCAAATGTATGCAAGTGCTCTTGCCTGGAAACTTTTTCGCATTCAATGACTTTTGTGTGATGAACGTGTCAATTTTATATTTATTTACCAAATATGATAATGTGCTCGGCAATTCAGTTGTCAGTAAGAGTTGTTGGCTGTAACCTTGAAAAGGTTTGATCTATTTCTGAAGGTGAAACTATACAAGAAGTCAAATGTCACTATTCTCTGAATATATAATTTATTATATTACAGGCGTTTCTTGTGATGTCTCTAGTCGTGTCTACAGGGCAGATCTAGTAATCTTGATGATCATCTGTACTATATATATTAATTGTGGACTTGAGATTTTTCGTTGCAAAAGGCTTCTGAACCACTCAACACTCAGACTTCAAATTTGATATGGAACACTCAGACTTCAAATTTTATATGGTGCATCAGCATGGATGTAAGGGTGCACAGTTTTTAATAGAAGTCTCAAATCTATGAAGTTCTTTTTATTGGAAATTTATTGTTTCCCCAATTTTCACTAGGCTCATTGACATGCTGTAGGTTTTTATGACATCATCACTTCATGAAAATTTTCGGTGCGCACCACTGCACACTGTGTACTGTCCTTTCGCTGAGTTTTGGGGATGACCCAACACATCTCGGCTTTTGTTCTTATTCCTTTCGGTCTGAAGTGGTGTCATTTGTTGTTGCATCTCTCTTATAAGCTATTTATGCAGCATTAATGCCTTTCTAGTTATGAATATTTATGACTTTGATCGATTATTTTATCGTACTTCTTGCGCAAAACAAAGAGTTCATTACAGGAATAGGCATACACATACAAACACAAATTTAACAAACTCATTTACCGAGAAAAGCAAAATCGCTGGTCATGCCAGGTCACCATCGCGGTATCAAAAGTAATTTTGCGTTTCATTGGCCCAATTTTTACGACTGGCCTTAAATTAGTTCCGTTTTAAAATTGATTATTTCCACACTTTACAATAGTGAATAATTTAGGCCGTAAACACTCGACTCACGGATAGAATACGCCCACGTTTTCGTTTGTTCGCTTTTTTTCAAGAAGTTTGCTCGCATCGTCACCATGACTTACAGTTAAAATATCACCTCCTCAAATCGACCTAAAGTTGCGTCATTAGTGTGGTCTTCAATGCCATTACTTCCGTGTTTCTTTTCTCAGCAGCATTACACATGCCACGATAGCTACGAGAGCAACAGCTACTCTAAAAGCTAACCGAACCGAAACTCAGCTCATTTTCTGAGTATGAGCCACATCGCATTTCCATACTCACATCCCATATTCACAGCGAAGTGTCTAGGCACACGACATATCGTGGAAAAAGCGTGGAGAGATTTTTTCACGACACGTTTTTCATCCAATTAGAGCTTACCGTTTTCTGACTCAAAATGACGGCCTCCACTGAGCGGGAGGTCGGAACCTGGGGGGCGTGAGGGTCTAGTCAGTTTGTATCAATGGGCGGTAGTCAGATTGACTAATCAGGCGAAAAGGGGCTGGGGTAGCTGTATTAAGTCGTGAAACGTCGTGAAAAACTTCACCAAGGCCATTTCCACGACATGTCGTGGAAAACTTCACGGAGGCGATTTCCACGACATGTCGTGAAAATAGCCACTTCCTATTCACAGTGAGTAAGCTGATTTTCCCGAAAAAAAAAAGAGTGTTTCACACACCAGATGCTGACAGATAGGATTTCAGAAATCGTGCTTTTCCAACACCTCTTTTCAGCCTTAAATTGCTCATTATTCGACCCACAAAGCTATCTTGAATGGCATTAATGCGAGTCTAAAGACACAGGAGATTAGACACTTGAAAATCAAACAGAGATCGGGATCTCTTTCTTTTTTCTATGTTCAGCTTTTCGTGACAACAAAATGTTTACTCCAGACCGACCTCTTCTCAGCACCCTTTCAATTTTATTATTCAGTCAGGTACGAATCTACTATGAAACCAACGAAACACGAGCTTCAGGCCGCCTAATCCTGGAAGGACCCAAGGGAAACTTTTTGTAATGAGTGAGTTTTGGATGTTGCCCTATTATTGCTGGTTGTAAAGGAGCTCCATAGCAATTCAAGCAAGTTCAGGGTTCCAAAACTGTAGTCCCGCCACTGTATTCAGTACTGCGTAAACAGTACTGTGTGACTGGCTGACATAGACAGAGTACGCCAAGACCTAAGCGAGCAAAAATTAATCTTTTCTGTTCGCTTAGGCCAAGACTGATCGTCCAGCTCTGTTAGCACACGGTTAAAAGGTCGCCAGATTTAACAGGCCTTAACCTTTTATGGCCAAGTTCACATAACACATTTGGGTTCCGAGAAAAACTGAATTGTCAGTATCTGATGTCATTTCGTAACTCGAATATTTTATCCCTTTGTATATAGTTAAACCCTGGTGATGTCGCAAGATCTTGCTCTTTGAATTTGAGGTCACTCAAGCACGGATGGCTTGTTCTCCCTGAAGGACACGGTGAGCTTGTTTGGGCCTCACATTTTCCTCTCTGAAGCATAAAAGATTTACTTAACTAATCATAACATGTTGCAAGCTTTTAGAGCATTTCGCAAGTTCGTGTTGCTGACAACAAGAGCAATCATGCAGATAGATACCTTGAAGAAAAACCCCCAAATGTCAACATATTGCTTTTGCATGTTCCATCCCCTCCTTTCTAGCCCCCCCCCCCCTCCCAGCCAAAATTATATTTTTAATCGAAATAGTTTCAATTAATTTATTAGTTGTGACGCGTTTTTTAAGCGACTGTCTATAATAAGTTTCTTAGCGGCCATTTAAAATAAAGTGATTTTCTTCGTGAAAAAACAAAAGAGAGAGGAAAAACAGGGGAACTGCCAGAATATGAGTTCGTCACTGTTAACGGTGCTATAATTATTCAAATCACTAACATTAACATGTGACGAAAGGGTTTCATCTTTAAGGTAAAAATACAGATTTCGTCATCGATATTTCCTGTCTTCTTTCTATGAAGAATGACTCATTGGTTGAGGATGTAAATAGCTTACTCTCAGTGTTTCCCTTTCCAGTATTTCCCTAAGAAAATAACACAGGCTCTTCTTTACTTAGTCAGGTCACAGGATCAGACCTATTAGTCACCAGTCGCCAGTTTCCTGTTCACTGCTAGGTTTCTGTTACGTCACCAAACATTGGCATGCAAAGCTCTGTCGCCATTTTGAGTAAATGTAACTGAAAATTTTGGACAATTGCAGGTTCTGTGAGGTCATACGAAACCAACCTATTGTCCAGTTGTTGTATTTTTTCAAATACTTTTCATGTATTGGTTCACTGAGGGGTAAAATATTCACAAACACATGATATTTCAAATGTAATATTGTTGAATTTTATGATTATTATAGAAATATCAGGTTGTTCATGGGTCTAGAGAAAAAGATGTACTTGTATGTGTATCTATTTTGTACAATTTACAACAATTTCCAACATGAGCCCTGTTGTTTTCTTTTTCTGTTTGTCAAAGTAGATTTTCTGACGTTATAAACATGGAACGAACGCAGCGTTGGTGACATGATCTGTTAAGTGCAGTATTCTCCTCTTTTATTCTTAGATCGGAACTGTGTTCCAGGATAGAGGTTCACAACCTGGGGTGGACTGTTTAGTTTTAGGAATCCGGGGTGGGTGGGGGTGGGGGGGGGGGGTAAATTTGCTTGCTGGTTCTGGATTTTTTAACGTATAATTAAACAACAAAACCTGAAGTTGAGAAAAACATTTGAAGTAGGCCTATTTTGTTATTATAATGCTGTTAATATGCTGTTATTATTGTTATTGATTTTTAAAAAGATTCTAATGTGTAAAACAGTATTTCAAAATTTCGTCTTTGTTGGTTGCTTTATTATGGTAGATGTGTAACCTTAACTTATTGAACAAAACAAGTTTTAGATAAATTTAGTTTGGAAAAGATGCCAGGGACAAACGCGACGAAGAGGGCTGGGATTCCCTGTTCTAGAGGAAAGTGAAAAATTAGGAATTGTTAAGTTAGAGAATCTTCCTTTCTTTGCCATTAAGGTATTCACTGGTCATTTGTGGACTTAAAATATTCCAATCGATTGGCCCCTTTCATGTCTTGTTAGTATGTGTTTAAACTTTTACTCGTGAGTGATGAAATGTAGGCTGTGTGTGAATGTGTATGTGCATTGATATTTAACTGAGCAAAAAATGGCAATCAGACGGTCAGCCTCTGTCTTTCCACTGCCATCTCTCCGTCAGTTATTATCATCACCTCATTTTTTTCTTGTTCTACGAAATATTAACAAAGGTATCATTATGTTTTTCGTGGTTAGTATCACTTTCACTTTCACTAAGGCAACAGAACAAATAACTTTTACAAACACAAATAATGGTGAAAACACTGGTGTAAGAGTGCAGAAAATGCTCCATCAGAGAGTCAATATCCAACCCATCCTTTCACACATCTGTCTGTCTATCCATGCACCCATCCATACGTCGATAGATTTATCCAGTTTATGAGACTGTCCATCCACCCATCCATCAGTCTATCCACCCATCCATCCATTAGTCTGTCCGTTCACCCACCTATCTATCTATCCATCCCGTCCACCCACCCACCCATCCATTCATCCACCCACCCACCATCCATCCATCCATTCATCCATCAGTTATTTTATCGAGCCACCCACCAAACTATCAGTCAACTAACGTCAACCAGTCATTTCAAATCCTCTTCTCTTTCACCTCAGATAAATTTCCCTTTCTCTCCTCGGCGGGAGATTTGTTTCGATTTCAGGTCCAGATCCGGCCGGCCAACCAACAAGACAGCCCACACATACCTGGAACAGGACGCCGAGTTCTACTGTTCACAGGGCACTGAGTTCTATGGTTCACTCCCATTTTTTCCTCAATGTCAGTTTTTTTTCACGCGCGTCTAGACTTAATACGTCTCCCCACAGCACACGCATACATTGTGAGAGAGCAACGCCCTTTGCCAACACAGGTTTATGTCAAGCACGTTCTTTTGCGTGTTGTTTATGATGTGTTCACCTGAGAGGCTTGCCAGCCCCTAATCTTTATGCATGCATATGTATCATTTTTCTTCATACAAACATGCCCACAGTAACATTTAAACATAATTATGTTGTTCTTCAGTTGGTTTCGACTTACACCATCTGGACATCAAGGGGGCGAGGGTGGTGGTTGACAGTCAACCTTTAATATTTATACATTAATTTCGTGCATACAACACACAACCCCATTATTTGACATCCACGATGAAATTTTAATACTCATACAACATCGTTTTGCACCCATAATACTTGCCAATTTTCGTAGAAATTAGGCTATCAACTGTTTATCAGACACAAATCCAATCCCATAAGCCAATTAATCAACCAATCAACCAAACGATTAATTATGTCTATCATTCAATCATGAAAGTATTTTAGCACATGAAGACCAGGGAACAAAACAGCAGTGACCACAAAATGTGGTTTTTGCCTTTATCCCCCAATGTACAAGTTCGGTTCATCAGTCTTGTGTCCAAGAAACCAAGGTTTGACAAAACACGCGCAATACAAAATATTAGACATATTCAAATCACTAACATTAACATGTCACGAAAGGGTGTTGCCTTTAAGGTTAAAATACAGATTTCGTCATCGATAGCCTATTTCCTGTCTCCCTTCTATGAAGAATGTCTGATGACTAGTTGGTTGAGGATGTAATTAGCTTACTTTCAGTGTTTCTCTTTTCCAGTATTTCCCATTTTTTTCACTTGGTCAGGTCACAGGATCCGACCTATTAGTAATTAGTCACCCGTCGCTAGTTTCCTGTTCATTGGTAGGTTTCGGTTACCTCACCAAACATTGACATGCATATTAGAAACTATCCTTTCTGTCGCAAGTGGGAAGTTGTGAACTATCGAACTTTACAGGTTCTCTCAGTTTCACATTCTTGTGCCTGTGGTTGTCATCCCTCCTTCCGGTGGTCTTGTCATGCATGCGTTCCACACCAACACATTGATCCACAGACAGAGGTACACATAGAAAAGAGGACAGCAAAAATGCATTGGCAAGTTAAAAGGATCACAGTTAGACAAGGGCCTGGCTGAAGCCACACTGGAAGAAAAACTGCACGTGAAAAAAAACAAATAAACAAAAACGTTTTTACTTTTATTGAACTTTACCCATCACAACGATCATCGATTTTGAATTTCAATATCTGCAAACATTACTCTTCATTGCTGAATCATCACCTGCAATAATTATTTTGAAGTTTCAGTATCTGCAAAATGCAAGAGCCACAACAACGAATCTTACATGTCGCTTGCACACTCACCAGTACACACGTCACTTTCAGTTTCGCAGACGCTCCAGCGGCGTGAGCTGTGAGTGCAACGTCCGCTCAATTCTCGGTAGAGCATTGTGCAACTTTCAGTTCCGTCTGATTTCATGCCTGTAATAAAAGGAAAGCGGATATTGTTGTGATTTTTTACAAGGAACTGATGATTGGGATTCATTTTTAAAGCTAGTTCACAAACAGCGTTTCAACTTTTTAAAAACAATAATAACTTTGCGAAAGAAAGCCCGATTCCTGGCAGATAGAACTGATTGCAGAAACATAAAAGTGAAACTGAAAGAGGAACTGCACATGCCATGTTTCTGTGGTTATCCAGATCAATAATCTTGGGAGCTCATTCTCAGAAAACCCTGGGATACTTGGAAAACAAAGCCGTGCACGTCAATGATGACATTTAAATGTCCCGATTTATTGCAGGTATGTGGACGGATCTTGCTGTGTGGTTGTGTCTCCGACGTGTGGGAATGTGGGGGCGTGCGTGAGAGAATGGTTAATATGACAATGAGGGCAAAATGACCTGTGCAAAATGTCAGTACTGAAGGAATTTAAAACATCTATCACCCCCCCTCCCCCCTTTACATATCCACTCACCCCGTACCCACCCATCCACCCACCTATCTATCTATCTATCTATCTATCTATCTATCTATCTATCTATCTATCTATCTATCTATCTATCTATCTATCTATCTATCTATCTATCTATCTATCTATCTGTCTTAATGTTTGCTCATCTAATTCGTATTTGGGTTTGTGTAATCATGGATCTGCTGTCTTGGTTTCGGCTAGATATTCGATATAAATGCATCATATCATGAGACACTCTTGCCACCCCACCCCACCCCTTTTCTCCTTTTCTCTCTTTCTCTCTCTCTCTCTCTCTCTCTCTCTCTCTCTCTCTCTCTCTCTCCCTCTCTCTCTCTCTCGATCTATCTATCTATCTGTCACATTCAGCTGTAAAAATAAGGGAATTCAAATGTAGAAGACCGACACCATGCCTGTAGAGCCCTCAGAGCACAGACCGTAAAGGTGTAGTGTGAGTGAGTTTAGCGTCAGCGTGATAATAGCCCCCTAATTCAAGAATGTACGACTTTAATAAATTCTCAGCATAAGAAAGTATTCAGAACTGAAGTGTAATCATTAACTGTATTGTACACTTTATGTGGCAGTCCCTTTGACTATAGTAGCAGCATAAAATTGCATAGCGTAGCTGTGCAATGAAGTATCACCCCTTGTGTTTAAAATGTACTATCATTTTTCAACACATTTAAATTCCATGGCAGGGGATTAGTTATACGATGTAATTAAATGAAAAGAGTTAAGAATAAATTTCGTTCTGGGGGAAGTTCATCACCAACTTGCCTTAAAGGAGTCCCTCGGCATGCAACAATGATAACCAAACATCAAGAATCGATGGGGTTAGCATTAGAAGAGGCCCCAGGGTCAATGGCACTAATTTTACCCCCTTAGTTGAGACAACAAATAAGAGGGGGTTAGAAGTAGAAAGGATCTAAGTACCATTGTCTCAACTGAGACAATAAATAAGAAGTGAGGGGGGGGGGGTAGATTTAGAAAGGATTTAAGTGTCACTGGCATTTGGACTCCTTCTAATGCTAACCTCCTCAATTGATTCAATATATATATCATGATCAGTGTCTCCAAAGACATTAAAAGCAAACCCAGAGAAAAGTTATATTCACAATTGTGATAACTGGCTGACCCATGCAAGATAAATAATTTATTTTGCAGATTCTTTGTAGGAAGCCCAACCCTATTATCTAAATCTATGCTACATTAAAAGCAGCATTTAGATTCGATGCGATGACTAATAGAACTTACGTAGGAATACACAGATGTCATTACATTGATTTTCGACCTACAAAATGTAAAGAGAGGTCAAGAATAAAATTTCCGATCATGCTTTTTGACTCTACTCGACGAAAATGCGTTTTTATTTTTGCGGCTCATAAAAATTTATCGTAAGCAATAGTAAAGACTGATTTGTGTTCAAAATGAACGTGTCCACGTAACTCTTCGTCAAAAATTGATGCGACACACCATGTTTCATAATTCTTGATGGCGTAGTCGCGAAGTATTAGCTGCTTACAGGTTCACCCTCTAGTTCAATTATAGATCTATTGAGCGCCTGCGGGAAAGGAACAAAAATAAAACAGGAAAGTGGAAGTGAGTGTAAAATTCGGAGAACATTTCAGCGACATCCGTATTCACCAGAGAGACGACAGTAACAAAACCATCGAATGAACCGAAACCACAAACATTTGCACGTGATTCAAAACACCTTCAACCACTTCACTTTATCATCAATCGTTTTCACAGCTGCTTCTCCGGGCCCTCTTTCAACCTTGTAACTCTAAATTTTTTTTACCCCCCCCCCCTCTCTCCGGCCCCCTCCTCCGCCACCACTTCTCTAAAAAAAACAAACCCACACACACAGAGCCCTCCACCACCTGGCTGCTCAACTATCGCTTTCTTCTATTTTCATATTTTCCTCGAAAGGAAAAGAAAGCGGGAACTTCGAAACAAAAGTTTGTAACTACCCGTTCCGGTGGCCTGATTTTTCCGAAAATGGTCGACCATGGCCTACTTGCACATACTTGTCACTTGTCAGCGACCTTGACGCTCGTTTCTTACTCCAACAGAATGATATCAATAGTAAGCGGAGAAGGGGTTAGGGGTACTGACTTTTTCCCCTAGCACATTGCGTCAATTGAAGTCATTCAAACCTCCAGCACAGATAAGAAATTCTGGTAATTCGACTTCGTTGTGATATCCAGTAGCTTGTTTACATTCTTGTCGCAGTAATGTCGATACACTTTCAATTCGTACATCTCAGTTGTCAAGTGCTCTTTTCTAGGCAAGGGTCTTATGGTGTTGATTAGTTTTCGTCTGAACAGATTAAAATGAAATTACCTTATCATGGGCTCCAAATTTCGGGGTGGGGGTGGGGGGGGGGGGGGGAGGGGGTTAGGAGTATATTTCTTCAGAAAGAGAGAGAGAGAGAGAGAGAAAGTTCGGGGCCTTAGTCAGGGTTAGGTGGGCAGGAGGAGGCCAAGAAAGACAGGAAAAGACCAAAATATGAAAAAATGGTATTCGTTGTAGAATCGGCTGCATAATTGTTGCATTAAAAAGACATAACGTGAAATAGAATAATAATTCAGATATATTATTGTATTATATTATTATTACCAAGAAACGGTCGGAGTTTTCGGTTTTCTGAAAAAAATTATTTAACACACTGGTTGAGCGACGCAAAACAAATTAACATTTCAAGATCCCAGACAATATCTAAAAAAGCGGTAAACCCCATCTGTAGTCTCATAAGTGAAGTTGAGAAGATTAAACAAGTTCAAAAGTTTAAATATTTAGCATATACAATTACATCCGATGGCAAATGTACAGCAGAAATAAAAAGACGAATTGCGATGGCTAAAGACAGCTTTAATAAAATGAGCTCAATCCTAAAGAACAGAAATATCTCAATGTCAACAAAAACAAGAGTTTTGAAGAGCTATATGTGTGGTCAACCCTCCTGTGCGGATATGAAAGCTGGACATTAATCAAGGACATGGCAAGCAGCTAGAGGCAACGGAACTGTGGTTTTTAAGGAGACTAAATATTTCATGGAAGGAAAGGAAATCGAATGAAATGGTGATGAAAGACGCCAACATGGAGTGATCACTCACAAAAACAATTAGGAGAAGACAATTGCAGTTCATGGGACAGCTGAATCGACACAAAAGGTCTTGAACACCTTGCTCTAACTGGAAAATACTGGGCAAAAAAAAGCAGAGATAGACAAAGAATAACATGTTTAGAGAGTTGGAATAAGTGGGCGACAGGGAAAAAGCAGGACAGTATGGGTTTTTTGAGAGCATCCGAGCAGAGGAATGAGTAGCGAACCATGATCGTCGATATCTGTTCCAGATCTGGGACTACAGATTAAAAAAAATAAAAAAATCCTGCAGATCAAAAGGAAGACATCTTCAAAATTTCAAGCAAAACGGAGTTGTGTGAACAGCGGTAGTCTTATTAAGAATCCCGCGAGTTTTCTCATAATAATCAGTTGTATACAAACGAATCAAGGGTGTGGCTGGCGGACAGAGTAAACAGTTAAAGGGTTTTATTTGCATTACTTACCAGAGTTTACATGAGGTCCACAAAATGACCCATTTGAATTCATGGACAAAGCCTACATGCTGACGAATGGCTCGGTCGTCGCGAGCTTCCTGGCAATGGAGTTCCTGTTTTACCCAATTTTTTCCTTTTATTTTAGATTTTCTTTTTATTTATTTTTGTCCATCTCCTTCAATTTTGAAAATTCATTTCAATTTTTTAGTGGCAATTTTCCATTTCTGACCATCATGAGCTTGAGCAGTGAGTGATGGCTTTGCAAAATGAACTTTTCTGTCCTGTATCACTGTGTCTGGAAAATGAGAATTTGAGTTTGCCGACCAGTAAACTAAAAGCTTAAAAGAATTGACTGAGTTATTTCCAATAAAAGACTGTACACCGTGAGATGTCTGAAGTTATGCGAATACAGATTACTTGTCTCTGTTTTCATTCGTTTGGCAAAATATTTTCATTTATCCACCACAAAAAGAAAAAGTCTGGTGAAGTTATCTCATCATTTAATGTCACAGCCTCTCTCTCTCTCTCTCTCTCTCCTTCTCTTACCCCAATGTTATATCGCTTTTTTTTTTTTCAAGGCTATTGGAAAACATACAAGTGTGTGTGTCTCTATATAATGTAGGTCGGAGTGCGTCTTTGCACAAAGCGTACTATTACTCTTGTCCGGGCCATAACTGTTATCTCAGTTATACGACCTATCATCATTCTTTGGTCCGTATTTGTTTCTCCGAAAATCTCACGACAAAAAATGCTGAAAGAAGTTAACATAAGTCATAAGCTTCGGTCTCGAGGAGTCGTGCTAAATCTGAGGGAGCCAAAGAAATACTTGACAAGTATAAATGAGAGGCTGAGATCTCAAGCTGAAGTGGTGCAAAATATGAGCTGCCTCAAGATGTTCTTGTTCATCCTCTTGAAACCTCTTACGGTGTGTGTGTGAAATCTCCATTTTTCTGTCCCAGTTCGTTCCGTTCTTTTCGTTATCATATCACATACTCCAAGCAAACTGTTGTCTTAAATCTCAACATTACTTTGCTCGCTGATTGAGGTGTAAAACAATGGGATATATATAATATACGTTAAAACGCTTTCCAATGCCATGTGGGTACCACTCTTTGTACTTACTGGAATCCTATGATAGTAACACTATCCATCTTTATCTCTCGTGCACTGGTAATGATTGAGCCTAAAAAGCCTAGCGGGCAAGAGAAATCTTTGTGTTTAGCTTGATTAAGGACCGGTATAGAAATGCAGCTCTTCTTTATGGGTTTTATTTCCCTTGGATCATTAAAGTGTTTTCACCAGAGCCGACATAACGCATGTGCATCATGGGCAGTTCTACGTGATTTGACAAAACGCCTTTTTTCATTTTGGCGCGAACATTTTTTATTTCATTATTGGATTCTCATCAACAATCCTCATCTTATAGTAGGGGGGCCAAGCCGTCAAATGGCCGGGAACCTTGCACAAAAATATATACTCCTGATTTTGCTATAAATGATAGGAGAACTACTCGGGCTACTGAAAATGCCGGATATAATGAGACAAAGGGTGGCAACGCTAAGAAATTCGTCAAAAACACCCCCTATGTGACGTTACAGATTTGCGCTCTTCTCAGCCAAAATGACAGTAATAAAGTTGTACCAAGCCAAATATTAAAGAGATACACATGCTTAATATACATCAAATTAAAAAGAATTCAATTTCCTACCACATGAACGTTATTCGTGCTGATTTGTGTTTATTATAAGAAATCTATTGGACAATATCAAAACTATACCCCTTATATCGCTAAACATTGCGAGTCCAATATTTTAAAAAATCTTATAAAATACAACAGATGGCTAAAGTTGAACTTTACTGCCTATTATCATAGACAAGTACCCATAGCAGTTTTTGAAAAACATAATGCAACAATTTGAAGATCAAATTATTAATAACAGCAGTTACAGTAATACGTCTATTTGGAGGATCCGCTCTGAACTGCTTCACATATTCAGAAATGTTAGTAATAATATTACGTCTGTTGTTCATGCTGAGATATGTATATAATATTGCTAGCAAGAGTTAGTTGTTTCAGTACTGCAGTTCAAGCCAGGTTCATTCATTTTGAATTATATCGGAATGTGCTGTGGAAACAATATGTTAGGGTTTGAGAAACAAGTCAAATAACAAACCCCTCTGTGCTGTCCAGTGCGATCTGCAGACAACCTCCAACAAACTATCAGTCTTAGCGTGGCCTAAGTATACCCTGTTTCATAACTGGGTGTATATTGAAAGTTTCCTGCTGGTTTTGAATGAAAATTAAATTCCGGTTCTAGATCCGATCATGCCACCTGTGAGAATTTGAACGTTTTTCAATAAATGACAAACTCCAAGATAGCCGCCGCTGAAAAGGTCCGGTGTCCTTCACATTACAATTGAGAACAACTTCAACAGTGTTGTTTTTTTTTTGTTTACAGTTGGAAATAATCGAGTTTGTAAAAACAAACGGAAGCATATAAAAATAGACATACACACATGGTGCCAATTGTTTAATCTTATTGAATGGGTGAGGGGTGATGCAGATGCATTTAGTCTCCAAAGACACCTACAAACTGATCACCACCGTATCAATAGATGTGTAATTCAGGTCGTTAATGATATTCTTTCATGCCATCACTGTTTCACCAATGCCCCATTACTTCAACCATAGTAACTTCAATGGGAGAATTCTCATTTTTAGGTGAGTCACATCCAATTCACCGATGAGGTAGGAAACTGGTTTTTAGTGGTCTTCAGCTGGATTCGTCTCAGCTGCCACATCCCTAACTGGATTGCTATAGAGGTTGTCTCCTTTCGTTTGCACAACTGAATACAGGACAGTACATTAGCTTGTGCTGGAGCTCGTTTTGCAACTGCAGCTAAACAGGTTAAGAGCCTTTTTGGTGCTCTCAGCTGCATCTCCACAGACCATGTCGACACAGTGCAGAGGGTTGAAGTTTGGAAATGAGCCACCGGCAACTTTCCACGGTAACACCTGTTGGTGAACGTCCCGACATTGTGTCTGACTCTGTTCATAGATGGTGAAAAGCTGAAGAGCTTTATTGTGGCATACCTCTTGGCTGCAATTTTCGTACTGAAAAGATGCATTTTCCTCAAGAATGTCCCCGGCGCCCGATGATGCAGCGAAGCTATGAAGTGAAGCAGAATTCTATGATTTCTTCCTCTGTTTAATACGTGTTCCCAACTCTTGGAAGACAGAGAACATTACATTTTTAACTTGGTAAGAACTATAGTGTTCCAGTGACAGCAAACGAGAAAACAGTGTCCCGCCCAGTGAGGACATGGATTGCAAAGATGTTCAGCATGATGGCTTCGGGGATGCTGACAAACAATATTAACGGACATGACATTACTGGTTGGCAATAATACTTTCATGAAAGATACTACATTGACCAGACGTCTATGCATTTCAACGTGCAGGGTGTTAGCGAGATATGGCATGCCGGCAGTACGTGTGTGTCATCCGAGTTGACTTTAAGGTTATGATGCCCATCACTGATGTCCTGAATCATGTGATATACCACAATAACACCAGCCTTCTCGTGATTGATAGATGTGTGCTGAATTCCACCTCCCAATTGTACTGGTAGTGGGTCTGGGCCTGTGACATTGCGATGTGTATTAACTGAATGCTACAGAGACTTCATCTGGCTGGTGGTCATCCGACTGGTTTGTTCTTCGTACGTAGCAACGGTAGAACAAGGGTCTGCTGGGGATGCGACGGCTCTTCGTGGTGTTAATAAAAAAGACAATTGAGGGGGAGGGGGGGGGGGTTATGCAGCAGGACTTTCTACTTAGTTTGAAACACTGGTCGAAAACCACATACAGAATTCAAGCATTCTCATCACGAAGGATGAGTCCCTTCACCGCTGAAGTGATAAAGCCAGACACTTTGTTTGGAGAAACTTGTCGTGGCATGGGTCCACAGGCAACAAGGATGTCTACGTCTGAAACCCTATGGTGAAATTTTCAGTAGAAATCTTACACACTTTGTTTCAACACTGGCTTGCTGGTACATTGCATTTCCACCATTTAACTAAAGAGAGATGACGACAGTGAGTGAGTTGTAATGGGAACAATGTCTCCGTTAGGTTACAAACGCGTACACAGTTGAAGTCAGGTTCAATATTTAGCTCAAGAGTGGAAGGTGTATCCCTGGCCCTACCGTGAATCGCACAATGATGTGTTATCACAACTTCAGATGACAACTCTCTTTTGCCCAATATTCTACACACTCTATGCAAAAATTTCTTTTTTTTTTTTTTTGTTCTACCGATGAAGGAAAAGTACAATCTTTCAAATATTTGCAGTTAAAAACGTAAGAAGATAAGCAATGCATTTGAAGAAATTTGTTTTCTCCCTCTTGTAAATCTGTCCCTTGCACTTATGCAGTTTCATATGTGGTTACATAACTTGGCCACCGATAGGTTTATCAGTTTTTTGCTGAAGCCATGGGAAACGGGGAGGGAGGGGGCATATAGGTCGTTTCAGTGAAAAGATCTGACCAAATGCTATGCCACACACCAATTTGCGATGCACAGCATGTCTACTGGAAAGAAACCTCTTAACGAGGACAGGATGAAGCCCTGTACGAAAGGCAAGTAATACAGTCTGCAATGTACGTAGCTGTTGTGATCTTCTGCGAAAAAATATGGCAGCAATCAAATGAAAAGCCCAGTCATCTTCCCTTTCTCCCCCCCCCCCCCTCCCCCTTTTCTACCAGTACAAAAACAGTCATGATGGACAGTCACTGCGAAACCGTTTGTCCACGATTGCGTCGCCGGTCGACTTCACAGTTTCCTGTTCACGCATGTCCAGGGTCCACCAGCTTGCGAATTTAGTGAATTTGGTGGTGAATGCTGATCTCAAGAGGTCTTTGACGACTGATTTCAGTGCCCAGCTCGCTGCAGGCTGGTAAGTTAGTTTACCGCCCTCCTGTCAGCTGGAATTGTACCTCATTCAATATCCAAGATCGAACAGTATCGGGTGCAGGATCATCGATATTCGGCATCAATATTGTGACGTCACAAGATAGAACATCAAAGGATCGCCAGTGTTGCAGTACCGTGGGTACCTAGGATCGGTGCTTACGAAGGCATTGTTACTGATGATAGCGAAACATTTTGGCCTCTCATAAAAAAAAAACTCGACTGGCATCATTTGGCATCAAACTGAACCGAGATCAGTAACGATCTGACAACCTAATTCAGCAATAAAATTTTCCATACGTCCAATCGCTAGACTCAGATAGTCTTACATAGAAGCCACACTCGAACTATATTGCGTTAATTTGAGAACAATTTGTTGATAAGAGGTAACAATAGCACAGAGAGCACCCAAAAGGAAAATTTTTGGTAACATATTGGTAAAACTACAGAAATTTATTACAGTGGTATTGGTTGTTCTTAGTACTCAGAATAGCGGAGCAGGAGAAATGAGTGCTATAATTCTTGTATGCAAAAAATGTTAGGACGTTTGGAAATTCTAAATTTATATTTTGGGGGGATTAATGTTACAATTAGCAAATTAAAAAATGTTTGTAGCATCTTTCTAGGACATCTGTGGTAAAAACATTTAGATAGTACCATATTAGTCACTATAAACATGGATCCGAAATGATTTATTCGAAATTTTCAGATTTTTTTATGTGTACAGAGTTCTTGACCCATGATATGCAGAATAATGAACAAATAATACATTTGAAGCTTTCAATTCTTGGCCTGTCTATCTGAGAGTAAGTGTGTAGAGTATCAAAGCTTTTGGTAGAAAACTGAGAAGGTAGTGAATATTTTGTTACCCCACCCCCGTTAAAATTGAGCTATATTATCTAAATAAAATTGGGGACAAAATCGCCTCTACATACGTAATGCCACCCTTTAGCCAAATATATCCGGCAGTTTCTTACGCCCAGGGAATCACTTTAAATGGAAATACAACAAACAAGAGTATATGTTTTAGTGCAAGGTTCAACGTTTATTTGAAGAGATAGAGCAAGTTGGCCCCCCCTACTATTATGAGCTTATCAGGTTTTGAAAAAGTTTAGCCATTTTATACAATTTTTCAAAACACCCTTTTTTTTCCTGCTGAAACGCGACAAACAGACTTTAATTATACAAAACGCCTATTTTTCGAAATAAAGGCGTTCGCCTGAGGCCGAGTGAGATGACAAAACGCCTTTTATTTTTCGAAATAAATGCGTTCGCCTGAGGCCAAGTGAGATGACAAAACGCCTTTTCTTTTTCGGAATATAGGCGTTCGGCTAAGGCCGAGTGAGATGACAAAACGCCTTTTTTTTTCGAAATATCATCATAGTTTAATTAATTCATTTTGTTTGCTATATTTAAATCTAGAGACCGAAAAAAACTAAATAGCGATTTTCTCAAAACACCATTATCAGGAAAAAGGTGTTTTGTCAAATTACGTTAGAAACTGTTGCCCAGGGGCCCCCTTGCAAGCGAATTTCTGAGTAGTTGTGTAGGGGGCGGGCCGCAGCCTATTGCTTGGCCCATAGTCCACAATGATGTTAAGATGGCCTTGATGTATATTCTGTTTTACAGGAGTTTGATAGAACCCGTGGAATGGTATCGACAGGCGAGCAATCCAGTTTGTGCGGAACTATGAGAAGCGATGAAAAGATTAGACTTGCCAAACACCGTTCTATCAATCTATTCGTGGAATTTTATGCATGTAGAGACTCACTATCAAACAGTTTTCTTGCAAGTTGTGAAATTGCAGTATACATGACGTCTGCCTTTCTACAAATACATGGTGCTCGTACTTCCTTAAAATCGAGAGCCCAAAACAATCACACACATTACAGTAACTGTCCACACTTCAAGACAAAGACGTGCAAGCTTAACATCATTTAGAACACTTAAGCCCCGTCTTATGATTTATTTGTGGAAGTATGTTGAAAAGAAATTCAGCTATGGCTGTGTCTATTCATGGGGATAGTCTCCCTTTCAAAACGTTTTCTGGAGAAATAGATTGTCACTGTGGCCCGGGCCAACGAGCGACAAACTTAATCTTTTCAATTGTGAGACACGTCATACAAATCAAACAAATTCACAAACGACTACTTCTTTCCCTGGAAAAGCTGAGAGTTTTATACGAAAAACAGAGTGCGGGGTTGGAGAGCTTAGCAACAAATCTCAGTTTCACTCAGTTTTCAGTTTCGTCTCCCAATTGACACAACAGCGCTTCTGAGAGACGGTGAACAGGCCTGAATAAAACACTTGCATAAGTGGGAAATGTCCAGCTCAGCTGGAAAAGCTCAAATGTGCTGCCAGGCAGGAAGGTGGTAATAGTACTAATCCATCCGTTCTGAATAGATTTAGGAAATATTTTGTTTCTGTACAGCCAAAAAATCATAATTTTAAAAGTTGAAATGATCGAACAGACCCAAAACTTTGATATAGGGCAAGAAGGGGTGGGGGTGGGGGGGGGGGGGGAGCAAATTGAAGAAGCAACTCATCAACAGATTCATAGAGTAATATATATAAGCCCAGAAGACATCTGAAGTTCAGCAGTAAACAATGTTATCGATTGTCACTTGTCTTAAATTTGTCTTCAGGAAATGAAAGACAGCTAACAATTCATAATTTTGAGATCTTCTCAGAGAGTTCGAACCTCTGAAATCTTTAATGGTGGGCTGTAAAACTAAAGTGTTGAGGTCAACATTTTATTTAGACACTGTTTGAACTGGGCAGAATAAGGCATGGGGTTCACATTTCATATTGTATGATCTCTAATATAAGTATAGATCTTCAATTTGCGTTATCCCAAGAAGAATTGGTACAAGTGCTACGACTAAACATTTGCAATCCGAGACATGCACCGTATGTGATACTGCATGTTATAGATTAGACACAAAGAACACACAGAAACGTTAACTACTCACCCAAGAACAATTACAGATCAATTTAGCTGAGAATCTTGTGAACACAAAACTGTATGGCGCTTGTAATCCATGAAAATGTCACGACTGTGTAGAGGCTTGATCATATTATTATTATTGTTGTTATTATCATTACGATAGTATTATTATTGTTGTTTGAAATTATTAGTACGGCCGGGGGACTACTCCATTTACTTCGGCCTGATGTTGTTTTTTTTCAGCATTTTATAAGTACTACACGTATATAATATGCATCTTTAACGTACAACCAATTAAGCAAGTACATAGTATGATTGGTGGCCAGGCGTGTGGCGAGTTTGCCAATTACAGGACAAAACAGCAAATCTCGGTCATATCGTCTAGAAATAGCAGGCACTGTGCCTGGAAAGTGGACGTTAATTTGTCTTCCATTTGGGGTCTCACTGAAAACCTTACATATAAAGTATCTTAGATGTTCTTAAAACAGGAGGACTGGTGCTGAAATCTATAATGACCGTTATTTCTATTATGTAGTTGCCATTGCCATCACTGCAAATCAAGAGCCGCTTGGTAACTCGACTCTTTTAAAAAATTGAGATATTTGGCATGCTTATGGCCCTTGACAACCCGCGGATTGTGTTATACGTTTGAGAAGGGGGGGGGGGGGGGGAGGTGGGTAGATACATTCTGAAAATTAAGGTTAAATAACGTTGTTGTTGTTTTTTTTCTAAAATATCATAACTGATATTAAGTCTCACAAAGAAACTTATGAAGGGATTTAGCATCTCTTGAAAAATTTGTAAAAAAGAATTACGACAGTTTACAATGCGGTTCTCGATATCCACGCCTTAATGCGGCCCCTTTTCTTCCATTGCGCTCACCCCTACCCATTGCAGTGACATCCAATATTAAGAAAGAGAAAGAGAATGTTTGTGTTTATTTTCGTGGGCGTTGCTTGTGGCCACAAGAATGTTCAATACTCGCCCACCACGTACATGCGTACTTTGGGCCACCATAGGATGCTTTATTTGCTTAATGCTGCACCTTCACATGATTTCAACTCTGTGTGAATGCGTGTGTGTAAATGTGTGTGTCTTCCACAATCCTCCGCCAGTCTGTGTCTGGTATGATATTGAAAATAACGAACATAATCGTGTCGGCTTCGAGCGTTTTGTACGTCATGATCGACTCGTCCAAACTGGTTATGCGGGATTTTCGTAATTTCTTTTCTTCTTTTTTTTCAGTGTCAAAATTTGGCAAAGAGAAAAAGTCGTAAGTGGCGACCCCACAGTTTTTCTGTGGTTTTTATATTTCGTCTTGTTTTTCAATATTGTAAAAATCGTCAAAATGCAATTTTCTTACCCCCCCCCTCTCTCTCTCTCTCTCTCTCTGTGCATTTGTGTGCGTGTGTGAGTGTGTGTGCTTACGCCCTGGTCCTGGAAGAGCGGTACAGTTCAGGGAAGTTCCATTACACCACAAATTTTCGAAGGCGTGTCCCGGTGTAACAGGCCAAAATATACCCCCCGCCCAGAATATACCCGGGGTTAAACTGGCCTAGCCCAGAATATCCCCCGGGGTATATTCTGGGCTAGGCCAGCTTATACCCCGGGGTTACTTTGGGCTAGGCCAGACTATACCCCCCCAGTCCAGATTATACCCCCTGCTTTTTCTTTAAAAACAAGTCAAGGCCACAGTTTATTTCAGCCTGTTCTTCATCACTGTCATCAGATATCATATTAAGACATACATGAACACATTCTTGACACCAACAAGTCATAATGCAATTTAGAGAAAATAATAATAACAGTTTATTTCAGCCTTAGTTTACTTTGGTGTACATACATAGGCCTACATTCTCGACTCCTGTAAATCATGATACATTTTAGAAGGAACAAACATGCGTTAAAATGCATTGATATACAAAAGAGTTGAGTATCCATTCAAACTGACATGATTAGACTTCAGCATTAATTTCACTCGTGAGTGTTGATGATATTATTATTATTATTATTATTTTGATAGTTAGTTGGCCACGAGTAAAACATGCATTGTATTTTTTGTTACAATGATGTAGGGAGAAAAGGCCAGAAAAGAACACACAGAAAAAAATAATAATGATAATCCAACTGACAGATAGTGCAATTCCATCATCCAGCAGATATAAAACTAAATAGGCACTTAATGTTTGCGACTGATGAACTCCACCTGTCCAGATCCACTTGAAACGTTACAGAATGCTAACCAGTAATAATGATAACAATAAGAACACGAAATCATGTTATTTACTCTTGAAAATATAGAGAAATATCAATATCAGAATCATCATCATCATCTTGGAAATTGCAAAGATATGAGAGTGAGTGTAAAAATGGCAGCGTATGCCTACAAATCATTCTAGAATTTATAAGCAGCAATGTATGTGTATCAACTATATATAAAAAACGTGTTAAATCTTTTCAAATATTCAAGTAGAACTGGACAGAAAGCTTTAGTGAAATACTAAATAGCCTTGACAGTTGTGTAGGCCGACAGAGTAAGTCCACTGAGACAAAAGTAGTGCATTATAAAAGGTAATTAGATCTATAGCATGTTGAGGCAAAATTCGATGGATCATGTTACATTAACAGTATTTCTTGTTAGTGAGTATCATTCTTTGATAGGTTATTTGTAGAAAGATATACATTTCATGTACATTACGGTTTAAGACACTGGATTAGTTTGCAAGGTATTTGAAAGACTGAACTTATGTGTTAGAACTTATAGTGAGTAAGGGAATGTCACTCGCGAGTGAAATGAAATTTAAAAAAAAAAAAGAAAAGACCTTGTCCGTCTTTAGCTTCCTAAGCTTAACACGTCCCTTGCCAAGGGATTTAACAATTGTGTATTTGTACACAAAAAAATATTTAAAATGACTTCATTTTTATGAGTCCGTTAATTATTTCATACATTGGGATGTGTATGTCAGTGCCAAACAAACAGTACCGTGCAAATTTTACTCAATGGCAATCAACTACAAAAACAACTACAACATGCCAACGAACGTGAGTGACACTAATCCAGTGCCTTAAACCATGAGCTACATAAAATGTATACATTTCTACAAATACGCTATCAAAGAATTTACTAACAAGACATGTTCATGCAACATGATCCATCGAATTTTTGCCATAACATACTATAATTACTTTCTGCAATGCACTGTTGTCTCAGTGGATTTAATCTGTCATTTTACATGACTATCAAAGCTACTTCGCTAAAGCTTTCAGTCCAGTTCTACTTGAATAGTTGAAAAGATTTAACACATTATTTTTTACATGTACTTGCACATATATTACATATATTATTGCTGCTTATAGATTCTAGAATGATGTGTAGGTCATTTTTATATTCCCTCTTATCTTTGTATTATTCCAAGATGATGGTGATTCTGATATTGATTATATTCTCTTTATTTTCAAGAGTAAATAAGATGATTTGGTTTTCTTATTGTTATTATTGTATATTACTGGTTAGCTTTCTGTAACGTTTCAATTGGATCTGGACAGGTTAAATTCATTATGTGAAACAATTTTAGTATGTATTTAGTTTTGTGTGAAGTATTTAATGTTTGCTGGATGATGGAATTGCACCATCTGCCAGTTCAGCTGTTAAAATGTTGTTGTTGTTTTTTTCTCTATGTATTCTTTTCTGGCCTTTCTCTCTGCATCAGTGTAACTTTGTATATAGATCTAATTGTTCCGACATATCAATCACATTTCTTATTTTCAAAAATTATAATAAGATTCAGATAACTTTACACTTATGAGTCTTATAATTAGTTCATACCTTGCCACTAAGTATATGTTAGTGGTGCCAAACAAAAAAAATACAATACATGTTTAACTCATGGTCAACTAATTATAAAAAAACCAGAACAATAATAATACCAACGGACACAAGCAAAATTAGTGTTAAAGTTTAATCATATCAATTTCAATGGATTTTCAATCCTTTTGTAAATCAATGCTTTTTAAGCATGTTTATGTCCTTTTAAATGTATCATAATTTACAAGAGTCAAAAATGTATGCTTCAATATGATATCTGATGACAGTGATAATGAACAATTCAAACTAAAGTTGAAATAAACTACGGTCTTGACTTGTTTTTAAAAAAAAGTAGGGGGTATAATCTGGACTGGGGGGGGGGGTATAGTCTGGCCTAGCCCAAAGTAAACCCCGGGGTTTAAACTGGCCTAGCCCAGAATACCGGGGGATATTCTGGGCTAGGCCAGTTTAACCCCGGGTATAGTCTGGCGGGGGTATAATCTGGCCTGCTACATCTGCATTCTGTCACATAGCAATTTTTCTGAAAAATCAGTTCAAGTTCGACACGAGAAAGGATTATTGATTGCCGTGCGATCTTTATCTCTCCTATCAACCTTATCCGGTCGAACTATTCAATAAAAAAAACAAAGAAACAAATGCAGCTTTTCCTGGGTTTTGACAGAGACGCATGAAAGATGAAAGAAAACCAATGTTTCTTCCGGGAAACTGAAAAGTATTTGGGGTTAACTTGTAACTCAACGCGTGCGACACCCCCCCCCCCACCAACCCCCGGAAGGGGGGGGGGCGATAACGAAGACAGGGCGACAAGGACGAGAAAATAATGAAGGGGGGGGGGTGAAAACATCGATAGAGGATTATTGGGGGGCCTTACAAAGGGCAGCTACTGACGTTCGACGGCACGCCTAGGAGGGTTTTATGAACAGAAAGGGCCTATTTTTTAGAGCATCTGATAACGAATGCTTTCTGTTTTATAAACGAATAACCAACATGTATAATTGTCATCAATAAAGCCTTGATAAAGTTAATAGAAGGGAGAGAAGGGGGCGATGACAGAACATTTTGGAGCCTAACGGGACGATAAATGTCTGAAAAAAGGTTGCGAAACACTGTTGTAATCTACAGCAATCTGTCGGCTACCTAAAAACTGTATTTTCTATTCTCCCATTAACTTAAACTGAATTAGTAGAATAATTTTCCTTAGTGACGTTAATAACCTAAAGTTTTACTACTTGGGACGATTAGTTTTCCTTAAATATTTTGTAATAATCTCTGCACATAAGCAAAGTTATTTCTGTAGAAGTATTTGAATCATCTCTATTAGTAGAAGTTTAAATCACTTCCTTAATCTCTAAATATCTGATCTTCAAAAGTAGCAGTTTATTCAGAAACTGTGATGAACGTGATTTCATAGTGATTAATAACAGAGTAAAGGAGTCGGCTAGATCCTTCATCTCTTCATCTTTTCCAAGAAAAGAGGTTTTGAAATGCTTGGTTTAAAACTACAAGTGAGAATATTATGTGTAATGACTCCAGTTTTTGTTGTGTCCGGGCTTGTTTGTTTACGTTCATTTCTAAATCTTAAATAAGGTCTTACCTTTCAGCACTGGCGTGACCGACTTTCTCTCAACAGTTTGGTTTGTTCAGTGCAATTTTGTATTCGCTCTTTTGATAACTTGCTTATTTTCATCATGCTCATTTCCCTGGCGTTTATTTGCTACTAGCAGAAGTGCCCAGCGTTGCCCGGGAGGAATCTGCCCCCTGTCTACTCGCCTTTCTCCCCCCCCCCCACTGTCTTCCCCTTACCCTTCTCATCTACCCCACTCCCGTTCTCTTCCCGTCGACTCTCCTCCTCCCCCCCCCCACTCTTCTTCTCCAAATACACTGTACCCTTTTCTTTCCCACCCGTCTCCTGTTCTCCCCCTCCTCTCCCCCCCCCAACCCTCCTCCTCCTTCTCCTTCCCTCTCCCTCTCTTGTTTTTTCCTCATTAACCTCCTGTAAAGGCCTATTTGGCTTTGTATTGTTCTTGGAAATGACGATCTGTTAATGATAATGACTAGGAATAATGCTTGAACTACTCTGTGTTGTGACTCCTTTTAGTGATTTTATTTTGATCCTGATCAAATCGTGCATTTTCCATCTCCGCTTTCTTCTTGCACCCAAACTGATAACTGGGTATTCATTCTGTGGGAAACGCTGTAAGTGTAAGCAGTATCATTAGACAGTGTGCAGAGTAACCAGGATATTCATTAATAGTTTGGTAATTTTGTTGCTTATCTATTTGTTTTATGACCAATTTGGGGGCAATTTCCCGAAACTTAATTATGATGATTATGTCAACAGTTGTTATTTCCAGTTAGTCAAATGTAATCCTAGCCTTAAAAAGTTCACATCAAACATGCAGGAATATTATTCTAGATAGGAAAGACGAAATCGGGTTATTTATTAGATGGATTTACATTTAGCACTGGGAAAAAAAAGTGATGACATTTTCAGAAAAAGACTGTATCCGATACTGGATACTAAATTACTACTAGAACTATCAGAGGTAGTCATGATTTCAGAAAGAGGCGGTATCCGTTACAGGATACTATCTAAATCGCATATCTCACAATGAGTTGAATACTGTACATTTCTGTGAAACGTAAAGTCAGCGATATTTATTGTGTCACTTCTGACAGGGAATTCCCCTTTCGTTAAGTATTGACCAATAATATATGATGTCTATCGTGGCGGAGCCATCTATTAATAGTAGGCCTCTTCCGTGAAATCCGGTTCCACGCGACAGGATCTCTTTCCGTGAAGCAGTAATATAGGCCTAAATCAATATGGCGAGGCAAGACACGTTGCAGCTTGACAGTTTATCTCAGCAAAAGCGATATCAATGCAACTCACAGTATTTAAAAACAAGCAAACTAATAGATAAACAAAGTAGTTTTCATTTTATGATTTTATGTTTTAGTTACTGGAAGTGTATCAGTTCCAGTTTTAGCCCCAATGTTTATCTGGCTGACCAAATAGCAAGTAGATCTAGAAGGAAAACAAAATTGTTCAGGATACAAGATAAACAACAACAAACGAACGATGTGTGTCACTCGTCGCTAACTTATCTACTTTTTTAATCACAAGCCATCACACTGATGCCTCTCTAAAAATGATAACAAAAAAACATAAAATTCCTGAAGATCGTATTTTCGGATAATTTTTGCTCAAATAATTTTTTAATAAGAAACTAATCTTTATATCAGCCAATTGTGGCACTTAACTAGCATTAGTATTCATTTTTTGTTAGTCCAACCCCTACCCTCTCCCTCTTTTTCTCCTTCCTCAAGATAGAACTCGTCTCCCGCAATATTTTATGATATTGCATTTAAACTGTGCTGGAAACCATACACACAATGCACACACACACATATGTATAGGCCTATACACACACATAAAAAACACCCTAAATAGTTGAATGGGCTTTCTTTTTTTTTTTTAAGTTACTGAATATTATGGATAGTAATAAAACAAACTGCCGGACTGATTGTCTTAAATGGACCTCCTTAGCATTTTACACTATAACAATAATATAAATAATGCAGAGTGAAGACTGCGCCGCAAGACCGTTTCGCTTCAGAGCTCTCACTGTGTTATAGGTATAATAACCCCAATGTTTATCCGGCTGATCAAATAGCGACTTGGAGGAAAACAAATTGTTTAGGATACAAGATAAACATCATCAGCGAATGATGTGTCAGTCGTCGCTAACCTACCTACTTTTTTAATCCCAAGCTAAAATTAGATCGTGGAAACCCCTGAACCTCAATTGCATTATGCCACCGACAAAAATAACACAGTACTGAGAGCTTGGTTGTCACCGTGAGGTGTGGTAATGACGAAACAGTGTCAATGCTTTAGTTGCTGGAAGTGTATCAGTACAGTTTTAGGCCCATAAAACGTTTTCTTTTTTTATCGACAATCATACTGAAATGTTTATTTCCCGTAAAATAAAGTTTACTGCTTAATATACAAAAACACCAGTCTTAATTACCGTCATAGTATGTTTATGACAACCATTGTTATCTATCAAGGTAATGATTAGCTGTTTATTCTAAGATTTATGACAAGTCAAGCTGTCTCTGTAGTGCTGTTCGCTTGAAATGCGGCATAATGAGAACTCCCCAATTCTTTCTGTCGACTGCAAAAGTGATCGTCTCCCCAATTCTTTTTGTCGACTGCAAAAGTGATCGTAATATTACAAGAATCCCCCTTACTAAGGTGACTACCAAATACATGCAACATGCGGACAACCTGAGACAGTCGTATCGTAAATCTGAACAGGTTATAATTTATATATATTTTAAAATTTTTTTTATTTATTAATAGTTTACTGGTCAATTCAAGAAAGGATGTTGTTAAGGGGGCGTAGTCTTATTACATAGCCACCGTAGTAACAGCCTCTCAGAAAACCCTTTACTGCACGAATATTTAAAATGATTAAAAAAACAATAACACGACATCAATATACTTGTTTCATTTTTAGTACCCTTGGTAGCTCAACATAAATGTCAAAGATGTTTTTAAACAATTTCAAAGTTGTGGTAAACTGCACTCTCGTCTTTACTCAAAGCGACTGACATTTCTCAACCATAAAGGCGCTTCCACATAAAGTATGCCACACAACTTCACTTCCAAGCTTTAGTTTAATGTTATTTGCCTGGAAAAATTGAAAACCATTAATTTACCCTGTCCAAGAAACGAGAATGAGATGCAATAAATTTGTGACGTGACGTATAGCGGCATAGACTAGAGAAGCACACCCTTGGTTACATCAGATCGAGTCAAACCAGTAACGTGTGATAGGGGTGTGAGTCACTGGGTCAAACGTATTTGTATAAACCACGCCCCTAGATTAAAGGATTAAACGTTCTGCAGCTGAAGTGTCACGGTGCTTTTAAAACTGGAGGAAGGCATTCACACTCCTTCCTCTTCCTCAGACAAAAGTGATTTCACCCTGATTGTTGTTAACAACCACTAACGTGTAAACAGAGTCATTCTCAACCTTTTTCAGGAAATCGCCCCCTTGAGCCCCTAATTTTCTGTCATCGCCCCCCCCCCCCCCATCCTAACATGCCTCTTTAGCGCTCATGATTTACTGATTATTGAGATATAAACAACAGTAGAAAATATCCTTGATCAAATGCATCAAGAATTAGCTATTCCAGTTCATAAAACCCATGTAGATGTCCCGTACTGTTAACATGTCGGTGACTTTCCCGCGGTTGGTGTGCCGTGGTCAGCTAGGTAGTGTTGGTGTTTGTGGGAAGCAAACGCAGACAGCCCGGCCACACATCTGAGGCCCGTTTCTCTGTTTTTCAGATGCATTTACGCTGGACTCGATCCTTTTTTCACAAAACCGAAAAATACGAGGGGGAAAGGCCACTAAAGGGAGAAGGAATGTCCTTCGAGGGGGAAGAATGGGAGAATAGATGTTCTGGTGTTTTATCCGGAAAACTTTGTACAGTAGCCTTTTTGTTTGAAAATGACTTGACCTTCGATGTAATGATGGACATCTGGCAATTCTTCTTGCAAACGCCTGGACGTCAAGGACGGTACATCGTAACCATTAGGGTTCACTATCCACTCTGGGACACAATGATCTAGGAGGTCTTAAAATCGCCTGTCCATGACTTTGCCAAGACGAGAGAAGTGAACGATTCAACCTCGTTTTCCATAAATCCAGCTCGACGGACAAAGACGATAGGATACACTTTGCCTTAACTACACTATCTTGTTAAAGTACACTTCATTAAACTTAGTACAAAATTTTAACATGCCGGCAGCTTGTGTATTCTCTCTCCAGGCTGGCACTCTGAGTCTTACTGTTCTTACTGCTTAAAATAAAAATAAAAAACAACTTCCGCACTGATTCAAACAGCTCCAGAAGGCGTCGAAGTCAGTTACATGTACTTATAAGTTATACTGACAAACAGCGGGCCTGGAGGGGAAGTCTCTCGAATCTTTCAGCTTTCTCAATGTGGACGGCAGGAAGGCCAGAAAACTATTTTTATGAAATCTACGAAGCCCCGACGCCACCCCTATCATTGATGGCTGCTCCATCTGGTGCAACTGAAATTATATTGGTCATCCTATGGCTTTCTCTCTAAAGTAATCCTTCACCTTCTGTCATTTGTCTATGTAGCATCTGCGGGCTACCCCTTGCCCTCCCCCGGTTTTGTTGTTGTGCTGGTGGCTGAGCATGTGTCCACTACTTTTTCCATTTTATTGTTGACTGTACTCCGTGACCTGACCTTCTTTTCTAGTGAGTAGTTTTTTCCCTCGCCCGCTTGTTGTCAGGTGTTTTGACTCGTTCAGTAAATATTAGTATGTTCCCGAACATTCGATAACACTGTGGATAAGGATGTTTACGCCAGATTTGGCCTTGAGTGATGTAACCTGATGACGTATTGATGCGTGATTGGTTAGTTTGTGCGAGGGCAAAGGTAACGTTTATTTCGGGAACTTTCTGTAGGAATGTTTATATATATAGACCTGTGTGAGTGGTTGGTGGGGTGAGTAAGTGAGTTTCCTTTTGTGTGGCGTAGATATTTAGTTTCGCTGGCGTCTTCCTAGTAATTTATTGTTCACTATACAGTTATTAAACTTTAGTATTATTTAATCTATCGTCGGATCTCGTGTTTATTTATTTTACAGCTGTAATAGTTTCGTTTTCTAAAGGGTTGTAGTTAGATCAACTAACTCCCCCCTACTATAACGTGCTAGAACAACCTCAGCTGTTACATATTGGGGGCTCGTCCGGGATCCGACCAGATTCGAACGGACCAGATCTAAATTACTAGATTTATTTACATAGTTTATTGTAGGAATATCATCGACAAGCTATCCACAACATGTCAGAGGCTATTGGAAGGCTTTGCCAGGAAGCAGACGCCTTGGAGCTCACTGGGCAGGAGAGACGGGACTACCTCCGTGAAGGCCTAGAAAGAGAAAGACAGCTGGAGGCTCAACGACAGGAGAAGGAGGCTGAACGACAGGCTCAGCTGGAAAGAGAAAAGATGAAGCACGAGTTGGAGATGGAGAAGATCCGCCAGCAACGTGGAGGCAACGACTCAGCGCAGAGGACCGACGACCACGCCAGTTCTAAGAGACCCAAGCTACCTGCATTTCAGGACAAGAAAGACGATCTGGATAGCTGGTTGCTGCGGTTTGAGAGGTTTGCTGAGACAGCTGAATGGCCCAGATCCACCTGGACGACATCACTGTCTGCCCTGCTGACCGGGAGAGCTTTGGAGTGCTTCTGCAGACTACCGATCGACGAAGCCAAGGACTACGACAAGGTCAAGGAAGCGTTGCAGAAGAGGTACAACCTGTCAGAGGACGGATACAGACTCATGTTCAGACAAGGTAAGCCTGAAGATGGAGAAGATGTTGGAATGTTTTTGACCAGGATCAAGACCTATTTAGAGAGGTGGATAAAGCTGTCGAAGACGGAGGAGACCTACGAAGGAGTGAGAGATCTGTTCGTCAGAGAGCAATTCATGGATGCCTGCCCACCAGACCTTGCAACCCATGTGAGGGAGAGGAAACTGAAGACGCTACAGGACATCGCAGATTCAGCGGAGGCGTACCTGGTAGCGAGGAACCGGATGCTCAGCGGGAGCGCCAGACTGCAGAGCCGGCCAGTGCGATGGAGGCCCAACGGAGACAGAAGCCCACAGGTCTGCCATAGGTGCCAGAGGCCGGGACACAAGGCGACGGAGTGTCGTGCAAAGTTAAACGACAAAGGTGAGTTCAGATGTTACCTTTGTGGAAAGCCAGGCCACGTTCGGAGGATGTGTCCAGCCCAGAAGGATATGGGACGAGGCAAGCCGAACAAGGCGGCGGCGGCCGTAGTGATAGCGGCGGACGAGTCGTCGAGACAGGATGCGACGACGGCTGACACCAGCATCAACGTTCAAGCGGTAATGAAGGACGGGAAGCTACAGTTAGCGGTGCCTGTTACTTGCGGAGGATGCAGTGACGGAAGGACCGTGGAGAAGCTGAAGTTACCAGTGATGAAGGGCTTGATTGGAAATCGAGCGGTAGATGTCCTAAGAGATACCGGCTGTGAAGGTGTAGTGGTGCGGCGAGCACTGGTGGACGACGGACAGCTCACCGGTGGGAAGAAACTCATCGCGAGGATCGATAACTCCTTGCTAGCGGCGGAGGAAGCCGTTATCGACGTGAAGACGCCTTACCTGACGGGCAAAGTGACGGCGCTGTGTCTCCCGGAGACCATCTGCGACCTAGTAGTCGGGAACGTGGACGGAGCGAAGGATCCGTACGACCCTGATACTGAGGTGATGGTAGGAGCGGTGACCACGAGGGCCCAGGAGAAGAGGAAGGACCGGTCTACGTCGCTGAAGGTGCCGAGGGCAGAACGGCACGCGGGAGTGGATAGAGAGGAACTTATCCGACTCCAAGAAGAAGACGAAGTCATTAGGAAGTTAGAGCAGAAGAAGATCCTAACTAATAGAGGCAATAAATCTGTTCATTTTGAGAAACATGGAGGAGTACTGTACCGGATCTACAAGGACCTGAGACAGGCGACGGTTATAAGGCAAGTGGTACTACCCGAGAAACTGAGAGAGTATGTACTGAGTGTAGCCCACGACTCGATCGTCGGAGGACACCTCGGCGTGAAGAAAACCAAAGACAGAGTTATGAGCAATTTTTATTGGCCTGGAATTGAAGGTGACGTCGCGAGATACTGCCGCTCATGCGACATATGCCAGAGGACGGTGAACAAAGGAGCGACCCCAAAGGTGCACCTGCAGAGTATGCCAGTAGTGGACGTACCATTTAGGCGAGTGGCCGTGGACTTAGTAGGACCTATCGACCCCCCAAGTGAAGGTGGACATCGGTATATCCTGGTGTATATAGACTACGCTACTCGTTACCCCGAAGCCACACCCTTGAAGAAGATCGACGCAGAAACGGTAGCAGAAGCCTTAGTGAACATCTACAGCCGTTTGGGTGTGCCCGAAGAGATCTTGTCGGACCAAGGGACCCAGTTTATGTCAGATGTCACGAAGGAAACGAATAGACTACTGGGAATTCGACAGTCGACCACTACAGTCTACCACCCTATGTGCAACGGGTTGGTGGAGCGATTCAACGGTACACTGCAGAAAACATTGAGACGACTGTGCGCAGAGCAACCCAAGCAGTGGCACAGATACATCAACCCGCTGCTCTTCGCATATCGTGAAGTTCCCCAAGAGTCGACCAAGTTTGCCCCATTCGAGTTGCTGTATGGGAGAACTGTGAGAGGACCAATGCACATCTTACGACAACTATGGACCAAGGACGTAGAGGAGCCGGAAACGAAGACCAGTTACCAGTACGTCATGGAACTACGTGAGAGGCTGGAGGACACATGGAAGTTAGCGACGGAAGAACTCTCCAAGGCTCAAGGTAGACAGAAGACCTACTACGACCGGAAGGCGCGAGAGAGGAAGTTCCGCCCCGGAGATGAAGTGTTGGTGCTACTGCCGACGAACACTAACAAGCTCCTAGTCCAATGGAAGGGACCATATAAGGTAGTCTCAGTTGTCGGTGTTAACGACTATAGAGTCAAGATGGGTGCAAAAGAAAAGACCTTGCACGCCAACCTCCTCAAGAGATACATTCCAAGGACGTCAAAAGCAGCAGCAGTGGCAATGGAACCGAGACCTATTGTGACCGAGATGTGTGGGATGGACAACAGTAGGAGAGATACCACGCCTGAACATGTCAACGCCATAAAGGACGGCGGCGGTGATAGTGCTGAGACTGTACTGGCAGAGGACGACATGATGGACAAGAGTCAACCCGTGGAGTCAGCTGGCATGACAATCATCGAGGACTGCGACCTGGAAGGCGACAACGGTGGAACGACGGAGGACCTTGCCGACCTAGGAAGCTGGGACCAGAATGAAAGCTACAGAGATGTCCAGCATGGAACGCAACTGACATCGGAACAACGTCAAGAACTCTGCAATGTGGTGAAGAATTACCAGCACGTCTTCACTAATCTTCCTGGATGCTGCCAGTTGGGTGAACATCGCATCGACCTGACGACAGAGGTACCAGTTCGTCAACGACCATACCCGGTGCCCTACGCTATGCGCGACTCATTGAAGGAGGAGCTTAGCACCATGGAACGGCTGGGCATCATTCGAAGGAGCTCATCAGCTTATGCTTCACCTATTGTTGTCGTCAAGAAGAAGGACGGATCCAACCGAGTCTGCATCGACTACAGGAGGTTAAACAAGATCACAGTATTCGACCCTCATCCGACAGCAGCGCCATTAGAAGTGTTTCAGAGTCTCTCGAGAGGAAAATTATTCTCTCGGATTGACCTGAGCAAGGGATACTGGCAAGTGAAAGTTCGAGAGCAAGACATTCCCAAGACGGCGTTCGTCACCATGGGCGAACACTATGAATTCATTCGGATGCCTTTTGGGATGATGAACTCAGGAGCCACGCTGAACAGGATCGTAAAGCCATTGATCCGTGGAATGAACAATGTGACAGCATATGTGGACGACCTGCTGATTCATACAGAGACATTCGACGAGCATGTGAAGACTCTCAAGGACTTACTGCAGAGGATGGACCAAGCTGGATTAACTGCAAGACCATCGAAGTGTCTGATTGGAACGTCTGAAGTAGACTTTGTTGGACACTTAGTGGGAGAAGGTATGATTGGCCTGTTAGAAGAGAATGTATGTAAGGTACGAGACGCACCCAGATCCACCACTAAGAAGGAAGTGAAAGCATTCTTAGGATTAGTGGGATATTACCATGAATTTATTCCTAACTTTTCAGCGATTGCATCACCATTGTCTGATTTACTTAGAAAGGGTCAGCCCAATATAGTTCAGTGGGACGAAACGCAGGAGAAAGCGTACACCTCTTTGAAGAATGTCATTATCTCCAAACCCGTGTTATGTTTGCCAGATTTTTCCAAAGAGTTTGTCTTAGCAACTGATGCATCAGATCGCGGATTAGGCGCTAGTCTTATGCAGGAACACGAGGGAAAGTTGTACCCCGTGGCATATGCTAGTCGTAAGCTATTGCCTCGTGAGACAAAATATTCGGTCTCAGAGCGCGAATGTTTAGCTATTGTTTGGGCTGTAAAAAAGTTTACTTTGTATTTGTATGGAAAGGAGTTTGTGCTCCAAACTGACCATCGGTCATTAGAGTTTTTGAACTCTGCCAAGTTTGACAGTCCAAAGTTATTACGATGGAGTTTATTTTTACAGTCTTATCGATTTAGGATTCACTACGTAAAAGGCAGAGAAAATGTCTGTGCCGATTTCCTGAGCAGGGTATTTTAAAGTAGTACACTATCAGTGAAATGCATTGTAACCCATACTTTTACCTACTAGATGAATTTCTAGGACGGCAGTATTGTACTGTAATTGGGGACATAGTTCATCTGTGACTGAATATTGAATTGATGGCTGATAGAGAGTCATGATGTGTTAGTCACATTTTGATTTTATGCTATGTCATATTTGTTACCAATGGAACTTGGTGTAATTTTTGGAAAATGTAACCCAAATGGGGACTGCGAGCAAGCAGTGTTTGTGTTATATTGCAATATTGTAACTTGTTTTGACCTAATATGATGAAGAAAGACCCTGATCAGTGGTCGGTATGTATTGGTATTTTTGCCATTGTACGTATGAGTTATACATTTTGGAGATAACCATGTTATGTACAACAAGTTATATGCTATGATTCGTGCACGAAGCATTGTGTAACGATGGGCCATCGTTTCACCTTATATGATTTGTAATAATATCATTGACCATTGTTTCACCACAGTGGTGGCGTTGTGTTATTTTGACTAGTAGGCCTACTGTTAACCATTGGTTTGTCACAATGATGATACTGTATTAGTCATTGTATTAGTGTTGCAAAGTACACTGCATTGTATTGTATTTGTGATGACATTCGGGAAGACACTGAAATTGTTATTAATTGTAATAGAATTAGCAACTACCTTTGTGAGATTGGGAGTGCTATAAGATTATTTCACGATAGTGCAGACGCTGTATAATGTTTTTGGAGTTGAAAGATATTCAACTTAAATTGGGGAGTTGTGTAGCATCTGCGGGCTACCCCTTGCCCTCCCCCGGTTTTGTTGTTGTGCTGGTGGCTGAGCATGTGTCCACTACTTTTTCCATTTTATTGTTGACTGTACTCCGTGACCTGACCTTCTTTTCTAGTGAGTAGTTTTTTCCCTCGCCCGCTTGTTGTCAGGTGTTTTGACTCGTTCAGTAAATATTAGTATGTTCCCGAACATTCGATAACACTGTGGATAAGGATGTTTACGCCAGATTTGGCCTTGAGTGATGTAACCTGATGACGTATTGATGCGTGATTGGTTAGTTTGTGCGAGGGCAAAGGTAACGTTTATTTCGGGAACTTTCTGTAGGAATGTTTATATATATAGACCTGTGTGAGTGGTTGGTGGGGTGAGTAAGTGAGTTTCCTTTTGTGTGGCGTAGATATTTAGTTTCGCTGGCGTCTTCCTAGTAATTTATTGTTCACTATACAGTTATTAAACTTTAGTATTATTTAATCTATCGTCGGATCTCGTGTTTATTTATTTTACAGCTGTAATAGTTTCGTTTTCTAAAGGGTTGTAGTTAGATCAACTAACTCCCCCCTACTATAACGTGCTAGAACAACCTCAGCTGTTACAGTCTACTTGTGATTTACTGAATGATCAAGGAAATTGAACAGCATGTACTTGACGGTACTTTTTTTTTCTAACAATGGACATGAACAGTATGGTTCTACACTAAAAAGAAGCGAAATCACGCTATCGGCCCCATTGAAAACCACTGCTCTAGAATTTTCTCGCTCAAGCCTGTTGGGTACACATAAATAGACTGCTGACTTGTCAAAATTGCCTGTTGAAAAAATTGGAATGGACGCACAGTGTATGATCCTTTAAGACGTAGTGCTTCATTATCGGAAAGTCATTTTCCGAGAAACAAGGAACGCTTCCCCCCCCCCTCCCCCCCAAGCCTATCCTCACGGCAGGGGAAAATGGGAGACTCTTTCTGCGCATTTTTAAATGAATTCGATGTTATCATTTATTAATAAACAAAATTGAATCAAAAAGAATAATTCCTAGAAAAGAGTCAGCGTTTTCAAGGAACAAATTGCCACGAAACAAAAACTCTTTCTGTAAATTCTGAATAAAATTGAAAAGGCATAAAATCAATGCGTTATGGCAAATTGGAGGCCTTCAAGGAGAGGGTGAGGGGAGGACGAGAGTGTGATAAAGCTAGGACGAGTGCCAACATGCCAGATGGGTTGGGACAGTGTGTGACACTTTGCACAAATTGCGACCCTAATGGCCGGCAATTTTGGGAAAACAGGCTGACAAAAAAAAAAAAAAAGGTCCATGCTTTCGCACACACAGTTTATTATGAAGTACTCCTGTCGCACGTTTTCCACTATACTACATGTAGTATCATCCATTTTTTGAATGGCTATCTCAAAATCCCGTGTTTCATCTCCAACCCTAGTCTTATTCTCAATCATTTACACGACTGAATCCACGCCATATAATGTATATCTATACGAGATTGGTTATTACACACTGTCAACAGACAATTTGCCCACTTTAGAAAAGCTGGGCAAACAGAAAGATCCATGTGGAAAGAATAACATGGGGAAAAAAAGACAAAAGAGGATGTTTAGCCAAGGCAGATTCTTGACGAGTTGATGAATCAAAAACACGGCGAAAGAATATGTCTGTCAGGGTTTAAGTAATATAAATGCCGTGCTGGGTCACGACTTGTAAGGAGTTGATTTTTCACGGTCACGTTGATTATAACCAGCGTAATTTGTCCTTGAACTGTCCTCGTGAACAGTTTGTTTTTGAAACATTTTTTCTTAGAGATGGAAAGAAAGTGGGGCGAGATACAATAAATGGATAAGTTAGGAGTGACAGTGCAATTCTCGACCCCGTGATTTTGATGAACACTTAGAAGGGAAGAGAAGGGGTGAATAAGGATAGTTTAAGACGCTTAGTCGCGTTCAGAAATTCGTACATAAAATGTAGAAAGCACGAGGGTTTAAAGATTTCAGTAATTGTTTTGACATTTTAAATTGACCTTGTCTGTTTTTAGTACAAGGCCGTGACCAACTCCCACGTAGAATATATTAATACTGCGAGATGAGCTCGCATGGATGCACCAATCAAATCTAGGGATTTGGACGGTAATTTGCAGGTGGCTGCACAGTATAAAAGCGTAGCCATACCCATGTCCATTACTCCATACAGAAAATTCCAATCTGTGCAGGCGTCGGCACGATTCTGCCTGAAGAATCATAAGACTGTTGATTCATGTCTAGTCCACTATAGACATTGAGATGAAGCCATATGCTTGAATGAGATATGCCCACTGCTATTGTCTACTGTTCCCTGGTTTTTCTAATACCAGGGACCAAGTGTAAGTGTTTGTCCTTTGATGATTCAACAATGAACGAGGAACTGAACATAATTTATCCAGTAGGACAGGATTGCCGCATATGCTAGGAGTGCTACCCAAGAATGCAAGACAAAGATTTATATTGACTTGCCACTAGTATGAATGTTTGGCATACACATCTGTGAATTGGGATTGATTTGTCTGGATGAGGCTGGGGATTGCCAGCCCATCCTAGAGTAGATCCAATAGACTTAACTACGTCAGTTTATATTGACGAGCTTGATCCATTATAAGCGGTAGGCACAAATAGCTGAGATGACATCGTCGCCAGAGACATTAGTATATTGCTTGATAGATAGTAGGCAGACTATATCTGAGAGATATATAACTAGTACTTAAATTGTTAGTGAGTCAGAATGATCATAACCTTATAGGAATCTAGAGAAGACTTCTAGTGACATATTATTGAATTTTCATTTGATGCTGCTGATGTTGTCTTTTAGTAGGTAATAGATCTAGACAAAATTGTTAGGAAATTTAATGTAATTAAATTTGTGGCCCTGCAGGTCTGTTTATGAAACTTATTCAGATTGTTCTTAGTGTGTGGCATGGTACGAAAGAGTAAATAGTAAATACCTCTCGATTTAAAATGCAGTCATAATTCCATCATTGAGAAGACCCTCTTCATAACAGCTAGAGGGCACTACCACCCAGTACCAGATTTGTAACAATGTCCACTTTCACAAAACAGCTGAAGAAATCGCTCAGACTTGACTTGATGAATTTGCTTCACTCTTTAGAAAAAAAAAAAGATGTAAGGAAGAAAAGATAGTAATTATTGAAAATGGTAGGTTAGAGAATCTAGGTGTGGCCAAGTTAGTGCAAAAACAACAGAGGATAAAGAACATTAACAACATCAAACAAAGACAATAAGGCTTGAAAGGGCTGTTTCTTTCAAGAAAAACATGTTTAATTTTAGTCATGATCAAAGTTGTAATGCAATATTCTTGGCATAAAATTCATGGAAAGAGGGTGGGCAGCAGTGACAACATGCATCGTTTGAATTGCGAATTGTGATCAAACCTAACTAAACACATTTTCCAAGTTTGCTTTAATCTTTCCTATAGACAGAAGGTGGGTTTCTGTGTTTACGAGTCTTATGCTGAGAACTAGAATGGCTCATGAACATTTGAGTTTAGACTCCTTAGAATCAATACAGCAGCATGAGTAAATGTCAATCATTCATTTAAATTGTACATTTGTCTATAATATGAGGGGAGAAATGGGTACTGTTCAATTGTTGATTGTAATATGCAACATATTATACTTATTACAAACATTTCAAACAGCTAATAAAGTCAAACAAATCAAAAACTGATGCAAACAATGAGTGGTCAGCAAAGGCAATTACATGGACTTTCTAATGGTGTTCATTGCATGATAGAACAAGGAAAATTCACCTATATGGAAAAAATATACGATTTGGTAAAAATATTTGTCTTTTATTCCAGTAAAACAAGAGATGGACAGTACACACATCTTTCTTCACAGCTGTTTTTATGAGGCCTGACATAGTGTACATTCTTGTTTTTGTTATCTTTTGAGCTTTTTGAAAATATCTGACAACCCACATGACAATAATTTACTGCATGTATTACTACACTAGTATTATCATTCATGTATTACTGATACCTACCTACCTACCTGCCCACTTAAGTTCTGCAAAGGAACACAGGGATAAAAACAAAAAAAGACTGAGAGTGAAGACATATACATGTAACTGGGTTTTACAAGTTTTTTCCATTTTGAACAATAATGAAAAGAGAAATCATCCTGAAAAAGTGCCTTTCTTTGTAGGAAAAAAACCTTGAAAACATTCAATTTTCTTCATAATATTGCCACATGAAGTTCAGGTAAAGAATGGCATATGGCATCTGACCAGTTTGTTGTCAAAAATACTGAAAGCAAATATTGTGACACTGTAAAGAGCTTTAAAATTACTGCTATACTTCAGATGATCTGCTTTGTAAAATAAAATTAGCAAGTATAAGGTCATAATCTGAAAAGCTAAATAGTCCCACAGTGACCAAACAAGAAGGATTATGTCATGCAAATACAAAAGCTAAATGCACCATGTTCAATGAGTTGTCAAACAAATCAAAACTCAAATGAAAAACAGGTGAAGAATAGTGTTTAGAAAGGTGGGAGGTATCCATGATTTTACAAAATGGTATGAATGTGTCGTGGGCTGCATAGCCACCTATCATAACCCGGGCCAGGCTAATTTTTCATGAAAAACCAAAAACTGAATAACTTTCTTTACCAGTCTTAACAGTTACAATATTCTCAAAAAAAGTTTAATCCCTTGTTTCCAGCATTTAACCCCAAACTTACAACACAACCTGTGGGGTGTCACAGATTACAAGCATGCCAAATATCTCAATTTTTAAAAAAAGTTGAGTTACGATAGTTTGACATTTCGCCCTTGGCATATAATATACACAATCATATAACTTGGCTCACTGTATAACACAGATCTCACGGAGACTGTTGCATTTGTCTCTTTGATTTTCATGACAAAAAGTGATATCTGAAGAGATCTAGAAATGGAGAGTTAATCCACAGTCAATGTACCAAAATGTTAACACAATCAAATGCCTGGTCATACACTGATCTCATGCAGATTTCACCCAGTCCAACTAAACTGATTGTGAAACTGGTTTCTTCAAACTTTTTCCTCATACTGACTCATACCCATAACTTTCCTTCTCATGGAATTCACACTGTGCCAACCATTCCAACGACACAAAAAGTGCCAGCCTGACATCAAAGCTTCACTCCTGCCTAAACAATCACCCACACCACAGATAAATATATAAAAATATTACAACCAAACCTCAACAAAAGCAAACTACACTAAATATACAAAAAATGACTGAAACACAAGGAAGGTTAATAACATACCAATCACCATTCATCATCACATTGATTTCTAGTACAGGAAAACACTTCAAAGTTACAGAGTTTTATTTACTTCACAATAACTCATTATGCAAGGATAAATATTGCAAACAAAAATAAACAAATTCCTGTTATTTGTGCATCGTCCCAGCCTAACATGAGCTCTTAAAATTTCATGTTAGCAGCTCTTGGACCGATGACCAAAAAGTGATCAACACTCAGATATCCGCTTTGCTTCTGAATATTTTGACTTATCAATAACTGCAATCTCCTCCGTGCAATTTCATAAAATAAAATTTTGATGTTGAAAGTATTCAGGCTGTTTGAAGCAACAGGCCTCTGGCCTAGAGCTTTAAAAATCTCTCTCAAGTTTTCATTTTAGTAACGTCTAAACGTTTTCATTAATCAACCTCCCCACTCATGTTAAAGTTAAAGTGTTTTTATATAACTTTAACCATTATGTTTTGAAAACGCTATGAACAATATAAAAATGTCCATTTCACAACCATACATTTGTCATTACAGACTGACAAATATTCGTATTTTTTACAAAAATATCAAAGGCTTGAACAATTAAAAATTTACTTCCTCTGAGTCTATCACAAAACTAGGTAAAATAAAAATAATGTTTTAAAGGGCTTACATGTTTGGTGGAACCTGATCTTTTAAACTCATTGAAAATGCACCAGTTACATGTAACTGGCCTTTGTGATCTCAAATCCTGACCATCTTGTCATTATGCAAATAGAAAATTTCTCAATGGGCCATACAAAGAAAGTGTAGCTAAGGGTAGTAGGCTGCTAACCTGTAAACAAAGCAGGGCTAGCAGTCTGTTTGGCTTAATGCTTTTTGTGTAATGGCTCATTATATTTAAAGTCAAAATGTGGCAAATTACTGTACCTTTCATAATTATTAACAAGAGAAGATTTTTTAGCAATCTTTGATACATCACGTTAGTTTCAGTTTAGCTTCCCATCAATGTTTTAGTTTACAGACTCATTTTAAATCAAAAATGAAAGTCAGCTGATCTGTTGCAATGCAAAAAAGCCAATTGATGAAGTCAATGAGATTTTCAATGAAATTTACAAAAAGCTTCTGTCTACGAGGAAGACATTATTGTTTACAACTGGAAATGGAGAAAACAACATGGAAAGTGTTAAGTCAAGATCTCAGTGATCAGAATAGATTTGTTCCAATATGGCCAGATTGAAGAAGTAAAAGCGAAAGTGAAAGTGAAAGTAAATTGTATCCGGTACCTGGTAAGATCTTTGGACATGATCAAGATGGGCATTTTCATCTAGATAAGCTGATAAGAATGGCAAACTGTCCAGGGTGTAGGCCTACCAGTGTACAGTATCTAGATTTAGACAGAATTATGACGAAAGGCTTTGTGCAGGAATGGACTAAAAATCACAAAATATTTCATGTATTTTGAATACATTTTAAAGATAGTTTGAGTCCGTCTGTTCTGACAATTTTGTCATCGTAAAGTAAAATACAAGCAGTAATGATTTTTGAGCTACAGGGAAGAAGAACTCACCCGCTGATCATTAGTAAATAAAAAATATAAAATAAATCTATATCTTTTCAAGTATCTTTTATTTGAAATTGTGGGGTTTAATCTGTATGGATGAGCATGTCACAATTTTATCTGTTCAACACCATAGAACTAGACACAAGTTTTCTGGTCTTATTTAACAAAAATAAAATAAAATTGAAGACACCATTCAGATATTCTTCTTTGTCATCTTAGAATAAAAACATTGATTTCTCAACAATAATAATTTCTAAAAATTCTTTAATCACAGATCAAAACAATGCATCAACCACTGCCACAATTGTGTCAAAGAGGCGCTTCATCCACAGGGTTAAAAGTAAAACTGTAAAAACAGGGTAAAATTGATGCATAACACGGAAAAAAAAGTATTAACATAAGTTCTAAACAGTTATTGCCAGGAAGGATTAAAAGAAAACACCAGCGCTGAACTTATGAAAATAAAAACAAGCAAACATATATACACAAAGATAAAAGAAATTGAAGCATGCACAAAAAGCTCATCTTTCCATTTAACTACATTTTATCTGACCAAACAGCCCTGAACTCTAAGTCTGAGCAAACTTATATAAATCATGAGCCAATGTTGCTATGAATTTCCATTTCTTGCTTCAGTGATTAACCCTGGCAGTGTTCGGGCCACGATTTCGTGATTTTTTCTCCCTGTCCACTACTGATAAGACCATAATATCATGGTCCTCTCTTCTCAGACCCCGATATCGTGGTCCCATTTACCTTGTCCCCCAATGATAAAGCCACGAATTTGTGTTACCACTGCCTTGAGGCTTAGCTGAGAAGCCTACGATATCATGGTTTGCGACATAGTCTTCTAGTTTTAGTGTTTTAGTTGCGGTGTTTCCCAGAACTGCTGTAGGCCTATCAACCGAGGAACAACAAGTAGCAGATTTCTGGTATCACTATGAGGGTTAACCCTCACCATATTCATAGACGAAATGTTTCAGTTCAAGATCTGATTTTGACAAAAATAAAACTATGACAGGCAGAATCAATTTTCTTTGGTTCTTCAGTATGTTTACACATAATTATGGTTTACATACAATACTAATCCCATTCAGATAAAAGTATGCATACCATACATTACACCTCTCACTCACAATCTGACCAGAACTTGAAATATATGTACATTTTGATATGATACATAAAAAAGAATCTACTTTAAAAAAGGCAGCATTTCGAGGTGGTGCAAAATGCAATAATTAAATAAAGAGTGGCTCTTGAAGGTTTCTGATCTCACGACAATGATGATGATGAATTATTTCTTTGTCAAACACAGTACAGCAGTCTCCGCCTAAGAACCCGCCGCCTAAGAACCCGATCCGCCTAAGAACCCGCTGTTGCCGCGAAGCCGAATTTTTTCACTGTAATTTACATGCGTAAGAACCCGCTCTGAAACGAAAAATCCGCCTAAGAACCCGGCCTTTGACCGAGAGAGGAGCACACTTTTACGTAAAATTTCCATATTAAACGCAAAATCTTATTCAATGAGGCCTAGACGGGATAGAACAAAGCCAGAGAACGGGTGGAGGGAAGGTAGGGGGAGGGGAACCGGACAAAGGATGGAGCCCGGTTACGTCTTTCGTGTGCAGCCAGGCCACGCCTAGACTAAATTAGCATAGTCATTACCTAACAACATTACCTGGTGTTGTCTGGCAGAATTTTATACGTAATTGACCATGCGCTTAGTTTGCACGGCACACATAACTTAGGGCTGATTGTGGTTATGTATTACACAGGGTACATATCACTGTGCCTCGTGTTGTCTAAACTTGGCATTGATCTGCGATTCACAGCTTGATTGTTCAGTCTGAATCATTCCATTCGTTAGACAGCACAGATTCATGTAACAGTGCATAAGAATAAAAAGCAGAAAACAATTGACCAATACTTTCTATCACAATAATGGTCCATTCATCTTTATGTTTACATTAGAAACACTCCTACAAGTACATGTACAACAAAATTAATCCAAAACATGGTCAGGGAGGGATAATACCTTCTGGTGGGGGGCTTAGCCTGAAGCCACTGGTTCCCACCTGTACCAACATAAAAAAAACATTAAAAAAACAAAAAACAAAAAAAAAACCAATAAAAAAAATAATAACGCATAATTTTTATCCTTAGGTCACGACCCAGGTCCGAGCAATCAAGGGGGATAACCCATGGACACGGGTGGTCAAATATGGGTTGTATCCCTTGGCATCCGCCTAAGAGCCCGGTTCGCCTAAGAACCCGCTTTTTCTGTCTCCCGTTGACCGGGTTCTTAGGCGGAGACTACTGTACTGCCATGACAGACACCATTGTCACCCCTTCTATATCAAACAGGATGATATTTTCTTACTTTCTCATTTCATTTTTGTCCTTCACCATTGACAAGCTTTATCAAGTTTTCAGTCCTATTTCTTTCACTCCTCAGGAAATTTGATCTTTGGGTTTCCAAAAACATGTTTAAATTCAACTTCCATGGAATGAATGACATGATATGTAAATTCAACCATTGAGTTTTTGTTTGTTTATTGTTTTTTTTTTGTTCTTAAATGCCCAAAGTGAACAACGTGAATTTTTCAAACTGCAGATCTCGTACATAACATTTCATGCTCTTTAAATTGTGAGTCAAATCACCCTAAGACACAACTGTCCACAGAAAACTACAAATGAAATTGTCAGTGTTAAACTAAAAAATTAACATGAATTCTATGAACAATCTGACATCTCAAAACCTGCTCATCACAATTTACAACCTTAAACTGAAAAATTTCTCTTATCATTTTATGGGACCCCTAGTTTTCAGACACACTATACATTACTGATACCTTTTCACTGCATGGGCACTGATGTGATATTGCTACCCCCCTCCAGGCTCAGACAGCTCATTTATAAGTCTTTAAAAGAAAAACGTCAAATTGATCAATGTCTTACCAATTCATTATAGGGTTAAAAAAAAAAATCGACAGATAGCTAGTGGTTATTACATTAGCTATCCCAATTATTTTCCAGCTGGGAAATTTTGATCAGTATCATTTCCTACACTTGGTACATCCACTATCTTCTAACAAGATAGTGACATATAGAAATCATACCATCTCCTACGCTCTGTATTAGGAGGATTTTAAAGGTTACCTTGGGGTATTCATTATAATGGAATTGAAAATTCACATATATGCTAGTTAATTTTGAGAGAAATTACGCTGTCAGTCCCTTGTTCATGAACATATTACAGCCATCTGATCAGAATCACTTTGCAAAATTATAATAACCACCTGACCAGAATAACTGGGGAAAAAAAAAGGGTCCATCAAAGGGAAAAATCGAACAATTAGCTTGTGTTTCAAAACATTACTTATTTCTGATGTAGAATTTTTATAATAGATGATCTGCGATTTACAATTATATGCCTGTATGCATATAAGAGGCATGGCCAATTATGAAATCAGCACTGTTGTTATATTTTTCCTCAATGTCCTCTGACATCACATATGGCATAATCATTTTCAGACTCATCAATTTCATGCTATATATATATAAGATTTCACTAAAATATTTATTGCATGAAGTATGTTCTATTACAGTTAATGTTACAAAAAATTCTGTCAATTCTGAGGATGAGAAGCACTAAAACTTGAAATGCAGTATTGAAGTATGGACAAAAAAATTAACACCCAATATCAACACATTTAGGTTGCTGCTGCTGCTGACCCTGATGCTGAAGCTGGTAAAGATGCTGATGCAGAAGAACATGATGACAATGTAGTGTCACTTGTGCTTTTCCCTGCCATGGCATTTTCTTTTCCTTCACCATCATCAAAATCTGGCATTTTCTTCGCTCGTCGGTTTCTTTTACTAGCTTTCTGTGGCTCGTTCTGTGGGTTTACTGAGTGTTTCCCTCCATCTTGCTGAGACTTTTTTGCAGACCGCTGGTGGCGAGTGTTTTGGGCCACAGCGCTGACATGAGGGAAAAGTTTTGTGATGTTACCCACAGCTTTTGTTCTGCCTTCTCTAAAGACCATCCTCATGTCAGTTTTTAAATATTCTGGATTTTTTATGAAACGGAAGCGGACTGTGGCCTTATCCCCTGTTCGCAGATGTTCTTCTGTCATGGTGATGATTGTTGCTGTCTGACGAACGCTGCCTACGTGTACTATGGATAAAATGCATGAAAAAGCACGCAATCAACATTTCAATTCACAAACATGAGCTATCCACACATACAGTGTAAATTTATTTCACTCACATAAATATCATTGATGAACAGACATAAAAAGTAGTAAAATACCCTGATATGTTTAATAAAACAGCATAAAGTAGCAGCATACGCCAGATCTATATATTGCTAATTTGTGCAACATCCCACCGCAGGATATGATTTGTGATTGACTGCTCCAGCAGAATTATGTTCTAATGTCAAACCCCAGCAAACATAAGCCAATAGATTCAGTATTATTCATTAACATATCTCCATCTCTCTAGAGACATAAGAAATTGGCTAAAAGTCATGCCTAGATTCAGGAGAAGGAGTATAACACAATCATAAGAACTAATATCTTCCTGGATATATATTATTATGATGCTCTTCAATTTGCATGGTAATTATTACCTCATCATTGAAATCTAGCTCATGTCTTTCCAAACATAATGAGTAAAACATTACTGTCTGATTTGAGGTCTTTATTTTAGGAGGTTCGCTGCCCTTGGCATTTACACCTCACTTTACTTGTTTTATTATTTCTTGTTCTGGCGGGGGGGGGGGGGGGGGGGGGGGGATGATATGGATAAATTTTAATCTATTAATTTCAATTTTGCCCGGGCAGCGGCCTTTCAGCCTGCTCTTTACGATTTCCAACTGCCAAGGTATCTTTAACGTGCGCAACGTGCACACGGGCCCTCCGAATTTTTTCGTCCTTATCCGAGAAGACTAGGTACTCGATCCTACCCCCCCAATAGGACCAGGGACTTTACCAGACATTACTGTCTGACAAGGAAACATTTTCTTTATATGCCAAAGTTAATTTACTGGCTATCATGATTACTATATTGGTGATATTTCTTCTTTTATGGTTCACTACCACGGTCCTCACACTGACGATATCAATGCCAGAGCTATGAGCTACTCTGTCGTTTCCCTTTGACTGACAGGAAATTGGAACTGTCTAGCTGTTCCATTAAATTTTTGAGTTTTGCCTGCTTTTTACATGCGATGCAATCAAAATGGCATCTGCCAGACCTAAGCAATACTGGCTGGAAATAATTACGTAAGATGCTGTTTTGGTTCCATGAGTATGTCATTAGACACAACAGAGACAATATTTTATAATCATCATCTCCATAGAAATAAATCATTGATAAAGTTGGGGATCACTTACTGTCACCAATGAAAATTTTTGGATGAAATTTTAGTTGATTTTCAAAATGTATTTAAAAAAAAAAAGATTAACCTCTTTGTTTAATAATAAAGTTTAATATTTTATTTAATAAAATCCAATGATCAACCTTTTACAGTTACATATGCTTTTTTGAAGACACCCCTAAAAAGCTGGTTTACAGGTACTCACAGATGAAAAATGGTTGGTAGTTAGTGAGTTCAAAACGAATTTGTCAGTCACATCAACTTACCCATGGCTTGATATTTGACACTTATCGTGGTTGGATGATGAAGAACCAAAATTTCACCCTCAAACTCCCAGCAAGCTTTAGGTTCTAACCGTGGTGACACCATCACCATGCCCTTCCGTATTGATGCTCGTTTGATCTGCACAGGGAATGACATGTATAAATTGGAATTATCAATATAGTGTCTCTAAATGTTCCAGGCTCATGTAAAGTACGTAAGTACATGATATCACAAAAAAGACCATAATCTGTGACTTTACATGAATATTTACAATCATTACAACAGAAACAATAATTATACAAACCCCAATTTTTAAGTATCACATAGCTTGACCTAAAGTAATCCTCCTTTAACTATACTCATCCCTACAAGTTGTAAAGAATGAAAAGGAAAGCATTTTTAATTCCCTGTTGATTATAAAGATTTGGCTGTGAACATCTTCATTTGGCAAGGTTTTTCTCTCCACAAACTTCTGGTTTTGATTTAAAGATTTTTGCATTCATAATAATATCTCATACATTTACATGGTGCTCAAGGATTAATATGATCCGCTCCTTCAAACAGTAAATAATATGGATAATTATTTTGCGCTACTGGAACACTTGCCACCAAGAATATACTGAGAACACTACGCAAACAGATGCAAGATGTTATGCAAGTCAGGTTCCTCACGAAAATAAGTGGAAAATCCAATTTTTGATTTTGGTGTTGCTTTTTTTCCATTACTTGAATAATTTTTCTGCTCAAAAGAACAACTATTATATTTGACATCTAACCCACTTCTGTCTATAAGAGAAGAAAAATAAAATAAAAATTTCACCCTGCAACATTTCAAAATGAAAAAATAAAAAATCAACAAATGACTGTCCTCTTTTATGGCACAAGCATGGGCAATGTGATACTAAACGAAACTCATCTATGAATTAGCAAAAACACTGTCCTGCCTTCTCAGTTACCTGCTTCTTTAAGAAAGTTATGTTATTGGATATGACCCATGCTGTCCATCCCAACATCATTTGCAGCAGTTGATTCATTGTACAATGATTAATATGTGAACTTATTGCTCTTTGAAGTTTACCGTACAACAAACATCTACACCAACCTTTTTAAGAGCAAAAGAGGCGGTCTGGCCACCTCGTACTTCCCTGACAGGCATGCGTTTACGATGTATACTCTTGATGGGCACCATCTGAAACTGGCCCAGGGCATCAGGTCCCAGAAGTAATGAGTCATTAAGTTTGATATGCCCCTGTAGTAAGGTCCCTGACACAACTGTACCAACACCCTACAACATCAGAAGATAGATATTAGAATAGAAGAAACAATCAGATCTCCAAATGACACCTAAATGAATCTACACTAGTAATTGACAAAAACATCCATCAGAATGCATCCTTATAAAAATGACAAATACAACCATAAAGCAAATATTTGTCCACTGTACTTACAAAAGTTCACCAACATGTTGTCAAAGACAGCCATATACAATAGTTAAAATTTAAAAAAAGAAGGAAACTACTATATTATTATAACTGTAGTGCTTGCACTGGTTGCCAGAAGAAATATTATTGTGTCATAAATGTATGCACAAAAATGCACCCACTTGTTTAATTGATCTTCTCACTCTATCACAACATCTTAGATCATCAGTTTGCACTAAAAAGTTTCACATTCCAAAAATGTCCTTGAAGACCATGGGTGAATATTTGTTGTCTCCAGGGCCTGGGATTAAAAATTTGCAGCCTGTCTTTCAGGAAGACTGAAAATTTTATGGCTTTTGAATATCAGCTGAAGATTCGTCCTTATACTTTCTGATATCCATGAATGCTTTGTTTTTTGTTTTTTTTTAAATTATTAAATAAATTGATTTATGTCTGATTCTGTATAGATATGAAATATATGTTGTAAAGCACTTAGAGCCAGGTCTTTAATGGGATGGAGGGCACAAAAATGCTTTGTATTAAAATTAATACAGAGTTATGCTCTATAATCAACAAAATTCTGAAGTAAAGTGTGTTATCTCTCCTTCATGACTGACAAAGCCCTAGACTTACAGGAACTGAAAATGTATCGTCAATCTGAAACTCAGCAGGCTCAGAGGAATCACATTTCACTCGAGTGGATAATAGATTGAGGAACATTTTCAGCAGGTTGAGATTCTCCCCGGTCACATTCGACACTTGAAATACTGGACACATTCTGGAGAAAGCACATGGGAAAGAAATGGAAAGTGAAATTTGGTACGGTACGTATGTTAAATTATAAAGTATAATGACATCCTACTTTATTCTGGCAAACATTTCTGTCACAAATCCCAGACTGGGAGATGTAATAGTTTATGACAGGACAACAATCACGAACAAACAAGTTAACACTTAACAGAACAACCCATCAGACTCACACATTTATTAAACATAATTATACAGATAATAGCGCAATTACATACATTATATTATTGCAATTAACTGCCGTACAACGGCCTTATTCTCACACACACTCTCCCTCGGATCCACAACCCGGTAGTTACTCCTAAAGGCACTTCGGCCTCAGCCTCTCCCCTCAGGGTCTTAATAGCACATTAATAATTCACTGGCACCGCAGTCTCTCAATATCACCTTCCTATTGTCATGCACCTTAGCACTCCCCTAGCACCTCAGCAGGGCAATAACACATTATCACATTCAATAGACATTATCATTTCAATAGTACATTATTAGTTCACTAGCCCCTCAACATGGCAATAGTACATTATCACATTCACGCTCATATCTACGTCCCTGTCCGTGGCCTGACTGCCACGACTTTATGTGCCTCTACTGTCCTGCACTGACAGCCTCACTTCTGGCCTATGTGTGGCCTCCGGCCCTATGCTGGCCTATCACCGTAGGCGGCGCTCTTTGGCCCGACCTCGGCACCTACAAGAATAACATTACATTGGTATAATACCCTACCATTTCTATTCACTCCACCTCTCCTTACAACCCATGAAGCGTACACACACTAGTTCACCTTTCACTCACCACACATCTTACGGTAACACACCTCCATCGGAGTACACACTACTCACTCGCGCTACAAATCCATGAACTCACTTTCATCTATCGCTCATGGCGCACATTGCTATATCCAATATCAAGGACTTCCACATTCCTCACATATACTTATTTACATCATGGTAATAGACGAATATAATATAATACATCAATCATAATAATCAATCAACGTTCTACGTACCAGTCATCACTGGAAACTCTCTCACTGGTCTCTCGACTGCTCCCCTTATGTCCGCCCGTTGGGCTCTTATTAGCGTCCGTTCCGTAGGACCTTCTAACTTGCAGTGATAGTAGTACAGCGCTTTCGCCTCATTCAGACCCCCCCCTACTCACAACAGCACGCTTGAACTTACTTGTCTACGTGCGTTAATTTTACTCTCTTCCTTTCACGTCTTTCCCCCCTTGTCTGCCGTGAGCCCTTCTTACTCTACACCCGCTCTGTAGCAATCCCCTTAATTGCACTCACTCCACTCGTGACATCATCCCCCACCCCAAAAAAATTAATGCAATTAATTTCAAATCGCATCAAGATGACTGTCAACGAGTGAGCGTGAGCAATACCTACACTAAAAAAAAATGACCTAGCAGTTCCCCTAGTATATAAAATACCGAAATCAGGGGAAAATATGGGGATCAATATGGCCTGCAATATGCATATATGTGTCACATCATGAATAGCTAACTAACCACAATATCTAATACAGCATCAAAAACCAATCAACCTATCAACCATTCTTCATATCATATTTATAATGTCAATATTTTAAAGTCGACTCATTCACACAGGTCCTGTCAATGTTCCTGTCCTCCGATGTATAAGCTCCTGAACTCTTCCCCTAGGCTCGACTGAGGTAGTCGGCGATATGATTGCTGGTTCCTGGAATTGGTTGAATAACGAAGGTATACGGCTGCAAAGCCAATGCCCATCTAGACAAGCGTGGGCTGGACGAACGATTCTTCGACAAAAATGTCAGTGGCTTGTGGTCTGTCTGGATACAAAATTCTCGTCCCATGAGATAACGTCCCAATTTCTGGACGGACCACACAATGGCAAGACACTCCCGCTCTATCACAGAATACTTTCTTTCTCTCTGCAATAACTTCCTACTGACATAACATACAGGATGGAGACATTCGTTCTTCTCCTGTAGAAGACAAGCGCCGATACCAGAGTCCGACGCATCCGTTCTGAGGATAAAATTAGATCGAAAATCGGGTAATATCAGAATGGGTGACGATGATAATGCTGTCACCAAATTATCAAATGCTGTCTGACACTCAGACGTCCACTGGACCTTATCGGGTTGTCCCTTCTTAGTAAGGTCAGTAAGAGAAGATGACAAGGAGGAAAAATTTGGAATGAACTTTCTGTAATAATTTAAAATTCCCACTAAGCTTCTGACTTGTTTCTTTGTTTTAGGGATTTGCAACCCTACTAACTTGTCAATTTTTGTTACTTCAGGTCTCTGAACACCTCTACCCACAATATGTCCTAAGAATACTATCTCTGGACATGCCAAATCCATCTTTGCGGGTTTAGCAGTTAACCCAAAATGACGTAATCGTTGAAAAATTACTGTTAGTGTCTGAATATGATCAGACCATGTCGACGTATGACATGCTATATCGTCAAAGAATGACACGACATTAGGTATGTCCTTCAACACTAGTCTCATTAATCGTGCAAACGTCGCTGGCGCGTTTACCAACCCAAATGGCATGACCTTAAATTGGAATAATCCAATGGGCGTTTGGAACGCCGTGTATTGTTTAGACTCCTCAGTAAGAGGGATTTCCCAATAACCTTTCGTTAAATCTATCTTGGAAAACCACGTGGACCCGGCCAATGAAGCTATTAATTCCTCCTGAAACGGAATAGGCTCCCTATCGCCTACCGTAATAGTGTTCAATCTTCGAAAATCAATACAGAACCGCACCGATCCATCAAGTTTTTTCACGAGGACGATGGGTGATGAATACGGCGATGTTGATGGTTCTATCACATCTAACTTCAACATTGACTCAACTTCCTTTATAACTCTATCTCTCGAAGAAAAAGGCAGCGGATACGGTCTAAGAAATACTGGCTTATCCGAAGTCAACTTTATTTGGTGCTGGATCACCGTAGTGCGACCCGGCAAATCCGTAACAACATCCGGGAATGACGCTAACAGGGTCTTAAGTTCCCTACTCCTTGAACTCGTAAGGTCAGGGTTAATTTTTACGTCCCTGTAACCTTGTGTCGCAGTTAACTCCGGCAATTGAATTTGTAACTCTTCCTGCGCCTCGGTGTCGCTTACGTCACAGTCCAACTGGTCTACGACCCCCGTACAAGCAATAGAGAAGACAGTCTCCTCTGGTTTTGTCTGTGCACACAGATACTGTGGTCTCTCATAAAATCTCTGTAGCATATTAACATGGAAAACCTTACTCGTTCCATCAATGTGGATAGCGTAATCTACCTTTGAAACAACTCGCTCAATAACATAAGGACCTTTCCATGTCCTCAATAACTTATTATGGTCCGTAGGTAACAACAATAGGACCTTGTCTCCTGGCTTAAAAATTCTCAGTTTGGAACCTCTATCTTTATAGTCTTTTGCTCTTTTCGAAGCGATACTAGAAGCTTCTTCTGCTATAGTGCGCGCTGAAGATAATCTTTCTCTTAAATCAACAAGGTACTGAAACACCGAAATCTGATCATTGTCTCCCGATGATGGCGACGTCATGATGTCCCGAAGAACATCAGTTGGGCCCCTAGGACTACGACCATATATCATTTCGAACGGCGAGAATCCCGTTGACTCCTGCCGTACCTCTCTGTACGCGAATAACACTGCAGGGATATATCTATCCCAATCTTTAGGGCGATCAGCAGCTACCCTACGCAGCATCGACTTTAACGTCGAGTTCAATCTCTCGCACATGCCGTTAGCCTGCGGATGATAAGGGGTGGTAGTGATGGGTTGTATGCTGAATAAGCGGAACAATTCCTTCATCATCTCCGACGTAAATTGCGCGCCCCTATCAGACAGAATTTGCTCTGGTATTCCTACCCTAGCGAAAATTGCAAACAACGCTTCCGCGACTGCCTCAGACGTTATGGTCCGCAGATGAACCGCCTCTGGCCATCTCGTAGCATTACATATGACCGTTAAGAAAAATCGATTCCCCCTATCGGTCGCTGGGTGAATGGGGCCAACAAGGTCTATCGAGACCTTTTTAAACGGTTCCGAGACCGTGGGGATTTTCTGAAGAGGAGCCTGGGGTGTACGACCCTTATGCGTCGTCTTTTGGCACGCACTGCACGTCTTACAATAGACTTGCACATCTCTGTGGATCGATGGCCAGTAAAAATTTTTAAGAACCCTTTCTTTGGTTCTAGCTATCCCCATATGACCCGCTAATGGGACATCATGTGCCAAATGCAATACTGTTGCGATCAGCAACGCTGGCACAACGACCTGCTTTAAAATGGAGGTCACCGTTACATACTTACGGAACAGAATGCCCGCCTGAACAACAAAGGAAGACGAGCCGTTCTTATATTTCCTTGTTTTCTCGGTTCGCGCTTCCCCAAAACATGGGTTTAATGATGCATCCTCCCTTTGTAATCTCGCCAAGCGCTCTGGCGTGATATCTAGGTTGACCGCTGGCGTCGCCAAAGGTCTAATCTTATCCTTATCCGCTACCCGTCGACGTGTTTCGACCACGGCGCAAAAGTCAATACCTTTTGATTGCGACCATGCTTGCACGTTCTCATCGGAAGGGGAAACTACCCGTGATACATTCCCAATGATGAGCTGGGCGCCTGGAAAACAACCAACGACTGCTTCGACTTCCCCGCTAAGGAAAGGTGTATCTATCACTATTCTTGCCATGGGTAATTTCTCAATGGCCCCCGAAAATTGGATGCACGGGACAGTCTCACCTGTAAGCTGTGAATCCCGAATGCAGTCTCTATGCACTCCCACAACGGTAGATCCTGTATCTCGTAAAACCGAGACCGGTTCGTCCCCAACAAACCCCGGATAAACCCTAAGACCACCTCCTGTATGACATGAATTTATAACGGGGATCTTTCTCCCACAAGGTAAAACACCGGAAGATAATAACTTCTCACAACTGGGACACTTAGAATACTGTCCGCCTCCGTTGTCCGATGTAACACACGCAGCCGCATGATGAAATTTATTTGGGGAGCATGGACTGGAGCCACTGTCCACGTTCGCCGCTATCCTACCTGCAGGACAGTTCACGCTGATGTGATCTGCTCTTCCGCAGTTCCAACACTTCGCGGCCCTACACTCGCGTGAAAAGTGACCCACGCGTCCGCAAGTCCAACACTCCGCTCCCTGTGCTGCACTAGGCCTGGGTCCCCGTGACCCATCGCGACCGGAACTAAAGTCCCTATGCCGTCGGTCATCGGCAAAGGTCACAAATCGCCCCCGGCCATTACCGCGACCTAGCCCTCCTGCTCGGTCAAACTTACCGGATCCATATGCCGCTGATTGGTGATAGCCCCTACGCTGCCCCTGGGCTTGCCCACTATAGGCCCCACGCTGACGCGACCTGTCCTTAAGTCCTGCCGGCGACCCTTCGACAACGGCGACGTACCCAGCATCTTGGACGTACGCCCTGGCGACTGGTTTGGACGGATGTGCCGTACGGTATGCTTCCGCCAACTTAGACGCCTCCTGCACCGTCGCGGGTTCGTTTTCTTTCAGGAAAGCCACCAGATCTTTGTGGCACGACGCGTACAGCTGGTCACGGATCATTAAGTCTTTCAGTTTAGCAAAATCCGCGCCCACATGCGCCAAGTCTACCCAGTTCGCGAAATATTCCGTTAGTCTCGCGACGAAGGCAGCAAAGTCCTCCCTGGTATCCGCACGTGCTCGCCTAAACTGCTCCCGGAAATATTCCTCGGTACGCGCAAATCGGCGAAGCAGCAAAGCCTTCAGCTTATCGTAATCTTGCACGTCTTCGCGCTGTAGCTCTTTAAAGTAGGTTAACGCTCGCCCCTGCAATAGAGACGCCAGGTACGTGGCCCATAATTCCTTATTTTCCCCCCATTGCAATTGTGCGTTCAGTTCGAACCTGTAAAGGAAGGCGTCTATGTCGTCCTTCCGGTCGTCGAACGTAGGGAGCTTAATCCGAACACCACCTTTATTGTGTACCTGCCGCTCAACTGTTTCTGTTGGCGCATTCTTTTTGATTTCCAACTCCGCGATTCTCATTCGCGTCTCTCTCTCCTGTTGGTTATCCCTAGCTTCTATCTCCCTTAACTTTATCTCCTGCTCCCTTTCCCTAGCCTGTCTCTCCTGTTGCTGAGCTTCTAACTCCTTTAACTTAAGCTCCCTCTCCTGCTCCTGAGCCTTAGCCTCTCTTTCCTGTTGCTTAAACTCCCTTTCCTGTTCCTTATCCTTAGCCTCTTTTTCTCGCTCTCTATCCTTAGCACGCTCATCGCGCAAATCCGCCTGCTGTTCTTTAATCCAGCCGCGTAGCTCCTCTCCCTCCAGGCCAAGTTCCTTACCCAACTTCATTAGTTGTTGGAGTTCCGCCATTTCACAGATTTATGGTTATGGTATGTATTATAAAAACGGCTAACCTGTCGGTATGATCACTAACGACACGACCAGAGACCTGAGATCACACCAGATATAACAACACCCACTTGTCTCAAATACAATTCAGAAATTTACCTACTTCCTAACTAATTCTATATTCATACAATGCATAGCACTATTAATAATAAAAAAGAGTAGAAAAGACAAGAATAAGGAAATTCAGTAGAAAGACCACAAGGACATCGAGGAACAACGAACCAGACTAGGACAAAGACCTAAAAAAGAAAATATAATGGAAAAAAGAATGCAACCTAACTACGCCGATTACACTACAAGGTACGAACAAGAACAGAGTCTGAAAAAAAAGAACGTATCTACAGAAAGGTAAGAGAGGGACAAGAGAGACGTCTTCCTAAAACAACGAGGAAGATGGAGGGCACAAAAATGCTGTGTATTAAAATTAATACAGAGTTATGCTCTATAATCAACAAAATTCTGAAGTAAAGTGTGTTATCTCTCCTTCATGACTGACAAAGCCCTAGACTTACAGGAACTGAAAATGTATCGTCAATCTGAAACTCAGCAGGCTCAGAGGAATCACATTTCACTCGAGTGGATAATAGATTGAGGAACATTTTCAGCAGGTTGAGATTCTCCCCGGTCACATTCGACACTTGAAATACTGGACACATTCTGGAGAAAGCACATGGGAAAGAAATGGAAAGTGAAATTTGGTACGGTACGTATGTTAAATTATAAAGTATAATGACATCCTACTTTATTCTGGCAAACATTTCTGTCACAAATCCCAGACTGGGAGATGTAATAGTTTATGACAGGACAACAATCACGAACAAACAAGTTAACACTTAACAGAACAACCCATCAGACTCACACATTTATTAAACATAATTATACAGATAATAGCGCAATTACATACATTATATTATTGCAATTAACTGCCGTACAACGGCCTTATTCTCACACACACTCTCCCTCGGATCCACAACCCGGTAGTTACTCCTAAAGGCACTTCGGCCTCAGCCTCTCCCCTCAGGGTCTTAATAGCACATTAATAATTCACTGGCACCGCAGTCTCTCAATATCACCTTCCTATTGTCATGCACCTTAGCACTCCCCTAGCACCTCAGCAGGGCAATAACACATTATCACATTCAATAGACATTATCATTTCAATAGTACATTATTAGTTCACTAGCCCCTCAACATGGCAATAGTACATTATCACATTCACGCTCATATCTACGTCCCTGTCCGTGGCCTGACTGCCACGACTTTATGTGCCTCTACTGTCCTGCACTGACAGCCTCACTTCTGGCCTATGTGTGGCCTCCGGCCCTATGCTGGCCTATCACCGTAGGCGGCGCTCTTTGGCCCGACCTCGGCACCTACAAGAATAACATTACATTGGTATAATACCCTACCATTTCTATTCACTCCACCTCTCCTTACAACCCATGAAGCGTACACACACTAGTTCACCTTTCACTCACCACACATCTTACGGTAACACACCTCCATCGGAGTACACACTACTCACTCGCGCTACAAATCCATGAACTCACTTTCATCTATCGCTCATGGCGCACATTGCTGTATCCAATATCAAGGACTTCCACATTCCTCACATATACTTATTTACATCATGGTAATAGACGAATATAATATAATACATCAATCATAATAATCAATCAACGTTCTACGTACCAGTCATCACTGGAAACTCTCTCACTGGTCTCTCGACTGCTCCCCTTATGTCCGCCCGATGGGCTCTTATTAGCGTCCGTTCCGTAGGACCTTCTAACTTGCAGTGATAGTAGTACAGCGCTTTCGCCTCATTCAGACCCCCCCCTACTCACAACAGCACGCTTGAACTTACTTGTCTACGTGCGTTAATTTTACTCTCTTCCTTTCACGTCTTTCCCCCCTTGTCTGCCGTGAGCCCTTCTTACTCTACACCCGCTCTGTAGCAATCCCCTTAATTGCACTCACTCCACTCGTGACAATTTCCTTTAATTTTATTGCTCTTCATTTATCACAGAAGAAACCGTATACACAAATTTCATTATGATGCAAGTAAAACAAATTGTCCAACCAGACAATACTTGTGAGATACTAGCAAAGGCAAGAGTTTAAATTTAGTTTCAATTTATGTCAATAATTCATTACGGAATTTGACAATGCCCCAAACACACTGAATACTTATCTTCATGAAGCTAATTTCATAAAGAAAAAAAAAAGAAGAGAAGAACGATAGGCATTAAAGAGAAAACAAAATTCTTACTAAAAATTTAAATTCCTAATCAAAAAGTATACATAAAAATGAGACCAGCAAATACTTAAGTGGAACATGATTATTATGCACTCGTGAGAAAAATTTCTTTTTAATTCTTGTACCTTTCTGATGTGAAATTTGTGGCAGTCACAACAACATCATCTGTATTCTGCACAAGGACTGGAATTTTGCGGCAGCCAGGTGACTTGAGTATCCTCGTTAAAAGTTTGAGGGTTTCTTGCAAGACGTTAGGGGGACACATGTCAATCTTGGTCACAACAACAAAAACAGGAACGTTGAGGGCAAGCGCTAAGCCCAGATGTTCCTTTGTCATACCTATAACACCAGCGTTGGCACCAATCTGTTAAGAAAGCAAGGTAAAAAATAAATTATGGTAAAATAAAATAAAAAATCTAGCAAACATAATGAATGGGCGTGTTGCATATGTCATAAAACGCTGAGGCAGATTCTAAACAAATATAACATCCACACAAATGGTCCCAAGGATCATATCTACAATTTCACATTCCATATGAAATAGCATGTCATGCTTAAATAAACAGCATTCACCACAATGCTATGTTTTAACTCATGTGTGATAATTGTGTTACTGAAAGTCTTGTCAGTGGACTTACCATCAACATTGCAAAGTCTGGTGCATGTCCTGTCATACCAAACACAGTTGTCTTCAAATACCTCTCATGACCTGCCAAATCAATGAATGTGATCACCTGCAACAAAAAATTATCCATGTTATTTTAAGAGTGGTAAGAACTATAAGGGCATTTACTTGAACTGAGGAATACAACTTCATATTGTGCTTGTATCACCATTTCGCAAACCTCTAAATTCAAAAGTACCCCTCAAGGAACTTGCTCTGTCTGTGAATCTGTCATGGGCTTGATTTTCTTGATCAAATATTTACATTCCAAAGAACTTCCAGGCAAACTGTGCTCCTCCTCATGCTTCAGCTCCTCTAATAACAACTCACTTAGATAAAATACTGTTACTGCAGTTAAACTGTATATCTATATCTATTATTAATTTACTGAGATTCTCCCTATGCCAACATCAAATTAATCTGGTCAATCAATAACTCACATCTCTATGTTAAACAATATTAGGTTATTGCTTTCACATCCAGAAAGACTGAATGAAGCAAGGGAAATAAGGGGGATAATTCATAAAAAAAAATAATTATGTAGCTGATTTCCTTTCCTGTCCTACAGTTCACACCGAACACAGCAACCTGCTTTAAATGTCTCCCAACAGCAAGGTTTTTAGCTAAAAAACAAAGCATTTCCTTCATTGAGCACATACAATGGAGAAGTTTCAAGTTGATACAAAACTATCAAATAATTTTCTTTAAAATTTGGCAAATTTTAGTTTTCCAAAAGTTTTGGAAAGAGTTTGCTTCCAATGTTCAGGGCTGACTGATGGCAAGACTGCCATGAAAACCCAGCCAGAGATAGAAATGATAACAAATTTTCACTTTTGTGCCTTGGACAATCCATTAACCACAGAATGGACCTCTCCCATCTTAAATTTCATCTGGCACCTTAAGATTCTATGGAAGGAAACAAAATAACACCACCTTTGCTGCTTCCTCACAAATCTTGATCCAGTCTAGATGTCCATGTTCAGGTTTGTTGACAACATCTCCTGAGGCATCAAACCCTAGAATGTCATTGCCTACACTGCTCGTCCGACCTGATTCCATCTCATGTTTGTGTCGAAAGAGCTTTTGTCTAGCCACTCCTCTTCCATTATCCAGTTCACCATGAGTTAACACACCGAGTAATGTACTCTTTCCAGCATCAACATTTCCAACAACTGCTACCCTGTTTGAGAAACAAAGCAATCAGAATGAGACATTCATTAAAATGAAACCACACAAAAATAACCAGGAAAATATAATTAAATTGATTACCTCCATTAACACTCAATTTATTAAAGAGTGCATGCATGCACACACAAAAAAAGTAATTTACTAAAAAACAGCAAATTTCTAATGAGACAGGAATAGCCATCATAAAGACACATTCGCTACTAAGGCTTGCATTTTTTTATGTGAGGAGGAAAATGTTTCGTAGATCATTCTTTCCAGAGCAAGCAACTACATAGGCAGTCTATACAAACCTAACTTCCATAAAGTCTTCAGATTTTAATCTCTTTCTGAGTAAAAACTCTGCAACTTTGCCCTCTTCTGCTGTCCGTTCCCTTAGTAACACGCATTCCAGATCTAGAGACTGTGCAACACTTTTTAATGTGGCTACTGATGCTTGCAAATCATCCTCCTTGAGTCCAGGTTTGTCACCCTCTGGGAGTTAAAAGAAAAGAAAAAAATGTATTTCATCTCATCACTTAAAGATTTAAGCAATGGTTTTTATTTGTTATGTTATTATATCATGTGTAATGAAATTTATCATCCCCACTTTTTTAACATTATTAGATTTTGTCAAAGTATATTGAATTTAAGAACCTGAAATAAACAAGGGTTCACAAACCTTAACTTGGCAATGTTTCAGTTAAGACAGTAACATTTTTAAAATTAAAACTGAAGATTGTAGTTGTACATTTAGAGTTTATATGATGGGATGAGGTATTAAACAAGTGTTATTAATTTGTGTTACTATTATTCTTATCATCTATTTCAAATTTCAGACAACAGCTTTGTCACAGCCATTAATCTGACAGACTGATTCATTTTGCAGATAATCTATTTTTTTATCTTCAGCATCTCAAAAGATGTTTTCATGGCTTCCACTGCCTATAAAAACTCCACAACAGATAAATTGATTTTTACTTTACTGATTCTAAAAGCATACCCCACTGCAACATATTTGCCAATCTTTCCTAAACAGCAAACAAAAATACTGTTCGACCCTTCTGAAAGTTTCTTCATTTCCCACAAGAACAGCTGGCCATTTTTGTTAACAACGGTGGTTTAATTTTCTATTTTAGGTCTCAACGAAACTTATTATCAAATTGCATGATTGACACTTTGGGGAGCACAGTTCAGATGTTAAAAAAAAAACCTTAATAGATTTTCACTTTCATCTATTTAAAAAACAACTTATGAAGCAAATCTCAAATCTGGCATATATGATGCGGGGTGATTCTATGATGTAATGGATTCTGAAGATATCATAATTTTCCATTTAATCACATATTCATTCATAAGCCGCAAGCTGTCATATACGGTACCTTAAGCTCTTTTTCCTTCATGGAATTACAAAAACATCAAGAGGAAAAATAAAACGACTTACCTCCTGTACCGATCTCATAAATTGTTTCTCCCTGGGTGTCCATAATACGGGTTCTGATATCTTCTTCAATAAGGTCAAACTCTTCATGACTGGGACTCACCAATGCCATCTTTCAAGAAAAATATGGAAATATTGTATTGCTTTGTGACAAAGTGATAGTTATGTATACAGGAAATGAAAACACCATTTTGCACAGTGAAAAATAGCTATGTGTAAATGAAGTTTGTATTTTAGTATCCACACAATTTCTCCATTTTAACTCCCTTTAACTAATTTTTATCTTTCTTGATGGATCAAACTGAGAAATTAAAAAAATAAGATATGTTCATCACTATACCGATAATATGAATTCACAGGATTTAAAAACCTTGTCTACTAATAATGTGAGGTATATGATTGCTTTTCATGTTTTTTTGTTATTTCCATACACTGAAGAAAGCACTGTCTCAGGGCAATCAACTGTCCATACCAATTTCCTATCAATGCTAATGATCTATTACTAGCTTTGTGGCTTTTTTCAAGAGAGTTCCTTTTATAATGCCAATTATCATGACCAAGCAACAACAGGTGACTTTCAGAATAGAGATGAACAGAAATATGTCACAACCAACGCCCATCCTTTCCAATAACAAATAAGACAATGAATGACTCCCAAAAGGTATACTGCTGACCAACACACACATACTATAGAATAATTTGTAAAACAATGCAAAATTCAGCTCACCTTGGATGTGAGTGATGACATTTCAGCGTCACCCATGTCAGGGTCAAACAGGCTGCCCCCATTCTCCATATCTGGGGTCTTCACCTTTTCCAAATCCATTAGGGCAGCCATTGTTGAGCTACACTACAATCTGCAGTTCGAATGGTCGGGGGGAATAATAGTACAAAGGTGTACAAATTACAGCAAGATAAGTTGTCTGACAGTTTGTGTCCCTGGGGCCTGGTGCACTTTGGGGCTGAACTAGGCGTGCTTTTTCAAAAGATCTTACATCTTGCTAGTTGATAAAAGAGGTGTGCCCATCTGAAAATAAAATGGAATTTATTACAGTCACTTCTACACTGGTCTAAGCAATACTCAAGTCCAAGCTGATAAATGCAAAAAGCATCATCAACAATGACATTATATGTTTGTAATTTTATGAATCTTTAACTCTTTTCAGCACGGAATTTGGAGAGATTTTCACGGGTTTTATTTTTAGCGGTGAAGTCTTCACTCAACCAGATAAAGGAAAATTCTTATTGTTCATTTCTTTGTGGATAAAACAACATTAAGTAAAGGGAATTGGATAAGCTTTTCAGAAAGAGGGAAAACCATGCCAGAAATATTTTTCCATGCTCTCAGTGTGAATAAAAAATGAAAGGTCAACAAAAATTGGTAACTACAACGAGACTCACCAATGTATAAAAAATATCCCATTGAATATCAATAACAACATTTTTGTTCTACTTTATTTATTGTGGGTCCAATTCTCTCTTGTTTACAACAAATTTCTATGAAAATCCATGAAGAAATGGGCAATTCCATATGTGACAGACTGACATTTCAGAACATTCAATTGACCGTAAAGTCTGTGTCTGTGCATGAAAGGAAGTGAAACTCACACATTTCAACAAGCATGTGCTACTTTACATTCATGATGAATTTTGTTAATTTTGTCTAGAAAACCGCCCACCTACAATCAATTAAAGGCCCTGTGACGGACTGACATTTTGTCAACCTGACCTATCAGGTAGCCTCAGGGACTTACGAAATGCTCTGAAATTTGAAAAGCAATTCTTGTAAACTTTACATGAATGGATGAGCTGTGCACGCCCAATATTTTAAATCATTTGCTTGAATTTTGTAATAACTGGGCTCAGTAATGTGCACATGACAGACTGACATAAAAAACGTGACAGACTGACACCTCTGAACACAACATCACATCTGGAGGTAAATGAAGGCTCATTGTTTTTTTTTTATCCAAAATTCAATACAGTGAGAAAACTCTGTTGTCAGGTAATATCTTTATGGCAAAAACTTACAATTTCATCATATTTCTGTAAGCCATATTTAATGTCATCCATGTTTGTAACAGAAAATAAATGGCTCATTTTCTTTCATTGTGTCTAGTCTCAAAAAGTTAAAGATGTGTACACTGTATCAATATCACTTGGTGGCCACTGGAACTAACAGAACACATTATGATAATTTCCTCTGAGAAATTTTATTTTCACACCATTTTACTGCCCAAGCCAAGCACTCTGCCACTGTAAAACATGTGATTATAACAGACAGCATAGGTCTTGTCTTTATAGCAACATGGACACCATACCATTTCATCATTAGGGGCCTCCTTTAATGCTAACTAGTTCTTAAAATCCTGCAGCACCCACTGAGCTTTTAGTGCGTAACAACAGTTGGTAACTTTACTTTGAGTTGGATCAAATTTTATGAAATGCAACTTTCTAGTACCATGGACAGCTGGAATTCCCTCACACTTTACATCATATCTCATTCTCAATTTCTTCAGTCTTTTAAGAGTAGGAGATCTATTTCTGTATTATTTTCCATTAGTTTGTACACAGTGCACAAAATTCTGTGCATTCTAAATCTAGCTATTTCCTGGCAGAACAGCATGCCAGGGCATCCTTTTTTCTTCCCCACCTGTATCATACACAGTGCCATGTGTTGGTGTGATGTTGATACCAAACTTCTCTTATTTTGCATGGGTTGCAGAAGTTAAATTTCTGTTTGAACTGGCTTACTGCTGCATCAGAAAAAAAAAAGCACAGAGCTAACTGTAGACCTGCAAATGTCTTACATTCTTTAATTCCTTTCCAGCTTTTTCAAAGATTTATATACACATGTGACATGTAGCAATAGCATACCAAATAATATCATGCTGTATAATGATAAAGTTACAAAAGCAAAGTTTTCCATCTCAGTGTGTCCACCTTACTTGAACCCGGCACCAGCAACTATAATCATTTGTTTTTTTTTTTGCAAATTGTGGAGCCAAGTACTTAAATCATTATCATGTCAGTCTGTCACAGTCTGCCACGCCCTGTCATGTTTTCCCACAGAGTTCCACACTTTGTAAGGTTAAAATGATTATGGAAGCTTTTAAAGTATTAACAGTAGGCAGAGGAAATAAGATGAAAAAGGTGTGGGATATGTACTTTTCATTTAATACAACTTTTGTTGATTTTTAGCGCGACGGACTGACATTAAAGAATTACATATATCCTGAATGTGCCAGAAAATGTTCAAACTTAATGAACTGAATTAGATCCAGGCTAAGATGTTAAAAGCATTGGATGCACTGTATCATATGTGAAGGAAATCACCATGCATCCGAATTTTATGTCACTAGGTCAGTAGGTGTTAAAAAGTGAAAGTAAAAAATGATGCTGAATATTGCTTCTTTTAAACATATTTCACTATAGTGGATTTTATTCTACTTTTTTATGGGGCCATTTTGAAATTAATACTCAATTTCAATGTATGGATGGTGTTGCAGTTGAAAAATGATAAAACTTTCATCATTTGTTCAAGATAAGATTTTGGCCCTGACGTTGACGTTTGCATGGAAATGCCCAAATAAGGAAGATACAGGGTTTAAAGGTTCTTTCCACTGGTATCAGAATCATGATCTCACTCGATCTCTGAATTTGACCTGGATCTAGCACCATCAGACTGCTCATTTTCAAAAGCTTCTAGATCCAGATCTTGATTTTCCTCGTGATCGGATCCTTCCTCTGAACTAGATTTATTCATCAAATTCTCTTCAATCATTTGTCTAGCTTTTCTGCTGTCAAATGCCGAGGTCGAGCCATTCTTCCCATACAAAATATGAACAAACGTCAGCTGTTCACCCGTTTGACTGATCACAGTCAAATCTCCTGGTCGACACAATAAATGCTAGTCTCAAGTTTTTCATTCAGTACATCTATGAAAACCCACTCTTAAAATAGACGATCTCATCTGCCAGTGCCACTGGCCGCTTGCAAATCCTGAATGACATCAGACCACTGCTAGCCGTCGATCGCGCTGGGTGAGTTAACAGGCCTCTTATGCCAACCATCTCCAAAATCAATCTGTCAAAAACAGGCTGAGGAAATTCATGACTCATCTCCAGCTGTTCTGATAAGTGACTGATACTGAATAAGCTTCTCACATTTCAACAAACATTGTGTCACGAGTGGAGTGAGTGCAATTAAGGGGATTGCTACAGAGCGGGTGTAGAGTAAGAAGGGCTCACGGCAGACAAGTGGGGAAAGACGTGAAAGGAGGAGAGTAAAATTAACGCACGTAGACAAGGAAGAAAAGCGTGCATGTTATGAGTGGTGGGGGTCTGAATGAGGCGAAAGCGCTGTATTACTATCACTGCAAGTTAGAAGGTCCTACTGAACGGACGCTAGTAAGGGCCCAGCGGGCGAACATAAGGGGAGCAGTCGAGAGACCAGTGAGAGAGTTTTTTCCAGTGATGACTGGTAGGTAGAACGGTGATTGATAATTATGATTGATGTATTATATTATATTCGCCTATTACCATGATGTAAATAAGTATATGTGAGGAATGTGGAAGTCCTTGATATTGGATATAGCAATGTGCGCCATGAGCGATAGATGAAAGTGAGTTCATGGATTTGTAGCGCGAGTGAGTAGTGTGTACTCCGATGGAGGTGTGTTACCGTAAGATGTGTGGTGAGTGAAATGTGAACTATTGTGTGTACGCTTCATGGGTTGTAAGGAGAGGTGGAGTGAATAGAAATGGTATGGCATTATACCAATGTAATGTTATTCTTGTAGGTGTCGGGGACGGGCCGCAGAGCCACCTCGATGAGCACAGGGGATAGGCCAGCATAGGGCCGGAGGCCACACATAGGCCAGAAGTGAGGCTGTCAGTGCAGGACAGTAGAGGCACATGAAGTCGTGGCAGTCAGGCCACGGACAGGGACGTAGATATGAGCGTGAATGTGATAATGTACTATTGCCATGTTGATGGGCTAGTGAACTAATAATGTACTATTGCCATGTGATGGGCTATTGAAATGATAATGCCTATTGAAATGATAATGTGTTATTGCCCTGCTGAGGTGCTAGGGGAATGCTAAGGTGTATGACAATAGGAAGGTGATATTGAGAGACTGCGGTGCCAGTGAATTATTAATGTGCTATTAAGACCCTGAGGGGAGAGGCTGAGGCCGAAGTGCCTTTAGGAGTAACTACCGGGTTGTGGATCCGAGGGAGAGTGTATGTGAGAATAAGGCCGTTGTACGGCAGTTAATTCCAATAATATAATGTATGTAATTGCGCTATTATCTGTATAATTATGTTTAATAAATGTGTGAGTCTGATGGATTGTTCTGTTAAGTGTTAAACTTGTTTGTTCGTGATTGTTGTCCTGTCATAAACTATTACATCTCCCAGTCTGGGATTTGTGACACATTGGGTACTTTAAGTATTTTATATAATTTTAAGAAAGTACTGAAATATGTAATTTGCGCGCTACCTGAAAAGCCCGCTGCCTGGTCAGTGACCTTACTCACGGAGAATCTTATCTGGGGTCACTGACCCGTGCCGCTATAAGATGACCACATACACTGTCCACATGGTTCGGTTTTTATTGATCGGTATGAAAACATTTGCTGCCATGCCTTATCACGCTTGATAATGAATTAACCAGCAAAATCTTAGTCTGTCAGTCTCTAACCAATGATCTGACTTATGATTCCAAATTGACAGTTGTAGTTTTCGTGAGAACGAAGCATATTAACTAGCCACGCCCTCCCAAGCCCTACACAAACGGTTTCATCCTGATTGACACATACTAATAAACCAATGTGGGCATTTGGGGCAAAGATTACTTCAGAGCTTGGTTCTGATTGGTTCTTAGATACAGACAACTCCAGAGGGTGGTCAGCTTGTGAGAAAATGAGATAATATTGCAAATTTGTTGAGCAACAGTTCGCATGTCGATGTTACATCTGTTGAAAGTGTGGGGAGAGCCTTTGAAAGCTTAGTCTTTGTGATTCCGACCAGTGGTTCACTGGTTAACATGTCCATGTCACAATACCTTTGATTTAGAAGAGATCTACAGTGAACAATCTACAGTGAACAATAACACGATGGTTACATCCCAAAAAGGTCAATGACCTGATGCGTAAAAATACGGCCTGTGCGTGGTGCGGTCAGCTTGACCTTGTCGACTTTTGCCACCCGTGCGGCATGAGCGCTTGCAAAACATGGGCGGCAGATGCGCAGGGTGAGGGTTACCACACTGTCTACGAAATTTGACATTTATTATAGGGGTTACTTGCGCTGGTAAAAATTCTATCAGAATTGTGCTGGAAGTGGATGATACTGTTCAGTTTAACTTCCTTGAAATTGAATGGAATGTCAAAGTAAGGAACAAGGTAAATAAATAATTATGTCTCAACAAAGCAAGGACCTGGCAGAAATCTAAGATTTCATGCCATCACAGGGATGTTCCAAAATCAGAAATCTGTTGAGGTTTTTCCATGATAAGTAGCAGTTTAGAGCACCTATTATACATCACTGTATTATAATACAATGCACGTAAACTACATTGTGAAGTTAATATTTTTGCAAAGCCATGAAAGCTTCCCTTCTCTCATAAACATCAAAGAGAGCAAAAATCATTTTACGAGATGTCACTGACAAAACTAAGAAAACTGACTCCTTTCAAGGAGCTGGTCTTCTGACGGATAAACATTTGAAATTTGACTGATAGCCTATAAAGTATAATTCTATCAACTTAAATGAATTTTCTGATATAGATCTACACCATCATGTCCATTGTAGTGTTTACCAATCAATATCTTCCTGATTACAAAATAAAACAATTTACCTGTGGGCAGCGCTCGCTATATCACATCACTGCTCTTCAGCAGGTCGCTGCATCTTGGTTCACAAAATGCAATATGAAGTTTTCAAAGCAAGATATGGATCTTTCACATTATATTATAGTAGAGGACTAGATCTAGATATCTAGACTAGATCATCTAAATATATCTAGGCCCCTCCTATATAATTATAAGGCTATAGTGATTTTTTAAAAATTTGCTGCAGTCTTCCTGAAATGACCATAGGCTTCTTGCATGCAAGCTTCCTATGTGCTGCTTCTGCATGTAATGCAACAGTAAATAACAAGACATTAAATTTCAACTGTGATGACAGGCCTGAGCAATAGTTCACTAGAGACTAGAGATCCATAATGTCTTTAGAAAGGCAGTTCAAAGAGAAGTTGGTTGAGAAGTTCTTCTTAGCAACCATGAAAACGTATATAAAACCGAACTTTCAGTGCTGTGTGAACTTTATATATGCTTACCTGATGTAATGCTGAAGAAACAATCATATTACGTGATACTAAAAATATCCTCGGCGTTAGGTTATTATCGCGTTTGATTGTGACACCAAAGTTTTGCAACACCGTGTCATCAGTACCGGAAGTATAGTAACTAACCTAGTAGCAACGGAGAAACTGATTTGCCGAAGTGACATTCATATTTTAAAGATCATTAAAAATAAATAGGTAAATTTTTCCGAATATTTGATATTTACATAATTTTTTACATCGTATTACTATCCACAATCTTTTTACATTGATAAATGTCTGGATTGACACCGTTACTCATATTTTGAGTGGTCTTTTCCATGTACTTCCGCTTTTATAATAGTCTTAGCAGTGTTATCGATGACAAATTTTGATAATACTGAATTTTTTAGTGAGGGCGAGAATTACATGCAAACCACGATGTAAAATCGCAGGAGAATCAAGATATTGGAATTTATGGAAATGAAAAAAGGTAAGCATACATCAGTTCTTTGAAAACTATGTTGTATATTTAAAAATTAGCAGGCTTTAACAGTGCTCCCCCCCCTCCCCATGGCCATGTCAAATAGACTCAATCCTCTTGGTCCTCATAATCATGGTTTAAACATTTTTTAAGTAAACGAGAAACCATAGGTGCCCCCCCCCCCCATCTCAACACTGTGGCAGTCTGTCAACTGTTATTGGGTTGTTTTTTTTTTACACATATCTCAAGCTTGATTTCACAATAAAACTGATTTTATTCATTCAAACTGCAATTGAATATGTGGTCATGTGATGAAAGTTCGCAGAAGGCAGTTCTATGAAATGTATTAAAACACAACAACAACAACAACAAAACCCCAGTGCACCCAGAGAGAGAGAGAGAGAAGTATAAAAACTTTTAGTTAAAAAAAAAGAAGAATTAGCATGTAACTTAATAACTTGAATAATACCAGACAGACGGACACCATTTTACTAGACTTCAGTAAGGCCTTCGATAAAGTGCACCATGCCAGTCTTTTGACTAAACTAAACCATTATGGAGTTAGAAACAGTACTTTGAAGTGGATTAAGTCTTTTTTAGAAAACAGAACACAAATAGTAGTCGTTGACGGAAAGTCATCCAATCCTGCACCTGTTCTCTCGGGAGTACCTCAGGGTACTGTAATGGGCCCCTTGCTATTTTTAGTTTATATTAACGATATGCCAAGTAAGATCTCTCCAGGCACTAAGTTACGACTGTTTGCCGATGATAGCCTAATCTATAGAACAATAAATTCAAAAGAAGATACGGAAATTTTACAGAAAGATTTGGACAGCCTACAAGAATGGGAGAGGGACTGGCGTATGGAATTCCACCCCAATAAATGCCAAGTCCTGAGAATTTCAAATAAACATCACAACATCACCTCAGACTACTTTATACATGGTGAGAAATTGAGTGAAACAGATGAGGCTAAATATTTAGGAGTTACATTGGACAGAAAACTTACATGGAACCAACATATTAATAGCACATGTAATAAAGCAAACGGTATACTAGCATTTCTGAAAAGGAACATCTCTAACTGTGATAGGAAAGTAAAAGAAAAATGCTATAACACCTTCGTGAGGCCCTCCCTAGAGTATGGCTGCAGTGTCTGGGACCCCCACTGTCGAATAAATATAGAACAACTGGAAAGGGTCCAGAGGAGAGCTGCTCGCTTTGTGACAAATGAGTATGCTAGAAGTAGTAGTGTCAATAAAATGATGAGAGACCTCGAGTGGACACCACTAGAAGAAAGAAGAGCAAAAAACAAAGTAAAACTATTTTACAAGGGCAGGGAAGGAAATACCAATATCCCATTGAACCACCTCACCATTAACACCAGAGGCAACAGAAAGAATAACATAAAATATAACATCCCCAACTCACGGATTAACAGCCATCTTTACTCTTTTTACCCTAGTGTCATCAGGATGTGGAACAACCTCCCGGCAGAAGTCCAAAAACTATCGTCTGCAACGGCTTTTGGCAATGAATTGAAGAACATAATTATCCGTTGCAGCTACCATTGTATTTAAAGTGCGGGTCTATTTTTGTGCACAATCTTGGTGCCAAGAGATATTTTTAACCAGAGATATGTATATAACAAAAGAATTTACACAACGATATATTTTAAATGGTCTTAATATATATGCTGTTTTAGCCTGTTTTAGCCTCAGAGCAGTGGCGTCGAGTCGCACATGGTGCAGTTGAGGAATCGTCTGAGTAAATAGACGAATCAACTCCATGAGAAGAAGAAGAAGAAGAAGACTTGTAAGCCTGTAGAGTCTAGATGTAAATTGTAAATAAAGCTGGCCATTTAGTTTTTACAGGGTGAATGCTCCTCCTAACTTTTGAGCAATTGTACAGAAGAAGAAAAGATTATTAGATGTAGATACTGATAAGTGCACGCCTGTTGCATTTAAGTTATTTTCTTTGTCTCGTGCTATGTATGACTGATGTAAAAAGAGTCTGTGAACATTGATTTGTTCAGATAGTTATAAGCAACCATCCTCCCATGCAGGCAAGCCTATGCACGGGTAGTGAGATGCTGTCTCTAGAGATAAACCCTAATTAAGCCTGACCAATGACAATACAAAATGTACATAAATCATGTTGAACTTCTTGGACATGATTGGCAATGTCATGCACATGGTATTGGTAGTTACTTAGTTAAATGTGTAGAGAAACTAAAGTCTAAAGGTCAGTTCAGTGTCATTTTTGATGAGCTGATTGAATTAGTACTCCTTTACATCATAGAATTATGAGTGTTCACTGAGAACAAGTGAGAGGGACCAGCTGTTTTTACTCATCATGCATATGTTTATAATGTTCACTTATTGTCTATGAATGTGTCAGTAAGAATTGTGAAAGTTCATTATTGTACATTGGCTGCTATGAGTCATTCATAATGAACATTTTGTTTGTGAAAAATATTTCCTTCATCTGTATGATAATGTAGTACATTTTATGGCATATGGCCAGTTTATCCTATGCAATAAAATAGCAGCAAAATATCTTTTTGTTTTGCTAGAGTCACCCACTCTTGTTTAGGCACCGACAGTTTTAATTAATGGCATTTTCGCCTCGCGTAAGATTTCAAGGTTCATACTGAGACCATGTTTTTGTGGGCATAATTCCGATTTCAATATGGCAGAGAACAGTCCTAGCCACATTTAAATTCGGAAGTAGAGTATCTTTATGGTATGATCATTATTATTTCTTTTTTTCAGGTTTATAATAATAGGCTGTAAACATGGAGGACAAGACTGAAGATGGTGAAATAGCTCTTTATCATGAACGACAAGTGAAAGAGTTGTGTGCCTTGCATGCCCTTAATAATCTCCTGCAGACTAAACAAGCTTTCACCAAGAAAGATTTGGATGAAATTTGCAACAGGTGTGTGTTCGAGTCGGGGGTTGTTATGCAATATAATTTCTGTCGAGAAAAGAATATTCTGTTATGAAAATAGTATAGAGAACATAGTTACTGGAGTATCATGCTGATTGTGAAGGAGAAAAGAGTTGGGAAATGTCATTCATGAAAGGGAGTTCATCTAAGGTGTAGCAAACACGAAAGTTATCAGAAACTGAAAAAAGCAATGGTGAACCAGGGAGCTTCAGTTTCCCACAAGTTTCCTTTTTTTATGTGGTTAAAAAAAGACAAAAGACATTCTTCTTGATCATGGCACATGCAGATTGATGTTATTGTTTTTGCTGTATAGTACTTCTATCTTTGTAAGGATATGCAATGTTTCCTCTTGTGATGAAATGGACTGGTTCCCATCATAATCAGAAAATTTTGTATGCATCCATAGAATGTGGAGTTAACTTATCTTGTATCATTGTAAATTGCTATATTTTTAGGTTATCTCCAGGATCTTTCATCAATCCACATCGTAGTATGTTGGGCCTGGGAAACTACGATGTCAATGTACTGATGGCTGCTTTGCAGGAAAAAGGATATGAAACAATTTGGTTTGACAAGAGAAAGTAAGAATTATGTCTTCGGACAAACCATTGGCATTAGGGAACACTGTCATTGTATAGACAGCTTCAAATTTTTGGAAACTGAAAGTCTTTTCACTTTGCATTTTTAATGACGGGGAGATTGGGTGTTTTTTTTTCGTTTGTTTGTATCTGCTGCACATAATTTGGTGCTGTTTCACATGGAAAGTTATTTGTAAAGAAAAATTTGTGTAAAATAACTGTATAATACTAGTGACAGTTATGCCACCAGTATACTTTGAAATCATCATAGTAATCTGTTAAAAAAAACAAAGCCTCATCTGTGGAAACACCTTTAGCTTTTCCTCACAATAAAAAGCAAATAAAAGGTAAACAGAATTTTTGGCACTGAAATTCTTGCAAAGTTCCATTAAAAAAAATTTTTTGTCTCAATATGTTTTGCTGTGAGGAGAATTTTGTAATGATAAATGGTTGGGTTTTTTTCAGTCTCAACATGGTTTGTTGTTCCCATTGCTAGATGAATTTTGTAGTGGTAAATGTATTTTAACTGACTGAAATTTTAATAAATTTCTTTTAAAGAGCAGTTAGGCAGACTAGCAAGTTTAAACCATGCAAACATCATACAGGAATCATGTATCAATCTCATCATAATCAGTAAAGCTGTTACTGGTACATTTTAAGGGGGCATATGGTTGCACTATTTCATTTAGTTAGCTGCTTTTGTTTGTCTGTTGTTTTTTTTGTTGTTTTTTTAAAAACTTATTTCTCTCTTCCATGTTAATTTGCAGGGATGTTGATGTTCTTGTCACTGACAACATAATGGGATTCATCCTGAACACTCCATCAGACTACAAACTGGGGTTTGTCAAGTTGCCTATTCATAGAAAGCATTGGATTGCAATACGTTGGTTACATGGTCAGTATATGAATTTAGATTCAAAGTTAGACTCCCCTGTTCCCATTGGTGACCAGGTTAGTTTACTTCAGTTTCTGCGGTCTGAGCTGAGTGATGGAGAGAAGGAACTGCTGTTAGTTGTGGAACAAAGTGTTTATGAAAATTCTTCTTGGAGAAGGGAAAGCAGCAGCTCAGGTGAGGAGACAAAAACAGACGTCCATGAAAACTCCAAAGAGTCTCAAAAAGACGCTCAGTCCAAGTGCCGAAATGGGACAGAGGAGCTATTGTTAAGTAAAGAGACAGCAGAAAATGGCAGTGCAATAATTAATGATTCCATACCTCAGGGAGAATAGGCTGACAGCCAAGGTACCATTTGATGGAGTCAAGTCAGCCTTTAATGGTTTCTGTTGTATGTTCCACAGATGTCATTCTGAAGCATATATGTCTGCAGATAGGTTTCTTTTAATTTATATATGCATACAGTTACAATATTTCTTGTTAAAGTGCTTTACAGATGTGAAAGTTTCATGAAAATTTTGCACATATTGTGCTTTACATTAGCTTTCTATAGCCCAAAACTAAGCAACTGTGACATATATATCTCATGCCGTCTTGTGACATTCTTTATATATATTTTTGATGGAGAGACCTCTTTAACATGAAAACATTTGAAAATCTTTAATTTTGTGGATATTTGATCTAAGTATAACATGATTGTATATTTCATAAACATGCCTCAGTTCTTTGTATGACAATAAAAATCACCATCAGGTCAATTAATGGTTTTCAGTACATGAGTTTCATATCTGGCTAATTCCAGGTGAGGAAATCTTATTTTAATGCATAATGAAATGGAAACAATTATGTCCTGTTTCCCAAACCTTTCTTTTCAGTTATAATTGAATTTTTCATGTCATTAATGAGAAAACTGTCCCAAAGGTTTAATAAAAGAAACTTTAATTGTTTATTCTAAATGTTCAATTTTGTCTTCAACTTTTGATTTTAGCAATTTGCTGAGATATGAAAGTCAATGCTGTCTTGTGATCATGTGTTGGTTTAACCTCTTCTAATTGCATATCATTTTTTAAACATGTTCCATTAATTTATTTTTTTTTCTGTAAAGATTAAGAATATCTGTGTCCTTGGGTGTTAAGCTTCATGCGTTGCATCAGTTTCTCCATAGATGCTCTAAATGCAAAGCCCAATACCATCTTAGAATACTTGTTAGTCTTAAATTTGATGCTGAATTGAAGCCAATGATATTCGTGAGAATAGTCATGCAGAATGATCAAAGTAAACTACAATATTACCAGTGTCATCTGATTGAAAGGTGAATTGAAATGATGTCAATATGGTGGTAAGAGCAGTTGTTATGTCTGATTTTTCACCAAATACATTGAGAGATCAAATGTTGAAGGTCAGAACTTTGATGTTTTGTAAATACCTCTCCCCACCACAGAAATGAGCCAACCAGTTATATAATGTCATAAATTAGGCCAATTATATGCCTCTTCAACTGTATGATTGCTTTATTTGATGGAAACAATGTAGATTGTGTCAGATCTTAGTTGCGTTTATGATATTAGACTCTTGGAGTCTACATGGGGAAGTATAAAACTATAGAAATGGATGCATTATTCACAGCAGCTAGATTTGTGAATTCTTCTACAAAGACCAGTGGAAGAGATCAAAGACTGGCAAAACTTCTTGTGGCAGAAACACGGCTTATGATAGAAGATGGCTTATTCTTGGGCTGCTATACCTACTGAGAAAAGTTGTTCAGGATTTCCAACATGTAATATAGGATAAACAATGGCATTCCAGCAAATTTAGCTTAGATGTTGTATCATTCAGGTAAATGTTCATAATATAATTTGTGGTGACTGATCTGATATGACTTTTATTGTTTTGATTGGTTTGCTTTGCACGCAATATTAAATTATGCACAACTGGAATACTAGTACTCAGCTTGTTATGTTTACCCGATTCCCAGAAACCTAATTACCTCCCTGGTTCTGTGTCAGCTTTGTTGTTAGTTTAAGCTGAGAAGGTGTTTTTTTTTTCTCCTGTCTTAATTCAAAATAGTGATAATGCTGGGTTACACAGGACCTTTGTAGAATTGGAAATGAATTGGAACATTTGCATAAGCTAGCAGTTATGGAATCTCTTCACTAAAACTTGGTCCATCAATCTTTTTGTAAAGCTTTCCCTCTTCCTGGCATGTATTCATTTTTACTTCACAATTATATCCTTTGTCTCATGTTTCCATGTCATTTCTTGGCTCCAGCTCCACATATGATACAGCATGTCCACAATTTTGCTGTCATGCCATTGAACCATGACAGCCTTTGAAACAAATTTCACTTCTGTATTTCCAAACATCTATTCTATTTCCCTTCACCTTTGATCTTCTTTTTACATCGCACTGGCTTGTTCATACAGACAGTAGCAAGTTCTTCCCTATAAGATTTTTAAGTAAAATCCAGTTTCTTGAACAAATTGTCGACAAAATGTTTGCAATTCATTATAATTATTTGCATTTAGATGTCTAATTATGGATATAAACTCATACACAATGCTTGTAAAAGTCCCTTTCTCAGGTAAACATTACTGAAGATTTCTCTCTGTTTCTTTCGTTGCAGGTTTTAGCCACTTAATCTGTGACCCCAACTTAATACTTATTATTTATAATAAACAAGCGAGCCACTTGCCTGGTGAAGCTTGTTTGTGATCTAACCGATATACTCGTCAGGAACGGAGGGTCAAAATGAGAGGCCGGTGTCCTACATTTCATCCACTCTTTAGATCGTAAGCGATTGCCGCCAAGAACAAACTCCTTATTTAACTCATACAAGGGAGGGTTATCGCAGTGCTGGGAGGGATTTTGACCCTCCGTTCCTGACGAGTATATCGGTTAGATCACAAACAAGCTTCACCAGGTAAGTGGCTCGCTTGTTTATTATAATCTAACCTCAATACCCATCAGTCACTACGGCCCAAATGAGACTTTAGCGACGGCTATCGCTTACTCTGAATTTTTAAATCAGCTTTAATGTAAATTTTTGGGTAAATAACAGATATTTACCTATTTCTTTATGAATGCGTCTAGCAGTCCCTGTGCCATGTTTTCTGTTTTCTTTCTGTAATACTTTGAAAAAGTTGATGTTCTCGACCATCCTGCAGCTTTCATGATTGTGTCCAGAGGTACACCTCTTTGCAATGCCGCTGACGTACTGGCCGCCCTTGTACTATGGGCAGAGTATTTATCTGCATCTATCCCTGCAGATTCCAATCCTTGTTTTATCCACCTTGATATTGTGTCTTTAGACACTACTTTGTGTGGTTTAGCAAAACTGATAAACAACCTGCTTTCTTTTGCTCTGAGATCACTGGTCCTTTGCAGGTATGTCTGCAAGGTTTTAATAACACATAATTTTGTATTGACTGGGAAAGCCATCAGTTCAATGGGAGCAATGTGTTTTCCTGGTCTAGAATGTTTGACCAAGTCAGTGATATAAAATACACATTTGTTGTCAGCTTCATGTTTTCAATATTTAATAAATGTAGAGTCTGGCATCTCTGACCCGCCAGTATTGCCATTAATAAGACTAATTTTATTGTCTATTCTTTTAGGCTGAGGTTTTCCTCTTGTTTATTGAAGTATGAAAGCACTTGGTCCACCTCCCAAGTTTCTGAGTACTTTGGCGAAGCTGGCCTTTTTTCATAGATACCTTTCATCAGTCTCTTTACTAGACAGTTTTCTCCAAAGCTTTCCCCATGTTTTAATTCTAAAAACTGTGAAAGTGCAGATCTTGCAGCACATATTGCACTGTAGCTGTGTCCTCTTTTGAACAAATAAGATAAGAAATTCAAAGCCTGCGCTATAGACGGTGAAATGGGACTGATGCCTTTCTTATCTGCATATGTTTTCCACTTTGAAATGTAACTGTCATATATTCTGATGGTGCCCTTTCTCCAGGAGGCCACAAGTAGGCTGGTTGCCTCTTTACAAACTCCTTTGTCTCTATATCTCTTCCTGAGATTTTGCAGCAGAGGAGAGCTAGAGATTTTGCCAACCTGTGTTAACTTTCTGGACAGGCCAGAGGGCTTAGCAGATTGTTCCGAGCTGATATTAATACCGGCCGTGCGATCAGCATTTTCCCCAGCTCTGGATACCAGGCTTGGTTCTTCCAGTTGGGGACTACCAGTATGCCCGTTGCCTTGTCTTGCCTTATTTTCTGCATAACTCTGGGAATAATACAAAAAGGTGGAAAAGCATAAAATTGAATTTCTTTCCAGCAGATCGAAAAACAGTTTACAACATCAGCTTCTGGGTCTGGTCTAAAACTAGCAAATGGTCTGAACCATAGATATAGTACACTAGATCGCCGACTCTCATTGGTCGGTGGAAAGGAAACCGACGCTTCCCAGGAAGTCCGGCCGCCATTGTTTAAGCCTGATAAACAGCAGACGGCGTACTCTTCCTGTGCAGTTTCACTTTCGTTTTTTTTTGACATCGTTATTGTTTCAAGATCGACTGCAAACTCCAGCTGACAATTTGAAAGGTAAGGAATCACAAGATATTTATTTGATTGGTTTTATTATCTTGTTTACCAAGAGTTTTAGTCTGTTGCAAAGTTAGTGAGGAACAGGCTCTCGTTCTGCCAGCAGTAGCAGCGCGTCATTGACCGCTATGATCTAATCTAGATCTAGATTTATGTGGGTGCAATTAACCGAATACAATGGGCCTGGCAAGATTTTTTATATAGACTAGATCTATATTATATGAGAATGGCTTTCTGATGTTGTTTGTCAAAAGTTTGTGTTAGTTTATTGCAAATTTAATGAGGAACAGGCTCGCGTACCGCTAGCAGTCAATAGCGTGGCGTCATTGACCCAAGTACAGCAGTCAGCATCACTGTCTGCTAATGCTATATAACGGTATTGATAACAGAACAGCTAGCGTGGTTTGGCTAATCAGATTTCGTTTCTTGAACTGCTTTCGTAACTTCTGTTTTGGCTGTGCAACTTATTATTCTCAGCCCGGACATCTGGCACAGTACATTAATGTCTGATGTCAATTGATGCTCAGTGATGAATATGAGTAGGCTACTGAGGGAAAAAAAAGTTAAGAGAGGTGTGCTTACAATTACATTTGCTTTGGGTAGCTATGTAAGCAATTAAAAAGGCCCATTATGAAGAGCTAGCACAGTAGGTGATAGAGGCAAGGATGAAATTCATATGTGAAATAGACTTAATACTGATAGTGTAGCTGTTCCTCAGTCAGTCAGTGTTAACTATGAAGATATATAGGCCTATTATATTAAAAAAAAAATAGATCTAGAGTTTGTAAAACAGGACAAAAGACTAAGTCTGTTGATCTGATAGTCTGCTGAGACAGAGATAATCAGAAACAAAGTAGCATTTACAAGATCTTGCAAATAATGCTGACCAGAGGAAACTGATAATAATTTAATTAACCAACATAATTGCAAAATTCTGGGAAAATTCCAAGCACTATTTACAAGAAGAGATCTGTCTTTTTAGTGTGATCCTGATTATAGATAAATTATAATTGTGCTCTAGTGTTTGCAGTCCTCTGAAAGGTAAGGATTCGTGTTTTCGAAACATACCAAAGCAGCATAAAATGTCCATAATCCATGTGAGATTAGGCTACAAAAGACATTGACAGAGGAATTCTTGCAAATAACTCTCAGCGCCATTCACAAATTCATTTAAGTAGGCGAAGGATGGTGATCATAAAATTTAATTTGTAGCATAGGTCGGTACCTGAATGCATTTGTTGTTTTTAATACTAGTCTACAAATAAAAATCAATACAGCTAAGTTGCATTTTTTAGTTTCATAAAGCTGCATTTGGTAAAGTTAAGGGCGTTAAAATAACTGCACCAAATGTTGAGCTTGCCATGTACAAACTAGCCTTATCTATTGTATTTGTTGTTTACATCAGTTGGATTAACTGATAATAAGGCTCTCTGTCTCATTCCTTTCTCCATTATTGAAATGTTGCTTTTTTTGAATGGGTGACTGTGGACATCAAAATCATGAGTCGCTAGCTGGTCAAACCATTGTTTTTTAAACATCACTGTGCGTCGTTTTGTTTTGTTTTTTGGTGGGGCGAGGTGGGTTGTATAGCCCATTGAATGTATATGCGGTATGTATTTTAATTGAATTCCGCCAAGATTAACATTGTAGATGTAGATAATTTTTTCAACATTTATTTTTTTTTTTTTTTTTTTTGAAGGTCGATATACATAGCACTATGAAAGTATAAAGCTGTCTCATAATGAGTTGTTTCAATGCTCAAAAACTTCTGAAGAGCATTTAGAACAGTGATTTGTATATTATTGTCTCGCAAACTCACACATGATAAACCCCTCCCCCCCCCCTCTCCCGAAAACAAAAAACGCACGCCCGCAACATTACTGCTATACTCCTTGGCTGGCATGACTGTACAGCATCGGCGAGCTTCAGGCTTAGCGTAATGGCGGCCTCGTTTTCAATTCGTTGCGTGGGCCGCTGGCTGGCTCAGCGATCTAGTGTACTATATCTATGGTCTGAACTGCCAATTTATTCTTGTTGCAAACAAATCATAACTAGGTTTAAATTTCAGTATAGCTAAAGTTTCTTTCAATAATTCTGGATTACCCTCCTTAATCCATTCCTGATCAAGATTTATATTCTTAGATTCCTCATCAGCAATGACATTATCTTTGCCTGCAATGTATGCTGCTGATATCCACAAAGATTTACTGATACAATAGCACCATATTTCTTTAGTTTCATCATTACATTCTTTTGAGTGGCTGGTGCCCATGTTGTTTATTGAAGCAAGTGCAGTTGTACTGTCAGTCATAATCCTTATATGACAGTGACAATTTGTAATGTCTTTTGTGAACACCTTCAATGCTAAAAAAGCTGCTTTAATTTCCAGTACATTTATATGTAAAGCAGCTTCTTCATTTGACCATTCTCCTCCTGTTCTGACTTTTCCTGAATGACAACCCCATCCTTTCTTAGAGCTGTCTGAATGTATGGTCATTGTTGGCTCACCATGAGATGTGTCAATCACATTAAAAGATGTCATTATATTGTCTTTCCACCATTCAATTTCTCTGAGAGCTTCAATAGATAGATTTGTTTTTGCTTCAAAATTCCACTTTTTCTTCTTAAGGCTTTCCTTTTTGTTTTCTTCTAACTCTCTGTACCACAAAGGTCCATACATGACACCAGGGAAACTTGCAACAAATTTCCCAATGATTTTTGCCAAGTCTCTGATAGTAAGCTCTTTTTTCCCTAAAACCTTTTCACACTCAGTTTTGATGTTTGACTTCTTCTCAACTGTGAGTTTCACTGTCATATCTACTGTGTCAATTACAAAACCCAGGTACACAATGCTTATAGTTGGTTTCAATATACTTTTTGTTGAGTGAACCACAAACCCTAAATTCTGTAATAGTCTGACTGTTTCACACACATTATGCATACACTCTTCAACTGTGTCTCCTAGAAGCAGTGTGTCATCTATAAACATTGTGCTTGTTAGTCCCTTGTCATGCAAGAAAGCCAAAAGTGGTTTTAGCAATTTAGTGAACAGCCTTGGGCAACATGCAAGTCCATTTGGAAAAACAGTGAATTTATATAGTTTTTTATCCCATATAAATTTCAGATAATCTTGATCTGTTTCTCTTATTGGTACACTGAAGTGTGCATCTTTGAGATCAACTGAAGCTAAATAGCAGCCTTCCTTTATCAGTTTTAGTGCAACTTTAAAGTATCCATTTTGAAATGATGATACTTAACTGATAAGTTAAACTTTTTAAGGTTTAGTATTATCCTAACCTTGTTATTTTTCTTTGGTCTGCAGAATATTGGTGAGATAATTTCGTTTCTAGAATGTTCACATTCCTGAATCACCTTCTTTTCTATTAGTGAAGCAATTTCTTCCTCCACTGCTTTTCTGTTTTCCTTATTGCACTGATTTGCAAAATCTACAAATCCAGTTTGTTCACTGAGGTTTTTGACATTATCTATTTCCTCAGGTTCCAGCTCTATAATAGCACCCTTCACTATTTGTAGCACTTCTTTATCATTCGTAATATTCTTCCAATTTGTCAAGTTATTTTTAATTTGACCCGCTGTGAATGATTTTTCTTGTATTAGAAGTTCCTGCTGATCTATTCTCTCAGAGTCTTTTACTTCTTTATGCAATACTTTACTCATGCTGTCTTTGTTTTCGACCATACTTACACACGACATTCCTTTTAAGCCGCCACTGTTTTCATTTTCCACGTGCGTTTTGTTTACTTCCTTGACCCCGACACTCCTTGGCCCTGTTTCTTGTATGGGAAGCGTGTCTGATTGGTGGGGACGGAGTTGTAGCCCCGCCCCCTCCCGCCAAAAAAAAACTTCTTATTGTAGTCTTGCCTGGGGCCTTGATAGGCGAAGCTGCTCGTTCTCTGCCTCAATTGATTTTTCTCCTAGTCCTATTTCGAGTTCATCAACATCAACGCCTGTTGATTCTCGGGTTGATGATCGCGATCTAGATCTTGATCGAGATCTGCATTTCTTTCGTTCTGGCTCCTCATGTTCCAGATCTTCTCTACTGAATGTTTCATTCGGCATTCTGGGTCTTTTGCCCTTTCGTTCTTTTTGCCAATTTCCTGACCTAGATCTGGTATTATTCGGGGAATTTTCCCCGACCTTCATCATTGTCACCTCTTGTCGCAATGAACCTATTTCATGCATCATGTTCTTTATAGCTACTGCTAACGCAGCAGCCCCCGCCTCCTCACTTCCACCCAGTGAGGCGTTCTTACTAGGATTTGATCTATCCTGATTTTGATCCTGATCATCTTGATCTATACCAGATTCTAAACCTGACCCAATAGCGGGATTTGAGTTTAGCCCCAACAGATCTAACTCTAAGTTTTCTTCTCTTCCACCCAGAGAAGTCTGACTGGTAGCTTTCCTTCCAACCCCAGAAAGCCTGTCTTTCTCCATTTTTGGTCTATCCTTAGACTTTTGAATCTAGTATGTTAACCGATGTGTAGAAAATAGATTCCAGTAGGCTAAATCTATTCTTGGGCCTCGATATCTAGATCACACCGACAGTGGTCCAATCTACAGATTACGTAATTTTGACCTGGATACCACCAGCACAATCCGATCGCATCTAACGATTTACTAAAAACTTCTCTCACCTTTAGTTTGAAAAACAAACTACATCCAATAGACCACACATAAAACTCAAATTAATACACAAAATCCGTCAGAAATTGTTCAAACACGATTACATAATACTCCAGAACAAAGAAACGCGTGGATGATTCTAATGTTGGAACCGGAAGTGGATGAAATGTAGGACACCGGCCTCTCATTTGGGCCGTAGTGACTGATGGGTATTGAGGTTAGATTCCAAATTTATGACTGAGCCATGATGTCTATAATCAGTTCCTCCGTACCTGAAAATCCTAGATTTGCCTGGCTGCATTATGAACATGGATAAAATCCAGCAAAAACAACAATAATCTTTAGATAGGGAAACAACTTTTTCACACCCCATGTCATTTCCTGGAATTTGCAAATTCTCTTTTTTAGATTATTCAGTATGTGACAAAAGCACTTAGCTTCTTACTGTGTTCCCTTTTCTTTCTTGTAGCTTATAAATGTCTTGTCTCAAATACATGTGCAAAACAACTGAATTGTTCAGCTGAATCTACACCATTTGATAGAGCAAATCATATTACTGTGTTGTGATTTAATTTGATCTTGCCATGCAATTTGGAGTGAAATCTTCCTGCTGTCTTTAATTTAACCTTTGGCCCATTATCTTTCTTTGCTAAATTCCCACCCTGCTGTCCAGGAGCTGCTGTAGAAATGTTGTCTAGTCAGGTTATATGCAACTGTATCCTGTTGGTTTCATACTGTGAAAATGTGCTGCCGCAAATAACACTGACATTTAATCAATTCATGTATTTACTGTTCATACCATGAAATCTCAGTAATGCTTCCTTTCTGCTTGTTTCAACTGATACACACTGTACAAACACTTATTTTCTGTTACAATCCACAATGGACCTATTATACGCCACCGAGGCAGTTTCATTGCTTTCTTCATGGCAAAGGTGTACATTGTCATACACTGTCATTTTTTTCTTTTATATTACCTGTTCAGTAGATCACCTGATTTTGTTTATCAGTCTTTTCAACTCTGAGGCAAGCAAAAGTTCCTCATTTCTTTTCCTTTTTTGAGTCATTTTTTTATCTTACATTTTGCAAAAATTGTGGTTGTCTTCATTTTATAGATGAACAAGTAAGTTGAAATTATTTTTCTGCGCTGCACTTCAGGAGAATAATAGTAGCTGCCCTCTTGTTGTTTTTATCTCTCTCTGCATCTTAACCTTATATGGCACTATTTTATTTGGGCAGGTAAAATAATTATTGGATATTGTTTTCCTTTTGCAAATTGGTCCTAGTTTGTTGCCCAAGTACTGATTTTGTTCAGATGTCCATAATTTGGTCATTGTAAGAATGGTGCCATGTGGCCACATTGTGCAGAAAGGGTGGGAAAGAACACTGTTGCCATTTGGCAACACAGTGAAAGCATGGATATAGCATGGGAAGAAAAGGATTTTTTTTTTTTACCAAGAAAACAAGTTTATTACATTCAGTCTTCATTATGTTTCACATGGACTTGAAATCACAGATTTTCAAATTCACAAACACACAAACACGACAAATGAAAGTGATAAGGAGAAGACAAAATAAGTGGATAAAAGTTACAGACTGCATGAAATGACTAAGACTGAAACTACAAGTAATTATGGCAGATGAAACTTTCTAAAACAGTTTGATTTCTTTGTTAGACAGATATAGACATTACACTTTTCACACTTGATCCATGAAAAACCTATGCACTGGGGAAGCTTGTACCTGCCCTTGCCTGCAACAGGCATTGGAAAATGGCAGATGTTGTCCATTCATTTTACCACTGGGGGAACTGCAGAGGTAGGGCCTTTTCTTTTTTTTCAGCTGAAGCTGAGGCTAAACCTCCAGGGAAGGGCGACCTCGTTTGCCTTGAACAGGCTTGTTTTGCCTCATGAGGCACTGTGTAATTTCCATCTTGAATTGCAACAGAGAGTGCCGATTTCCTTTAGCGATGTCCCCATGATCACAGTCCAGCCCATAGAGAAGCCATGACTGAACTGCAACCAGGTTAAAGAGATGGAACACAATTCTCATGTGTCATTTCTTTGATCTAATTGGGTTCCTGTACAGGCAACAAGTGCATTCAGCAAATCAACTCCCCCCCCCCCCTCCTAATGAAGGAGTTGTAGAGGGTAATGATGGATGGACATTGCACAGTGATCATTACTTTGTCTTTTGTCTCAGTGCTCCACGTCTCTGATGGGTCGCACAGCTGCAAAAGTGCTCAACATGGTGACAGACTTGTTGTGATGCCATTTCACCATATTGAGGTGAACCCCTTCCAATAGTCCTGTTTTCAGGACTGTCTCCCCCCTCCCTCTTTTTGATAATTCCTTATCTGCAGGCAGCATGCATCCCAACAATTGATTTGACCTCACAGTCCCTATACATGCAATGCCCTGTTTTCACAGAGTGATCTGCAGTGCTGGGGAGTTAAACCAATTGTCAACATACAGTTTGTGCCAGACATTGCGCGGTGTGTCTTGCAAGAGTGTCAGCACCATGTTGCCACAGGCTGACCAGGGCATGGCTCAATCTTGCCTGTGTAAACTTCCAGGTCATGAATGAGACCACTGGCCCCTGAACACACAAATATTTTGTTTGGTATCTTGGGGTTGTCCTGTTTTAGGGATGACTGCCCTTTGAATGGAACAGTTTGCTCGTCAACACATAGTTTTTCTGATTTTAGCAAAGAACTAACTTTATTTTTGAAGGCATCTAGGATTGGTCTGACTTTAGCCAGTTTTTCTGTGCTTCCAATGTTGTCTTCATTGTTACTGAAATGCAGTTTACTTTTGACTTCTTCAAATCTTTTCAGTGACATTGTGTCTGCCACTTGAGAATATCTAGTGTGTGTGCCCCAATAAAGCCTAGCTTGGGGCATCTTTACAATGCTCATATAATATACAATGCCCAAAAACTGCTCCAGCTCCCCTCTACACAGACTGAGGGGCTTTGTAATGTCAGATTGCAGAGCACACTGGTTAGACTCATTGACAATCAAAGTTAGGACATCACCACTAGTGAAGTCTCTGAAATAGTCAATCGGTTGTCTTGGGTTTTGTCCCTCCAGTTGTTGTCCAAGAAACTCCGGTTCTTTAGTTGCTGTGTTGTTCTCATGTTGGCACCACACCATATATCTGGCTCTCAACTTTGAGGGTGGCTGGTGTGCTGACTCGCCAGAAGGTCCAGGCTGGGCCAGCCATTGCTCATCTTCTCCATCATGTGATTTATCTGAAAAGAACAATACAAAATTTTTTTTTAAAATATTGGATCCATCATGGAAGATATGAGTAAACACTGAAAGCAGATAGCTTTATGCTAATTCCAGTGATTGGATGGTAAATCCATTCTGTGCTTCTAAAACAGTAAGCTAACTTACTTGGTGGCTGAGTATGATTATTTCTAGAGATGCTGGGCACTGCAGAATAAATCATTGAGACAAAATGTTTCTAAAATGTTAATATTTACGTGGTCTCTCCTGACAGTGAATGTGGCAGTGGCCTTTCCTTCTTGTGAAAGCAGTTCCAACACAATTTACTGCAGTTGTAGGACACCAGATGTCACATCATTAAGAGTTGTGCTGTCTTTTAAGGCAACAGTTTTTTGTTGTTGTTGTTTTTATTACGGTACTGATGCTACAGGTGGAGCAGATAGGATGCTTAAATTTGACTTGTATGGTTTGCATTTGCTCAGTGGCATCCTCTTGTTCTGTTCCTACATTGTTTCTCTTGTGATAAATAAGCCAGTTGCTCATGTGTGTCATATTATAGTGTGAAGCAATGTATAGTGTACAGCAAAAAGTGTTTATTCTTGTCATACCTTTAGTTTATTTTGTATTAAAAAATACAAAAAAATTATACAAGCAATCTTTCAGTGTTATGAATATTTTTGTGTAACCCAGTTTTGTGTACTTTCAACATGGAGTTTAGTTTTGTGGGGTTTTTTTTGTTTTTGTCGTTTTTTTTTTAATATCAGAGTAGAAATTATTTTGGGAGAGCAAAAACAGCATGTAGACTTTCAGTTCTTTAGAAAAAAAACTTTTAGAATAGTTTCAGTTGTGTTGCCATTATGCCCTTTGGTTAGTTTTTGTTGATTGCGCATGCTCTTTCTTAAAATTATTGATCACGATGTACATGCTGAAAATTTCAGAATCTGAGATATGAAATGGAAGTTTGGGCGTGAAGGTTTTGATGTTTTTTTGTTTTTTTTATCTGATGTCACAAATCTTATTAAATATGATTTGCAGCCGCAAAATTGGCATAATCTCAAATAATTTAAAGATGACAATGATGTGATGGAAAAATGATGGAAATCAAACTTTTTTTCATCATTTTTTTTTTTTTTTAGAAGGTTTTGAGATCTCTGTTGAATTTTAGTCATACTTCAGCATTTGTCAGCTTGGAATTGACCTGTGCAGCTGCAGCAAGTGATCCTTGCATCCAAGAGCTGCTTATGTTCAGGACTTTTTAAAATAAAAGCTGCATTATTAATAAATGAGTGTTGATCAGTGGAAGAAGAATTTACCATAGAAGTGTGGAAAAAAATTTGTTTTGTGTATTGACAAGAAAACTTTTAATTTATTACAGCTTGAAACCACCTTTGTTATCCTGTGATAGTCAACAATTTATAATAATTGCATTTGATAGCAGTTACATTATTTCAGTATTTTGAATGTTGTAGAGTGATGCTTGTATTGTGTTTGAAGATTTTTTTGTACAAAATATTTTGCTCAAACGATCATCATCCATTTCATAATGAAAGAGTTTGTGATGTTTTGAAATATGGGATGATTTGGTATGGTAGATTTAAAACCATTAAAGAAATACATGTACATGAATAGTGCTGTTATAGTCTTAGGAGGTTATGAATATTCACAATTGGAGCCAGAGTATTTGTACAGAAGCAGAACCAGGTATATTAGGTGCAAGAAGCCTTATGAAGCTGGGTCAGTGGGTACTTTGTCTTATAGGAGATATATTCAGAGTTAGAGAACACACCTGCTGCCATCTCTAGTACTGTGTGACGTAACTGATCTGTTAGTGGGTGCTAAAGATATCTGTATTGCCAACATGAACCATTTTCCTTGTCTTTACATGTATTTTTTCACATTGTCTATAAAACACCTACAGAATGACAAATAATTAATAAAGAGAATATTTAGCTTTAATTGATACATGTATTGTTACGCTCTTGGAAATGCGCCAATAAGATAATACTTTTTAACATTTAAGTTAGAAGCAAATTATTCCCCAGCTGTCAATTTTTTTTTTTCATAGGGTTGCTTTACATTTTTACACTTTATTTTAAAAAGCAGAAAGTTCTCTCTTTAAAGGAAATGCGTAAAAGAAGAGTGTTGAGGTCAGAGCTATCTGTTTGAATTACAGGGCGGCACTATTGTTTCAGACCTCACAAATGCTATGATTGACAGTGTGATCATTTGGTATGGATTTTTCATGTGGCATTTTCCATGCTATAAACAACAAGAAAATTTGGTTTTGAAATATAAATATAGGATGTGCTTGTGCAATATTCATAGTTGCTTTGGCTATTATTTAACATAATTTATTTGAAAATTCACATCTACAAGTTTTGTTTTGTTGTCACTGTCATTTGTCTGTTGTGTATGTCATCATAAAGCAGTTTGGATATAAGATAAAAATCTTTTATTACCTCATTCATGATAACATATTGACTAGTCCATTTTACTTTTTAAGCTCTGAGCAAGTCCCTAAGAGCTCAACAAAGATTGTGAAATAGTAAAATTTTTGCACATTTTGAAAGATAGTGCTGAATATCTTTGATGGGCTGTTGGAAACTCATTAAAACTAGCCCTTTAGCCTGTTGCTGGGGAGCTTGGTATTTTACATAGAAAGCTAAAGCTGAGCAGTGAACACAACTCAGTAGTCTAGAGGCAAGGTGCTCGCCTCTCATGCCAAAGGTATTGGGTTCAAATCCCGGCGGGTGCAGGCATATTGGAATTTTGGGATTTTTCTTATATTTTCCTGTCCCTGATCCTATGGGGGTAGGATTGAGCACCTAGTCTTCTCGGATAAGGAAGAAAAATTTGGAGGGCCCGTATGCACGTTGCGCTTAAAGATACCTTGACATTTGGAAATCGAAAATAGCAGGTCGAGCAGGCCACTGCCGGGGCAAAATTAAATAAAATTCATCCCTACCACTCCCTCCCTTAGCTCCCCCAAAAAAACCTGCCGACCGGCACTGCACTGCAGCGACGACGTGTCTGCTCCAGTTACAACTGGGCTGCAATGACACAAAGGCAAATTTCCCAAATGGGATAGAAAGAAGTATACAAATACAAATACAAAATACAAACATTTGGCTTTGTAATTCGACCACTGTCCCCCAAAAACAGTCTCAACCCACAATATAATAATACCAAATTAGTAAATTTTGTAAGCGGCCAAACTGTATTCGTCAAACTAATGGCTATAAGGAAAAGTTGTGTTTGTTTCTTTAAATTATCCAGATCCTTGTTTTGAAACAGACTTAATGTGGAGGCAGTGATCAGGAGAGAAGTGATTTGTACCTGTGTTGTATGTATTCCCTTTGAGTGATGTAGAAGTTAATCCAAATGAATTTGTTACACCTGAGCCTTCTCACAGCTTTAGGCATGCCCAGCCCATATTGGATGATTGGGTATAGATCTCTAAGTACATAAAAATATCATTCAACAACTTTTTTGTAACAGTCCACTCTCAAATCAGTGTGATCTTGTCAATGCACAGTAAAATCCAATTCAAATCTTGAAATTTGTAATGAGTACCATTATGTAAAAGACTGGTCTTTTCTATCTAAACTGCACAGAGCATTTTTGTGTTGATTCCTCTCATTTGCTGATCAAGGCAGCAAACTGATTTATTTGACATTATATGTGCTAACGTTTACAATACACTATAACACAATTGTAACTCTGGAGCTTGTTCATGTCATGTTTGCATGTCCAGTGCCTGTGCTTGTCTGTCCAGTGAATGCAGTGTATGTGTACTTGCTGATAAAGACATGTAACTGTTTACTTTTCTTCTTCTCGTTCATGTCTGTCCAGTGTATGCAGTGTATGTGTACTTGCTGATAAAGACATGTAACTGTTTACTTTTCTTCTTCTCGTTCATGTCTGTCCAGTGTATGCAGTGTATGTGTACTTGCTGATAAATACATGTAACTGTGTAACAGCTGAGGTTGTTCTAGCACGTTATAGTAGGGGGGAGTTAGTTGATCTAACTACAACCCTTTAGAAAACGAAACTATTACAGCTGTAAAATAAATAAACACGAGATCCGACGATAGATTAAATAATACTAAAGTTTAATAACTGTATAGTGAACAATAAATTACTAGGAAGACACCAGCGAAACTAAATATCTACGCCACACAAAAGGAAACTCACTTACTCACCCACCAACCACTCACACGGGTCTATATATATAAACATTCCTACAGAAAGTTCCCGAAATAAACGTTACCTTTGCTCTCGCACAAACTAACCAATCACGCATCAATACGTCATCAGGTTACATCACTCAAGGCCAAATCTGGCGTAAACATTCGTTTCCACCACGTTATCGAATATTCGGGAACATACTAATATTTACTGAACGAGTCAAAACACCTGACAACAAGCGAGCGAGGAAAAAAAACTACTCACTAGAAAAGAAGGTCAGGTCACGGAGTACAGCACACTCTGACGGTAGTCAACAATAAAATGGGAAAAGTAGTGGACACATGCTCAGCCACCAGCACAACAACAAAACCGGGGGAGGGCAAGGGGTAGCCCGCAGATGCTACACAACTCCCCAATTTAAGTTGGAATATTTTTCAACTCCAAAACATTATTCAGCGTCTGCAATATCTTGAACTAATCTTATAGCACTCCCAATCTCACAAAGGTAGTTGCTAATTCTATTACAATTAATAACAATTTCAGTGTCTTCCCGACTGTCATCACAAATACAATACAATGCAGTGTACTTTGCATCACTAATACCATAACTAATACAATACCGTCATTGCTTCCCAATAGTAAACAGTAGGCCTACTAGTCAAAATAACACAACGCCACCACTGTGGTGAAACAATGGTCAATGATATTATTACAAATCATATAAGGTGAAACGATGGCCCATCGTTTACACAATGCTTCGTGCACGAATCATAGCATATAACTTGTTGTACATAACATGGTTATCTCCAAAATGTATAACTCATACGTACAATGGCAAAAATACCAATACATACCGACCACTGATCAGGGTCTTTCTTCATCATATTAGGTCAAAACAAGTTACAACATTGCAATATAACACAAACACTGCTTGCTCGCAGTCCCCATTTGGGTTACATTTTCCAAAAATTACACCAAGTTCCATTGGTAACTAATATGACAGCATAAAATCAAAATGTGGCTAACACATCATGACTCTCTATCAGCCATCAATTCAATATTCAGTCACAGATGAACTATGTCCCCAATTACAGTACAATACTGCCGTCCTAGAAATTCATCTAGTAGGCAAAAGTATGGGTTACAATGCATTTCACTGATAGTGTACTACTTTAAAATACCCTGCTCAGGAAATCGGCACAGACGTTTTCTCTGCCTTTTACGTAGTGAATCCTGAATCGATAAGACTGTAAAAATAAACTCCATCGTAATAACTTTGGACTGTCAAACTTGGCAGAGTTCAAAAACTCTAATGACCGATGGTCAGTTTGGAGCACAAACTCCTTTCCATACAAATGCAAAGTAAACTTTTTTACAGCCCAAACAATAGCTAAACATTCTCGCTCTGAGACCGAATATTTTGTCTCACGAGGCAATAGCTTACGACTAGCATATGCCACAGGGTACAACTTTCCCTCGTGTTCCTGCATAAGACTAGCGCCTAATCCGCGATCTGATGCATCAGTTGCTAAGACAAACTCTTTGGAAAAATCTGGCAAACATAACACGGGTTTGGAGATAATGACATTCTTCAAAGAGGTGTACGCTTTCTCCTGCGTTTCATCCCACTGAACTATATTGGGCTGACCCTTTCTAAGTAAATCAGACAATGGTGATGCAATCGCTGAAAAGTTAGGAATAAATTCATGGTAATATCCCACTAATCCTAAGAATGCTTTCACTTCCTTCTTAGTGGTGGGTCTGGGTGCGTCTCGTACCTTACATACATTCTCTTCTAACAGGCCAATCATACCTTCTCCCACTAAGTGTCTAACAAAGTCTACTTCAGACGTTCCAATCAGACACTTCAGACGTTCCAATCAGACACTTCGATGGTCTTGCAGTTAATCCAGCTTGGTCCATCCTCTGCAGTAAGTCCTTGAGAGTCTTCACATGCTCGTCGAATGTCTCTGTATGAATCAGCAGGTCGTCCACATATGCTGTCACATTGTTCATTCCACGGATCAATGGCTTTACGATCCTGTTCAGCGTGGCTCCTGAGTTTATCATCCCAAAAGGCATCCGAATGAATTCATAGTGTTCGCCCATGGTGACGAACGCCGTCTTGGGAATGTCTTGCTCTCGAACTTTCACTTGCCAGTATCCCTTGCTCAGGTCAATCCGAGAGAATAATTTTCCTCTCGAGAGACTCTGAAACACTTCTAATGGCGCTGCTGTCGGATGAGGGTCGAATACTGTGATCTTGTTTAACCTCCTGTAGTCGATGCAGACTCGGTTGGATCCGTCCTTCTTCTTGACGACAACAACAGGTGAAGCATAAGCTGATGAGCTCCTTCGAATGATGCCCAGCCGTTCCATGGTGCTAAGCTCCTCCTTCAATGAGTCGCGCATAGCGTAGGGCACCGGGTATGGTCGTTGACGAACTGGTACTTCTGTCGTCAGGTCGATGCGATATTCACCCAACTGGCAGCATCCAGGGAGATTGGTGAAGACGTGCTGGTAATTCTTCACCACATCGCAGAGTTCTTGACGTTGTCCCGATGTCAGTTGCGTTCCATACTGGACATCTCTGTAGCCTTCATTCTGGTCCCAGCTTCCTAGGTCGGCAAGGTCCTCCGTCGTTCCACCGTTGTCGCCTTCCAGGTCGCAGTCCTCGATGATTGTCATGCCAGCTGACTCCACGGGTTGACTCTTGTCCATCATGTCGTCCTCTGCCAGTACAGTCTCAGCACTATCACCGCCGCCGTCCTTTATGGCGTTGACATGTTCAGGCATGGTATCTCTCCTACTGTTGTCCATCCCACACATCTCGGTCACAATAGGTCTCGGTTCCATTGCCACTGCTGCTGCTTTTGACGTCCTTGGAATGTATCTCTTGAGGAGGTTGGCGTGCAAGGTCTTTTCTTTTGCACCCATCTTGACTCTATAGTCGTTAACACCGACAACTGAGACTACCTTATATGGTCCCTTCCATTGGACTAGGAGCTTGTTAGTGTTCGTCGGCAGTAGCACCAACACTTCATCTCCGGGGCGGAACTTCCTCTCTCGCGCCTTCCGGTCGTAGTAGGTCTTCTGTCTACCTTGAGCCTTGGAGAGTTCCTCCGTCGCTAACTTCCATGTGTCCTCCAGCCTCTCACGTAGTTCCATGACGTACTGGTAACTGGTCTTCGTTTCCGGCTCCTCTACGTCCTTGGTCCATAGTTGTCGTAAGATGTGCATGGGTCCTCTCACAGTTCTCCCATACAGCAACTCGAATGGGGCAAACTTGGTCGACTCTTGGGGAACTTCACGATATGCGAAGAGCAGCGGGTTGATGTATCTGTGCCACTGCTTGGGTTGCTCTGCGCACAGTCGTCTCAATGTTTTCTTCAGTGTGCCGTTGAATCGCTCCACCAACCCGTTGCACATAGGGTGGTAGACTGTAGTGGTCGACTGTCGAATTCCCAGTAGTCTATTCGTTTCCTTCATGACATCTGACATAAACTGGGTCCCTTGGTCGGACAAGATCTCTTCGGGCACACCCAAACGGCTGTAGATGTTCACTAAGGCTTCTGCTACCGTTTCTGCGTCGATCTTCTTCAAGGGTGTGGCTTCGGGGTAACGAGTAGCGTAGTCTATGTACACCAGGATATACCGATGTCCACCTTCACTTGGGGGGTCGATAGGTCCTACTAAGTCCACGGCCACTCGCCTAAATGGTACATCCACTACTGGCATACTCTGCAGGTGCACCTTTGGTGTCGCTCCTTTGTTCACTGTCCTCTGGCATATGTCGCATGAGCGGCAGTATCTCGCGACGTCACCTTCAATTCCAGGCCAATAAAAATTGCTCATAACTCTGTCTTTGGTTTTCTTCACGCCGAGGTGTCCTCCGACGATCGAGTCGTGGGCTACACTCAATACATACTCTCTCAGTTTCTCGGGTAGTACCACTTGCCTTATAACCGTCGCCTGTCTCAGGTCCTTGTAGATCCGGTACAGTACTCCTCCATGTTTCTCAAAATGAACAGATTTATTGCCTCTATTAGTTGGGATCTTCTTCTGCTCTAACTTCCTAATGACTTCGTCTTCTTCTTGGAGTCGGATAAGTTCCTCCCTATCCACTCCCGCGTGCCGTTCTGCCCTCGGCACCTTCAGCGACGTAGACCGGTCCTTCCTCTTCTCCTGGGCCCTCGTGGTCACCGCTCCTACCATCACCTCAGTATCAGGGTCGTACGGATCCTTCGCTCCGTCCACGTTCCCGACTACTAGGTCGCAGATGGTCTCCGGGAGACACAGCGCCGTCACTTTGCCCGTCAGGTAAGGCGTCTTCACGTCGATAACGGCTTCCTCCGCCGCTAGCAAGGAGTTATCGATCCTCGCGATAAGTTTCTTCCCACCGGTGAGCTGTCCGTCGTCCACCAGTGCTCGCCGCACCACTACACCTTCACAGCCGGTATCTCTTAGGACATCTACCGCTCGATTTCCAATCAAGCCCTTCATCACTGGTAACTTCAGCTTCTCCACGGTCCTTCCGTCACTGCATCCTCCGCACGTAACAGGCACCGCTAACTGTAGCTTCCCGTCCTTCATTACCGCTTGAACGTTGATGCTGGTGTCAGCCGTCGTCACATCTTGTCTTGACGACTCGTCCGCCGCTATAACTACGGCCGCCGCCGCCTTGTTCGGCTTGCCTCGTCCCATATCCTTCTGGGCTGGACACATCCTCCGAACGTGGCCTGGCTTTCCACAAAGGTAACATTTCAACTCACCTTTGTCGTTTAACTTTGCACGACACTCCGTCGCCTTGTGTCCCGGCCTCTGGCACCTATGGCAGACCTGTGGGCTTCTGTCTCCGTTGGACCTCTGTCGCACTGGCCGGCTCTGCAGTCTGGCGCTCCCACTGAGCGTCCGGTTCCTCGCTACCAGGTACGCCTCCGCTGAATCTGCGATGTCCTGTAGCGTCTTTGGTTTCCTCTCCCTCACATGGGTTGCAAGGTCTGGTGGGCAGGCATCCATGAATTGCTCTCTGACGAACAGATCTCTCACTCCTTCGTAGGTCTCCTCCGTCTTCGACAGCTTTATCCACCTCTCTAGATAGGTCTTGATCCTGGTCAAAAACATTCCAACATCTTCTCCATCTTCAGGCTTACCTTGTCTGAACATGAGTCTGTATCCGTCCTCTGACAGGTTGTACCTCTTCTGCAACGCTTCCTTGACCTTGTCGTAGTCCTTGGCTTCGTCGATCGGTAGTCTGCAGAAGCACTCCAAAGCTCTCCCGGTCAGCAGGGCAGACAGTGATGTCGTCCAGGTGGGTCTGGGCCATTCAGCTGTCTCAGCAAACCTCTCAAACCGCAGCAACCAGCTATCCAGATCGTCCTTCTTGTCCTGAAATGCAGGTAGCTTGGGTCTCTTAGAACTGGCGTGGTCGCTGGTCCCCTGCGTCGACTCGCCTCCACGCTGATGGCGGATCCTCTCCATCTCCAGCTCGTGGTTCATCTCCTTCTCCCGAGCCTCTATCTTCAGTTGCTCCATGCGCTCTTGCCTCTCTCTTTCCTCCCTTAGGCCTTCACGGATGTAGTTCTGTCTCTCCTTCCCAGTGAGCTCCAAGGCGTCTGCTTCCTGGCTAAGCCTTCCAATAGCCTCTGACATGTTGTAGATAGCTTGTCGATGATATTCCTACAATAAACTATGTAAATAAATCTAGTAATTTTGATCTGGTCCGCTCGAATATGGTCGGATCCCGGACGAGCCCCCAATATGTAACAGCTGAGGTTGTTCTAGCACGTTATAGTAGGGGGGAGTTAGTTGATCTAACTACAACCCTTTAGAAAACGAAACTATTACAGCTGTAAAATAAATAAACACGAGATCCGACGATAGATTAAATAATACTAAAGTTTAATAACTGTATAGTGAACAATAAATTACTAGGAAGACACCAGCGAAACTAAATATCTACGCCACACAAAAGGAAACTCACTTACTCACCCACCAACCACTCACACGGGTCTATATATATAAACATTCCTACAGAAAGTTCCCGAAATAAACGTTACCTTTGCTCTCGCACAAACTAACCAATCACGCATCAATACGTCATCAGGTTACACCACTCAAGGCCAAATCTGGCGAAAACATTCGTTTCCACCACGTTATCGAATATTCGGGAACATACTAATATTTACTGAACGAGTCAAAACACCTGACAACAAGCGAGCGAGGAAAAAAACTACTCACTAGAAAAGAAGGTCAGGTCACGGAGTACAGCACACTCTGACGGTAGTCAACAATAAAATGGGAAAAGTAGTGGACACATGCTCAGCCACCAGCACAACAACAAAACCGGGGGAGGGCAAGGGGTAGCCCGCAGATGCTACAAACTGTTTACTTTTCTTCTTCTCTTTCATGTCTGTCCAGTGTATGCAGTGTATGTGTACTTGCTGATAAGTACATGTAACTGTTCACTTTTCTTCTTCTGTTTCATGTCGAGGGTTGCATGGTACACTATTGTAATTCGAATTTTTCCTGAAATTGAGATATTTGGCCTGCTTGCAGGCCTACACAGCCTTTGAATTTTGTTGTAAGTTGGGGGTTAAATTCTGAAAACTAAGGGTTAAATAATATTTTTTTAAATATAACTATTAAGTCTGAAAAAGAAAGTTATTCAATTTTTTGTTTCTCTTGAAAAATTTGTAAAAGCTGAGTTATGATGATAGTATACCAGATGATGACCTCTGATGTATTCGTACTTGTGTTCTTGTTATATTTTATAATTTTGGGCATTTAAATTATTCTACTAGAGAAATGACTGAAACTTAATCTGAAGGAGACTCTTCACACCCAGGTTTTATCCATATAAAATGGTACCCTTTTTGTCATCCCTGTCTGTCCAACATAGATGACCTCTCAAGCATTCCTGAACCCTTCGAACACTGAGCCCCTGATTTTCCCTATACCATATCCCTGGCCTACTGAGTTCACACTAACAAATTTGTGGGCACTCCAACCCGGTGCACTAATGAATATGGATCTAGACACTGTAGTGCATCAGAGGGTTCATTGGGTTAAGATGTCAGTATCTTGAAAATTTGATGAAAATTTTCACCACTAAGTTTCAAAGTCCAATCTGCACATCTCAGCCAACAAATATGGCAGTTACACAACATGTATATTTTTATTCTCACATTGGAAGAGGCTGAAAACCATCATCAAGATTTACAGATATTTATTTCATGTTTTATCCATGCTAAAATCACAAAAATGAGGACATTTACAGCAACACTGAAGGCAAACAACAGTGACATGTACAAAAATAGAATGTTTACCATACAGTTCACACCCTGAACAAAGTAAGGGTTCACCTTAACATATCAGTACATTTTATATGTACATATCAATTTTGGATGTGAAATTTCATGCAGTATCATTTATACATGTATTTGATGGCTGACCAGAAGCTCCAGAATATGTGTATGTGTCATTCACTACATACTGAAGATCATACATACACCTTATTAAATTTCACATGGAATTCAAGTAAAAAAAAAAAAAAAAGCTCCACAGATTTAAAAAAAAAAAAAAAAAGTTGCTTCCAGTGAACTTGTGTTCATAAAAAATATGATATCTGTTTTCTGATCATACTAAAAAAAACCACAAAGATTGTTTCCACAGAAAGATCCTCTAAAGGATTGCTTCTCAAGAAATATTTTCTTCAAACAATAATTCAAAATGTAATGTCTACAGTTTTTCACGGAAATTTTAGAAACACTAACTCTATAAAGTTCCACAGCCTCAAATCTACCTGCAGCCAATGAATTATGCAAAATTACAGCAAAAAAAATAACCATATAAATTTGCTGAAAATAATAATACATGTATTATGTCAGAGGAAATTATTATAAACTGAAAACTTAGCTTAAAAAACGACATGAAACTTTTGCTAGACATTACAATCTGTTGAAGACAATTTTGCTCCAGTTCAACCAAATCTGATGAAGTCATGATATTTTGCAGTTTGATTGTGCTTCAGGAAGAACAGAGAGGCTTACTATGGGTGTTCAATGGTAAAATGATCTGCCTAGATACAGAGCAGAGTACCAGATGAAAATGGATTTGCATGTGGTTTGCACTTTACCAAATGCAGCCTGACATTACAATGTTCAGTGCTTACAATGATAACTGCTACATATACAGTGCACTCTCCCGATTACGACATCTCCGAATAACGACATTCTCCCGATAACGACATTGACCCCCGGTCCCGATTTTTTTACTATATGTTATTAGTAATAAAACTCTCTAAATAGCGACATACTTTTTAGACCACTCTCCGGATAACGACATTGAGTTAGCAATAATCGGCTGTGACTTTGCTAGATACAAAAATAAAAATAGCTAAAATATTGTTTCCGGTCAGTTTCATTTCATTCTCTGAGCCAATAAAAACACTTCTTTTCCGACCAATGAAATGTCCTACCAGAGGCACCTCATAGCCAATGAGATCGCTTTGTTATCGGCCAATGAGATCGCTTTGTTATCGGCCAATGAAAACACACCTGTGTCTATTGTGGTCGGAACAAAAAGGGTGACGCGCATTAAATAAGTCAGTCATCACATCGCTGACCGCTGAATCGATTGTATTCACCCGAGAACAATAACGCACCCCAAGATGTCGACAGCTGCTGTTAAAAAAAGAAAGATACTGGTACGTTACATTCTAAGGGTCTAACCACACCCCTTTTTCCGCCATCTTGAAAATCTCCGAATAACGACATGTTCCCGATAACGACATGCACCTCTGGTCCCGAGCCATGTCGTTATCGGGAGAGTGCACTGTATTTCATATTGTGGTTACTTCAAGTGTGGATTATCATGTCATAACCACTCACAATAACCCAATTCTTTGTCATTCTACAGCCAATAAGTTTACATTGTCCTTCAATTTCCAAAATGCTTCATTTCTTCAAATGTATATCCAAACAGAAATTGATCTAGATCTTTGTTCGCTGTGGTTGTAATCCATTAACCACCTGAACACATGGACATTTTTGAAAATATTACGAAGCACAGATTGTTGAAAGCTTTGAATGTTGTCCATGATCAGCACCCATGTCAAGATTACCTTGATGATCTACAAAATACATCATAGATAATTGCCAATGTTGCCATTTGTAGAGTTTTTATAAGTCATGACATTGTGCTACAGAACCATTTATGTAACTGTATAATAATATTAATTGCTCACTTTAATCTTTACCATTTTACCAGCCTAAACCAATTGAAATGACAGACAATGTTTTGGGGACCACTCTGTTATTTTTAAATTAATTTCGTGAAATCAACACTGATATCTGAATGAAATAAGAGGGGGCAAAAATCACATGAAAAGGATCAAATGGAAAAAAGGAAATGATGCAAACAAGTGAAACCAGGTGCATGTATTTACTCAAATCACCTGGGTTGCCTTGTCCTCTGACATTTGTCAGCCCTGGTTTTCTTTACGTCCAATAAATACACTTTCATTCCGAACACCACCGGACTTTATTGCTGAGTTGAAATAACCATTGTTAATGCTGCCAACAAAATATAGGGAAAATAATTTCAACAAAATCAAAGTTGACAATTAAAGTTTGGCTTTATGAGGAGGTATGTATATAGCAAAATTGCTGTATCTCCAGGTTTATGAATAACGGGAGCTTACTCGGAAAAACCACAACATAGCTCTCAATGATCTCATTTTTAAGGGAGATACAACAATACTGCTTCTCTGTAACTTGGAACTGGTTAAAGATAGCGGAATAACGAAAAAATTGCAAGAAGCAGTTTGTCATTATTACAGTACTGCCATTATGAACCCCAATTCATAAACCTGGAGATACAACAATTTTGCTCTATACACCCGCGATGTGTCCATGTCAAGATGAAAGTGCTGATACTGATAAACGATATGCAGATTTTGTAAACTTGTATAGTGCTGAGTGATTGTTAGGCATGTGCTAATCCGTTTAATATATGCCATTTGTGCTATGTCACAGAACTGCATATCAATAAAACAATAAATTGGTATTTTTGGACGCAGTTAATGGAAATTAAAATTATAAATTGTCAATCCTCACATGGATCCAGCATTGTACTTTTAGCCTGGGTTCACACCCGCCAATTCTGATCGACTGACTAGTTGGATAGGTGGACGTTGGCATTACAAAACAAGAGTTTCAGTAAGATCCAACAATTTGGCTAATGCACGGGGTCTCACCAAAGCTAAATATAATGACATCACCATCCAACCAGTCGGCCGATCAAAATCGGCTGGTGTGTGCCTCGCCTAAAACTGTCTTTAGGTGTATGTGTAAGCAAACAATATCAGCTTGGCTTTTGAACCTCATTAGACCACTTCTAAGCAAATGTCATTACCAATAAAAAAGTCAATTTAAAAAAGAAAAAAACATTTGCATTATTCAAAATAATTGAGCCTCCTTACAGCATATAAGCAACTGCACTCATTAAAAATTAATCAAGTTTAAAAAGACAAAACTTTAATGTTAACACTAATGCCAGAATGATAATTGTTTTTGATCTGGTATGCACTAGGCACATGAGACATAAATCGTATTTTGCTCCATACTTGTCTCCTGTGAGCACAGGAGGGGGATCTAATGCAACAGTATGATCCAGAACTTATGACAACTTATGGTCTTTAGGTTCAATAACGTGAACAAGCCAGATTGTCTAGAATACACATCATCAAATTATCTGCCTCACAAGAAAAGGAATGAACCAGACATACAGCTATGCACTTAATAAAGGAATGGAATTACAAAGCAGAAAATCAACAATTTAAAACAAGACAGGAAAAAATCAACAAAATAACCCAATCAACAGCAAGGTCAAACTTAAAATAATAAAACAAAGCAAAAAAAACAAAACTCTGGCTTTCTGTTCGACACCATACATGAATACAACAATTCATAAACCTTACACTTACAAATCCAACAACATTAAGGAGAAAAAAAGGAAAAACCAAATGCAGTGCTGACAAATGCATACACAAACCAAACTGATCATAACTCATTTGAATATCAAAATAAATATCACAAACAACAGAATAAAAAGAAACAAAACAATAATTATTTACTTAATCTACTTGGACAGAACACCACACTGACTGTGATCTCACCAGTGCCTGATTTGGGTACTTGCATGCATCAGATGCAGCATTTGTTTTCAAGCCATACCTCTTCTAGCTCAAAATGCAAGTACAGTGTGTGAAAAGGAACAGGTGTCTCCTACACTATTCCATATGAAGAAATGGTGGCAGAATAAAATTAATTTTATCAGATTCCCCAAACCACAAGTGCAGCAAATTTTCAACCCTATTTTACACTCATCAGGGGTCTGACAGATCCCAGACACTCACTCTTTTCATCTGCAGTTAGAGGTGAGTAGTTAAATTACGAAGCCAAAATAGAGAAAGTACTGAGAGTGTTCAGTAATGACTTATAATATAAAATACTAACCCCCCCCCCCCCCCACAATGACAGCCTCTTTATCAAAACATCCTCCCCAACCAAATGTAAATAGGGTTAAAGTGGTCTTGCTTGGATCTGGACCAGGGTTGAATATGCTCTTCAAATCCAGTGTATTTGGTCCCTGAAATGGTATTTAGAACCATAAGTTTTGATGCGGGCTTCTGGGAATGGACTGTACCCTGTCAGAAGCTTTCAAAATCTGATCTTATTTACATACACATATTTTATTCTAATCTATGATTACTGCACAAAGATCTGAAGGAATTGTTTTTGAAGAGAAACTGTTTCATAATTGTTTTGTCTTTACAAAAAAAAATCTGTTTAGGGGATAAAAGAAAAAAGATAAAGTGTGTATAAAGTAACTCAAAGAAACACTGCAGTTACAAATTCATAACCTCTCCTTGTGTAAAAGTTTAAGCCAGTCTCACAAATTAATTTCAGTATGGTGATAGCTTGTTATTAATATTACAATAGCGAAACTACAATTCGAATATATGTTTCTACTGATATAAGTTCAGCAAATGTGTACATACTTTACAATCTTTATATTTGTGTCAGGGTAAAGCCAACATAGATTAAAATTTTCATCTCTATCACAAAAGTAATTTTAAAAATCAACTAAAAGAACTAAACAAAAAAGTGATTTTCTAACTTTGAATTTGTGCACTTCAACATCGTCACTACTCTATGCTAATGGTGTACTGTAAGTCATTTTTGACACTTTTGAGATATTAAAGAAAACCTCAGGGATGTAAATGACCTCTTGAAAAATTCTCTGAAACCAACGCGGCGTTCTCTGCAACAAACAAGTTCTGACACTGCGGCGCGCAGGCTGTTTGTCTAACTTTAATGAACTATGATGGAAAACACAACACATAACAACCTAATAAACTTAACTTTACAGTTTTACATCAAATATTTGATTATTAAGTCCATGATCTCACTGTCAAAGTATAGATCTACATAATATCTACATAATCTAGAAAAGATCAATATTTCTAGACCAATATAGATCTATTCTGTGTATCACAAGCCAGCACTTGCTCCTTGATCACAACATTCTGTCACTTAATGAACTTTTCAAAACAGACCGGTTATAGAAGATTTAGATCTAGAGTAGACCTATATTAATTTTTATAGCAAAGATCAGCCACCACACTCAATATTTCTATATCTTTATAGAGTCAAAAAAATTAAAACGATATAGATCTGGTCTAAATAATTCTTTGAGAAATCCAGGAATTTGAAGAAGTGTATGTGTAACAAAATCGGTTGTTCCAAGGCACGGAAATGACAAGATTTGAAAGTTGAAATGACGTGCAAATCTTCACTAGGCCAGACAGTAGACTTGGCCTATGACTAGAGTCTCGTCGGATTTCACAAAAATTACATACATTAAAAACATGAAAATGTGCGCCTCCTTTAAAACCCTATGAACATGCTCGGAAACATGACGAAACAACCACATGAAACGAAATAAATTATACTATGGAACATAAATCTTTCTAACGTCGCTGAAACACGTGTACGCTTTTGCCTAGATCTAGTTATAATCCGTGATTGTCAATTACGTTCAAAGATTCTAAAAGTCTGCCGACCTAGATCTACCGGGAGTTACCACCGCCAAAGATGATTGTAAGCTATGTAAAATTGAAAAAAACAACAACACAACAGTGAAATAAAATGAAACCCCTTCACAAAATGTGTCCACTGTTCTTACTCAATGACCGCCATCGTTTACGATACAATAAAAATCAATAATGTGTGACCTACACGTGCTTACCTACTCGAGCTCGTATGAACGGCCGAAGCACGTGGACACAGGCGAAGGTATATCACTGTATGCCGTGACAACTTAATATGCAACATTACTAATGCCTCTTTGAGCGGGGCGCAGCGGTGGGACGAAAGTTATTGCAATTTCGGGCATACGCAGTACGGCAGAACACGGTAGGGTAGAGCTGCTGCGTTTACGGTTGCGCCCGTTAAATCGCTAGGTCCGGCGCTATTAGCGGTAGCTATGGAAATGAATCAACGCTCGGAACAGAATTTCGCTCTCGTCTATTCATTAAAAAAAAAAAAAATCAGGACTCCGATTCTCTCGGAATGGTTCTCTCGGAAATCGGAACCAGAAAGAAATTCTCAGATTTCCGAGGATTCTCGGAAGATTTACATCCCTGAAAACTGTTTCTTTTCATGTCGATCATTTAGAATTTGCCATTCCGATTATATTGGATTGTTACATTTTCCTTTTGGCGCATTTCTTTTTCTATAAAATTATCTGATAGTTCAGGAATGCAATGAAATGTGAGTTGCCTTTTGGCATAAATCTGACAAATGCCATTATCGTAGAGCAGTGACGATACGTAGTACAAGGCAGAGCGACTTTCAATGCACGTTTTATCAGTATCATGATGCGTTCTTTTCTGTTGGATACATTTCGCTTTGCGCTCCAGCATTCTTTCACTCAACATTTCACATTATGCACATTTCATACATTGTATTTTGCTATAATCTTCTTATCTTAAGCTGGTTTTAAATGTTATATCTTCACGATGACATTTACATGTAGCTCATCTCATTTCTGCAATCCAGACACTGAAAAGGTCTACGAACTCAATGATCCATATAATGCCTTTATAAATGCCACCATGATCAAATTATCTGAGATATTTAAATTACAAATCAACAGAAGAGAAAAAGCTCATACTTCAGTAGAATTTTAACATTCTCACAGCTTTTGGTAAATTTATATGGTATATTTCACAGTAAAAACAATTGTAAAAGAATGCGGGGAAAATTCCTAAAAATGGATAAAACATGAATAATGGCCATATTTAAAAAAGAAATCTTATGATAAAATGGTATTTCTCTCAACATCAGGGATTCAATGACACAGTAAAATAAATCACAGTGGAAATCCAGAACTGAATGTCCTGAAGACTCACTTACTTTTATCTCTGTCAAATTAGTTGCTTTAGCATATATTCAAATATTTAAACCCTGTTTCTGACAAGATAAACACAATCCAGTCAAACTAGATATGTGTGATTACTTTCATATATTTGTAACGTATGAGGATATATGATGTGTATATATGACTTTTCAGGCTCGAGTTTGATTTTTAATGTAATAACAAGAAAATACAGTAGTCTATGTAAATCAAACTTTGATAAACCGAATTCCTTTTTAAACTGAAGTAATTTCAAAATCTGGTTTTTTCTTCTCTTCATCTCTATCTCTATTAATGTTTCTTTTATAATTCGAATCTGAACTGACCAATTTCCGATAATTTGAAGTCATCGGGCTCGAATTTCCTGCCTGCTAAGAACCTTAGTACAAACAAACGCCCACTTCAATCACTTTTAGCACCAGCGATCCAGAGGAGGGAACGGTTAGGTAGTGTAATGCAGCGAGCAGGGCAGAAACAGGCTGTGAAATGGGAGGGGGGTACTTGTAGGGCATTGTTACACTGTGTAATATGCCACTCATAGCAAGTTCAGCCAATAGGTGGATAATGTAGTACGCCTTACAGTCTTGCATTGAATATCATACACAGGGAATGTCTTTCTTGATTGATGACGTCACCACATCACATGCCTTCCGAGGAGGCCTACTACCATGTACATATACCCTGCTTAAACAACACGTGCTGCAAAGTCAAAGACAAGCAACAGAGTTTGCTGGCCAGAACTACTAGACCTAAGCCATCCAAAACTGCTTTCTTATTTTACCACCAGGGTGTGGACACTTCTAAAAAAAAAAACAATTAACAAAAAGCTCTTACACAGTGCCTTGGGGGGGGAGTGCCTGCAAGAAGGGATGTAATTAGGCTACATTTTTGGTAGCGGGAAAACGGCATCATAATGGTTATTTTTCATTTCAGAGGTAAATCAAACTCTGGTAAATCGAAGTATAATCCATTTCCTGGCAACTTCGAATTATGCATACTCCACTGTATGAATAAGCATGTCATATTTTGTACATTTTATTTCAAAGATATCTAATTCTAGGTGATGCAAAATAAATAGAAATATGAATTCATGTCACATGTCACAGGATGAAATTGATCGGTCTCTACAATTATCCTGGAATGCAGAAAGCGACAGAGAATTACACATAATTACAGGGGAATCTCAAATTTTATTGCACCTGTTGTTAGGGCAGAACAAAACAATAAAGTAATTGAGTTTAAACAGGAAACAGAACAGAATACTTTTGATTGAAAGCAGACCAGCCTCTTTTAGTCTTTATATCAAACTACAAGGAAAATTGTTGATTTTATAGTCCATCTCATTTGCAAGCATCCTATGAAGCAAGTAACTGTTCTGCTTATGCTTAAAAATGAAATTCAGTTTTTTAATAGCACCATGCAAATCCAATGCATATAACATACACCTTAACTTTCTCAGCACAATGAAATTTTCACATGAAAATAGCTGGATAGCGATGATTTTAATGTCCATACCATTTAGAAGCATTCTGAGAAACCTATTGCGATAACTATTGTTCTGTTTAGGCTTCAAACTTAATTTTTTGACAGCACCTTCTATATTTCAAACCACTCAAAATTTCTCAGCAGATTGGAACTGAAAATAAAAGAATGTGGGCAATATTAACTAGTGAATATGCACTTCAGCTTCCGATCGTGAATTTCAACAATTAACAGCTCTTCTCAGTTCTTTTCTTAAAAAAAGATTCATCATGTTAGAATCACTGTTATATTCCTTTCCCAGCTATTGACATGAAGTAAGATTACACTAACTGAATAAACTTCAAACTGAAACAATAATTCACACAACACATTTGCTGCGAAGATACAAACATATTCATGGACATGATTGAAAAAAAAAGACATTTACTGAATGTCTAATCCATTCACATGCTGCAACTTTTTTTTTCTCTCCAATCGCAATAGTTCAATAGGCTTGACATTAAGATGGGTTAAATCTGATGCAGTCTGTCAGTGACAAGATTTAAACAAATCATGTGCATTAGACAGGGTTTATAAAATCAATTTGCCAAAAAGCTCATGGACAAATGCAATGTGCACCTTATGTACTTGGCATGGAGACACACTACCATCAACTATTTAAAATTCATGTTTAAAAGTATCTCATGGAAAGCACTTTTCAATGGACTGCACAGATCATGAATTACACCATAGCTTATAATAAGTTGAAACAATTGAGTATGAAAGACATTCTGTAAGGGAACAGATCTGTTCACCTTCAGCATACATTAAAATATATAAACATTTACATAATATATTGTCCACTTCTAGGGGCAAAGTCATCATAATATCAGCTGTGTCCACTAACAAAATCACAAGCTGACATGTGACAGAATTTTCTGTCACTTTAAATAAACATTTCCCCACAGAATCAGAATTAAACTGAACTAAGCTGAAAGGAGAAGTGCTTTTCATTCTATGTCAAATGAGTAGATAAAATGTTCCTTACTTACATTAAAATGGGACAAAATCATTTTTGTGTTTTTTGTTTAAATTGTTCTTGTAAATCAGCCATTTCAACTCAAAACTTTGTCAGTGGACAGTGCCAATATATATATAAAAAAAAAAATTTGAACTTTTCAATTTCATTCATTGCCTTCTACTTTTTCGCATACAGTCAATTTCTAGCTTTTAGTTTTATGCTGCTTTCAATGTGTTATTTTATAAATTTATGTTCTATTCACTGACTTAAAAAAAAATGTGAACAGTAGGCCTGAGATTGAAGTTCCAGGTGTGACAAGAAGGTTCACAGTACAGAATGAATAGAACTTGCTGTCACACATAAATTTGTGATAAGACAGTTATCTGTATTGAAGGTAAGTGAGAATGAAATTTAAATTAAACTTCCATTAGTACCTCAGTATTTTTGTGGATGGAAAAGATATCCGGCATTTGGGATCCCACACAAATGTTCTCTAATTTTTTGCTTCAAGTTTTAACCCTTTGAACCCTGGCCACCTGATTTTCCCTCCACCACACCCCAAGTGTGACAAATGCTAGGACACTCAGCACTCATGTTTCACAGAATAGAGATTTAGGCAGCCTGGTAAATCACCGGTTAATGGGATTCAAAGGGTTAAAAGTTTAATCTTTCAATAGTTAAAAGTCACTTAAATTTGTTCCATCGCATAAAAAAGTATTTCTGAAACTCTACGTCAATTCAAATAATGTTTTTAGTAGAAAACGTTACTGACCACGTATGTATTGTAATAATGTGCTGAAAACTTTTCATACAAAACTGAAAAGACACAGAGATAAGAACAGCCACACAACTGTAATTAACCACTGCATCTCTACACCTTTTGATTAGGCACCCCAGAAAGTAATCATTCTTTCTAAGTACATGTTAAAAAATGTCACTGCTGGGAATTTTGCAAGCCAGCTTTTCATTGTAACCAAAAAAAAAACAACAAAAAAGTTACCCCTCCCCCTGTTTACAACTTCCACAATAGTATTTTCATAACTCAGCTCTGCAAAATACCACTGATAGCATGAACGTTAAAATAAGGACACTTAAAAGGAATCCTGACATTCCAGATAAAGAAAAATGTAGCCAGTAAAGAAATAGATGATTAAAAATATTCTCTTTGAATTTTTGTGCACTGACTCGAGATCAACTGTTATTTCTGATGTGGAAGTTGATGACATTTTACAAATAATATGTGACAAAGCTTAACTATATCACATCAACAGTTCAGTTCCCTGGAATTTTATGTGTTGACATCACTTTAAAAAATATAGTCTGGTTAAATTTGCAAGCCTGAGGAGAAACTGCTGCTAGTACAGTTCACATTATTTTTTTATTTGCACTCCTCAAAGAATGTTTGTCTGTGACGAATAGAGAGACTGTAGCTCGCAGTTATACATCCACGAGTGAACTGTTACAAGCCTTGGTATTCATCTCTAGCTCCACCCTCAGCTCTGTCCCCACCAGCAGCACCTTCAGGCACAGAAAGAGGAATAGGCGTGGCTGCTGCTGCTGTCCTTTTGTTCTTCTTGCTCTTTTTGCTCCCGTCATCGACTCTGTCACTGAAAGACGTCATAAAAACATCATGTCTGTCATTGAAAAATGCCATAAAAAAATCCCGGTCACTGAAAATGTTATAAAACATTGTCATTGAATTTTTCACAAAACATTATCATTGAATATGTCATAAATATATGTTTGTTACTGAAAGCGTCACAAGATATCTTTCTTAATGAAAGACAAAACATAATAATATAAGAAAATCGTCTTAAACATGATCACTTTTGGCACAGATTTCCTTTCCTTCCCAAAAATGTGGAGTTTTTCATGTTATACAAGGAATTCTTTGGCTTTGTCCGTCATCAAAGTGCTCAGTTCTTGATGACATGGACTTTGAAATACCTCTAGAGATAGCAAATGCCAATTTCTCACAATATCAAGCATCGAATTGTTATAGTCTTATCAACTTCACATGAATTCATTTTTGTGTTGAAAAACCACATAAATACAAAATGCTAATTCAAGGTTCTATTGACTTACTTGAAGAATGGCAAGTATGAGATAAGTTTCTCCTTGGTGGCATTGTTTGCAAGCTGTTCATTTTTCTCCATCATCAAATTGATGACAAGTCTCAGGTAGGTCTGAAATGTTTGTCGTCTTGTTTCCACTAGTTTGGCTTCCTGAGCAATGTTAAGACAAATGAGTAAATAAATTATGAATGTTTCCAAATACTCTTTCATCATCATCATTGCCTTTCTCACCCTGGATCAGGGTATAGGCCACCAACAAACACCTTCCATCCCTCTCTATCATGGGCCAGCCTCTTTACATTATTCCAAGTCTTTCCGCTTCGTTGCACATCATTTTCTCTGGCTCTTCTCCACGTTCCGCGCGGCCTTCCTCTTGATCTCTTGCCCTGGGGATTCCAGTCCAATACCTTCTTCGCGATGCTGTTTCCTGGCCTCCTGAGAGTGTGGCCGATCCATCTCCATCGCCTCCTACCAATTTCCTCTCTGACTGGGTTCTGTCTTGTTCTTTTCCATACAATTTCATTGCTGACCTTGTCTGTCCATCTGATCTTAAGTAGCTTCCTCAAACATCTGTTGATGAAAACTTGGATTCTCTTTATGCAGGCCTGGGACGCATTCCAAGTCTCACATCCATACAACAGGACTGACTTCACGTTCGAGTTGAATATCCTCAGCTTTGTTTTTAGAGATATATCCTTGGTTCTCCAAATCTTGCTTAAGGATGTGAAAGCTGCCTGTGCCTTTCCAATTCGTGCTTTGACTTCTGCCTCTGTTCCTCCCTTATTGTCAATGATACTACCAAGATAGCAGAAGGACTCTACATCTTCCAGTGGTTGATCTCCTACTGTGACTTGTTCGCTTAGGGGTGCAACAATTTTTAGGACCTTCGACTTCGCGGGATGTATCCTCAATCCAATAGATTCTGAAATTTTGTTTAGAGCTGTAGTCTTTGCTTGCATCTGGTCGTGTGTGTGCGACAATAGTGCCAAGTCATCTGCAAAATCTAGATCGTCCAGCTGTGTCCATGGGGTCCATTGTATGCCATTTCTTCCTCCACTGGTGGTTTCTTTCATAAGCCAATCAATCACCAGGATAAACAGAAATGGGGACAGCAAACAACCCTGCCTAACACCAGTCTTGATATCAAAGCTGTCAGTAAGCTCACCATCATGTACGACTCTGCAACTTGTCCCCTCGTACATGCTCTTGATAAGATTCACCATCTTCTCTGGGATTCCATAATGTCTCAATATTCTCCACAGTGTTTCTCTATCGATGCTATCAAAGGCCTTCTCGTAGTCAAGGAAGTTCACTATCAGTTGGGAGTTCCACTCTAGCGACTGCTCTACTATGATTCTCAGCGTGGCGATCTGGTCGGTGGTTGATCGATTACTCCTGAAACCAGCTTGCTCCTCGCGAAGTTTTTGGTCTGTTGCATTCTGTATTCGCTTGAGAATAATCCGATTGAAAACCTTTCCTGGGATGGAGAGAAGTGTGATTCCTCTGTAGTTACTACAATTGCTGAGGTCCCCTTTTTTTGGGAGCTTCACGAGGTGTCCTTCCTTCCAGTCCTTTGGAAACTTGCCTCCGATCCAAATCCTCGAGAATAGTGAGTGCAGACCCTCTGCAGCCCCAGCAGCATCTGCCTTCAGCGCCTCTGGTGGGATCTGGTCTGGTCCAGCTGCCTTGCCTCGATTTAACTGCTTTATGGCATCATTAATCTCTGCTTTAGTCGGAGGGTCGCAACTGATCGGTAAATCATTTCTTGCGGGTAGAATGTCGGGTGGGTTGCTTGGTGGAGGTCTGTTCAAGAGGCTGTTAAAATGTTCTATCCATCTTTTTGCCTGAGCTTCCTTTCCAAAAATAGCCTTCCTGTTGTAATCCTTGACAGGAACTTCAGGTTTTCCATATTTTCCAGCAAGAGTCTTTGTAGTCTGGTAGAGGATCCTCATGTGTCCTCCTGTTGCTGCCTTCTCTGCTTTCTCTGCTAACATTCCTATGAACTCCTCTTTGTCTTTTTTAATTGATTTTTTGACCTCTTTAGCTGATGCTCGGTACTCTTCCTGGTTACCAACTCTTGAGCTTCTTGTACGACTTGCATTTACTCGTTCTTTTAGGTCTCTTCTTATCCTTATCAAGTCCAGTGATTTTTGACTGATCCATTCCTTGTGTTCCACTTTCTTTTCCCCAAGAACATCCTGACATGTCGATGTAAATACTCCTTTTACCTTAGCCCAGTGAGTCTCCAAATCTACTGTCTCTTCGAGGTCAACAAGGGGTTTGAATCTATTCCTCAGTGTCAGCTGGAACTCTTCCTTCTTGTCTCCATCCAGAAGGCTCACTTGAAACTTTCTCCTCTTTGTTCCTGCTCTGGTACCTTGTTTCTTGAGGCGGAGTTTGAGTCTTGCCAGCAGCATGTGATGGTCAGATCCAACATCTGCTCCTCTCTGTACTATGACATCCTCTAGTGAGCGTCTGAATCGTCGGGTGATGCAAAAGTGGTCAATCTGATTTTCAGTTACTCCATCCGGTGAAATCCAAGTGGCCTTATGGATCCTCTTGTGTGGGAATACTGAACCTCCAATCACATAGCTGTTAAATGCGCAGAAACTTGCAAACCGCTCTCCATTCTCATTCATTTGTCCTAAACCATTGCACCCCATAATGTCCTCATACCCTGTATTGTCCTGTCCTATCTTGGCATTGGCGTCTCCCATTATAATGTTCACATCTTTTCTTGGCAATGTGTCAACTATTTCCTGTAGCTGGTTGTAGAAGTCGTCCTTGTCCTCATCGGTTGCTTCATTTGTTGGGGCGTATATCTGCACAATGTTCATGTTGATGTTCTTGTTCTTAGTAGTAAATGATGCCAATATAATTCTCCTTCCATAGGGTTCCCATCCCCTCAGTGACCTCTGGGCGTGCTTGCTCAAGATGATCGCTACTCCTTCTGTATGCTTTTTGTCCTCCCTTCCAGAATACAAAATCTTTTCCCCAGTATTAAGTTGTTTCAGTCCGGACTGTATCCAGCGGGTCTCGCTAACTCCAAGTATGTGCAGTCTGTATCGCCTCATCTCCATTGTAACCTGGGCACTCTTTCCTGCTTCATACATGGAGCGGACATTCCACGACGCAATCCGGAGTGACTTGCTTGATGAAGGAGCAGTCGGGCCAGTGGCGTCCTTTCGGCTTTGTCCATTGTCCTTCATTGAATCTACAGGTGCAGATGCTCCCCCTTCTCCCAAGATAAAAGACTGATTTGAAGTATTTGCTTGTGTTTCTGTAACTGGTTTATTTTTACAGGGTGGGTAGTTGGCCCACCGCCAACTGGCTCTTCTCGGGAGACCAGGACCTTTGCACCTTTAGTCGCCTCTTACGACACGCAGTATCACGTCAGATGTATTCTCTGCTGTCCCTCTTCTACAAGAGAGCCCCGCATCTGCACGGGCGCAAATACTCTTTGGCAGACCTCAACTTTCTTCCCATTAGAACTTAAAATTAATGCACATTATTGCCTCATTGACACAATGGCGGAGACATGAGTCAAAGAAACTGAAGGTTCAGAAACCTGAAAATCCAAATTTCCAGAGGGTCCATTCCTGAAAATGAAATTGCCAATCAAATATAGGCTGGTAATAAAATATTTACCTCAGGTCGGTGGTTCTTTTTTCAGTCTCAGTCTGTACTTCAGCCAGCAATCAACCATTTTGTCCAAAATATTCTTTAGTGAATATTACCAGTTCCTTTTTCTTCTTCTTATTTTATTTTACCATTGATAATGTTTGTGTCCTATCAGAATTTCTGTTAAAAATCACAAAACAATGTCCTATCACAGTCAATAGCGCAGTATCAATTGCGCAATATCATTCATCCCAATTGCGCAGTATCAATAGCGCAATATCATTTTCCCATGATATACCTCTTCTGGCCAGCGGCCCCCAGTCTTGAAAAGAAGAACAGTACAGGATCAGCTTTAATAGTAAATGACATCACCAGGTAATCTTCAAATGCCCACTGACCCAGTCTAAACCACAAATGTGTGAGTTAGTCAGGCCTACTTTAGTACTGTCATCCAACAGGCCTGTTCCTCACCCAAAGTCTGCATCATGCATGCTGTCACCGTAGGCTTATGGTACATGACATACAATTCATGTTAGTACTACCATGTCTCCGGTACCAGCATGATGCCCTTGTGTGAGCAGTGGAGATCATTTGTGGTGAGCCTTGATAGGGTTTGTTTCAACGACAGTATTACACATCCCGGGGGTCATAGTGGCCGCGGACATTTTTGAACACCGGATAAGATATTTTTTTCAGGAATGAAAACCGGAAATCTGGAATAATCCGGACAACTTTCACCCATGGCGGAGATCAAGATTCCAATTTAGCCATCTCCTCCATGATGTCAGTGGACTGCGCTTGTGCCTCAGCATGTCATCATTTGATCAGAAAAGCTTTTGCCATCAAATAGTTCAAATTTGTACATGTGAACTTCATTGATTTTCTATAAACTTATAACAGATTAAAGATATGAATGAATGTCCTGATGAACTGTAACAACTATACACACTATTTCGGTTTGTCTTCTTTTATAATTATTAAGCAAGGCAATCTGCTGAATAAATTCATCAACACAAACCTTTTTGCCAATAGCTTTCTTTGGTGGGAACTCAAATTTTCCCACAATTGGAAAAACTTTCTTCAGTCGAGTATGAGTGTCCAGAAACTGACTATAACGCCTGTAAACATTCCACTCTTCATCCCTGATTCGAATATAAACCTTGGATAGAGAAAAGAAAAAATAAGGTGAGAAAACATATGCATGCCCATAGTGCCATTCTAAAAAATCTAAAATGGAATTACTCAACCCATATTAATTGTTTTGGTAACATATTAGATAGATGTTTCTGTGAAATGCAATGAAACCTTGCTCCCACTTCATGCTATCCTTTATTGTTTCTCTCTAACCATCTTAACAAGCACTGTAAAGGTAAAGATTTTGATCCATTAAAGCTTGTCAGATGCAGAGTACATTAATACATTACTGTGTATAAAACCTACTTCTTCTGCCTTTCAGCAAACAAAGTACAAAATAAGTACAGGCCAATCCACTTATCTCGACATGGCTTTTGTCGAATTCTGGGGAACTCGACACAATATCTAAGTCCAAACCCGTTCCTTCTTTAATGCTGCTAAATATTTCCCCGTAACTAGACGTGTTATTCCATTCTTTCCTCTTATATCGACACATTTCTCCTCGACCAGAGCACAACAAGTGCACTAGATCTACTATTGCACTACTGAAAATGCCCACGCAACTCCCCGCATATAAAACCTCTTTCATTCTTTTTGTGATGCTGGCGGGGAGGCATATGGGAGGGGGTGTGTGGACACAGAGGATGACCCTTGGCTTCAGTAACATGAGTGTGGAGTGCCATGCATAAGCGTATGGCAGTAAAAATACAGAGTACTAAAGACTGAGTAATTTTTTTTGTTTTTTGTTCAAAAACATTCGTGCCCCGTTGATACTAGGCCTTGACCTATATCTCTTGACCTATATCTGTTGTATTGTGTGTGTATCGGATTCATCACTTCTTCTGAAGAAACAGTCACGTCGGGGTTAAAAAGAAATAGTAAAACACTGCACATCTGATGTATAGCTACAGCATTTCGCCGATATCGGCAAATCTTTGCCACACAAATTCTCCACACAACAATATTGGAGGAACGTGTGACAGTATGCCGATAATTAAAAGAAAAAGGTATACAACTGCGTTACTTATTGGATAATTTTGCCATTATGATGATGTTTGATTCCCCCCGCCTTTTTCTGTTCCACCACTAATCTGCTATTTCGACTTTCTCTTTACTCGACGCATGTCAGACGGTCCCACTAATGTCAAGATATTAGGATTGCACTGTATATAACTTGGAAAAACTCACCTGATATACATGATGAGTATTGTTGGGGGTTCCCCGCAGAAATGCTGAAGGGATCCAAATGTTGATCAATGGCCGCTGTAGGGTTAAACTTTGAAAGACAAAGAAAATTATGACATAAAAATATAGAATGAAATTTAAAGGGACAGAAAATTATGTCAAAGGTCTGCAATTTATGAATAACAACATTGTTTGAGTCTGCTAAGAGAAATTTAATGCACAAGATAAAATGGGAACAAATTTAAATATTAATGACTGACTTTGCATTCAATTTAACAATGAAGGCACTTGCAAATTACAACTTGGGGAAGAAGATATGCCAGCCTGCACATGACTGAAACACCTTTACATATAAACATTCAACATTATTGCTACTATACAAGAATACAGTAGTGAAATACAAACCTTTCCATGTCTTGACCAGCATCACGGGTTACATGTCTCTCATATGGCAACTGAGGAGATGATAGGACAGAAGACATAACAGTTATGTGCTCTGAACCTTTCAGCACTTTCCTCTTTAAAAAAAAAACAAAACAGAAAAATACCTATTAACCCAGGATTACTTAGATTCTAGAATTAAGTGTTCACCCTGTAAGCTTCAATCCATTTCTCTATACCCACCCTGTGTTACTCTTGTATATTTCATTCAAAACTGCGCATTATGCAATTCTGTAATGACACTGGATTTTGTTACAGATAGGCAGCTCTTCCTACTCATCATACAGAAACAAAATACTTCCTGCTTTATGAATCAATTCGCTTTGAGAGGAAGAGAAAAGTTGGTATCATCTTGGCTTTTGCTGTCCCCCTCTCCCATTTTCTCAAAACTTGCAATTTCGCTCCTCCTCTGCTTAAACATGATAAAAATGTAACTAAGCCATTTCCTCTGCCTCAAGGAAAGAATATTTAGAATGTTGAAAGATAAAGGGCTACAATGAAATGGTGAAAGACAGAATGAACATGTAGAGATGCAGTATGAAGTAAGCCAGGTGTGACATCACTTACAGGGCCACGTAAAACTACAAGTTCTTCTCTGAGCTGCCTCAACAAAGCATCTCTGCCAGCCAGCTGGCGATGAAGCATCTCATTAAACTCCATCAGTTCTCCATGCATTTCTGCCACCTATTCATGACAAATATAAGTTTGTAAATAAATGTACTCATAAATCAAGTTTCCAAATTGTAGCAAAAAGTCCTGTGGTGTAGATGAGGACAACAGGGCTGAAACTTTAAGATATTGTGTATTTCATATTCTTATGTATTGAAAATGAAAAACCAAAATGTATTTCTCAAGTAGAATCAACATAACAGTGGTGAGTTCTGACATTAAATTCTGCACGTCTGAGGATTATTTGATACTAGCTGAGTTCCCTGCCCTGCCCGGGATAAATCGATTTATTAGTTTCAGTTCTGGGTGATTATTATGGACCTGCTTCATTTTGCCTGTTCCTTTAGCTTTATTTTATTTTTGTTTGTTTGTTTGTTTTTAGATACGTTTTACTGCTCTCCCTTTGCGTGTTGACGTCCTGCGCATCCCGCCAGCATCCGTCAAATGGCTATGATTTGCGCACAGGTTACTTTGTTTGTTAGTGAACACATCGCAGGAAGCGATAACGTCATATGTTAATGGAAAAGAAACATAATATTTTCTTAGGCGTATTGAAAACACAAACCTGTACTTTTGGCTCTGCAGCGTCAATCTCCGAATTCCAGACCCTTTCTTTTTCCTAGTCTAGGCACATTGAGAACACACAAAGTTTCATACTTGATAGTCTAACTCAATCTCATAATTGAAACCAGTCCTAACCGGAAGTTGTTTTGTGATACAGATACCGGAACCAATCTCAATTACAAATAGATCGAACGTCAATGTGTCACAACCTAGAAACTAATATAAACGTTCTGCGAGTTATTAATAATTTTTTTACTTTCTGTGCCGGCGACATGACAACAGTCTATACTAAGCGCTGTATAAAATCTGGGGGCCACCGAATCAGCATTAACAGCGGAGTAGCGAAAGGCGTGCTGCAATTGTCGTGAAGTTTCACTTTTATTAATATAGATTTTGAAATATGAATTGCAATAAGACTTTCTGACAATACAGACTGATAGCTGACAGTGATAATCTAACATGGAAATTTAAAGGCAGCGAAATTTATAAAAAAGGAATAACTTGTAATGCAATGACACGTACAGACAAAGACTGGCAACCTGCTCATCATGCTAACAAAAAATTTCATTATACAGTAGTCTCCGTCTAAGAACTCGCCGCCTAAGAACCCGATCCGCCTTAGAACCCGCTGTTGCCGCGAAACTGAATTTTTTCACTATAATTTACATGCGTAAGAACCCGCTCTGAAACGAAAAATCCGCCTAAGAACCCGGCATGTGACCGTGAGACAAGCACACTTTTACGTAAAATTTCGATATTAAACACAAAATTCTCTTTCAAGTTGACGGAATAGAACAAAGCCACACAGTACAGTGAAAGAGAACAGGTGGAGGGAAGGTAGGGGGAGGCGAACCGCACAAAGGATGGAGCCCAGTTACGTCTTTCGTGTGCAAGCAGGCCACTCCTAGACTAAATTAGCATAGTCATTACCTAACATCTATTGTTGTCTGACTCGAGGGGCAGAATTTTATACGTAATTGACCACGCGCTTGGTTTGCATGGCACATGTACAGTACTGACGGCTGTATGTGGTTATTACACATGGTATCACTGGGCCTCGTGTTGTATCCGCCTAAGAGCCCGGTCCGCCTAAGAACCCGCTTTTTCTGTCTCCCGTTGACCGGGTTCTTAGGCGGAGACTACTGTATTATATCATACTTTGTGTGTCATATCAGAAACCTTGACTCACCTGAATGAGTTTCTTCTCATATTCAGCTGCCTCATGACTGTAGTCAATCATAGGTTTAGACGGGGGAAGACCAGGCTGTGGATCTTCTAGATGGATCCCCAGTGTATCTGAAACACACAAGTCACGTTATCTGATGGTCTCTAACAGCCAGCTCTGATTTAGGGGATCTTTCTTGCAAAAAATTTAATTTGAAGAATCCCAGATTAAAAAAAAAAAATAATACAATGGCATGTCTCAAAATATAATTGTTAAATAGACAACAATATAGCGCCTGGCCTAAATTTACCACCTGCATGGAATGAATTTTTTTTTGTATACTTCTTTAATTCCATTTGGGAAATTTGCCACCGTGTCATTGCAGCCCAGTTACAACTGGAGCAGACACATCGCCCTTGTGCAGTGTCGGTCTGGTTTTTGGGGAGGGGGGAGTGTAAATTCAAGAAAATTATCCACCCAAAATATTTCATTCTGTGATGAAATTCCTTGAAATTTTGCAACAAAACTTGTTGCTTTTCATTTAGAAATGTGGTCGCACTCTTCTGATTGAATTAAAAAAAAAAAAAAATGAATATGGCAACTGATCATTTTACAAATGCTCAAAATTCTTTAACAACGAGTGTGAATTTCCCTTTTAAAATGAATGCGTCAGTTAATGTACTTGGATGCTGTCTATTTAGGGCACGTTAATCCTTCATAAATCAGGACCCTACAGTAAAGCTTGCAGGTCAATCTTATGACTTTATAAAGACTGCATATAGCTTGATGCACCTGAAGCTGTCAATATACAAATGGGTAAAATGTGTCACCTAGCAGAAGACGAGCATGAAAAACATCATTTCCATTGCATGAATTCACTAAATCCACAGCAATTCCATCTGATCTGATCTGGTAGTTCTAAGGCATTTGCCACTGGGAATTGGGTGACTTCACGGCTCAAGGAGATGGACCTGCTGGATCCTATTATAGGATCTTGTCACGGAGTCAGTTCATTATCACAGACCTTGTTCAATGACCAGTTATGACAGCCGTTGAGACAAAATGTGGCAAAAAGAAAAAAGATTTTCTGTGGTTTGTGTAATATGACACTAGTTGAAATCACTCACCTTCTTTATTGATTCCTTCTGTTCTCAGCATCTGCACGGCACTGACATATTTCTTCAGTTGGTGTTTTAATAATTCATTTTCCCTGAAAACAGAAATAAACAGCTAAATTAAATTCCTCTCTAATATTTTCCATTCTCATTTTCCATGTTAACAATGTTTTTCACATATCCAGCAATCCCATTGTTGCATATTATTTTTTTTTTTTGGTGAACTCCTACGAACCAAAAGCCCAACGGGCCTTGCTGTATATGGGATTAAGCTGTGAGTACACATTAATTTCATTCATTAATCACAACATGCCATATCAGTATATTTTGTTGATAGAACTAACACAGGAGACACAGACATCAAACTTAATAACACCTGCACAATACCAATCAGAACTGCAAGAACAGTTTCATCATCATTCACACTAAGACAGGCTTACTTCTGTAAAGCTTGGATTTTGGTTTGTTCTTTCTCATGTCGGGCTGTGTGTTGCACCTTCAGGTCCTCAATCTCTGCTCGGAGTGTGGACGAAATTTCCATTTCATGTTGCAGCATACCCTCCAATTTCCTGTCAAAGAAAACAGTTTCAAATTAATAACTCTAAATAAAGCTATATTTGTTCCATTGAAAATGATTTTCTCTGCTCTCTATTTCATTCACATTTGTCTACCAGCAGTATCCAGAAATGACACAGGTGTATGACCATATTTATAAAACATCAGTTCAGTGGCTCATTAAGTCACTCTCAAAGTGAAAAAAAAAAGACCTTATTTTTCTTTTTCATGTTGATTCACAGCAAAACACACACGAACAAACAAACACCGCCATGAATAATCTAATAGATGAAACAAATTGCCTGAAAATCGAACAATAAAATTCCACACCTCTTTTAATACCTATCCTAAACTGCAAATAACCCTTAATAATTACTGTTCTGTAAATCTTGATAAACACAAATGCCCAGTCTACAATAGAGGTTCTTTGGTCAGTGACGTCATACTCTTCATTCATCAATGAAATAATGCACAATATACATAAACTTTTCTCTCTCACCGATTGGACTCCTCCACAGAATCCTTTCTAATCATCATGGCAACAACAGCCTGCTTTAATTCATCTGCAATTATATTACAAAGGTACAGTTATTCAACATCACTGCAAAGAAATGGGAGTTTTCAGCTTTTAATCTTTCAGGAATTTTTATTGTTCCATCTACCAGTGATTGAAAACAAGGCAATTGTAATATTCCTTTTAATAACATTTTAACCACCAATCTAAAAAGAAAGTAAGAGAAAAATTCACCTTAACCCAATCTATAATGTTGTGGTAGCTGCAGTCTTTGTCTTGAAACCAAACTGTCCTTTTTCTACTAGCTTTTGTGTATCCACTCAAAACGCAAATGTTTTCTAAACACCAATCTCTAAGATTGTTTTCAATGAAAATAGCAATCCCAAACACAGAAATGCCTCAATAACTGCCCATATCTAAATAAGCATACCTTGTGACATGGACTCTGTTGCCGTGACCTTTGGATCACCAGGACTTCGACCATCACCAGATGTGCGATCACTAAAACAACAAAACTTCATTGAGTGAAATTTGAAAAAAATTTGAAAAAGGCCTTATCCAGTTTCTGTGGTCTCTAAAAAGCTTTTGTGATCCTTCATTAATCATTTATTGCATGACTAATTCTCAATCCTAGTGAATGATTGAAAACAAAAAAACAACAAGAAAATATATCTTGGAAATAAGAAGAGAAAAAATTCTCAAAAAAAAATCAATAAAATAAAATACCACACACTAATTTTACCATTTCACAAACATAAAAAAAAACCAACCCAAATAAACACAAAAACTATATGTGTAATCATCAATTAAGTTTGTTGCAGGCTGCCAAAGCTTGTGACAATGTGCCTCTGGGAAAAACAAATATTTCAAGAAATGCTGAAATCTCTGAACTTTTTACCTGTATGAAAGACTTTGTTGAGCAAGGGCAAGAGCTAAGGTGGCACTTTCCATTTCGCGTCGTGGACAGTCAGAGGCATTAGAGGAAGTTTGAGAACGTGGGCCAACAGCAGAGTCCTCATTGAAAGGCACCATTTCAGTGTCCAGGACATGGCCATCCGCCCCCACAGGCGCCATAAAAGAGCTGGAAACAAACAGACTTAGTTTTAAGAGACCTCTCCTAAGGCATGTAATCTACCGCTAAGTTGGCTATTCTGGGCCACTGAATACTGTTAGACAAGGGAAGCACAGGTAACCAGGACACTATCCTGACCAAAAATTATCAGGCAGATTCAGGACTACCTATCATGATAAAGTACTTGCTCAGCAACAGCAGAGACATTCAAAATTATAAAAGTCATCACCTGCCTTAATTCTGCTAGCAAAAATACTAGAATTGTTAAGATAAGACAGCTAGTGTTTTTAGTGTGCACAGGTTTTGCAACGCCACCTAGCAGGAAATGCGGGGAAGTCATGAAAAGCGACGTATTTTATAAGCCACTTAGGGAAAATGCCGAATTTTGTTCATTGTTCAGCTATCGCTATAGGCCTTGCTTGATATCACTTACTGTGGAATTATATCCTCAATCACTTTGGGAAAACTCTGGCTATTTTGTTTCTTTTTTAGTCGCAGTAGCACTGTCACAATTTTGTATCATAAATTTATCATTATATCAAGCATTCTTTTCATATTATGTGCCATGGGCCCCGCCCCGATCAGCGTGCAAATTGTGTGTGCGTTTTTTTTAGTGGTGCATAGAAAACAGCGTTTCATCTTATCGTTTCTAGTATCTTTGCTGCTAGTAAGTAAAAACACAGTACAGTATTAGTTTTACTACTGAATGTGGTAATGTGGGTCTAAAATTTCTCTTTTGCCAGTACTTACAAGAGAACTGATCATCTGCGATAGCATAATATCAAGATTGTAAGTGCTCTTCATTGACAAAGGTAGTTGGATTTCCTCTTCATACTGGGTTAATAAATATGAATGATATTGCTTAGGGGTTCTTTTACTGAGAAATGGTCTAGTTATACAAGAAAGTGACATCACACCTGGAGTCTGGATCGAGATCACTAGAAGATCCCAGACTGGACTTTGATTGAATGTCTGAATTTGCAGACTTGATTGAAGGGGAACTAAGCTGGCTGGAGACACGTATTAATGCTGGTGTAGATGAATCTTTACTGCTCTCCTTCTCTCCTGAGCTCGTCAAGGAGTTTGTAACACTGTCTGTCGATTCTGCTGTGAACACATTGTCATCTTGTAATCCTTCACCTGATGAGTGAAATTCAAAAGTTGGGACCGGAACATTTTATCTCTTTTAATATAACATTACTGACCTGACAAACTTTTTGACGTCTTCAGTATAAATTATATAATGCCACACCTTCATTTAAACAACACTTTTTGTTTGTGTATATGTGTGTGATCTGGGTTAGCATCAGTGTATGAAATCCAGTTGGAGGCTTGCAGCACAATTTCCTAAATTATGATATTAATTCAAACTGAAACATTTGAATATCTTATAAAAGTTGAGTTGTGAAAAACAATACAGACTGAAAGCTTAAAAAAAAAAAGATTTACAGGAGGCTCCCCCAGACTATTTTAACTTCTACGTTCAATGAAAAAATTTGTTCACTGTAACTTTTCATGACAGGCAAAACTCTAAAATTAAATCTATCCCATTGATCCCCGTTAACTGAATGGTATGTTTTCTCTAAATGCCATCAACTTTTGCACATGTTCAAGAAATATGGAGACATACTTTATGTTACTTTCTGTGCAATTGGTATTTACCATATGCCCAATATCTGCTACAGATCATGTTTACTGAATCTTCTTTCCTCTCTAGCATCCACAAGTGAGATCATGTCTAGATACCGATTATTTTCCTGGGCTGACTTTATCAAATACTTTTTCTCCATCATAGTAAAAACATTCAATTAAACCCTTCATGTAGTGGTCCTCACTGTATGCAAACATGAGTCCATCACCAGACACCTGGTCTCTGACACAATATTATAGAGATCTGCAGAAAATCTTTTCCATTGCGTTTCACAGTATCGTTTCTTACACGAAGCTTTGTTACATACAACTTTTTTTCCCTTTGCCACAATTTGACTGTTCTCTGACCCAAATCCCAATCACACTGATATAATGTTTTTCCTATATTTGTTCAATTAAAATCTTCACTGATATAATTAAACAGAATATTAAAGCTGAAAGTAAATTTTGAGACTAATTGCACAATACCGTTTTCCCTTGTCTCTCCATTCATGGCAACTTGTACTGGCCCTGAATCAGGCAGTGCGCTACCACTGCCACTGCCAGTTCTTGTTATGACTGTTGCAACTGTATCATCCTCATCAAAACTCACTACATTTGGCATCTTTTTCTTCTTTTTCTTGTCTTTCCTCCTGGCTGCAGCACACAGAATAGAAACTCATGATGAAATTACAATTGCAATAATGTAAATTACAGACTTCAGACACATGTTTAGCACTAGATATGATATGAGCAATGCTTTTCACTTTTGCTTTTGTACGATGCTAAATATTCTGTTCTAATTCACATTTGTTACCCCATTAAACAAGGAAAATTTCAAGTAATAGTCTGTGTATTCTGGTTCTTCACCTTCACTGTTTTTCCCTTCTGTTACCTCAGGTCACATGGATTTTGCATTCCTTAAACTTGACAGCATTCACCCTCACTTCCAAAAAAAACCCAAAAAACTCCATCAGCAATTCATAAATTGATTCATGTGCCAGTAGCACATTACTGGTTTAGTATGCAGTGCAGATCATCTGATAACAAACTATTTTGATTATCTATCCCCTATCTAATAATAACGTGTCTGAACTTTGGGCTGACATCTTTGTCTCTCCTCTTGAGATAAGGTTATTCAGAGGTCTAATTGGATGAGTCACACATATATATATATGCATTACAGGCTTATCCCCAACGAAGGTGTTAAAATCGACTCATGCATGTTTAATTCTACAGTGATCCTAAAACTGTGGCATGACCATGTCCACTATGCTCTTGAAAAAAAGATCTCAGATGCAATAACATCTTTTTTGTTCTTACATTCCTCTCATGCCCTCCATACTACCTATAAATGATAGATTTTTTAATATTTGAAAAATGGCCCCCGTAGTTATAAAAAACAAAAAAAATTTGAATTCCTAAAGAAAGAATTCCAGAAAAAGTACATAATAACATACATAAAAAGTAACAGGAGAACCGAATATCAGAACAAATATAAATGGGATTTCTGTGATTATGAACATAGGGTTTCATTAGTCAAGAAGCAGATTTTATTCCACAGAAAAATGGTCTTGTAAATAAAATCCCCCATGCTCTTGCTGGAAGCTGTTGGTAAATGGTTATGCCTGGTGCTAAAGAAAGAATAAAAAATTTAAAAAAATAAAAAAAGAAGAAAAAAGCAGTGAGGTACTTACATGACCCTGGAGAAACATTCTCTGCTATAACTGGCTTTGGTTCCTCCTCTGCATGCATTTCATCTACAGAGTCAATGCTGTTTTGTACATGAATGGAATTGCTGGCCATATAGCCTTTGTTAAGTTCTGGCCTGTCCACTGTTATAGCAAATAAGATTGATCCCAAACCTGCCAAGTTATAACAGAGATCGATGAACACAAAAATAATATAAATAACATGTTCAGCAGGCTATTTAATCCTCCCATGTAAGTCTGGGGTATGTAATTTGAACCATCCATTCTTTTCAATGTGCTATCGTTTTCATGTCACATTACAAAGGAAAATAAGATTACTGAAAAAAATGCAGAAACTCCGAAAGTATTGAATTATGTTCAAGAATCTCACAGCAAAATATGAAAATTATGAGTTCCGCACCAACCATTTAAGTGATGATGACATTTGTGAGCTCAGACATGTTTAACAGAAACAGAAAAAAATAAAAGTATTAATAAAATGCAAACATTATGAACTGCACATACCTGCTGCCATATTTGGCAACATGCTACTTCTCTCCAAGTCTCGCAAAAAAGCCCAATCCTCATAGAATTGCCTGAAATTACATTGATTCACTGAATAATAGATCTTTCTCAGTAACTAAAAATAGATAGAAAAAGATCATAAGTGGCAAAGAATATTTTGTAGTCTTCTGAAAGCACACATACAAAATATAACATGATAAATGATTACTTTGAATTTCTTTTTCCAGTTATTCGCAAACTTTCCTTTAAGACTTGCTACAAACAGAGGTATTCCTGCTTTACTGAGGAAACTGTTCCAAAAAAAGTTCAATTATGTTAAGATATTTAAGCTTGGACTGCATGGTCAACACATATGGAAAGGCTGAATCTGTTCACGAAAGATAGCACTGAACCAAAACTTACGCCAACATTTCATCATTTTCAATCAGCATATGCATGTATCGTTCCAGTGAATGCTCATTGAGTGAAGCTCTAAGCCAAGCTCGTCCTCTTCCTGTGTCTGTATTCACTAGTTTAAGTTTGCTGAAGCGTTGAAATTCATGCTTAGTCAAATGTTCCTTCGCATAGTGCCAAAAAACTGTGGATCATCAAAAAGACTAACACTAAGTGTTATACATTTAAAAACACAAAAATATACTTAAATATAACAGGGCCACTTCGGGATATGAAACACTAAAAGTCAAGCAATCAGATGCCTATCAAGAACAGCTGTGTCCAAAGTGTAACTTGGCTACATGTGCTCTGGGACATATTGCAAATTAAATCATTAACTGTCCTTATCTTGATGTGCTGTATGAGCTGTAGTCCAATCAATTTGACTGAAACAGAGGTTTAGCTCACCAGCTGTCACATATGGCAACACCTGTGATATATTACTGAGGCTTTGAAATACATACAGATATAAATACAATTAAAGAAACTGTTATTACAATTGCAATAATTACAACTTTTTCCAATTATTCTTACACAGGCTACTCGTCACACATCCAAAGGCTGCAATACAAAGCAAAATATACTGAAACAAAACCCACTGAAAAAAGAGGAAGTCCATACAAGTTCTAGTGAACATGATGTTAATCTATAGCATGTACTTGGCCAAACACATTGATTTCCTGGCAAGACAGTTCAGGAAAATATGAAACTGGGCCTGTGACATTTTTATTCTGGCATTTCAGACATTTGTTTCACCATTTCCTCTGAAGACTCAAGTAGATATATGACTAAAATTAGCATTTTAGTCTTCCTTATCTAGTTGTGTTTACTTCATATCATGGGAATAAAATATATAACAAGATATCTTTCAGTATGCCATTGCCAATCTTGACAAGCTCTTAATATGATGAAGGTGAAAAATAGTGCAGGGTAATTTACCTGGCTCTGTTTCAATCCGTTTTATATCAGAGAAAAGATCTGTCACTTTTGCCAGACCTGCTCTCTCTGTCATTTGTCTGTTGGAAGAGGTAGAAAAAATTTGTAGAGAAAAGCATCTAAGCCTGTAAACCCTGTATTTATTCTTCACGTGAACAATTATTGGTGACCAAATCAAAGTCCATGCTTAAAGTTTCACAGCAATGCTGATGTCTTATCTTCTTAAATATCTTGGAATCTTTCTAGACATCATGATTGGCAATCTGACAGTTGCAAGACACATTATTTAGAAATAAGTATTAGATTTTTACCATCTAAGAGGTCCACTGCCCAGTCAAATAATCTGAACATTGCCTGACTCAGTTTTAAATACAGTTACATATAATTTGAAAGTAATGCACAAGAAAAACTGATGCATACTTAAAAGCTGACAGAGCTTTGCTGTTTTTCTTCATGCCATGTTGCAAAGATGCCTCCCATGCAGCACACAGACAGGAAACTCTGAAAGATATAAATAAAACTTACAGCCTATTGTTTATTCCCATAACAGATGCACTAACAGTTTCAGTCTTTCTATCTATGACTATCCTTATTATAAAAGCACCATGTGAATACTGTTATGGCAAGTCCTTTCAACTTCTACTAATTTATGTTCTAAGACATAAAATATTAGATGGCCTTCTTTTCTCCTTCTCATCTAACCCTTACATAGTACTGTCATGTCTGGTTTTATTGCTGCAACACCCACAAAACATTCCAATTAGAAATGAAATAAGACACAGACATAGGAAAACAATAATGGATACAGAGCACTACATTGTTTCTGCGAAGCTTCAAAACATATTTTGATAATAGCAGTTTTGCAGTTTACAAATTCTTTCTCACCAAATGTGATATTTCATAACTATTATTGTTAGCACTGATATTCGATATTCTTAGAACTAGCTTACCTGCTGTCAGAGTCTGTGGCCAATTCTGATCTCCCCCCAAATCGAACCTGACACTGGACATTGGAATAAAACAGGAAAATCAGTCATTTTATTGCAATGACAATGTTTACAGATTAACTTAAGAAAACAAAACCATACCTGGGATTGAAACAATCAAAAGAAATGCTACTGCCAAACATTCTTTCTTTGTGAATATTTTCAATGGCGAAATTAGTAATGAACTAAAAACCCCATGCTGCCTTTGCGAACCAGCATTCTCTAAATAAAGTAAGTGCAATTGATACTACCAATATCATGCAATAAAATTGTCATTTAACAAACTTGAAAGAGACTATGCAGCAATAATAAGAAGCAGGTTCAATATGACAATGAAGAGAGCTATGCTACTGGCATGGACAGTAGAGAATTCCTACATTCTAAATACAAATTTTTAATTGCCAAGAATCATTTATGCTCATCGCATGTCAAGTTTTGTTCACAAATACACAGCTACATACAAGAAAAAATTTGGGGAATTAACAGTGCAGGAAAGATATATATTGATAACTGATATAGTAGCAATATTCAAAATGATTTTATGAATATGTCACAATTGAAGTAATGAACACATGCTTGCCCGTGAAGTATCTAAAGAAATAATACTTATGACAGCAGATCTAACAATATAATGACATAATTATCAATGGAATAAAATATCATCAACATTTAATGCATGACTTACAATGTTATTTCACATTGTGAGTCTGAATGCAAGAAATATTTTGCACATGAAATGATTTACCTGTTTGACAGCATCAAGTAATCGAGTCAAAATACCCTGACGCTCATGTTGATGTGCCTCATCCCCTGTTGGAAAGAAAATGTGAGAACTATTATACAGCAGACTGTGGATGTGCATTTTCAGCAAAGCTCCAGAATTTGGAATGCCTTCAAGCCTTCTCATATTCTGCTTGCAGTAAATTACGTTACAAATATACAGGGTGAATTTGCATGATTTGATCAACAAGCGAAGAACTCATCAAAAGCAAAAAAAGGAGGATTTCCATATTGGGTTATCTTCACTTGAGGAATACTCCCAGTAGGTTTACGGACAGGTTTAAGGGTTGGGAACATGTTTGATAATATGTTTGGGATTAGGGATGGGGTTAGTGATATAAATTTTCTTTCTGAACTTGCTAATCCATCCAAGATAAACATATAGCAGTTAAGAGTCCATCATAAAAAAAAAAAGACAAGCAAAAAAATAGAGAGCAAATTATAAGTAGCCTACATTAAGCATAATGACCTTTTGCTAATTATTTGTCATGCGACTGTGTAACTAACTGTACTTACTTGAGAACTTGGAAAAATCATCAACAATGTGCATAATTCACGTCATTCCATGGCAAGCTAACTGAATTATTAACACCACAATACCTAGAGCAGTACAAAAACTTACATGAGACAGCACTGTACATTTCACTGGTTACTTTGACTTTACCAACTGTACCTCTTATTTGTAGGGCAAAATGGATGTGCTTTTTCTCATTTTATTTACCTTATGCAAGACACGCAGAAGCTCAGATACACTGATTTCAACTCTAGACAATCTGCTGATGAGCTATCAATATACAACATCCAGTGATGACGCTGGGTGAATAATGGATAACTAAACAGATTGATAGCTAAATGGTGCTCTGAACATCTATCTATCTAGGCAGCCGTTATCCGCCAACATTATAGGTGGATGCTGCCCAGGTTTATCCGCCGACAATGTTGGTGGATACTGCCCAGGTTTATCCGCCAACATTACTGGCGGATACTTGGGTTTATTCAGCAACACTACGGCAGATCTTGGGCCGCCAACAGTATCGGTGGATAAAGCTCGGGTTTATGCGTAGGTATTGGTGTTCTATAATAACAAAAAAAGAACAAAACAAACAAATAAGCAAACTGGATTTATTCCTAATGTTGTTGGACAAAAAAAAAAATTACCACACAGACTGATTACTGATAAAAAAGACTTTTATATGAAAAGGAAAAAAAAATACCCAGCTGAGAATGGAACCACTGTCCCCCGACTGACAGGTGAAGATACAAAAAAAAAAAACAAAACAAAAACTGGTTTTATTCCATTAAATTTTTTTGGATTCAAATTCAAATGAAAAAAATATTGATTCCTAATAACAAGACTTTTTATTTAAAAATAAATAAATAAAAATAACTGCCCTGCAGAGAATCGAACCATGGCCCCCTGACTGACGGGCAGAGATGCTAACCACTGCCCTACTGAGGACCCTGAGTAATTGTGAGGGAAGTCTTACTAAATAAGCATGGCCAAACCAAGAAACCCACATCTACAGATTGGACCTGAACCTTTGTATGTAGGCCTATCCATTTAATAAAAAAATAAAATTCAATTTTTATTCAGAAAACCCTCTCTCCAATTTCAATATCATTTTCAGCACTTGCCCAATACGAACGTTGATCGCGTCGGGATGAACAGATTGAGGGTGGAAGACGGAGAAAGGGTTTGAATCAGGGGAGATGACTCGCAAATAGCCTACAGAATTTATGTTGACATATAGCCTACATAAAAAGAATCCTGGGGGAAATTTTATCCGACTTCGATCTATCGGTAATAGTTAAGCGCTGCGGTCCCACTATAGTTGTTTATATAGCTACCCCGGCGGCTCACCCTGATATGTCAATCTGACTACTGCCCAGACGAACATCGGCCTACGGCCTCGATGATACAAACTGACTAGACCCTCACGTCGTTACATATCAATCTGACAATGGACTAATATAGCCTAGGTAAGTTGGTTGACATATCAGGGTGAGCCGCCGGGGTAGCTATATAAACAACTATAGTGCGACCGCAGCGCTTAACTATTACCGATCTATCTTTCTCAAAATCAGTGTGGAAATAAGGGTACGATTTTTAAGTGCTAAAAAAAACTGGATTCATTATGCATAGATCTAGATAAGAATCTGAATCACAATGATATTAATTATTATCGTTTAGTCTACATCAGCAGTCAAAGTTATTTGTGCGAACAGTAGGCTACTGTGTTGATTCGTGAGCGCCAAAAACATCAGCCATACTGCCCGAATCTATCGTCACCTAATCACATGGTAAAATCTAGAAATCAAGGCATTCTCTAGGACTCCTAGATCCAGGTATCTATTTGGATTGGACCTAGGCTTCCAGTGATAGATCTACATCTTTATTATGATCTATTGTAGTGAGTTTTCTTTGTGAAGGAGATGCACCGAAAAACATATTCAAATCCTCGGGTTATATCTTACCACTCATTTTGCTTGATATGTCTTTTCGTTATCCTCTTGTCTGGTCCATGACCATTTAGAGTGAGGAAAGAAAAGCTTTGTTTACATTCCTTGCATCCCAGTGAAAACACTCGCCCACCAGACTATTATTCCTACACCCCAAAGGATAACTCTGGGCTACTGTAGTCACATGACTCAAACTTCCTGTTCCGGAAGAGTTCTTTTCTCTTGAACCGTGGTCGGAATAGTAACCCGTAAGTATGCAAAGCAAATAAAATCCGATATCATCATGAGTCTGCAATTTCATTCAGCTAAATAGACCACGGAGAATAGAAGTGCAGTATTTGTTTCAACCATACCGTACAGCTGTTTTGATAAATAACGACTCGTTCTGTTTAATTTTTCAGATCAATATGGGTCGCCGACCAGCTCGATGGTAAGTTGTATTATTGTTTAGTATAAAATTTTGGTCGTGTTCGATTTAGAGTCGAGCTCTAGATCTTGACTAGTGGAAAGACTGTAGTTTTGTTGTAGTGTCTTGATGTATAATACCCAGGCTGTTATACAAATGGCTGTTGCGGCTGGAAGGTGAAAATTACAAATAATGAAATAGATCTAGACTATCTAGATCTAGATCTACTTTGTATTAGACTAGATCTAGAGTAGAATCTAGATCTAGATCTAGTATGCTATGAGTGAGAGTGGAGACATGAGAGGGGTGTCATGGACAATACTTTTACAATTTTAGGCTTAAATTGTCATTCCTTGATCTAGATCTAGATTTCTAGATCAAGATCAATCTAGATCTACTTCTTCTTCTTCTTTCTTCTTCTTTTATAGTTGGTTCGTCTATAAGACGATTCCCCAACTGCACTATAGTATATGCGACTAGTCTCTAGTCGCATATTCTAGATTCTAGATCTAGACTCTAGATCTAGTTCTCTAGGGAAAAAAATTTAGAGAGCTAGACTCCTGTGTCCAGGTTACATTGGCCAGGGCCAAGTTTATTTTGCTCCATCATGATGACATGATACTAATTGACAGCGTTTCATACAGGGTAAGGAATTCCATTAAATTCTGTGGCTCACTCTCTTCGACTTCACTCAGTTTGATCATTTCCCAGGAGATGATTAAATAATAATAATAATAATAATAATGTATAGCATTTATATAGCGCATATCCATTTAAAATGCTCTATGCGCTTTACAGAAACAACATGTCAACACACTGCACTGCTTCTTTCTCTCTCCCTGTCTCGCTCACTCTCTCTCTCTATCTCAGAGCAAATTGTAACGCAGCCTGTTAGGCGCAGTTCACAACTCACAACAGTTCACAACTCACAGCAGTTCACAACTCACATCAGTTCACAACACACAACTCAAATAATATTTGAATATTTATTAATAACAATATATATTTAATAATGAATAATAATAAATTTTGTTGTTGCTGGTGGGGGAGGGGGGATGATATGGATAAATTTTAATCTATTAATTTCAATTTTCAATTTTTAAATGAATAAATGTCCTCGCTGATTGAATAGTAATGAACAGCCTAGTTGTAATAAAATTAATATCAGCTGTTGTGGGACTAGCTATATATAGCTTACAGTGGAGCCCGTATTAAATTCAAAGTGGCAGGGAAATGGATTAGGCCCTAGCCTATAGAGTCTATCTACTTAAGTTTAATTTACTAAACTTCGGTTTACCTCTGAGCAGAGAAATAACCATTATTTTACAGTCTGCCCCATATCAATCATATATATGTGTAATTACATCCCCTTGCCTCCCAACCCCGCCCCCAACATATTCACACGAAAAAATGCTAAGGAACCTGTAGTGAGTCGTGAGATCTTTTAATTTTTTTATAGAAGTGACTCTGCGGTAGTGGTAAAACAAAAAAAGCAACATTATTTTGGCCTAGAATGTTAGACATGTAGTTGCTGGTCAGCAGACTGTGTTCCCTGTCTTTGTCTTGGCCATATGTATTGTGAGTTATGTCATCAATCAATAAATTTACTGGCCATAATGGATAATGCGAGCACTATGTCGTGTACGCGTGTTGTTGGCTGATATCACTGGTCATTGGGGCAGAATCACGCTGCGTGCAGCGGCCCGACCTGTGCCATGGCCACCCTCCATGGCATGTTTCTCGCTTGGTCGGGATAGACACGTAAAAAGAAGGCTCTGCAGTCTACCCATTACATCATTTTTGACACCTCTACCCTCCCCCTCGATCGCTGCTAGAGTAGAGTTGTTGAACAGGCCTCTGTCAGTGTGTTTGTGGAAACTGGTTTTCACGGCCACGGGGCTGAAAATCAGAAGTTACATTGAGTTGATTAATGATAAAAGCATCGATCAGCTCTATTTATCAGAATTAGGGCGGTTAGAACTCGAATTAGTAGTAAATGTTTAATAGAGATAAAGAAGGGAAAAAAAACCTTTCAAAATCACCTTGATTTCGCAGAAACTCGAATTGCCATAGTTCGGTTTACATGGATTCCACTGTATTCCGGATCTAGATCAGGTCTACCATAACAAACCAGTTTCACGTGCTGTAATCTGATGCTATAAAAGATAGATTTTTCTAATAAGCCAGAGTCCAAGGATATCTTTCATGGCAAACATTTATCGGGAAGAGTTCCTCCCAACTCAACCACCCACCAAGCAAAAAACAAAGGCTCAGGGGTTAGCCCGTTAGGTATAAAGACACAGGAATAGGTTTAGTAAATTAGGGTATAGGCCTATTGACTGGATTGTCGGTATGTACTTTTTCCCATTTACCATAGTGATAAAACACTAGAAAGAAGAAAAAAAACAAACGATCAAATACCTGGGTCTTCAAGTGATGGCAGTTTTCAGCAGGCTTACCATAGCTCTAATATTGTTTTGTTTGTAATTGTACTGTCATCAGTCACACATTATTAGATTTAATCACAAATGTGGTAGCCTACGTAATTCTGTGTACTGGTTTCATTTTATTTCACAAAGTTAACCAATGATTTCTGAATTTATTATTTTCCATGTGCAACTGATTGTTGGTGTTTGTGAATAAAAATTGAAAAGATGTAGGCCTATATGGCCAATATGACAGCCATTAAATAGGCTACCAAAGGAACGAGATCAGCGCAAGGCTGTTAAAATAGAAATAAACCTAACTAAACAGCAAGAGGCATTTATAATCACAAAGTTTTTGTTTAAAAAGACCGGTTGTATTGACATTTTCTTCTACTAAAGTACTAAACCATTCTTGTTGGGGACAAGACTTGAAGAACAGAAGTCTGTCCATACGTAAATTTATAAATGTGCTGTTTTTGGGCTGTGTTAAAGGGTTTGTTTCGTAAGGCTGAAAAGTTTCAATGTCATATTTTATTTTCGTTGGAGGAAAAGGCCAATGCATATAATTATAAAAATAGTTGTTACAAAGCACAAATGCCCTAGTCATATTCTGCTCTTTTTTTTCCCCAGCTACCGTTATTGCAAAAACAAGCCATACCCAAAGTCACGCTTTTGTCGTGGTGTACCTGGTGAGTAGAGTCTTCTTGACAGACTTATACTGTAAGATTTTTTAGCAGGTCTATTCACTCCTTGTAAAGGAGAGAGTGGTGAAATTATACTTTGTGTACACGGGGACAGGATCTTTGAAAGAAGGGAAGGTATGAACAAATGGGAAATGTTGTGCAATGGTTATTGACTTGAATGTTTCTCAAACTTGAATTCAGGGTTTATGGGGTCTATAAGAGCTCACATTACTCATGATGAAAAATATCTACTTTTTAGAGGGTTTCAGCTAATGTGAAATGTAGATTCCTCTGGAAGTGATACATTTTTGCTGAGATCACCACGTATTAATTATATTCGAGAAGTGCGGAACAAAGTACTAATTTAGTGGCCTTTTTAATGAAACAGATTTTTTATGATTTTTTTTTTTTTTCAGTCAAGGAGTGTATTTAATTAACCATGTGACATATATTGCTTTAGTGACTTTAAGGCACTGGCTTCTGTATGCTCTGTCTGATTTTCCTCCACAATCATGTTTTCCAGTTTACCTTTAGCTTTATGATTACTAACGATAATGATTACTTTCCACCAATCACTCACCGCCCGCAGAAAAATGACTGGCGCAGACAGAAGTTGTCTGTTATTAAGTAGAAGATTGGTAATTTTCTCTAGCCTGCCTCTCAAGAGAAGGAAGGGGCTTTTTATCTGAAGATTTTAGAATGGTCAGCATGGAGACTAATTTCGGGAAAAAGTGGAAATTTGATTTTAAAAAAAAAAAATAAAAAAAAAAAAAAATATTTCAATGTTCTACGTGTGCCCGAAAGTATGACATCATCATCATTGCCTTTCTCACCCTGGATCAGGGTATAGGCCACCAACAAACACTTTCCATCCCTCTCTATCATGGGCCAGCCTCTTTACATTATTCCAAGTCTTTCCGCTTCGTTGCACATCATTTTCTCTGGCTCTTCTCCACGTTCCGCGCGGCCTTCCTCTTGATCTCTTGCCCTGGGGATTCCAATCCAATACCTTCTTCGTGATGCTGTTTCCTGGCCTCCTGAGAGTGTGGCCGATCCATCTCCATCGCCTCCTACCAATTTCCTCTCTGACTGGGCTCTGTCTTGTTCTTTTCCATACAATTTCATTGCTGACCTTGTCTGTCCATCTGATCTTAAGTAGCTTCCTCAAACATCTGTTGATGAAAACTTGGATTCTCTTTATGCAGGCCTGAGACGCATTCCAAGTCTCACACCCATACAACAGGACTGACTTCACGTTCGAGTAGAATATCCTCAGCTTTGTTTTTAGAGATATATCCTTGGTTCTCCAAATCTTGCTCAAGGACGTGAAAGCTGCCTGTGCCTTTCCAATTCGTGCTTTGACTTCTGCCTCTGTTCCTCCCTTATTGTCAATGATACTACCAAGATAGCAGAAGGACTCTACATCTTCCAGTGGTTGATCTCCTACTCTGACTTGTGCGCTTGGGGGTGCAACAATTTTTAGGACCTTCGACTTTGCAGGATGTATCCTCAATCCAATAGATTCTGAAATTTTGTTTAGAGCTGTAGTCTTTGCTTGCATCTGGTCGTGTGTGTGTGAAAATAGTGCCAAGTCATCTGCAAAATCTAGATCGTCCAGCTGTGTCCATGGGGTCCATTGTATGCCATTTCTTCCTCCACTGGTGGTTTCTTTCATAAGCCAATCAATCACCAGGACAAACAGAAATGGGGACAGCAAACAACCCTGCCTAACACCAGTCTTGATATCAAAGCTGTCAGTAAGCTCGCCATCGTGTACGACTCTGCAACTTGTCCCCTCGTACATGCTCTTGATAAGGTTCACCATCTTCTCTGGGATTCCATAATGTCTCAATATTCTCCACAGTGTTTCTCTATCGATGCTATCAAAGGCCTTCTCGTAGTCAAGGAAGTTCACTATCAGTTGGGAGTTCCACTCTAGCGACTGCTCTACTATGATTCTCAGCGTGGCGATCTGGTCGGTGGTTGATCGGTTACTCCTGAAACCAGCTTGCTCCTCACGAAGTTTTGGGTCTGTTGCATTCTGTATTCGCTTGAGAATAATCCGATTGAAAACCTTTCCTGGGATGGAGAGAAGTGTGATTCCTCTGTAGTTACTACAATTGCTGAGGTCCCCTTTTTTTGGAAGCTTCACGAGGTGTCCTTCCTTCCAGTCCTTTGGAAACTTGCCTCCGATCCAAATCCTCGAGAATAGTGAGTGCAGACCCTCTGCAGCCCCAGCAGCATCTGCCTTCAGCGCCTCTGGTGGGATCTGATCTGGTCCAGCTGCCTTGCCTCGATTTAACTGCTTTATGGCATCATTAATCTCTGCTTTAGTCGGAGGGTCGCAACTGATCGGTAAATCATTTCTTGCGGGTAGAATGTCGGGTGGGTTGCTTGGTGGAGGTCTGTTCAAGAGGCTGTTAAAATGTTCTATCCATCTTTTTGCCTGAGCTTCCTTTCCAAAAATAGCCTTCCTGTTGTAATCCTTGACAGGAACTTCAGGTTTTCCATATTTTCCAGCAAGAGTCTTTGTAGTCTGGTAGAGGATCCTCATGTGTCCTCCTGTTGCTGCCTTCTCTGCTTTCTCTGCTAACATTCCTATGAACTCCTCTTTGTCTTTTTTAATTGATTTTTTGACCTCTTTAGCTGATGCTCGGTACTCTTCCTGGTTACCAACTCTTGAGCTTCTTGTACGACTTGCATTTACCTGTTCTTTTAGGTCTCTTCTTATCCTTATCAAGTCCAGTGATTTTTGACTGATCCATTCCTTGTGTTCCACTTTCTTTTCCCCAAGAACATCCTGACATGTCGATGTAAGTACTCCTTTTACCTTAGCCCAGTGAGTCTCCAAATCTACTGTCTCTTCGAGGTCAACAAGGGGTTTGAATCTATTCCTCAGTGTCAGCTGGAACTCTTCCTTCTTGTCTCCATCCAGAAGGCTCACTTGAAACTTTCTCCTCTTTGTTCCTGCTCTGGTACCTTGTTTCTTGAGGCGGAGTTTGAGTCTTGCCAGCAGCATGTGATGGTCAGATCCAACATCAGCTCCTCTCTGTACTATGACATCCTCCAGTGAGCGTCTGAATCGTCGGGTGATGCAAAAGTGGTCAATCTGGTTTTCAGTTACTCCATCCGGTGAAATCCAAGTGGCCTTATGGATCCTCTTGTGTGGGAATACTGAACCTCCAATCACATAGCTGTTAAATGCGCAGAAACTTGCAAACCGTTCTCCATTCTCATTCATTTGTCCCAAACCATTGCACCCCATAATGTCCTCATACCCTGTATTGTCCTGTCCTATCTTGGCATTGGCGTCTCCCATTATAATGTTCACATCTTTTCTTGGCAATGTGTCAACTATTTCCTGAAGCTGGTTGTAGAAATCGTCCTTGTCCTCATCGGTTGCTTCATTTGTTGGGGCGTATATCTGCACAATGTTCATGTTGATGTTCTTGTTCTTTGTAGTAAATGATGCCAATATAATTCTCCTTCCGTAGGGTTCCCATCCCCTCAGTGACCTCTGGGCGTGCTTGCTCAAGATGATCGCTACTCCTTCTGTATGCTTTTTGTCCTCCCTTCCAGAATACAAAATCTTTTCCCCAGAGTTAAGTTGTTTCAGTCCGGACTGTATCCAGCGGGTCTCGCTAACTCCAAGTATGTGCAGTCTGTATCGCCTCATCTCCATTGTAACCTGGGCACTCTTTCCTGCTTCATACATGGAGCGGACATTCCACGACGCAATCCGGAGTGACTTGTTTGATGAAGGAGCAGTCAGGCCAGTGGAGTCCTTTCGGCTTTGTCCATTGTCCTTCATTGAATCTACAGGTGCAGATGCTCCCCCTTCTCCCAAGATAAAAGACTGATTTAAAGTATTTGCTTGTGTTTCTGTAACTGGTTTATTTTTACAGGATGGGTAGTTGGCCCACCGCCAACTGGCTCTTCTCGGGAGACCAGGACCTTTGCACCTTTAGTCGCCTCTTACGACACGCAGTATCACGTCAGATGTATTCTTTGCTGTCCCTCTTCTGAAAGTATGACAGATTGTTCTAAAATATTTCAGATCCAAAGATCAGAATCTTTGATCTGGGACGTAAAAGGGCCAGAGTGGATGAATTCCCATTGTGCATTCACATGATCTCTGATGAGTATGAACAGCTGTCATCTGAAGCTCTTGAAGCCGGTCGTATCTGTGCTAACAAGTACCTGGTGAAGAATTGTGGAAAAGATGCCTTCCACTTACGTGTTCGGTTACACCCCTTCCACATCAACCGGATCAACAAGATGTTGTCGTGTGCTGGAGCTGATAGGTGAGTACTTATTTTAATTTGAGGCAAAAGTTTGACCTGAGGTTAAAGCAAGTAGAGGACATGTATTGACCCTAAATTTGCACAGACCCTCTGAACTGCACAGAATTTTGATTGCAAAATATTTCCAGAATCTACTGAAGATACACCATGTATTCAAAAACATTTTTCACAAAATTTTGGGGACAGCCATAAATACTTAATATTATTACCCAAGACACAGGATTCTGAGATGAACTTGCTGAATTCTGCTTGTAACACTATACCTGCATCAATGATGTCAGCTGTGTGCTCCACGTCTCTTCAAAATAAACCGAATATATGCACACAATCTGCAGACATGTATTGAGGAAAGGAATGGTGCATTTTTTTATCATGTGTCTCTGTTACCATAAATTTGATAACCCATCAGTGATGTACCTCTTCCAGTCATGAAAAGGTACGTACACTGTTAGGCATTAAACTGGTGCATCAAAAGGTGAGACAAAAAAGAGGCAGCACAGAGTGTGACAGACATAAAGGAATCCCACCAAGTTTGCCATGCCATTCAACATAAGTACAATTTATACGACGATGTAATAAAATAGGACATGACAAGATGGCATGGTGTGGGGTATCTGTGAGAACAAAAGAGATAAGAGTACCATAGAAAGGGGAGCACGAGTACCTTGTGGGTCTGAGTCCATGGGGATGCTGAACTTGTTTGCAGTATGGTGTGTATACTATAAAACCACGGGGTCATTCTTTCGCAACAAACCCATCAATTTACGTAATAAAATCAACAGTTCAACAAAATGTGTCGTTGATACTACCTTTTCATGGAGGGATTTTGTAGAAAGTGGACCTGCCGCAAAAAACAAAAAAAAAAAGTAAAGGTTCCCAAACCTAGGAGTAGGAGAACAAATCATTCAGGACATTCTGACGAGGCAATGCAACATCTAGCAAATACTATAAATTGAGGTCATATTTTAGGTGGCAAGCCCACATGTCGTTGAAAGATTGTTTTTATGAATATTTGCTTTTAATAAGGTTGTAATTTACTACCTTTAGCATGGGACTTGCATGGAATAATTGAATGTAGGCATACAAATGCTTAATATGTTTCATTATTATTTGTATCAATAGGCTCCAGACAGGCATGAGAGGAGCTTTTGGTAAACCTCAAGGAACTGTGGCACGTGTCCACATTGGACAACCCATCATGTCTGTTCGTGCACGTGAGCAGCATGAGGCTCAAGTCATTGAAGCTCTGCGTCGTGCCAAATTCAAGTACCCAGGCAGGCAGAAGGTAATGTTCAATATAGTAATGGTACAAAAATACAATACGGGACACTCGGTTAATCTGTTTTAATCAATGTGGGACGAGGGTTATCATAAATCACCAGTTACTGAAATGTACATGTTATTGTCTGACTCCCAACACATTGTTCTGCGGCTGCTGGCACTTAAAATTCTCTTGCTATAGCAGGTGTTTTGATTGTTGACTGCCATTACTTGAGTATTTTATTACATAACTTAAAAAATAGAAAAAACGGGTTTAGGAGGTTCTCACTGTCTGAAAGGGCTCGTTACTAGCAGTGTCGTTAAACATAATGGTTCAATGTACCTAATTGGACAAAGTATCCAGTAAAAATTCTAAGGTGGATGAAAAATGCATGGGATCCCATTTGCATAGTTAATGATCTTCTGTTTTAAGCACAAAAAAATATTGGTGAATTTGTGCGAGTTGAACTTGTTTTTCACACCTAATAATTTTTTATACATTTTGTTCTAGATTTGAAACCTTTGTTCTTGACAATTTTGTCTCAGTCATTACCCTCTTGTTATGTTACTGTGTGTGAAAACTAAAATGCTAGTGATTGTCGTTAATTATGGGTTATTTCTCTTCAGATTGTTGTGTCCAAGAAATGGGGTTTCACAAAATGGCCACGTGAAGATTATGAGCGCATGAGAGCTGACGGAATTCTTGTCCCTGATGGCGTGGGAGTGCAGTATAAACCCAACCATGGCCCACTCATTGCATGGAAAGAGAGACAGGCAGCTGCATAAGTATGGGGACGACACATTATTGTTTAATAAATTAAAAAGATTCCTAAACTTATCTATTATTTTTGTTATATTTTACTGAATGTGTGGAGTGTGGCTCGGTTATGAAGACACAAACATGCAAAATTGACTAACAACATTCTCTCAATGAAAGTCTCGGAATGGAATAAATGTTCTCAACATTTTATCTTCAGCATACTGTATGTGAGGAAGATTTACAAGCATGGGTGAAATTTAACAATACAGGTTCATGTTGGATAGGAAATATGAGCATATATGATGCCAGCCTACAAATCTCATTGTTGACTACTGACTGCAACTACCTCTGACGCAACACACACTGCATGAAAAAAAAACAACTTTTTACAGTATACCAACCACTCAGTGGACATCCAAATTTATAATGTGAGGCAATGCGTGGGTTCGGTCCAGAAGGTACAGGCCTAGTTGTTGAATAATTGCCCTAATGAACTTTTCTCAAAACTTGTAAGTTGTAACTCTTTAAAAAAGTGATAGTCATTAACTTCAATTGCTTATTATAACACATTAACAGTCTGAAAATGTGCAGAATTCAATGAATCTAGCATCAAATCCAAGGGAAAAGAGTCCTCTTGCACTTGATATCAATAGCTCAGTTTACATAAAATGTACCTTGTGGATCAAACCGTCATGATGCATCACGTATGTACCACTACTCCCAGTGAACAAATAGACTAGCATTTTTTTCCTTAGGTTGTATACAGACAAAACTCTCCTAAATTACAATAGCTCATTCTCCAGTTTATAATGTGCACAGCAAATTGATGCTCCAAGTAAAATTATGAACATGTCTGGTGAACTGTTCATCTCTGCGAAACATACAGTGAAGTAATTTGAAGTGGCTGGGAAATTTATTACACTTCAACTTACCAGAATTTGCATTACCTCTGAGCAGTGAAAATAACCACTTGTGCTGTTTGCCCCACACAATAAATACATCCTTTGTTAGAAACCACTGCCCAAATCCATGTTGCACACACATTGCTCACAGGTATCCTAGATACCTTTTGATTAAATTCCATGAATATGGTAAAGCCTTTTTTGCAGCAAATAATAAAGGTTGAAAAAATGAGTTACTTTATAGGTACTGTGGAGTCAGCATAATTTGAAGTCGGCGGGAAATGGACAAGACTTCGATTTACCTCTGAGCAGAGAAGTGACCACATTATTATGCTGCTTGCCCCATAGCACATAAAATTACATCCCATTACACACACACAAGCACTTGTATGAGATCTTTTGATTATTTTCATTTTCTTTATCTTGAGAAGTGACTACCGTGTTTTATTTTCTTTAGAAATGACTGTGCCGAAGTGATAATAGTGCAAGAAAAAAGATTGAAAAGCTTAGGCCTAGTAGACCTGGCCAGCAAACGCTTTAGTCTGTTTAATGTTTTTATCTTGGCTGCATGTACATGTATTGTGCAAGCAGGATGTACTATTGCATGAGCCCATTCGCAGCGGATTGTCTTGATATCAACAATCAATAAAGACATTCTCTATGCATGATGTGTGTTATCCCTATCAGTGGCGCGTGGAATGACAATAATGCAGTGTAAAAATGCACTGTTCTGGCCCTGCTCGCTGCTTTACATTACCCTAATGTTCCAATCCCCTGGATCACTGGTGCTAAAAGTCTCTGAACCAGGCTTTTGTGGGTACTGAGGTTTCCAGTGGGCAGGGAATTCAAAGTTACGTTGGGATGAGTGAGCCTGATGACTTCAAATTGTCAGAAATTGATCAGTTCAAATTATAGAAAAAAAAGATTAATAAAGAGAAAGAAGAGGAAAAAAATTACCAAAGAAAATCGGATTATCAAAGTTTGATTTATGTCGTCTCCACTGTACCATTTTAGGTGGATAACCCGGTCTGGTTCTTTGTTCTCTTCCTTGATTTCTACTTAAAATTTTTTTTTAGTCAGAATTGGAAACCACCAATTTCTGATAACTCAAAGACATCAGAGATAACCAAATTTCCCACCAGCTGAAATTAGTGAAAACCCCAGAACCCGAAATCAAAGCCAAGTAAACAACTCGTGCCCTTAGAATGACAAGGTTCTAACTCCTTTCTGTCAACTTTTAAGAAATTGAGGATTGAAGTTTCACTGTCATGTACTCATAGCTTTTAGAGCCAAGAATTTCTTTTTTTTTAGTAATAAAACTTACAAATTACATACCGAATCTGCTTGATACAGTTTTAAGGTGGGGGGCGCGGGTCCTGAAATCGAAATTGGGCTTCAAAATATCAATATCGCGACATTGTACTTTTCGGTTAGTTTGTCCATTTAGGAACACCATTTTACTAACCAAATGTCATTTTTGAATGTTTATAACCCTGAAATATCCCTTTTAGTGAGGTGGGGGGGGGGGCCTAGACAAAGGCACAAAAACCATGTCGTTGGGCCGCAAATTAGCCCTAAATAACATCTTAGTGTCGCTATCAAAACCCCTACTCCTCCGTACACATCTGTCATAAGCCTTTGGTAGTTTGGAAATCATTGTTGAGGCCCAGCACACCAGTAATGATGACTTTAGCCACGTGTAACACATTTCAATAACATTTTTATTGAAAAAACTTTCAAATTTTATGCAATTTTCTCGAAATTGCACTTTTGGTCAGTGATTTGTGAACTAGTTTTTTATTTATTGACAACTGGTATAAAATTTGGCTAACAACATTTTTGAACAAATAAAAAAATTCATACAGAAGGAAATTTAACTTCTCATTTTTTTTTTGGTTGAATTTTTTTGTGATAGAACATAAGAAAAAATAGAATTCCGCTGCATACCAGTTAAAAAAATTTATAACAAAAGATCTGTCAGAGATATCAAAATTCCCTTCTGTATAATTTATAAAGTTTTTAATTGGATTGAATAAGACATAAGAAAGTTTCAAATAAATCCAGTAAAATTTGGCAAAGCCTATCTATATTGAATTTGGTACTTTTTGGGGACTCAAAATCCAAGATGGCGGCGCTTCCACGGCACCCATATGACAAACAAATTTTTTTTCTGCTAATTCAGACATCCTGAATACGATTATGATACAGTGCACTCTCCCGATTACGACATCTCCGAATAACGACATTCTCCCGATAACGACATTGACCCCCGGTCCCGATTTTTTTACTATATGTTATTAGTAATAAAACTCTCTAAATAGCGACATACTTTTTAGACCACTCTCCGGATAACGACATTGAGTTAGCAATAATCGGCTGTGACTTTGCTAGATACAAAAATAAAAATAGCTAAAATATTGTTTCCGGTCAGTTTCATTTCATTCTCTGAGCCAATAAAAACACTTCTTTTCCGACCAATGAAATGTCCTACCAGAGGCACCTCATAGCCAATGAGATCGCTTTGTTATCGGCCAATGAGATCGCTTTGTTATCGGCCAATGAAAACACACCTGTGTCTATTGTCGTCGGAACAAAAAGGGTGACGCGCATTAAATGAGTCAGTCATCACATCGCTGACCGCTGAATCGATTGTATTCACCCGAGAACAATAACGCACCCCAAGATGTCGACAGCTGCTGTTAAAAAAAGAAAGTGTGTATTTTACATGTTTGGAAAGTCCGATCACTGATCACCCACTATGGTTGGTACGTTACATTCTAAGGGTCTAACCACACCCCTTTTTCCGCCATCTTGAAAATCTCCGAATAACGACATGTTCCCGATAACGACATGCACCTCTGGTCCCGAGCCATGTCGTTATCGGGAGAGTGCACTGTAGTTAAAATTGTCTATTTCCCATAATAACAAAAATCGCCTTCAGGACCCCCCCCCCCCCCCTTAACACACAATGGGGAAGGCCCATAGAAGTAGTGTGGGGTGTGTGTAACACAGTTCAGTCAAAAAAGCAGAGGTAGAAACCCTGTCATTCTAAGGGAATGAACTGTTAACATCTGATTTGGGGGGGGGGTTGTTAGTAAGATACGTATTGCAGCGGGGGTTGTCTACCAGCATGCTGCTGACACTAGTGACAGTGACAGTGAGGTCATGCACCTGGTCCCTGGCCGGATAATGCATGAGGTGGTAGGCCTAGCCTTGCACAATGAATGACCATAGTATGTGCGGGAATATAGATTATCGTTTGAAGATGTAACCATACCCCATGCTTACTACCAGTACTGATCTTTACACAATACACATATGGTCAAGACAAAAGACACGACAAGGATTATTGGCCATCCCAGACATTTATAAGCCATTCAGAGAAGATAAGAAAAAAATTGGATGTTGCCTGTGTGTGATGTGTGCCCAGTGTTTGGATGGTGGTCCAAAACAAGGAATGTAATTATAATTATTGTATGGGGCAAACAGCAGAACAGTGATTACTTTCAATGCTTAGAGTTAAATCTAACTCTGGTAAATCTAAGTGTAATCAATTTCCCAACCACTATGGTATGACCATATCCTAGGGCTACTGGAACCTCATTAAAACTGGCGTTTGGGACTGTTGGTGGGGGGCAGTAATCTAATTACAGCCGACTCCACATAACATGAAGTTGCTTTAAGTGATGTTTTTGCGCACTGCTTTTCTTTGATCCCTTTCCCAATGCCTCATTGCCAAGAGAAAAAAATGCTTAGCATGACATCTTGGAATCTGTCTTTACTCCTTGTGCTATCTCATTTTCAAGACTGACAGAGGAAAAAAAAAAATGCTTAGCATGATTTTCCTAACCCGTGGCATGGTCAAATGCACGCGATCATCTTTTGTAATTGTTGTTTCGCTACAGCTCGTACCAGCCACTGTTCTGTGTCTGCCTCGCCATGCTTACACCTATTATGTCACCTACAGTGTGCGCCCGCGGTGCCATGCGTACAACTGAATGTGGTTGCTTTGTCCATGAGTGTAGGATTTTATAAATTTTATTCTTCTGGCATCACCGATTCCTAGCACTTGGGAGAGCTCAAATATATTGCCATGTGTTATTCATCAGGTGGACCAATAATGCAGTGTAATAGTAAATGGTGCATCAGATGTAAAATGCACAAGGTCACTGATTTTACTCGGGTCTGGCATTGAGAGCGGAGGTTACGATAGGGAGAAAGAGCAAATGGGTTACCCACGTGGCGGTGCCATAACACACATGGCCACAATCTTAAATTTTTTTTTTAAAACTATGCAATAGAGATTCAATCGTTTGCATGGGACACAGAGTAAAGACAGTCAGTGCCAGCAAGTCCACGAAGGCGTCAAATACCATGCTCACTCGGTCACCACAGATGGTGATGTTTATTGTGTTAGTTTAGGCTCAGTGCTACATGATGCGAGTGTGAAGAAGGGAGGGAAACTTGTCTGTAATAGGTGTCAGGTGACATTGAAATGCCAGATTGGGCTGACCAGACTGCTTAAGAATTAACGTGAAAATTATCTTTAGGTTTTCTTCAGCTCTGTCGAAAATGTTTTACATACGTACCCAGGTCTTACAAAGTCAGTGGTCGCATTATACATGACAACAGCACTTTCACCTCATGTAGATGGGACATGTATAGTGTCTCTTTGGGTTTGATATCTTTATGTTGACTTTCAATTTTCATCTAGATGGATCTAGTCATGTATTATTGTCCATATTGGTTATAATGAAACAGAGCATTCTCTTTTAATATGTTTCATATACCATCACTTTGAATGAATTTATATATTTTTGTAAACAGCAACCCCCCACACACCCTAATACACATAGCCCTAGACACAAAAAATCCCTCTCCACCCTATATAAAAAAAAAAAGTCATAGTTTAGCTACAGGTGCTTAGCATGATTTGGTGGATAGCGTGATGTTATTTATTATGTCCCCCGGACATCATGTTAAGCAATGTCGACTGTACAAAGCCAAATACTAGTAGAGAGAATAGTGGTAATCTAATTACAAAGCCGTCAGAGAAAATATTGTGTTCACTGCTCAGCTATGACTTTCTATGTGAAATACCACCATCCCCTAATAACAGCTGCAAAGGCTAGTTTTAACCAGGTTCCAACAGCCAACCTACGATCCACTCATGTAGATCGAAGCAGTTTGTTAAGAATCTTTGAAGTTAACAGTTCCACTAGGGTCCACACTGAATCGTCTAGGGTCAAATGGCTGGCCTTTAAATGGAGATCCTTCTGCATCCCAAGCTTTTCTCAACATTTCATGAGTTTTCTGTGAAACAAAACAATAATTAAAGTAAACACTGGAATATTTGCTATAACAGTCTTAATTACTGCTCACAAGGCAGAAAACCACACTTCTTTTACTCGTCTTTAAACAATTAAAACACATACATATATACATTGTTGCATCTTAGACTGCATGAAAGAATAATAAAAGAAATAAAATGCTCAGTTGAATCATAACTGAGACGATTGGCAGCAATGTTTTTATTTAAATCAAAATTGGAAAAATGGTCAAAACAGCCAATTAAAAGTAAATCTAGGCTACATTGTTTTCACAGAACTGTTTTGGACAATGTAGGTTTTAGAGGCGCCCGTGCAGATGCGGGGCTCTCTTGTAGAAGAGGGACAGCAGAGAATACATCTGACGTGATACTGCGTGTCGTAAGAGGCGACTAAAGGTGCAAAGGTCCTGGTCTCCCGAGAAGAGCCAGTTGGCGGTGGGCCAACTACCCACCCTGTAAAAATAAACCAGTTACAGAAACACAAGCAAATACTTCAAATCAGTCTTTTATCTTGGGAGAAGGGGGAGCATCTACACCTGTAGATTCAATGAAGGACAATGGACAAAGCCGAAAGGACGCCACTGGCCCGACTGCTCCTTCATCAAGCAAGTCACTCCGGATTGCGTCGTGGAATGTCCGCTCCATGTATGAAGCAGGAAAGAGTGCCCAGGTTACAATGGAGATGAGGCGATACAGACTGCACATACTTGGAGTTAGCGAGACCCGCTGGATACAGTCCGGACTGAAACAACTTAATACTGGGGAAAAGATTTTGTATTCTGGAAGGGAGGACAAAAAGCATACAGAAGGAGTAGCGATCATCTTGAGCAAGCACGCCCAGAGGTCACTGAGGGGATGGGAACCCTATGGAAGGAGAATTATATTGGCATCATTTACTACTAAGAACAAGAACATCAACATGAACATTGTGCAGATATACGCCCCAACAAATGAAGCAACCGATGAGGACAAGGACGACTTCTACAACCAGCTTCAGGAAATAGTTGACACATTGCCAAGAAAAGATGTGAACATTATAATGGGAGACGCCAATGCCAAGATAGGACAGGACAATACAGGGTATGAGGACATTATGGGGTGCAATGGTTTAGGACAAATGAATGAGAATGGAGAGCGGTTTGCAAGTTTCTGCGCATTTAACAGCTATGTGATTGGAGGTTCAGTATTCCCACACAAGAGGATCCATAAGGCCACTTGGATTTCACCGGATGGAGTAACTGAAAATCAGATTGACCACTTTTGCATCACCCGACGATTCAGACGCTCACTAGAGGATGTCATAGTACAGAGAGGAGCAGATGTTGGATCTGACCATCACATGCTGCTGGCAAGACTCAAACTCCGCCTCAAGAAACAAGGTACCAGAGCAGGAACAAAGAGGAGAAAGTTTCAAGTGAGCCTTCTGGATGGAGACAAGAAGGAAGAGTTCCAGCTGACACTGAGGAATAGATTCAAACCCCTTGTTGACCTCGAAGAGACAGTAGATTTGGAGACTCACTGGGCTAAGGTAAAAGGAGTATTTACATCGACATGTCAGGATGTTATTGGGGAAAAGAAAGTGGAACACCAGGAATGGATCAGTCAAAAATCACTGGACTTGATAAGGATAAGAAGAGACCTAAAAGAACGGGTAAATGCAAGTCGTACAAGAAGCTCAAGAGTTGGTAACCAGGAAGAGTACCGAGCATCAGCTAAAGAGGTCAAAAAATCAATTAAAAAAGACAAAGAGGAGTTCATAGGAATGTTAGCAGAGAAAGCAGAGAAGGCAGCAACAGGAGGACACATGAGGATCCTCTACCAGACTACAAAGACTCTTGCTGGAAAATATGGAAAACCTGAAGTTCCTGTCAAGGATTACAACAGGAAGGCTATTTTTGGAAAGGAAGCTCAGGCAAAAAGATGGATAGAACATTTTAACAGCCTCTTGAACAGACCTCCACCAAGCAACCCACCCGACATTCTACCCGCAAGAAATGATTTACCGATCAGTTGCGACCCTCCGACTAAAGCAGAGATTAATGATGCCATAAAGCAGTTAAATCGAGGCAAGGCAGCTGGACCAGACCAGATCCCACCAGAGGCGCTGAAGGCAGATGCTGCTGGGGCTGCAGAGGGTCTGCACTCACTATTCTCGAGGATTTGGATCGGAGGCAAGTTTCCAAAGGACTGGAAGGAAGGACACCTCGTGAAGCTCCCAAAAAAAGGGGACCTCAGCAATTGTAGTAACTACAGAGGAATCACACTTCTCTCCATCCCAGGAAAGGTTTTCAATCGGATTATTCTCAAGCGAATACAGAATGCAACAGACCAAAAACTTCGCGAGGAGCAAGCTGGTTTCAGGAGTAATCGATCAACCACCGACCAGATCGCCACGCTGAGAATCATAGTAGAGCAGTCGCTAGAGTGGAACTCCCAACTGATAGTGAACTTCCTTGACTACGAGAAGGCCTTTGATAGCATCGATAGAGAAACACTGTGGAGAATATTGAGACATTATGGAATCCCAGAGAAGATGGTGAATCTTATCAAGAGCATGTACGAGGGGACAAGTTGCAGAGTCGTACATGATGGTGAGCTTACTGACAGCTTTGATATCAAGACTGGTGTTAGGCAGGGTTGTTTGCTGTCCCCATTTCTGTTTATCCTGGTGATTGATTGGCTTATGAAAGAAACCACCAGTGGAGGAAGAAATGGCATACAATGGACCCCATGGACACAGCTGGACGATCTAGATTTTGCAGATGACTTGGCACTATTGTCGCACACACACGACCAGATGCAAGCAAAGACTACAGCTCTAAACAAAATTTCAGAATCTATTGGATTGAGGATACATCCCGCGAAGTCGAAGGTCCTAAAAATTGTTGCACCCCTAAGCGAACAAGTCACAGTAGGAGATCAACCACTGGAAGATGTAGAGTCCTTCTGCTATCTTGGTAGTATCATTGACAATAAGGGAGGAACAGAGGCAGAAGTCAAAGCACGAATTGGAAAGGCACAGGCAGCTTTCACATCCTTAAGCAAGATTTGGAGAACCAAGGATATATCTCTAAAAACAAAGCTGAGGATATTCAACTCGAACGTGAAGTCAGTCCTGTTGTATGGATGTGAGACTTGGAATGCGTCCCAGGCCTGCATAAAGAGAATCCAAGTTTTCATCAACAGATGTTTGAGGAAGCTACTTAAGATCAGATGGACAGACAAGGTCAGCAATGAAATTGTATGGAAAAGAACAAGACAGAACCCAGTCAGAGAGGAAATTGGTAGGAGGCGATGGAGATGGATCGGCCACACTCTCAGGAGGCCAGGAAACAGCATCACGAAGAAGGTATTGGACTGGAATCCCCAGGGCAAGAGATCAAGAGGAAGGCCGCGCGGAACGTGGAGAAGAGCCAGAGAAAATGATGTGCAACGAAGCGGAAAGACTTGGAATAATGTAAAGAGGCTGGCCCATGATAGAGAGGGATGGAAGGTGTTTGTTGGTGGCCTATACCCTGATCCAGGGTGAGAAAGGCAATGATGATGATGATGAGGTTTTAGAGGGAAATAACAAAAAGGTTGATGGAATTCTTACATTTCCAACAATTTTGGACATGGTGATAGTGATAGGCTGTTCGCTACACACTGGATAATTCATTCCACCAAAAATTTACAGTCTGTAGTATAATTCAAAGTTCAGTCAACTAATGGTGGTTCCATAAAAACCATATCATGAAAATGACAACTGGTTAATATTACTTCAAAGAGAAATAGAACAGATAGAAGACGATGAGGGGCATTGTTTATCAGTTTCTAATTCTCTTGCAGACATTGAAAAGTTTGCTATATCACCCAGAAAGGCACTGAAACAAACAAATATCACTAGTATCAGTGATTTTTTTTTTCTGTTGCAATGCTGCAAAAATGTTTCATAAAATCCTCATAATTATCAAAAACTGCCCTACTGAACAATCCCACCACCATGAACCATGGGTTCATGATCTGTAATTGGCCAGTGGTCAGTGTCAGAGAAGACTGAATCAGAAAAGTGCAAAATCAAAATTATTGGCTACAAGTACAAACTTGCATTTTTCTCTAGAAATGCAGATGAAGTGCTTTGGGGTTGAAAATTACATCGATACCTAAGTTTACCTATCATCTCTTAAAATCCACACCCATCATGTGCTCTGAACTATGGGAGGAGCTAGCTCTGTATCATAATTTATAATTATATACTGTGCTCTGTATCACTTCAAACCGCCTCCATAACAGGCTAATTGCAGAGTCTACAAAGTAGAGGCTGACCTCGGCTTGGGTAATCACTTTCCTTCAGATAAAACTTATTAAACAACAAGCTGGGAAATACCAAGATCAAGGGAGGATCATGGAACATTGGAAATAATCAATTCTCCAAAACTGCAAGAAATCTGGGACGAATCATTTACATACTGCTTTTCTGTCAGTTAGAACTGTTTAAATTCACCTGTTCATGTGACTGAGGCAAGCCCATTTGTTTCTGCTTCTGGTTGTACATCATTTCTTCGATTTTAGCTTGAGCTTCATCGTCCAAGTCTGTCATAGGTCGACTGCAATCTATTTTGCGAGTGTTGATTTTTGGTTCATCTGTAAAGACATTTTCCCACCATCTTTCTTGTTTCTTCTCCAGACTGATCTGAATGAAAATTCATTGAAAAACAAAAACAAATTTCCTATGATCGTCAAAATTTATAGATAGGCAATGCAGTTACTGTACATGTATTTAAGTTCAAACTTCACCCTGACTTCCTATCCATTGCATCATTTTTGGCCACTCTATCCTCCCCCCCACAATCGCTGCTAATACTAACAGTAAAGAGTTGATGAACAGGCCTGTGTCAGTGTGTGTGTGTGGAAATTGGTTTTCATGGGGTTGGAAAAATCAGAAGTTACATTGAGGATGAGCGCGCTTGATCAGATCGATTTATCAGAATTTGGGCGGTTTGAACTTGAATTAGCAGTAAATGTCTACATAAAGACATAAAGAAGGAAAAAAAAACACCTCCTTTCAAAATCACCTTGATTTAGCAGAAATTAAAATTACCAAAGTTCAGTTTCCATGGACTCCACTGTATATCAGGGAGAGCTCTACAACCAGGTGGCTAAGTGGCTGTGTGGCAAGTGCATTGGCTCCGTAATCATTTGATTGTGGGCTAGAATACTCAAGCCAACTTTTTTTTTTTTTTTTTAGTAAAACACTCATGAATCTTGTTTTATTCAGTTTATTACATTATTGTTAGCCTGATCATTATTATTGTTATTGTACTTATCAACATCAAAACTTCACTTTCCCAAATTCCTTCTGTAATAAAACAAACACCAATGACTATCAGCTCAATATTCTATGTCGTCACTGTTTGGTACATTTTTATTGTACAACAAAAAACATTTGGCTGAGAAATGAGATCACTACAATGTATTACCCATACGAAATCCATCTGAAGATCTCATGACAATGACTTTTACACATGGAACAGTCTAATGGGATATAGCCTTTCAGTAAAAAGTGGGGAAATCCCAAACAGACATACCAAACTTGAGAAATTCTTGCATAACTTGGCCGCAGTGAATCAGATTGACATAATAATAATATAATAATAATAGTTCGTCCATCAGGTATGATGATGACCTTAACAACACCAGTGGAATAAAGAACAGAAATTGTTGAGAATTTCAACACATGGACAATAAAGAGAACTAAAGGACACAGAGGACAGAATGGAAAGACTGTTCTTTCATGACTTATGGCTTCTCATGATTGACATACACTTTAACAAAGATACAAAAAACATCAAATCCAGTTTTAATATTAGTTTATCTCTGTTCGTCTATGGTTATTTAAATAAGAGCTCGGAAATTTTTATCATGAAGTTACCATAACATTGGAAAAACCAACGAAAATCAGCATATCAGCATACTTAAATCCCAGAGTACATCAGACTTTTGATATGAATCTTAATGTACTGATGGTACATGATTATGAACTCACATGTACAAATTCTCCAGGACACAGTGTCCACATGGACTCTTCAGTGTTGATTTCCCAGGTAAGTTCACCGTTGACAATCTGAGTCCATGAACCATCTTTCTCTTGCTGACTCACACTAATGTGCTTTTTCTGTATGCATACTTTTACTTGCTTGCCTTTGACAATGAAACTGGGGACCTGATTTTCATCCATGAAAAAAATTAACATATTATGGATCATAATACAAACAATATATGCATTTACATCATTTTGTCATCAAAGCATGCTCATTTAATTTTCTATTGTAAATTGAGTCACTGCGATTTTAAAGAAAAGTATGCCGTGAGTAAAAACAATCATATGATGTCTAAACTGTGCTCTCAAAACTGGCATTTTTTTCTCACTTTTAAGCAGCTAGTCACTCCACAGGTTATGTTACTGTTGCACATAATGATAGTGCATAATAAAAGCAAGATAATGATCTGCAAAGACAGTCATAAAAAGAACTGTCTGTGATATTTAGACAAGTATACAGCTCAGTCTCCTTCCCACAAAATCCCCTAAAACAAAACTGTACTGTTGGAATGTCTTTACATCCTGAGACACTCCTTTACTGTACTCCAGTAAACAATGATGCACTCATCAATGAAGGCTCATGGTTTTGTCAGTTGATTCTAGTCCCATTAAAGATAAAATCATACATGAAGAAGCTTTGGTACGTGCAATTATCACAGAATACCCACTGCCAGCTTCTACTAATGTGATACCCGTCTTGCATATGCCTGTTACTGATAACTCTGAAGACCAAAAACAAATGACAACCAACAAAAATATGCTCTATAAAGGAGTTGCACTCCTAAACCATGAATTATACAGTGGACCATCATGTTTAGCGACACTGCTAATAACGAGACCTTACCGACAGCAAGAACATTTTAAATCCACTGTTTCTTCTGCTATATATGCTATGTAATACAAATAACGGCAACCGATAATCAAAGCACCTGCTATAGCGAGAGAATTAATTTTGAGTGTTTACGGTAAATGGTGGGGGTGGCCACAAATCAACTTGTTGGGAGTCAGACAATAACAACATGTATTCTTTGTTTGTTACTACAAACCCACTATGCCCGCCTTGCGAGTTGTGGCCCCACCTGGCCATCTCTCGCTTAGGCCTAGTATTCTTTCTCTCCTTACTGACCACATGCTGTGACAGCACACCACACGCAGTCAGTTCAAAGTGATGGCTCATCACTCACGAAGGCAAACTGAGATTAGCCACGCTACAACCATGTGGCTTCGTCAGACACGTGCACTGTCTGGTCACTACCTGTGATGTGGGTTAACTATTACATGTAGCATGGTCATTGATTGATCGTCACTAATTGCCACGCGGTGTATGCTTTTTGTCCACACCAAACTTCATGACCACATGCCTACACTCCCTGTGACACAAACACATGGCCAGTCTTTTCCCATTCTTTGAATGTTACAGCATGATGAAACCACTGGAAACAAACCTACTTGTCTGTCTCTAGCTTTTGCATCTGACTCTTGTAATTTGATCGAACCGTCAACACAAAAGGAAAAAAAAACAACACAGTACTGATATGAAGCCCAAGATCTGCCATCAGTTTGATATTATATGTACGCTGATGTACAGGAAATGCTAACAAGGGAAGTAACCATAAAAAAATTATGGGGTATTTTAATCCCTTGCCTTGCTTTTTGTATTCTGTCCTGGAAATAGCGAAACCTCGGGTATAACGAGACATTTACATTTTTGGTGGAACATGACCTCTCATTATAACCAAGTTCCACAGTAACAGAGAAATCTGAAATCATTCAAGATTATGTGCTTTTATGCTGTTGGATGAAACTTCCTACCATTTCATAAAGGGCTATTCATTTCATTGTACTTCCAATCAATTCAAATAGTAAAATTTACAGTTTCACACGGTTTATTCTTTTGGATTGAGCTGCATGTGGTGTTCTTTTACTAAGCTTGTATTGACAAAATATAGATTTTTTATATTTTGCCATACTGACAGGTTCACTGAATTACCTTCACTCGCACATCTGCTTCCCCAACGGTTTGAGACCAATAGTATTTCTCACGTTCAGCACCATTGTAGGTAAGAGGATTTGCCTGGAGATTCATGCGCAGCCTTGGAATCAAACAAAAATACATGCAACTAAATTAGTTAAAACATGATTACGAAAATGAGCTCAATAATGTCACTGCCTGTCAGTCTGCTTGACTCTTATTACTTGTAAAGTGGCCTGAGAAACACAGGGCAGTTGTTGCTGGATCATGTTTGGAGATGTTGGGCAAAAACAGTAACAAAGTGACCCTGTGTCAAAATTGAGTTCTTGGCACAAATGGCATCTTAAACCATTTCTAAATATTGTCTTACAGGCACTTAATGATTTACACATTCAATGTATATTTTAAAAATTATTTTCTAACCTCTATCAAGTTTTCCCACATGTTGACTATGTTATGACTTGGTACTTTGCGGAGGCTTTTCTTCAAATGACTTTGTTCATAACTGAGATAATTTAAACTGTATTGTGTTCAGACATGATCGCTACAACTGAATTTAGTGCTGTTTCAAATTAGAAAATTTTCACCATTTGCCATATTTTTTCAGGCCGTCTCCCTGTCTGTCCCCACAGTTTTTTGCATTGGTTGCGGCCGCAACATTTCACCTTTTCTGCATTGCGGCCGCAAAATCTGTGATTTTCCGAAAAATCCTGCATAATTAGGAAAATAATTATTATGTTCTACAAATGAAAATACCGAAGTTTTTTTATGCCGGTACAGCTAAACACAGAGATACCCTTGCTTAGGCCTAGCGTTACTTTCAATGTTTCACTGACTCGCTCGCGCTGAATGCTATCGTATCCCAATTCTAACTGCAAAATGGATACCTTTGTGACAAGAAAACAACCCAAACCCAACGAGAAATGCGCAGAGAAGACACCTGCAAAGGACAGGCAAAAACAGTTCTCTAAGGAGACATTCAAAGAGTGTAGAAGTAACCCGAGGCTTTGCTTCGGGTGCTCCCCGTTATTACTTTAGCGCTAGCCTCAAGCGACTTCGGTGCGAATTGACTTGCTAGCCAGGGCGCGATGGTAAACAATACACGGGTAGTCGGCGGTAAAGCGAAAGTTAATAGAAAATAGTCGAAAAATTGCAGTTGAATCTAGGACAGTGTGACTATCACAGACCAACAATAATCAAAACTGCTACATGCTCAGTTGTAAATTATTTTTATACTGTATGGACAACATGCATCTGATCTAAATACATGTATTTACGTTGTTTTTGGTTTTAATTAGAAAAGATGTCTCAAGGTGTTCTTCACATGACGCCTTTCCTTTAAACAAAGCATCTACCGATGGTCATTCCAAATCTGCTCTGCAACAGTCGTTGATGGGTAATATTGTTGCACTTATAATAAAAACAAACATTACACCCTTTTAAAGCAGCAATTAAAATGACAGTATGAAAGAAATGCATGTATTGCAGGGTATTTTGTGAAACAATAGTATCTCAGAGATGGAGGTGAGAGAAAGTACAGACAGTAAAGTACATCCTTGTTCATTTAAACTTAAGATATAGATTGGTAAAGTACATTCTCATTCACTGACTAAGGTAATTACAGATTTTTGAAGCGCATTCTTACTCAACAACCGAGTTATAATTGATAAAGTGCATTCTCATTAATTAACTAAGTTATAGTTTGGCAAAGTATGTTCTCATTCATTAACTAACATATAGCTTGGTACTGCGTTACCGATTGATAAAGTACATTCTCAATTCATTAACTAAGTTATTGATTAGTAAAGTACATCCTCATTCAATAGTTAATTTATAGATTGGTAAAGAACTTCCGTACCGGTAACTAAGTAAAAGATTAGTAACGCATATTCTTACTGAATAACTGAATTGTAGATTCAGTTTACCAAAGGGAGTATAGTGCACGCTTGTTTCGGCTTTGTTGTATATTCAAATCAACTCCATGATCGCTAATCATGTTAGGCATAAAAGTTAATGGTTGTAGTAGACCTAGAACTGAAGAACTTCACAAGCCATGTCCACCTTGTTCTCATAGGCCTAATTCTGTTGTTTAACAGCTCACGGGCTCCCGATTTCAATTTTTGACATCACTTACATATGCACCTTAGCCTTGTTCATTCGTGATCGCCAATTACTTTTACACACTGGTTCTTAAAGACCGCTGATCTGGACCTAGATCTACCAGTAGTTAAAACCACCAAAGATAACTGTACGTGTGTAAACACGTAAACCAAAACCAAAATACTGTGTCCACCATTCTGCCTTACTGACTGCCTTTATTTACAATACAATGCGCGAGCGTAACCTAACCTACACGAGCTTGCGTATATAAGCTCGTGTGAAAGGCCAAAGCGTATACACAGGTGAACGTGTGTGTCATAATAACTAATTATTTTGCAACGTTTCTGATGCTTGGTTGAGTGCAGCGGTGGCAGGAGCACAAAAATTATCTCAAATTCGGGTGTGCACCATACTGCAGGGCACAATAGGGTAAATGTGCATCTTAGACCAGCTAAATCTGCAGGCCCATACTAGGGCTATTGGCTTTAGACACAAAAGTCACGTTTTTGTTTTCTCTTTTTTTGTGTTTTTCTTGGATAAATGGGGAAATTTTTCGAATACGTGCTTTTGACCCCAAAAATGTATTTCCGTACTGGAACCCAAAAAACATACTAAATACATATTTTACACACTGGTTGGCAGCTATGTGTTACTCATCAACATTATGTAAAACACTGAATCCATGTTCACATTATATTGTTATGGAAAACAAAGCAATAGACCAGGTACCTGGCTTGTTCTGGATCTTCTGTGTCCTCATCCTCAGCAGTGTTTCTACCACTGGCAGTATCAGCTTTGTCTGTATCTGAACTGCTTGCATTATTTACAGAATCTGTCTCCATGTTAATATCTGCCTTTTCTTGCGGTGGAATGTCTGAAGACTGTGGAGTTGGTTTACCTTGTGCTCCGGTATTCTTTGAATCGCTATCACAACTGTGGCTGCTCTCTGGGACTGTGTATCAAACAAAAACATATGATAATGCTAACACTCCGTACACTGACAATGCAATCATTTTCCTGAGGTAAGGTAAGGAACTCAGAAGCCAAAGAGAAAAAGAAATGGCAGAATATGGAGGTATTAACTACCACAGGCCTCGGTATACAGTCTATTTCTTCAAATTCAAAACACATTCTAGAACCCTTCTGTTGAGTGTGTGTGCACATGTGTGTGAGTGTGTGACAGAAAAAATAAGCTGATAACTGAAAATGTCAAGGTAAATGCTGATTTATAGCAGTGCCTGCAGCGCATTTATTTTTATTGTTTATAATTAATAGTAGTATGTATCATTCTTCTCAAGAAGGCCAAGTGACATAATTACGATACGCTATTGCTACAGCACTGTTCTAGCAAATATTCTCATCCAAAAAGGAGAACTATAACAATCATATCTTGCATTTCATCATCTCTATTTAGGTACCTTTTTCTGTTTCTTTCTTCAGAGTTTCTGCTGACATGTCTTCCCTGACCTTTTTCATTTCTTCTGCCTTCTTTGCATCTCGAGCTGCTAGTGACTCATACTTCTTAAAAATCTGCAATGCAAGAATGTCACAAAAGTCTCCTTCATTCTAATATTCCATCAAATGCCATATCTGACAAATAGTACTTTCTGTCTTGGAATCTTAGCACTTCAAAGGCACAGGCTTAGTGCTCGCTCAAAATTAATGATGAAATTTTAAAAAAAATTAGTGAATCAAATTAGCTACAGCTGTACTTAATTATTAATTGGATCACAAATAAAAACAATGCAAAGAAAACCAAGTGAGGGAACTATTGGGATACCAGAATATTTGATGCTATTATCGGTCATCATCAGTTGCCCTGTCTGGAACAGACATTGGCGATCATGGCTCTCCAATCGGATCTGTCATCAGCCAACTTCTAGAGGGAGTTGTTGTGACGTTTATTTGTTGTCCATGAATTAAGACTTTCAGTGAAAATTTTTCTTTGTCTACCCCTGCTTTTCCTGCCTTCGACCTTCCCTGTGACTGCTAGATGTTCGAGGCTCCTGAGGCGACAGATGTGTCCTACAAATTTCAGTTGCCTCCGTCTTATTGTTTGATGCTATAGACAAAATCAATAGTCTGATATTATGCGTGACTGCCTTTAAAATGCTAAAAGTTATTCAAAGTCAGCAGGATCTCTTTAGTTCTCCATCCCTGATTTGCTTCCTAAAAACCCTATAATTTAAGCTACATGGTAACTGTGATATTTTCAACATTTTGATTTTTCACAAAAAAGCGATTTACTCACATTTTCTAGTAATTTATTTGCAACACCAGGTGGAAATCCCAATCTATCATTTTCAGACTTCATGATCCTGAAGAAATCGGTCCTGAAAAGAAATGGACAAATTATATTTTACAGAGTGACTATACTCCGGTCCCCCTGACAAATAGCCAAATGGCTATAGATACTCCGGTCCCGGACCAATGAAAAGATGTCTTTCATCGCCAAGTTAGGCTAGGGTAAGAAAACAAACATTTGAATGGCGGCATGGATGTTGATAGATCTATATCTATCTAGATCTACATGTTCTGTTGGACCTGGGGGGCGTGAGGGTCTAGTCAGTTTGTAACAATGGGCGGTAGGCTAGTCAGATTGACTAATCAGGCGAAAAGGGGCTGGGGTAGCCATTGGCGATCGATGTACACACAAGTCTGGGACTGGAGTAGGCCTATAGGCATTTGGCTATTCGTCAGTCTGGGACCGGAGTATGGCCACAGCCTAGCCTATATTTTATTTTAGAACTGACTACTTTGCCACATAGATCTACACTGGAACAACATTGATTCCCATCATGATAGGCCTACAAAAATCTCTCTCGGCCCTGATTTGTTTTAATCATATACTTTTGAAGAATGTACTCACATGTATTAAAAATTTAGGTCTAGATCTAGATCTAGATTATTATCTAGATCTAGTCTAGAAAATCAGTAATCAGTGAAAAAAAGGAGCAATATTCAGACCTCCTGGATAGAAATCCCAGCACCACGTCGAGGAACGGGGCAACTTTGCCTTCATTCTGCAAAATTGCCAAGAGTGCAGAATCATACTTCTCCGGATCAGTCGCCATGCTTTGTTGATGTCTTGATGTCCGTGACTCCGTAGTGTCAATCTACCTACTATAGGCACGTCGTCCGAGAAAAATATGTATGGTGAATGTAATCCACACGGACATCAGATAGGTGACTGACTTGCGTATAAACCTATTAATTACTCTCCTGGTATGTGTGGGATCTGATTTTATATTTAAATGACTATTAAGATTGAAAATAAATGTGATGACATCGGGGGAAACATCTGGGTCCCGTTCGTGGTTTGGCACGGCGAACGTAAAAATATTTCAAGCAACGAAAATGTCTGCGCCCATCGCTTTCAGTGCGGCAGTTGTGGTTATGAGTATCATCGCTGTCGGCTTCTATGATGTTATGACAAATTTTGAAAGTAATGGGTGTGAAATGACCTACATGTTTGAATATCCACAGTATAAGGTAATGCTTTCCCATTGATGAGCTTAAGCTATAAGTTGTCCGCTAATCTGGACCAGATCTCGTCTCCGGGACAAGGTGGTCTATCTAGAGGCAAGGTGCTCGCCTCTCATGCCAAGGGTCCCGGGTTCTAAACCCGGGCAGTGCAGGCATGTTGGAAAGTGGATTTTTCTCATATTTTCAAGTCCCTGGTCCTATTGGGGGGTAGGATCGAGTAGTTCTTGGAAATTGGATTTTTCTCATATTTTCAAGTCCCTGGTCCTATTGGCGGGGTAGGATCGAGTACCCTAGTCTTCTCGGATAAGGATGAAAAAATTGGGAGGGCCCGTGTGCACGTTGCGCACGTTAAAGATACCTTGGCAGTTGGAAATCGTAAAGAGCAGGCCGAAAGGCCGCTGCCCGGGCAAAATTGAAATTAATAGATTAAAATTTATCCATATCATCTCCCCCCCCCCCCCCCCCCCCCCCCCGCCAGAACAAGAAATAATAAAACAAGTAAAGTGAGGTGTAAATGCCAAGGGCAGCGAACCTCCTAAAATAAAGACCTCAAAACCAGATCTCGTCTAGATCTAGATCTAGATCTATAGTCAATGCACAAGATCTAGATCTAGGTGCGGTCAGCATGTTGGTGCGGTCAATACTTGTTTTTCCATACATTTACCAGTGTTTTTGTGACTTATCCAGGTTTTGAGACATTCTTATCAATACATCACAACATCACTGTTTCGTCTCACAAATCAGGCTTACTACAGATTCCACTCGGTTTGATTGGCTTCCTGTTCTGTGCCAACATTGTATCGGGAAGAGTTTTAATATGAACTCTTTCTGAACATGCTAAAGCAGCCCTCGAATTAGGCAAAAGTACCGGTTCATAAAAGTCGCAAGAATTTAGATCTAGAGATCTAGACTAGATAGAGTAAAATTCAAGATGGCGGCTGTGTTCTGCCTTGAGGAAAACGACAAATAATATTAGTTTAAAGTGACAAATTTGAAACATTTCATGGATAGATAGGAGTGATTTTTCAAGCAAAGCTGTACCAGGAGTGATTTTTGGGCTTGGGTTTAGTTGTATGCAAATTAGTTCCTACCTCCAAACTGTCCCACCATGTACACTAGGAAAGCTACAGGCAGCCGTAGTTCGGTTTCATCAACCAGATCTAGATCATCTTCACAACCTGAGAGTGTGAAAACAAATCTGTTCCAGTCGCTGAAAACAGCAACAAGCCTGACGAAACTGTTGATACTAGATCTAGACCCAGCAAATCAGGTCAGCAGGTTCAGAATGGCGGGTCAGGGAAATCTAAATCTGCTCCTAAAGTGTCAGAAGTTAGATCAGGTGCTATCCTAGTGTCAGAGGTTGAAGACGATGATGAAGAGCATAGGGACAGTGATTGTGGTGTTTGTCACAAAACTGTAGGGGAAAATGACAGTGGCTTATGCTGTGAGCTATGTGAATTTTGGTTCCATGCAGTTTGTGAGGGAATTTCTGAAGAGAACTACAATATGATAAATTGTCTTGGTGACCTTCGAAAAGGCTTTCATTGGTATTGTCGGCACTGTGATAAAAATGTCTTAAAAATTACATCAGCGTTAGCCCGACTAGAAGCTAGGCAGGAACAAACTGAGGAGAGGGTATCTTCACTTGAGAAGCAAGTTGTGCACAGTCAGGAAGAAGTGAGCATTATAAAAAAGCGAGTGAGTGTGATTGACGACACTTTTGAAACCGTGGCAGGTGAGAAGGTCTTAGAGGCTCAGAAAGAACTTATGGAAAGGGAGGAGAGAAAAGCAAATGTCATTGTGTTCGGAGTCCCAGAATGTGACGATAAGGGTTATAAGAAAAGGATTGATTCTTGAAAATATGTGAAGAGATCGAGGTGAAAGACATTGAGGTTGTGAGTTGTCACAGACTTGGCAGTAGGGAAGACAGTGTGAAGAAGGGAGAAACTAGGCCCATGAAAGTGAAACTGCAAAACAAAATCCAGCAGGCCACATTGTTAAGATCATCAAAGAAGCTAGCGGAGAGAGAGGATGAGGGTTTAAAAAACTGCCACATAAAGAAGGATATGTCTATGAAAGAGAGAGACGAGAGAAAGAAGCTGGTGGAAGAGCTAAAAAAAAGGGAAGCAGCGGGGGAAAAAGATCTGGTGATATTCAGAGGAAATATTCAGAAGCGTCACCCATGGCCGGGCCCGGGACAAGGAAGGAAACCGGACAAGCCCTCAAGTTAAGAAGTAAAAACATAAAAGATTGTACAGGAGTTTCTACTAATATAAACAGTTCTAAATTTTCATGTTATTACACTAACGCAAGAAGTTTAATAAATAAAATTGATAAGTTAAAAAATTTTGTCGCTGGAAATAAACCAGATATAATTGGAATCTCTGAGACATGGGGTGGAGACACTGTTCCAGACGGGATTTTTGGGACTGATGGGTACTGCCTTTTTCGAAAGGATCGATCCGTGAGACGAGGGGGTGGAGTGTTACTGTTGATAAGTGAGAAGCTAAACCCTTCACCGGCAAGTGACATTACAGAGGACCTAGAAGTCGAAGCTATCTTTTGCAGAGTGAGGGTAGGACATGACAAAGATTTAATTATCAGAGTTTGCTACCGAGCCCCAGACAGTTCTGCTGAGCAAAACAGTAGTGTAATAAATGTGCTTGAAAGAATCGATACATTGAAATCATTCGAGATACTACTGATGGGGGACTTTAACATGCCTAAGATTGATTTTGATAATCTTGAAGCGCCATCAGCTTTTCCCAGTATTTTTCTTAACAAGATCCTGGATATGTACCTTACCCAGCATGTGACCTTCCCAACACTTTGCGAAGGTAGATCTATTCTAGACCTGATTTTTACTCTAGATGAGGAAAAAGTAAGTGATATTCGGCCATGTGCGCCCCTAGGAAAAAGCGACCATGTGGGTATTCAGTGGCTTTTTGAAGTACCAATACAGTCTTGTGTAACTATTGACCAACCTAAAGACAAATTAAATTACTGGAAGGGTGACTACAAGGCAGCAAATACAGCATTTGAGGAAAAAAATTGGGAGGAGGTGCTGATCAGTGCAGATATAGATGAAAACTGGAATTCTTTTAAGAAAGTAGTAATGAACATTGCTGACAAGTTTGTTCCCAAACGAAAGCCTCCATCTAAAAATCAAAGACCACAATGGATTACAAAGAAGGCACTCAAGGTAATAAAGAAAAAGCATGCCCTTTATGAAAGATGCAAACGACTTGGGAGAGGTAAAGATCATGAAGCCTATGTAAAGATGAGAAATGAAGCCACAAAAGTGTGCCGTCAGGCTAAAGCAGATTATGAAACCAAGCTAGTAAACTCTTTCAAAGAAAACCCTAAAAACTTCTATAGCTACGTCAAGAAGCAGCAAAGTGTTAAATCTAGTATCCCAGATCTAATGACCGAAGAGGGCACATGTACACAGACACGTAAAGAAGCAGCAGAGACATTAAATTCTTTTTTTAAATCAGTGTACGTTTATGAACCCGGTGGAGATTGTCCAGTATTGACTCCGCGAGTTGGAAATGACGACTTTTTAAACGATGTCCAGTTTACAGAAAATGATGTTACTCAACTTCTATTCCAGCTCAAACCCGAGAAGTCACCAGGGCCTGACAAGCTACATCCAAAGTTTTTTAAAGAATGTTATGCCTTGGCCAAACCATTATATATGTTGTTTAGGAAATCCCTTGATATTGGAGTACTCCCTACAGAGTGGAAAATGGCAAATGTCAGCCCGATTTTTAAGAAAGGGAATAGATCCCAGCTGTCTAACTATAGACCAGTGGCACTTACCAGCATTATCTGTAAACTTCTAGAAACTGTCATCAGGAACAAGATTGTTGAACACCTGGATAAGCACGCCATGCTTTCATGTCATCAGCACGGTTTTCAGAAAGGCAGAAGTTGTTTAACAAATCTTTTGGAAACTCTAGAGAGCTGGACCCAGGACATGATGAGGGGAAACAGGTGGACTGTGTTTTCCTGGACTTCCAAAAGGCCTTCGACACCGCGCCTTTTCAGCGCCTTCTTGTGAAAGTAAGAAGTTACGGAATAAGCCTAAAGATTTGCCAGTGGATTGAGGCCTTCCTTGTAGGCAGAAAAATGAGGGTGAGTGTGGAAGGAAATTTTTCGGGCTGGTCTCCAGTAAATAGCGGTGTACCACAGGGATCAGTTCTGGGACCGTTACTGTTTCTTCTGTACGTAAATGACATTCCAGAAATCGTTCACTGTGACGTTAAGATTTTTGCAGACGACACAAAGATGTGGAAAACTGTGATAAGTGTAGAAGATTGTAATGACCTCCAGAAAGACCTTGACTCTGTTGTAGACTGGTCGGATCAATGGCTATTAAAGCTTCATGTCGGAAAATGTAAAAGCATGCAAATGCAGAGGAACAAAGCAAAGAAGATTGATTTCACTTATACAATGATAGATGGTATGACAAGGAAAGACCTGGAAAACATTAGTGCAGAAAAGGACCTGGGTGTGGTTATTACGGGCGATTTGAAACCTACCACACAGTGTGTGCAAGCGGTAAAGAAGGCAAATTCAGTCCTAAAGATGGTTAAACGATCGTTCCGTCATCTTGACACAAAAACATTTAGTGTGATATACAAAACATATGTCAGAACTCATGTTGAGTATTGCTGCCAAGCCTGGAGCCCCTACTATGTCAAGGACATCCAGCTCATTGAGGGAGTGCAACGTAGAGCTACTAAACTAGTTAAAGAAATCAGAGATCTTCCTTACAATGATAGACTGGGAAAATTGAAGCTACTGACCCTGGAACAGAGACGATTGAGAGGGGATTTGATTGAAGTTTTTAAACTCTTAAAAGGTTTTGAAAATGTAGAATGGACTCAGTTTTTCAACCGATCTTCCTCAGACCACTTACGCGGTCACAGCCTTAAACTACAAAAACCTCGCTCGTTATCCCAAATTCGACAGAAATTTTTTAGCCAGCGCATTGTTGGTGCTTGGAACGGACTTCCAGAATCAGTCGTATCATCAGAGAACATAAACACCTTTAAAAACAAGTTGGATAAGTGGTGGACAGTAGGAGATGGGTCGACTATTAGCTAACGCTACCCTAGACCCATTTTAACTCAACTGCCGTCAGGCACTCCCGTGGTAACATGAGATGAACGCCGGCCCATACCAGTCACTTGGCGCGAAGCGTTCGACCAGTTCACACGCTACCGTAAATTCTCCCACCGTGGAATATAATCCTGCTACTTTTAGTAGTTGCCTAGTGGTGTTATAATTTCTTTGTGGATTATACCGGCTCCCAGACGATACTTACGGAAGGGTAAAGTACTGTTCGTTTCATTTCTAGTGGTTAAAATTACTTGGACCTACTGTTTCAGTTTGATATTTCATTATCTAACTGGCATTAAGTTCGACCTTGCATAACACGATATTAATTAAGTCTATGTGTACTCTGCCCTCTGGGACATTGAATCATCTGCCTTCTGGGCCAAATCCCATAACAATATTTCAGTCTTTGTTGATTAGCAACTCCCAGCCCTCTGGGCACTTGATACTCATCAAAAATTTCCACGGTTTGATAACTCCCAAAAACAGTTTGCCGCCCTTTGAACAAAGTACGTAAGTCCTCTGGACAATTGGCTTTGCCGCCTTCTGGGCAATTGTTTTATACAGCTTTCTGGGCAATTGTTTTATACAGCCTTCTGGGCAATTGTTTTATACAGCCTTCTGGGCAATTGTTTTATACAGCCTTCTGGGCAATTGTTTTATACAGCCTTCTGGGCAGTTGTTTTATACAGCCTTCTGGGCAATTGTTTTATACAGCCTTCTGGGATATTATTTTATTTAGCTCTCCTGGCAATCGTATTATACCCTTCTGGGTAAATTTATATTACAGCCTTTGAGCAACGAAAATTTCTATCAATATTAGATCTAGATCTATATATCTTTGTCCCAGTTCCCCGGAATACCGTTATAAAACATTTTCAGCAAAACATATTATTAGTATTTCCTGGCTCTCCCAATCAACTAGTTAAAGCACACGACAAAATGGATCAAGATGCGATTTCGATTCCCGAAGAGGGAGAAATAGAAACAACAGACACCACAAATGATCGAAATCTTCAGGAAATTCTAGAAAGAAATAATGAAATAATGTCAAATGTCTTGCTGATTATAAAACAGCAAAGAGACAGGAAGCGCAAACGTTCGCCCTCCTCTTCATCCTCCTCCTCTTCGTCATCTACATCGTCCTTATCATCAGTTGCACCAACACGGGGCCGATCAGGCATGAAAAAGACAAAGAAAATACCAGCAAAAAAGAGCGGGGGAAAAGGGAGAGCCACAGAAGTCGCACCATCTGACCCCGCACAACTTTCGTCAGGTGAGGAATTTCTCACAGAGGCGATAGCCAGAAATTCCTCAGATGAAGGTGAAACCTCGCCTACCGGGAAACATGACCCTGGGGAAAATTCAGACAGTGATACTGACTGGTTTAAAGAGGCGAACGCTGAATTTGAAGCGGACAATGAGATTGGAGATCCCATATCGGAGAATTTAGCATTGTTCATAGAAAAACGGTTTTCAGGACCACCCAAGGAAGACAAAATAAAAGAAAAGGTGACAACCTATAAACAACCGAAAAACTGTCCCGCTCTGTCTGTGCGACAAACGAACAAAGAAATCTGGACCATGCTAAGGGGACATAATAAAAAGACAGACATGAAACTGTCAGGTCTGCAGAAAAATGTCAGCAAAGCCACAATTGCCATAGCCAGATCGGCTGACATAATTACCGAAATGGCAAAATCCGGGAAAGATCGCGGCATTGAGGCAAAAAGGGCTATAAAAGGGTTGACAGACGCCGTGTCGTTCCTAGGGAATGCGCAGCAAAAAATCACGGCACAAAGGAAAGAATCACAAAGAACGGCGCTCCCATATGATATGCGGGGTATCTGTGACATGCCATCCGATGGAAATCAGTGGCTATACGGTGATGACCTCAAAAGTCAGATAAAGGAGGCCAAAGAAAGGAAGCGATTAACATCGCAGTCAAGACCATTCTATGCACCCTCCAGCTCGCGTACCCCCCACGCACCCAACTATTACAACCGCAAAAATAGAGGGCATTTTTTAGCCAAGCGCGGGGGTCAGACAGCCGGCCAGAGGAGGCGGGGCCAAGCGAGCTACGCTTCCAATCAAGGAGGCTGGAACAGAAAACCAGCGATGCGCAAATAATGACCACAATAGAAGGAAAACAGGTAAGAGTTGAAGATTCTGAGGAAATCAAACGATTGCTGGAAATCAAGGTCGGCCGGTTCCAGGCCGGACAAATAAAAGATCGTAAAGAAGAATGGGAGCAATTTACATCAGATCAAACAATCCTGTCTATGATCACAGGTACTACAATAGAATTCAATGACCACATAGAACAAAGCAAACAAGCTCTTGACTCGAGTTATTTCATGAGCAGTCAAGAAAAAGAAATAGTGGATAAAGAAATTAAAAGTCTCCTAAAAACAGGAGTAATAGCAAAATCAAACCATGAGGATGGAGAGTTTATTTCGGGGATTTTCACCAGAGAGAGAAAAGTGATGGCTGTCATAGGATGATCCTGAATCTAAAGGAATTTAACAAAAATGTTGAATATAAAAAGTTTAAAATGGACACTTTCAAAGCTGCATTAAATCTGGTTGCACCGAATTGCTGGATGGCCAGCACAGATCTGGTTTCTGCATACTACTGCGTTCCAATAGCTAAAGAAGACAGAAAATATCTGAAATTCTTATGGCATGGGGACCTGTACGAATACACATGTTACAGCAATGGACTGGCACAGTGCCCCAGGTGCTTTACAAAAATCACAAAACCCATTTATGCTCATCTGCACAGCTTGGGGCACACAATCACAGGCTATCTAGACGACTCCCTGCTAATAGCAGAAGAAAGAGAAGAATGCCTGGCAACCATAGGAGATACCATTGCAGCATTTGACCAGTTAGGTTTTATAGTACACCCAGACAAGTCAGCGCTAACACCAATGCAAGAAATTACGTATCTGGGGTTCATTATTAACTCAAGAGACATGACAGTCAGACTCACTGAGAAAAGAAAAGAGACACTTTTTCAATGTTGTGAATTGATTTCCAGCAATCGTTTCAATAAAATAAGGGACGTAGCCCGACTCATTGGATTAATCGTAGCTAGCTTTCCTGCTGTACAGCATGGCCCCTTATATTATCGGCACTTAGAAAAGGGAAAAATGAAGGCCCTTAAGGCCAATGCTAATAAGTGGGACAAACAAATGACGTCGTCATCAAAAGCCACTGAAGAAATACAATGGTGGAAGCAGAACATTGCCTGTTCATTTAGCCCGATCCATCAGCCTGACCCCAAAATCATCATAAAAACTGATGCTAGCATGGAGGCTTGGGGTGCAGTTTGGGAAAGTGTTAGGACAGGGGGTGCTTGGTTGCATGAGGAAGCCAAACACATGCATATAAATGAACTTGAAATGCTGGCAGCATTTTTAGGATTAAAAACATTTTCAAAAAACATAACAAAGGCACATGTCCAAATTTACATGGATAACACAGCTGCCATGGCCTGTCTGAACAAAATGGGCTCGAGTAAATCAGAGAGATTGAATGAATTGGCCAAAGAGATATGGGAATGGTGCATAGAACGAAACATTTGGCTCTCTGTGGCAAGAATACCAGGGTCTGAAAACATAGAGGCTGACTATGAAAGCCGACATGTTAATCTTGATACGGAATGGAAACTAAATTCAGAGCTATTGAAGTCATCACTTAAAATATTAGACTATGCACCTGACATGGATCTTTTTGCGTCCAGATTAAATTATCAATTTAACAATTACATGTCATTCAGACCAGATGCAGGAGCGGTTGGGATCGATGCCTTCACAGTACACTGGAAAGATTATAATCTGTTTGCATTTCCACCATTTTCTCTGTTACCCAGGGTGCTGCAGAAGATCAAGAGAGATTCAGCAACAGGAGTAGTGGTTGCGCCATTCTGGCCCACACAAGCATTTTTTCCAGTTCTGATGAAACAGCTGATCGACAACCCTGTTCTACTGTCGGCACGAAAAAACCTGTTAACTCTCCCCAGCCACCCGGATGTTCTACATCCATTACAGAAGAAGCTCAGACTCTTAGTATGCAAAGTATCAGGGACAGATACAAAGATCAGGGGTTTTCAGAAAAGGCTACCGAAGTCATTATGGCCTCTTGGAGGCCAAACACCAAAAAAGTCTATGATTCATACATTAGAAAGTGGAGAAGGTATGCGGCTAGGGTCAAAGTGGATCCAGTTTCGCCGCCTTTAGCAGCAGCAATTAATTTTTTGACAGAGTTACTTACTGAAGGGGCCTCTTGTTCAGCCTTATGTACTGCAAGGTCAGCCCTCTCATGTTACTTGAACATAGATGACTTCGGTAACCTGGACTGTGTAAAACGATTCATAAAAGGAGCATTTGAACAAAACCCTTCACTCCCACCGAAAAGTCAAACTGCTACGTGGGACCCTCAGCAAGTGCTGAATTTCCTAGAACCTTGGTTTCCTCATGACTCGCTCACATTAAAAGAGTTAACTTTAAAGCTGACTATGTTGTTAGCACTTCTGTCCGGTCAGCGTTGTCAAACCATTCACTCATTAGAAATAGACAACATGAAAATTACAGGTGACAAATGTGTATTCTACATTAGCAAATTGTTGAAGCACTCTAGAAGAGGTCATCACCAGGAACCGATAGAATTTTTAGCATTTCTCGAAAATAGAAGCTTATGCATTGTGCACATCATGAAAGAATACCTGAAGAGGACAAAAGACTATAGAACTCAGAAGAAAAGTACACGATTACTCCTTAGTTTTCATGTCCCCCACAAGCCAGTAAGCAAAGACACCATTAGAAGATGGATCAAGACTGTCATGGAAATGGCAGGGATTGACACACAAACCTTCACTGCACATAGTACGCGAGCAGCAAGCACGTCGTTCACGCTAAAGGCAGGCATACCAGTAAAAACAATCTTAGCTGCTGCTGGGTGGTCCCAGGAAAGTACTTTTGCCAAATTTTACAAGAAAGAAATTAAGTCAAATTTTGGACAAAAATTATTAGAGGCATATTTTCCGAAAAAACCTACATAGAACACTTTCCTGCATACATATCTTTGTAGTCACTACTGTTTCTGGTTCGTACAAGGACCAAATTCTAATCTCTTTTGATATTGTTCATACAGCGAATAACCTACTGTGTGACTTAATGTACTTAATTATATGTATATAGTCACAAGCTCCACTAATTCTGATATTATTGTGTTATGATTCTTGCATGACAGCATATACATCATGTTGTTACATCTTGACAGCTGTGTCAAGCGTTTGTATATATAGATATGCTTTTAGTGATGCTCTGTTTGCCAACCACTGCATTATTTTTAGACAATATGACTGGTGAAAGTTGAAGTCCAACATTAAAGATGCTAACAAGGAACCCACCTAATTCTTCCGACTTATGTATAATATCTTTGATAAATTTGAGAACAGTCACAGTTGTGTCTCTAAAATCTCATGTTACCACGGGAGTGCCTGACGGCAGTTGAGTTAAAATTGTAGAAACAATCGAGGCTTACCTGTAAGGTGATGATTGTTTCTGATTTTGACGATCTGTCGTCAGGAACGGAGTGGTAAGATGCCCTCCCGATATCCCTCCCGAAAACATAGGATGAATTATACATCCATTTTTATAGTATAACTATTACTTAAGCAAAGCGTCACCAGGTTCTCACAACTGTGACTGGCTAAAGTGTGACTGGTATGGGCCGGCGTTCATCTCATCTTACCACTCCGTTCCTGACGACAGATCGTCAAAATCAGAAACAATCATCACCTTACAGGTAAGCCTCGATTGTTTCTACAATTAATCCATAAGTATCGATAAGTAAGTAAGTATCACATGGAATATGATTGCTGTCTGAGCTTGTATTTTGTCTTGGATAACTTTCCCAAATTTTGTGTCCCCACAACTTCCATCTTGAGTTCAAAGGTAAATATGTGACCCTACAGTTTTCTCCATTTAGTGGTCTGGTGTAATCTCATAGAAGTGCTCTGGGCACTGTACTTTGGGTGGATTTTCATTAAAAATATGTTTTCTGGGTATTATGAGCCTGATTATGCACATATGGCGCTGACTGCACTGACATGCATTCATCTGACACCCTGCATGAGGTGCAGTCACTGGTAATTGCAGTGTGACATCAGTGTTGTGTTTGCATCAACTGGGATCACTAGCACCATTATTACTTATTATTAACATGATTACATTATAAAAAAGAGTTTAAAAAAAGCCACGGCACACCAGCTAATAGTAAAATAATAATATTAATTATTATGGTAAAATCTAAATACATAGGCTAGATCTAGATCTATATTTCAAGGCATTTTGCAACCTGATAAAAGAATAAGTCTAGATCTAGATATAGATCTAGTAAATTCAGCATGAGGACAAGAAAAAGTGGGAAGTCAGGGAATTGGAAAAGAAGAGGATGGGAAGGTTGATTATCAGATCTATTTTGATATTGATCGCACAGAGAGCATGCACTGATGGCTCTTACATGCAGGTGACTGCACGACCAGCAACTTGTGACTGCACAACCAGCAGGTGACCGCACAGACATGCAGTTGATGCTTACACATGAAAAGTGTTCTGACCAGCACACATTAACTGAGAAAGAATTTTAAGTGTTCACTGACAAGCCCAAAGTTCAGTGGTTAAACTGAGCCAGTCAGAAGCTCGCTAGACTTTGTTTACTTGTGGCCATTTACCATTTCCTGGCTCGTGACCGCACCTAGTGCATTGACCATAGATCTATGTCTAGATCTAGGCCTGGATCTAAATCTAGTCTATGCTTTTTTGCTAGACTCTATTTCTATATTCTAGATCAAGAAATGTCCATGTTATCATCAGTATAATTTGTCCCTCCAGTCTAGCCTGAAGGCTGTGCACACGGTGACAACTAATAGGCTTACATGTTTACAAAGTCCTGAGGGCTGAGGCTTAGAAAACATTTTTTGGTCAATCACACGAATTGATGAATAGGAAATTAGGCCTAATGATGCCTTGGAGGCAGAAAATAAGTTTTAACCCTCACGCTGTAAGAGGCATCAACTTTCCAGGCATTCACTCCGCACGGGCGCACATCAGTACAGCAAGGTCAAGCAAACTGCCGTGCGCAAGCCATATTTTCACGCATCAGGTCACTGTCCTCTTTGAGACGTAACTACCATCTTAGTGCTCACGGTATCTCTTCTAAATTAAAAGCATTGTGACAAGGAAAAGCACTGGTTGGACTCCCGAAGACTAAGCTTTTCAAAGGCTCTCCTCACACTATCAACGGCTGTAACATTGACATGCGAACTGTTGCCCAACAAATTTGCAATATTATCTCGTTTTCTCACAAGCTGGCTATCATCTAGAGTTGTCTGTAAATAAGAACCAATCAGAAACAAACTCTGAAATGGCCTTTGCCCACATTGGTTTATTAGTAAATTTATCAATCTGGATGAAACCATTTGTTTAGGGCTTGGGGGGCATGGCTAGTTATCAATATATATCATGCTTCATTCTCACGGAAATTACAGCTGTCAGTTTGGTATCATAAGTCGTTCATTGGTTAGAGACTTACAACGGTTTTGCTGGTTAATTCATTATCAGGTGTGATTATCATAGCAGCAAATGTTTTCATACTAATCAAATACAAACCAAACCACGTGGACAGCGGTAGTGTGTCATCGCACATTGCCAAGGGTCAGTGCGACCCAGATAAGATCCCTCATCAGTAAGGTCACTGACCAGACAATGGGCTTTATGGGTAGCGCACAGGGTGTGGGTTAATAATAGCCTACTCAGCCTTTTGACTAGAGGAATGGCCAGTGCATCACATGGGGTTTTCACTAGGCATACTTATTCCTTAACATCACAGTTTCTTAGCCCCCGCGTGGATCTTTACAAGTACAAGCATGCCAGTTTAGGAACGGCCATGCACCAGGGGTTTCAGGGGAGCAGGCCCCTGTGGCCGTATGCATAATCATGCGTGAACTAAAGTAAATACGTTGACTGGTGTTAACACGAGAAATTGTATTCATTTCTTGCGTTAACACCAGTCAACGTATTTACTTTAGTTTATGCATTGATTATGCATACGGCCACTGGTGAGTTAATCCTCCACAGGGATTCATTTATAGTTAACGCATGGCTCAGCGATTAACTGCTGAGTACATTAAAAGGTGCAATCTGGCAATACTGGCATGAGATCCATTTGGAAGTCTTTCTGATGTTCACACAAAATAAATTTAGAATAGACTGTCAAAATTTCAACTTCTACGATGAGGTGAAAATCCAACTTTTAAGAAGTTCAGAATATGCCATAATTTGCAGATTAATGATTATTGAATCAAATTGAATTTGATATTATGCAGTGTTGTTATGCTCAGAACAGTAGCTTTATTCACTTCGCATTTTTTTTATTTCACCAGCGTGTAGCCCTTGGGAATGCTGGAAAGAGCTTTCCATCTTATGACCTCTACATATATGGTGAAGGGTAAGGCATGGTATAAATATATGGGTATGGAAGAAACAAATTCAACAAAAACAGAGTTTGAAGTTAAATTTGTTGTACAGGTTCATGGGATATAATTGTTTGATCTTTACAAAAGTGCCGGCATATGTGACGAGTTCCACTGAGGAACTGTATCTTTGCAATTTACAACTTGTCTGGAGTTAAGGTCAGGCTTCCAGTGCATTTGTCAGGAGATCAGAAATCTGTCTTTACACAGTTGGTGAAGTACGTAAATGTTGAAAATTAAAGTGAAATATTGTCAAGTAAATTTTGTTATGACCTGAAGAGTTAGATTCATAGTTTTGTGGGCCATGCTGTAATTCTCATTTCCTTCATGAGTTTCGTTACTTATTTAGTGTTGTATAAAAAAATAATGTTTTATTAAAAATTGGTGCAATATTTTGTTGTCTTTGGATTAAAACAGTTATGTACCACCAAAAGTTTGCTTCCAGCTTCTTTTTTTTTTTTTGCAATAATATTACTCATTAATTAGTATCAAATAATGTTTGTGTGTTCTTTGAGTGATCAGATATTTTAACTTTTTTTTTTTCCAGATCCTATGCAAATCAGATAAGGTAAGACAAGAATGAGATGTTTCACACATTATGCCAACTTGTAACTTAAGTGAGCATATATTTATGTTATGATGTTGTTCATGAATCAAAAACTGATTGTTATGAAACAATGCAAATTGACAGAATCATGTTCTAGAGTTTGAAGTGTAGCTCGCACCGTCAGACACAGCTACCAGCTCCATCTCAGAGACTTATATTTTGAAGGAGACTGTCACTTAATTCTTTTGACGGCTTAAGAAGAATGTAAAACCCAGCCATCAAAGAACTGCATTCAGATTTTTTTTTTGTTTTTTTGTATACTACTTTAATCCCATTTGGGAAATTTGCCTTTGTGTCATTGCATCCAGTTACAGCTGGAGCAGGCACATCATCGCCACAGTGTTTTTTTTTTTGTGGGGGGAAGGGAGTAATTTACTGAAGAAGATCAGTGCACTGAACAAGATGGATTTTAGTCTAATGTCTATTTTTAGTAAACTGAACAAAATTTTATGTGTAAGATAGATGACAACTTCTTAAATGCCAGCAACACCATGTTTCATGCTGGATGTTAAGCGCATGATTGTATTGGCCAGGGGTTTCTTCCTGGGGCTCATTTTGCTGTTTCATGTATTAATCGTCAGCAGTGGACCACAGTCTGACAGTTCATTTTGACTATGAAATTGTGACCTTACTTTAACTTTTTGCATTCAAAAGTTATATCACTGGAGTCTACTTTCGTACTGAGTGTCTGATACTCTTATTCTCATCTCCCATGGCATTGCTATCCAATCAGCTGTGTGAAAATTACTGTTAAAATATAATGTTCAGTTTTATCATGTTCATTTCTCAGTGAGTTATATTTTTGGTTTGGCTATTCAAAGTTTATGTAACCCTGTTTATCTTACACAGAAACCTGAAGTTGAATGGAATCCCAGTGCTGTTCATCCCAGGCAATGCTGGAAGTTATAAACAAGGTACAACAAGGCCAAGTTTTATGTGGAATGAACAGATGTATTGTAATGCTTGTTTGAATGGGCTGATTATACTAGAGAAATTGGAGCAGTAAAAAATTGTATCCTTGATGTCTAAAACAGAGAATATCCACAGCAGTTTTTTTTTTTACAAGCTTAAGCATGCAATTTACAAATATTTATAAACATTTGCATACCTGATCACAAGAAGTCTCAAAAAACACAGATTTTGGTATTATCATGACTTTTTAGTGGATACTACATTCCATTTATGTATAGTGAGCAGTACAGCAGCTGACTGGAGGTTGACTAATGCTTGTGAAGTGGATTGATTATCAAACAGAAATATGTAAGAATTATGGTTCCTTTATGCCCCCCCCCCCCACCCCAATTGTGAAAGTAATTGTCATGGTAAGCAGTGTAATGATAGTATTGAATACTTTATTTTCTAGCCGTTCCTACTTTATTTCAGTCCGTTCTTTGGGGTCCGTGGCTTTGAGAAAAGCTGAGAAGCCAGGAGTCAAGGCCCACTTCAGTTATTTTGTTGTGGATTTCAATGAGGTCAGTTAATCATAGATTAGAATAGTTCTTGTCTAAGCAGTTTGTGTAGTTTGTAGTGCAGATGTAGTCCATCCTTTTTTTGTAGCATTTTAAATGTGGTAAACTGAAATTTTATGCGCTTTTTACAACTCATGCAACTTGTTGAAAATGTTTGAATAAACAGTTTATCACCTTTATCATAGAAGAATTAAATGAAAGCGTCAGATACTTACTGTAATATGACAATGTTCACCTGTGTTTCACCACTCTTGTCCTTTTCAGCAGTTGTGTAATTATTTTTTATCTTTTTCTATAGGAGTTGTCTGGACTGTATGGAGGAGTCCTATCAAAACAAACAGGTATATTTGCCTTTTACAACACACAAATACTGCATCATGATGTAAATTTAAGGTAATTTTTTAGATCCGCATTTTTATTGAATGAGTTGATGGTGTGAATTATATTCATTTTCAATATTACATGTTTCAGTTGAGATATCTATTTAACCATTTTGAAGTATACCACTGTTATGTGTTTAAGAATTGACTTAAAAATAATATAAACCCTCGGCATGTCATCTTGACTCCTTAAAAGTGTGTTGCTCAAAAGGGAGAATGCATTTGGTAAATATTGTCATCAACACAATGCAGAGACAGTTTTAGAGGAAAACAGAATTTTGTTAATCGTCATTTTTTTCTTTTTCAGAATTTGTTCACCACTGCCTAAAAAAAATTCTGTCATTCTATGGACAAAGTAAATCTCCACCATCATCTGTCGTGCTGGTGGGACATTCAATGGTAAGCTTGCATTAAGTCAGATACGTTTGAGAAATGTTCATGTATGGGAAATGTAGACTAAGACTTTAGTTTTAAAACGGGGTATTGTGAAACAGATTTTACTAGCTCTCCTGTTTTACCCATACAAAACAATCACTTTAGATGTGAGTTTGGGCTTAAAAGTAAATCCTGCACAGTAACTTTCAGGTTAAGGTTAGGATATGTTTCACATCAGCATAACAGTCTTTGTGTATGAACATAGTTTCATTTAAGCAGGTAGCATTTGTTAATATTCTGACATCTTTGTTCCAACTCACGAATTACATCAACAGAAGTGTATGTGCTGGAGACATAGGGAAGTAATTTTGAAACTGGTTGTGTGCTGATATTAAAAAAACTGCTTTATTGTTTTTGCAGGGAGGCATGATAGCAAGGGCTTTGTTCACCCTCCCAGACTTTGATCCAGGCCTAGTTAACACCATTATCACACAGGCTACACCACATCAAAAACCTGGTTAGTTGTCTTGTTTATATTTATCATACTCTGTTATCATTTCAACAGGATGATTCAAAAGAAACAGATCAGGCAGCTAAAGAAACGGTTTGAATTCAGTAATGAAAGGTTTTGCACTATCCTTTTAATATTAGTTTAACAAAGATAGGCTGTCATTGATTAAATGCTTTAGTGGGTGGATCTTTCAATATTTCAGGTGTCACACAGGTATTCAGTTTATTTAAGTATAGCCAAGGGCTGTCCTAGAACTTGATCCTGTTTTTAGAAATAAAGATTTATAAAATTTTCCAGATGCTTATTTCTTGACCCTGCTAAATATCTTGAAAGTTGATGTAAAATGGCTTGATAGTACAATTTTTTTCATATAATTATACCATTACCATGATGTGAATTCCAGGTATGCTTGTTGAATGACACATAATGATGAGGTTTGATTATTATAGACATGTATTTTGTGTTCCCACAGTGGTTAAGTTAGACCCACAGCTTCACCAGTTTTATTCCAATGTTAATCGCTATTGGAAAGATCATGGCAGCACAAAACTAAGGCATGTTACAGTTGTCAGTACTGGTGGAGGGCACAGAGACATACAAGTGCAATATTCTCTCACTGTACTGGATAAGGTAAGCTGTTTCATGTAAAGCAAGTTCTTGTGTTACAGCATTCTGTTACGAAAATAGCTTGTTAAATAAAGGAATATATCTGTTTATTAGAAAAATTTCCTTGAAATGTCGGGAAACACTATCTGTTATCATTCATTACAATTACTGCAGTAATAGAACCTGCTAAAGTCTACAACAGGATCAACCATGACGATTTTTCCAACACAAATTATTTTATGATTAATTGCAAACTTCGTAAGAACATCAGAAATCTTATTGCCCAAATTCTGTTGGACTTGACCTAGGGATGGTATTGAAATCGTCAGAACCATTGAGGAAGTGATTGATTTGTTTTGTATTGTTTAAAGAACATTATTTCCATGCTCCTTATTTCCTTGCAGATTGTTTCTCCTGATAGAGCTGTTAGTGCATCGGTAAGTATTTAATGTATAATTTCATTCATCCATAAATAATTTTATAGGCCATTCATAAACAGAACATTATCATCACTACTCAAAATCATCCAAGAGATTTAAATTTCACTCAAAATGTGATTTGCAGAGGGTTGTTTCTTGCTTTTCATGACATCATTTAGTTAATTCAGAGCAGCAAGTTAGTGTTTCAGCATTGCAGTTCATTAAGCTTGAGCAAAGTTTGCAGGTTGCCTAGATTTGATGATCATGAACAGTATTACTCCATGTTGAATTATTCATTGTTTTTGAGGACAACATATCATCATAGACTTCAGTTTTGCAAAATTTCAATGAATGGAGTCACATTAGATTCAATTTATTGTTAACAAAACAAGTAAATTTTCTCTCCTGCAATTTGAGTAATCAAGTTTTAAATCTGCACTGCTTCTTAGACTAAAGTACAAGCTGCAGTCTTATAACTTAATTCTCAAGTTCATTTTCACTTGTGATGGTATTTGTTCATAATAACTCATGTTCAGTCGTTAAGGATGGTGTTGTTGTTTCTTTTATTTAGTCCACTTCCATTCCAAAAGCTTGGGTGTCTACAGACCATTTATGTGCTGTTTGGTAAGTGAAAAATACCAAATTGCCTACAATTGCTGCACAGAATTACATCATTTTCAGAGCAACGTTGACCTGCTGTCAACTTAGATGAGTACATGTCCTTTGTTTTGCTGGGAATTAGAAATGCAGACAGCAGTAGTTTTTATAGTATGGTATGACTATACTGATCAGGTTGTGCCAGGCAACTTATTTTTGGTGGATCAAGGTGTTAAATGATAAGAGTTTTTCAAACCATATCTGATCACTCTTTTGCCTATAGGATTTGTTTCATTCTATGTAATTTAATTCTTTGTCACAGACTGAAATTCAGTTATATCTGGAAGTGGATAATGTTAATTAAATATCTTATTTCTTGTAGGTGTCGCCAGATGGTACTGTTGACCAAAAGAGCCTTATTTGATGCTATTGACCAAAAGACACATCAGGTAGGCTCTGTCTTACAGAGTCTGTATGGATGAATTATGAGTATATCTGAACTATCACATTTATGGAACATAAATTGAAGATCTAGTCTTTTCAAAATGGAAAGGGCACTTATAAATGCAGATTCACATTTTGTCTACAGATTTATTTGTTAAGGGTAAGTGGAAATAACATAAAGTAAAAACAAGATACATTTTTATTGTAATATAGTACTTCCTTTTTCTTGTTAAAACACACGAAATTGGAGAGTTCTGAAGAGGATCTACAGTCATCTCTAGATGAGAGTCACCTCTAGAGTTAAGCTTGTTGTCTGCAGCTTATGTGTACCTAGCTGTCAAGTTTCAGTACTCCGGACAGTGATTTGTATATGGATGATTGCAATTTTTCTCCATCTTTGTATGCATGCAATGTTGAACTTGTTGAAATTCCATTTCTTGACACCCAGAATATTATTCCAGATCTCAACAGATGCTGAGTTACGCATGAAGGTGTTCAGACATCACTTCTTGTCCAATAATGGTCTGCCAGATTATTTGATCCATGAAGAAAATAAAACAATGACTCTGGATCCTAAAGTCATCTGGGAGATCAAACGTGACAGGTTTTGGACTTTTACTTCCAGACACGTAAGTTTCTCAGATTTTCTGGAAATCTTTGTTTTATTTACCAAGACCAGTTATGGCTCCCAAACTCCATTAGCTCAATGTGAAATTCATGGATCTGTTAAGCAGTCTAAACTAGTTTGGATAAAAGTTCACATACAAAGAAAATGGACTGTGATTGCTCAGATATGACATTTGTATTTTGCATTAAGTCATCAAATTTTTTGTTTCATTGAGGGGTTTTATTTTGATTTGACTTTATAGATTCCATTTATATTTGGTTTTCCATCTGTGTAAGTGCGATTTTCATTAATAACCCAATCTTCAAACATGTCAAAAGCAGAAGCCATGATGTCATGATTTAGGTCACTGGCTTTTTTGAGACATAACTACCATCTCATATATATATATATATATAAATATATCAAGGACTACTATATGAAAGGACGCGCACGGCCGATCTTCTGACTTCGCTAGTGAAGGCCATTGCATTGACCCAGTTTCTGATGAATAGTCTATTTTTAGACCGAACGTAATAGTGCACTTTAGCGTAGTAATCTAGACTAATAAGATGCGATTAAGTTTATGTCAGTTAAGTATGTAAACACATTTTCCATACGATTTGTTGGCATTAATTTACTTAGTGAATATCCAACTCACCAAAACTTTTATTTTTAAGTCTAGATCTAGTGCAGAAAGCTTGCACTCTTTTTCTCCCGGATGTTTACATTACCGGAACAAGTGCTTTGGTTGTGCGGGAAAATATAAACATTGAAACAGACATGTGAAACAATGTGATACTGGTGGATATTTTTTGCAAGTTGTGGGATTTATATTTTTAAAAAATGCCAAACAAGTGTGGTGTTGTGAACTGCAAAGGCAACTACAACGAATCTAACAAATGCTGTGTTAAACTGCCTAAAGACGAACAAGAAAAACAGAAATGGTTGAACGTTCTCCCCCCACGTGAGGATTTCGTTGTCGACCTAATGAAATTTTTTATATGTGAGAGACATTGGCCAGCGGATACACCTATGGTCAAGATACCAGGTGGACATACTCGGCCTGTGTTGCCACCAAGTATTTTTAATGTTTCTTCTTCTTTTTTTGCCAACACCAAAACCAGCACCACGCGAGCCTAAAGCTGAGGATCAACAGCTGAACTATTTCATCAAGAAAGACAGAATCACTTCGTTTTCTGAGTTTTCTCCTGACAAAGATTTGTTTAAAAAGTATGAAAATCTTGTCATATCTCGTCCAGAAGACAAATTTTGTGTGTATTTTCATGGTGAAGGATTACAGAGAGAGTTTCTTGTCAGTAATTGTTCACAACAAATCTACTTTGTGTTCACCTCTTACTCTTTCTGCTTTCAAGAATGGGATTAACGTGCCTTTGGGTAAAATCTTAAGTCCAAACACTGGTCTGTCATCCTACTCACAATTCTTTGAGGCTGTGCACTCAGCGATTAACTATGACCTTCCTGTAGATGGTGTTGTTAAAAAAGTGGCGACAACTCTTCAACAAGTTCAAGCCCAAGAGTCGCTTGATGCTGCCAAAGGCAAGAAACTCAAGGGGTTTATTGTTGTGTGCAGATATTTGTTCACTGTTCAAACTCCCTGTCTCATTCCTGTAGTGGGGTTGATTTTGAAGATGCATCTGCCATTGAAAGTTGTGTATCTGAAGTGACCCTTTCTGGCACAGAAGAGAATGCTGCTGCGTACGTGGCGGGATGGCTGGAGAAGAAATGTGGGAATGACTTGGCTTTTCATGAGGATGACCCTTTATTGTCAAGCGAAGTAAAAGATTTCATCCAAGAAGTTTCAAGGGGTTGTTTGACTGTCCCACATGTGTGCACATATAGTTCGTAAGAACTGGTTTGTGCTTTGTGAAGAAATCCAAACATAAAGCATGCTGCCGTCAAAGACTTGTCAACATTCTTCTCACCATGAACACCTACTATGGTTCTGGATTATTTTCTAAACATCTGCTGCGACGCCTGGCAAAATAAATGTTCTTCTGCATGGGATTCATAATTTGGAAAAGGACCATCAAAGAAATTCAGCTCTGTACCAGACCTCCATCAAGAAGGCATGGCTCGCTGACTAATTTGGGCTGCAACATGGTGAGTTATTTTTCATTTGCTATAAGACTACAGAAATGGTCCTGATTCATGGAATGGGCTATAATTAAGGTGGTTAAAAAAAATCCAATAGAAAAGGTTGATTTCAAGGTCAAATTGCATATGTTATGAGGTCTTATGCCAGAGGTTCTACTGTATGGTATCGTCATTAACTGTGGTAAAACTGCTTTATTTAATGAGATTATGTTTGGATGCAACATTGGTTACAATTGGTTAGTCTTAGGTGTCAATAATAAGGCTGTAGGTGTCAATAATCAAATGGCCTTCGCTAGCGAAGTCAGAAGATCGGCCGTGCGCGTCCTTTCATATAGTAGTCCTTGATATATATATATATACTATGTCTCTTCAAAATCGAAGGCATTGTGGCAAGAACATTCTAACCATTGAACCAATGGTCAGAGTCACAAAGACTAAGCTTTCAAAGGCTCTCCCCACACTGTCAAAAGGCATAGCTCAAGATGTGAACTGTTTGCTCAACAAATTTGCAATATTATCTCATTTTCTCCTAACTGACCATCATGCAGAGTTGTCTGCATCCAGAAACCATTCAGAAACAAGCTCTGAAATGACGTTTGCCCCAAATACCCATGTTGGCCCATTAGTATGTGCCAATCTGGATGAAACCATTTGTTTGGGGGGGGAGGGGGCATGGCTAGTTATCATGCTTTGGGGGGGGGGGGGGGTAGTTATCATGCTTTGTTCTCAAGAAAATTATCGCTGTCAGTTTGGTGTCGTAAGTCAGATCATTGGTGAGAGACAGGGGTTCATAATCAAGCTTGATAAGGCATGACATAGAAAAGTTTTTATGCCTGCCAGAGGAAACCGTGTGCACAGTTGTACATCGGCAAGACTTACTAACTCAGATAAGATACCCTGGGAATAAGGTCACTGACCCGGTCAGCGGGCTCTGCTCATTGTGTGCAGCCTGGGAGTTAGAAGTCACATTGATAGACACAGAGCTTTTGGTAGCTGAAAACAGAAACATTGAATATCAAAGAATATGAGCACCCACAATTTTATTGTTTTGCTTGCTATTCCATTTAGATGAAATCTGCCAAATACATTGCTGTCCCTCTTGTAGTAGAAGAATGGAAGGATGCACTTCTTATTAAATCTAACTTGGTAAGAATTTTGATGGTTGTCCTTTTTAGAGCTCAGCAGTGATAGCCCACAATGTTAGATCCACGTATCCAATAATTAGAGGCCCAAAATCAGTGGCACTACAGCAAAGTGGAGAATTCATATTATTGTTCACAATTCCTCAGTGAGAAGTATGAAACAACTTATTATTATCTTAATTTTAAGGCAGACTTGGAAATCCTGAGAAATTGAAACCTTCATCAGGAGAAATGCATAAGAAAGTGTGAAAATAGATGATCTGGTGTTATCAGTAGATGAAAATACTATAACAGGTCTCCCTGAAAATGTAACTTTGAAAAGTGAAGCACTTCAATACAGAACTGAAAAATAATATTACCATACCTTGTTTGAATTTTCTCAGCCCTGGATATTTAAAGTGACCATAAATGCAAGCACAAGTCAGAATACATCATTTTGTGATCACTAATTAAATGTTGAAACAAGGTATATTTTCTCCTGTTGCTAGAACAATCGTCATCTGTCATTTAGTAATGTACTTATTTTACACAGAGCAATCCTGAGTGGGTGTGTTACTGTGACATTCCTGAAGGCCAAGAAAAATGGCAAGTTATGTGGAGCAAATTTGTGTTAAATTAAATTGGATTAATTGGAAGTACATTTTATTAATGTGAGAAAAATCAGATATATTTGCAAGGATTCATTTCCATTTCACAGCCAGACATAGATTCATAGAGGAAAAACAAACACAATAGAATAGATTTCAAGAGGACAGATTAAATGATGGAATAACATACTATTTTACTGAATTTGCCACATCCCCTTGAGATAAATTTGCTTCCTAAAGTATAATGACATACCTATTGAATGTGAACTCCATACAAACGATGAGTCAGCGATCGTGAATCCATCTTGAATTGCCTAGTTTTCCTTTATTGAGAGCGTTTATCTGCAGTGCATCTCTACTTGATAGGTCATACTTATGAAGACGCTGTTGTTTAAAATCTATTTTGTATAAGTATGCATTTACTTGCACTAACCAATTAATAAAAAAAGATGTTATCGAGACTAAGCTTGGTACAAAGACAGCTTTTCTTGACTTCGGACTGTACAGGTAACAATCTACATTTCCAAAGTGATTGAATTTCGGATAATTTTTCTCCATCAGCACCAGCTGTATCAGTTTGTCCTCAAGAACACAGCTTTTGCCTCCACTGTATTCAAATACAAAGGTATTGATTACTTTTTCTTTAATATGACAGGCATAGAATGTTTTTGTACGAACAGATAGGTCAACCTGAAAGGCATCTCAACATCTCAACAGTTCATCATTATTCCGTAAGACAGTAGGACTTCAAAATTTGAAAAATGGATTTTTATGTATAAACAACTACAATCAAAGCCACGTGAAATGATCTTGGTCATAGATTCCTAAGCCAAAAAATAATTGAAAAGGTAACTTTCAAAACTTCATCGTAACTAGACCAGTTGTGCTAAAATAAAACAGTTTTTTTGCTTCTCCTGAAAAGTAGCCAAAACCGATTACCACAGTTTTAGGGGACGGTGACAATTTCTAGTCAGCTGGAGTACATTCTGATATGAAGAAAATTCAGTTTGTCAGTTATGTACATCTTTTGGGAAATTTAAAGAGATTCAGTTCATAACCTATTTAATGAAAATGAAACAATGTTGGAATATTTAACCAATCTGGAAAATAAATTACAGTGAAGTTGTGCTTGAATAAATTATAGTTGCCTGAAAATTAACATTTTGCAATAATTTGTTGATATGTGCCCTTTACTGCCAGTGACTCAGTTATGTGTTTTTTGGTTAGATGCAATGCTCTTTTACTGTAAAATGTGAAACTTAATGTTCAGTAATGCTGAGATTTTTATGTAACTTCAATGTTGAGTCTGTTTTATTGTCTTGCTTCCCAGTTTGTAAGAGTGTTACACACAGACATTGAAATAACAAATGATACACATGTCGTGATTATGGTGCCATCAGGAGAGAAAAAGGTAAGTTTTCAGTTCCATTGCCAATAAATATGTGTTAAGAAACGTGTTTATGGTGATTATTACGCCATTTGATGTCGTAAAATAATACATCAGCTTTGCACATGTATTTTTGTTTATGAACGTATCAGTATATTTACCAAGCTTGAATATTTCTTTTCCCATTCTAGAGTATTTATACAGTTTGTAGCGTGAGAGCCAAAGGAAAATACAGTTATTGTGCTTTTTAAGCGCAATAGAAACTGACATAGTATCGGTAATGCTAGTAATAGGAATTTTGTGGAACACAACTGTTTTACACAGAAGACAATATTACACTATTTCTTTTGAGAAATAAATTTGGTTTCTAATCAGCATCTGATTTAATAAATTTTAATGATTTGATCACATTATTTTTGTCCATCACATATTTTTTCAGGTCAATATAGTCGGTGATCGCTACAACAGCAATGAAAGGCACTTGGTATACCACATGCCCAATACATACGACACCATCATTTCGTACCCAATTTCAGCCACAGATGGAGCAGCTCTTTTGAAAGTGTCCAATGCATCAGCCTTTTATAGTCTCCATCTGGCTGGCTTGTCTCTACCCACCAATTCATACACTGCCATAGTGATGCCACAGTTTTGTCGCAAGCATAATGCTGGTACGTAAGGCACTGTGTGAATATTGAAAACTTTCTATGTAATGGTAATGACTGGGAGGGGGAGGGGCATTTTCATTATTATTTGGGCCATCACATTTTTGTTTTGCAGTTATCACACTGTTTGATAGCCAAGGACCTTACCTTTTCCCTTGCCCATACTAGATCAGGATACCCTCTGACATGCTGCAAATATTCCATGTATTTACAATGAACAGGAGGGACATTTGCATGATTGTTTTGTTGTTGGAACAGTCACATTTTTTGCTTTTGCAATTATCAGCCAGTTTGGTAGCAGAGGACCTTGCATTTTTCACTGCCCTTACCAGATCAGTGTGCCAGCTTTAGTTAAGGCATTGATCAAAATTGATGACAAATGTAGGGGAAAAAGAATGTCTATTTTTTGGCCTCAGACTGCCTTGTCCCATCACAATGATACAAGAATAATTTCATTATGTGAATTATTGCCCTGTTAGGTACAAAGTGATCTTGTAATATTATTTGCTGTTCTGATGTTATTTGTATCCATTTTGAACCCACATGGGGTTTGAGTTTGAGTTAAGAGAAAGCAAGTTGACATTGTGCTAGGAAAAAGCAAGACAACAGACAGAATATACCAGAACAGTAGGACAGAAGCAGCCCATATTACATGGAGATGGAGTGTAGTTCAGTATTTTATGTTTTCTGTATCTGTAAATATTGAATATCCCAAGTTTTTTGTTTTTTTTCTGTAGAACAGATAATATTTTTTTTAAATTAAAAACACCATACTCAGTGTAACTTTCAGAATCTTTTTCCAGCTCATTTTTTTAAACCCTTTATGGAGAAATCCACTGTAAAGGAGTTTGCATTTGTAATACTTATCTCCATCAATGTTGTTTTAGTTTTGATTCATATTTTCACTTTAAAAATCAATTAGTGTGAGTAAATGATATCACAGGCTGTTCAGAACTGACACACATTGAGTTGAAATTCTCTGATACTATGTCTTTCAAAACTTGCAGAGACTTTTGAGGGCAGTGTCTTGCGTATGAATGTTCCATGGAGCAATGAGGATACTACAGTCTTTGCAGGGTAATACACTTTTCTGTTTTTCTGTCATTATATACTTTGTATCTGTGTGCACATCAGTTTTTCATTGTTCTCATTTTAAGCTTATAAGTGTGACTAACAAAATCTTTAATTGGATTGGAAGTTTGAAAGGGCAGTGGCCATTTGAAGCATTATGAAGCAAGGCATTTTTTGCTTTAGTAGTGGGACAGTCATTGTAGGCAGTGCTAGTAGTCATATTACTAGTACAGAGGTCATGCCATCATAACTCATTTTACGGGCCAACACTACATTGTTTAACAGTCTGAGAAATGTTAAAGAATAGACAAAAAGCAACTGCTACAATAAGTTCATTCTGTATCCGTCAAGTAACTGTTATTTTCTTAATTTAAAAGAACTAATCACAGTATGACCTTTGCTAACTGAATGTGGTGTTAGATTGTTTCATTTTGTACAGTGTATTTTATTTTATATTCCTGTACTTTGATTTTGCAATTTTATATTGCCAGTATTTTTTTATTTTTTTTTTGGTCATTGTTCTTTTATTTCTGATTTGTTGAGCAAATGAAAACAGACTGGCTACAAGTTATACTTGCTATATTATAAAGAAGATTACTGGATCAGCACTGTAGATGGATTTCATTTTGATTTGGAAGATCCCTTCCAACTATCTCTGAAAACTGGATGGAAGAAAATTTAATGTCTTCTTCCCCTACGTGTTTGGTTACAGTTATGGCAAGGAGATTAGTCTACCCATCAAACTACAGACTGGTCGCCCAGCTGATTATGACTGGAGACTGGATGCATCAGAGCCTCATCTGGAGATGTTTCTACATCCATTTTGTCACTACCAGCTCAGACTTGTAGTAGCCACACAGGATAGTTTGGGTCAGGTAAGTTCAACATATTTTTTTTATTCTTTCTGACAATTTGTTAAATCAATCGTGTGATCTACACTGCCAAAAATGTTCACTCTACATTTTACCGGAATTGTCAGAGCAAAATTTCCTTTCATTCATGTTTGACACCTTGTGCAATTGCCGTAAGCTGTACAGCCTAAAATCAATAGTGCCAGTGCACCGAAAATGTCCTACAATTTCATTGACAGTGTGCTGTTCTAGGAAAAACATGTAGTGATGAAGAGGTTAATTACTCAATTACTGACACTACATTTCCATTTCAAAACTGCCATCTGGCATGCTTTGGAAAAGCTTAGAGTTAATATTGTATTTACTGCCACATGCTAACAGATTCATGAGGTTTGCTGTTAACAATGTCAAGTATATCTTAGTTGTAATAATGCATCCTGGTATCTGTACAAAAGCTGTCATAATTGGAGACCTACCTAAAAATTTATGTTTATGCCAGTTCATTGTGTACTCGGACAATAACAAACTCATGCTCCACTTAAATGGTTTTCTTTTACGTTATCTGGAGAACTCTAAAGCTTTGACACAGGAAATTAAATCTAATCGTTACATTTTTAGGCAACTTTTGAATTCTGTGGGTCATGATGGCTTTTATCTGTTGAAGAACTGTCCCTCCATAAGAGTTACAGTTAAATCATTCTAAATGTAATATTACCCAGTATGATAGTTTTATTTTCAAAAAGGAAAGAATGAACAAAAATCAAAACTGTGCCTTTGCACATACAAATATTAAAGAAAGTAGACTCAATCACTTTCATAAACAATCTCCCATAGTTTAATGATCGGATTTGGCTTGACATTTGATGTGTTGAGACGATGATTGTCAGTGATTTATTCAAAAGGTCTGACCTGAAGTTTTCATGCTAGGAGTTGACACATCCATCTACATGACACAAACAATCACAGTCGCTCAGAGGTGAAGTAAGAACAATCCATTGAAGCGAAAAATAAAACAACCTATGTTGATTTTCAAATGAGAATGAGATGAAATTTTCCTTGTTAAAAATAAGTTAGATAAATGACCTGATGAACAGACGATTTCATGTCATTTCAGAAAAGCTCAGAACATGTTTGCTGATAAACATGCTGAGAAGAAAAACAAAGTCTATTTCAGTTTCAATATATGCATCAACAATAACAGTAGTACAAAATGTAATGAATAGATAAGCTCTAACAGTCACGTAGATTTTAATTATCACTGCACTGTAACTCTATTAAAGACTTTTGGCACCGATATTAGATATAGGATCAAATGATTGATTTTGTGTTGTCAGTTCCAGACTGAAATCTTATAAGAAGTCAGTTTTCTGGTTTGTTTTCCAATGAATTGTTGCTGCTGTCCTGTTCAATCTTTATTGTTGGTTGCTTCAGAATCCCTTTCTTTACCACTGGCAGTGAATCCAGTGATAAGCTAAGACTAGGGGAGTGAGACTCCAGTGGGGTGCCAGGCTTGGCCTTGGTTTTGGTAGATCTAGTTTTTTGGTGTTCATATTTTTTCCACAGTTGATTGCAGTGGTCTTGTAAAACTTCACCCATGTGACGTCTCAGGGCAGCGTGAACGCGTCGGTATCTAGGTCCTTCATAAGTGCACGATACTGCACGTTTACTTTTTGTCTTACATGTGGAGCTGACTTGATCTAGCCTCTGCATAATGGTGCGGTCATGCACTAAAGTGTTAAACGCCTTGATTAAAGATGCAGAGGTGGGCCTTTTATTCCTGAGGAAGTCCAAGTCCTCAGGATCATAGAGTATCCTGTACTGCTTTTTATTGGCCCTTGTGGCATCCTTGGCGGTAGAGGATTGAAGGGAGGTAACACTGCTGGAATCCCTGCTGATCCTCATGGCAACTCTGCTTGTTGTCTCCCCTTCTTTTCCCACAGAGAAGTTGCTCGAGGCATTCAGGTCCAGAGGCATCATGAATTTGTCTGTGACTTCATGTTCTTCTAGCACCTGAAAAAAATGTGAATGAGATTGCTGAAAAAATGTCATTGCCTGGTCATGTGCATTTGTGACTAGTTTTTCTCTGTTTTTTTTTGCTATTTTCCACATTTCACAATCATGCTAGAGCATTATTTTACTTAGAGTCGTTCATGGATTATTTGCAGAGTGATTATAAATTTAAAACTTCTTGAGACTGTTATGTTATTGTTGTTGTTTTCAAAACCAGCTGTTTCCTCCTTATTCCCCTGCAGAATCTCATCTTTCTCTGCAACTGTCCCTCATTTCTTTTCCAACCTCACAAACTAATGAGTTCAGATATATAAAAAAACTTGCTGGATTTTTACCAAGACCTAGCGCCACTCATTCATAGGGCTCGAATTTGCATGAAATTTTGATGGTGCCTTCATTTTGACCTGCCATTGGTTCTTTTCAGATTTGGAGGCTTCAAATAGTGGGGAAGTATTTTTTTTTTTGCTTTGTATCGGTACTTTCACCCCCCGATCATTTCTTTCCCACCAGGCCATGACATTATCACTTCCTGTGATGATTTCACTATTAAACGCACTGCCCTGTGTGCAGATGTATTGCCATTGAATGAATGCTGACGGGGTGCATAGGTCGTTAATGTGCAAAGGTAGTGTAGTAAGATTTATCCAAAAGCAAACAAACAAACAAACAAACAGTTACTACAAAATAAAACTTAAGGAATGGGCAAAGTGAAGCAGATCCATTATAATCACCCCAAATTGAAATTAATAATCAGATTTATCCCGGGCAGGGTGGGGGACCTCAGCTAGTGAGTTTGGATTTGTTGTTGTTGATATTGTTCAGGAAAAAAGAGTGGCTGCAAAATAACATTGTGGCATGAAACATTTTAAATGCAAGACATGCACATGTCAAGGACCTTAGTCTTATTTCCATGACAGGAAAGGAAACGGGGGAATCATTTAGAACAATAGTTACATTTGTTCTGACTGGAAGACTAAAACCTGAAATATAGCACAAGGATCTAGTGGAAGCAGGACTGTATGTCGACAACGAACATGGTGTAATGAGATCCAGTAACCGGGCTTACCTTATGTGGACTGTAACGCATGTTGACCTTGCAGTCATCTATAGACAGCACATGCAGGAGATTGTTGGACACGGAGATGTTGCCAATGGTGGGTTTGATCGAAAAATTAATGGACAGTCTTCTTTGGCCTCGACGCTGGTTGTAGATTTGTAGCAGATTAAAATCGGGTTGTGCTTCCTCAGAATCAATGCTTTTGTCATTATTCTGATCAGTGTCACTGCATTGCTTAGTGTCGTCATTGGTTTTTGGGACATCTTCAGCTGGTAGAATGGTGACCTTTGCAATACGTTTGGCTGCTTTGTCACCACGTGGGGACTTTGTTGCCGACATATCGCTGGGTTTGGACTCAAGGCTTCGACCTGATGGCAGATTTTCATTATCATCAGTGTCCTCATCAGCTGCATTACTGTCAAAGCTAATGTTTCTGTCATCTTCTAGATCATCAAATGTCTTGGGTAGAGAAACGCCCTTCTTAGCAGACACATGCCTTAGATTTTGTCTCTCTGAACTGTAGTGGATGGAGTCTTCAGTCAGTCTATGCTCCACGTCTTTCATGTCCACCTCTGTTCTGGTCAGTTTCGCATCCAGTTTCTTTTCTTGCTTGGCCAACCTCTTCTCAGCCTCCTCAAGGTCAGCCAGAGCAGTGCGGGTCAGATTCTGACTGCGGCTTGGCTCACATGTCAAAGATGTGGATACATGTGTCACCTTACCAGAATGCATGTCTAAACATGTGCTACACAGGTTTGGCATCATTTGGTTTACTTCCTCTGTGACTTCTACTTTTGTCACTGGTTGAAAAGACCTTCCTCGTTCATCAGTTTCTGTGTTGGTTTCATCAGTTTTAGAGGTCAAGAGGCTCCTTTGGCTCGATGTCCAAGTATGTGCTTTTCTCGAGTATTCTTTGTTTTTGGCGTTTTCCAGCAATTCAATCTCTCTCTGATTCTGACCTGTTGTATGATTCCCACTTATCCTATTGTTAGAAGTGCGCGGCGCAGCACTCTTGGCCCGTCCTGCAGTGGATGACAGTCTGTTGTTGAGATGGGGTGCCCTGTGCATTGATGAGACACTACAGCGAGGGGAATTTGGAGTCCGTTCCGGCACTCGACTCCCATTTTGCTTGAGAACCCAAGCGTTGGATCGGAGATTAAGTGAGTCATGATTAACACGAGGCAGAACTTTGCCAGACGCATCACCTTCTTTGGAATTTCTCACGCATAAATCCAGATGTTCAAAACTGCCAGTTGTGGCTGGTGTTATTCTGCCTGGCAGAGCAGCCTCTCTGGTGTCATAAATCTTGGTGCTTTTCGCATCTCTAGGCGGCAATAACTCGCCGCCCCTGATTGAAGCTTTTGCTTCCTTAATGCTCTGTCCAGACAATGTAAAGACCTCCGCTGAGTGAATGCGGCGGGGATCTGCTGACTTAGAGAGCCCTGAAATGGAGGAGTTGGCACTGAGTCTACAGCGTCTAAATAGCGGCGGAGATTCCTTTTTCTTCACCCTGAACAAGGATTTATTGACTTCGGCGCACCAGTTATTAATGAAGTGAAGCTTATCTTGTGTTAATGTCCCCACCCCGGCATCAGAGGGTGGTGCCTTTGGAGCCACACTATCGTGATGTTGGTGTTGTTGTTGCTGCTGCTTTTCCTGCAAGATGCTGTGTTGACGATACCAGTCGTGCAGTCTGGTATGGTAATTTAGTGTGTGTTTATTCATGGTGCCTTTCAAACCAAGATGTCCATCTGCTGTGCCGGCTAAAAGATAGGCATCCTTCCCGAACTGTTCATAGTCCTTAAGAAAATAAACAGTCAGAACTTCAAGCTTTGTGACGAAGGATTCTGAAGCTATTACAGCTGCATTTTAACGGATTGTACAGTGGGTTAAACCTGAAGTTTAATATTCATGCGTTGCACAACACTCCTTATTGTTTATATTGGAGAAATATCCCGGCACAAATACACATATGACCAGTTATTAGAGGTGCTTAGTTTTGTTCTGTACTTTTTATTGAGATCAGTTACGGAAACTGCACACCCTGAACTACACCAAGCACTTTAATCCTTCACAGTTCCTCAGTCTCACCATATAGTATCAGCCGTAAAATTTATAACTCGAAAAAACATTTACATCCGCGGGGCTCCACCATTACTCTGAAATCAGATTCCGGTATCTTGTGAACCTTGGCATGTGTTTCTCCACAGTCTGCATGGAAATTCAGATTGTAAGTGATTTACGTGATAACGAAAAGTCAGTTTTACAGTAATTCTGTTTCACAGTATTGCAACAATAATGTAAAGGAGAGATTAAAGGCAGGGTATGAATGTAGATCCACTGCTTGTGTTCTGGCTGTGTTCTTGAAATTATTACATGTCGTCCACATGACAGTTGCTACAGTGTTACAAAAGGTGACGGCCTGTGTGCGGATATTTCAATTATGTTTTTAACACATGACTACCATACGGTCATAAGCCAAATCAACCCTTCGGGCCAGTATACCACATTGGTTACCTCTGGTGGCAAATGGTTGCTTGCAAAGGTTGTTTGAGTGAAGCTGTTTTGTGGCTCGCGAACTGACAGCCCAAAACTATTGCGCTTCTAGAGTGTAACCTTAATGACCCTTGTCCCCGTGCTCAGCCTATCGTGTGGCTACGATTGCTAATTGCAAGCAGTGTGAGTGGTCACCGCGGCTCTCATAGGCTAACCAGTTAAACACGTTAATCTGCTAAGCCATGTAATGCCGCTGGTTAATCCGTCCTGGGTATACACGCTTGGGTGTGAATTTGTACTTGTGTGTTCTCACAGTGGTCTGCACCGCTGGTGACCCTTCTTTGCAGCAGGTGTTAGTGTCTAAATACTGGTTCGAGTATATTAAAAACAGTTGTAATTGCAGATCCTCAACAACACCTCTGTAGTCCGCTGTTGTTGAATGTGTTGATGCAGTTAATTGAATGGGTTCCCGGTGTAACAGGCCAAAATATACCCCCCGCCCAGAATATACCCGGGGTTAAACTGGCCTAGCCCAGAATATCCCCCGGGGTATATTCTGGGCTAGGCCAGTTTATACCCCGGGGTTACTTTGGGCTAGGCCAGACTATACCCCCCCAGCCCAGATTATACCCCCTGCTTTTTCTTTAAAAACAAGTCAAGACCACAGTTTATTTCAGCCTGTTCTTCATCACTGTCATCAGATATCATATTAAGACATACATGAACACATTCTTGACACCAACAAGTCATAATGCAATTTAGAAAAAATAATAATAACAGTTTATTTCAGCCTTAGTTTACTTTGGTGTACATACATAGGCCTACATTCTGGACTCCTGTAAATCATGATACATTTTAGAAGGAACAAACATGCCTTAAAATGCATTGATATACAAAAGCGTTGAGTATCCATTCAAACTGACATGATTAGACTTCAGCATTAATTTCACTCGTGAGTGTTGATGATATTATTATTATTATTATTATTTTGATAGTTAGTTGGCCATGAGTAAAACATGCATTGTATTTTTTGTTACAATGATGTAGGGAGAAAAGGCCAGAAAAGAACACACAGAAAAAAATAATAATGATAATCCAACTGACAGATAGTGCAATTCCATCATCCAGCAGATATAAAACTAAATAGGCACTTAATGTTTGCGACTGATGAACTCCACCTGTCCAGATCCACTTGAAACGTTACAGAATGCTAACCAGTAATAATGATAACAATAAGAACATGAAATCATGTTATTTACTCTTGAAAATATAGAGAAATATCAATATCAGAATCATCATCATCATCTTGGAAATTGCAAAGATATGAGAGGGAGTGTAAAAATGGCAGCGTATGCCTACAAATCATTCTAGAATTTATAAGCAGCAATGTATGTGTATCATCATCATCATCATCATCATTGCCTTTCTCACCCTGGATCAGGGTATAGGCCACCAACAAACACCTTCCATCCCTCTCTATCATGGGCCAGCCTCTTTACATTATTCCAAGTCTTTCCGCTTCGTTGCACATCATTTTCTCTGGCTCTTCTCCACGTTCCGCGCGGCCTTCCTCTTGATCTCTTGCCCTGGGGATTCCAGTCCAATACCTTCTTCGTGATGCTGTTTCCTGGCCTCCTGAGAGTGTGGCCGATCCATCTCCATCGCCTCCTACCAATTTCCTCTCTGACTGGGTTCTGTCTTGTTCTTTTCCATACAATTTCATTGCTGACCTTGTCTGTCCATCTGATCTTAATGTATGTGTATCAACTATATATAAAAAACGTGTTAAATCTTTTCAAATATTCAAGTAGAACTGGACAGAAAGCTTTAGTGAAATACTAAATAGCCTTGACAGTTGTGTAGGCCGACAGAGTAAGTCCACTGAGACAAAAGTAGTGCATTATAAAAGGTAATTAGATCTATAGCATGTTGAGGCAAAATTCGATGGATCATGTTACATTAACAGTATTTCTTGTCAGTGAGTATCATTCTTTGATAGGTTATTTGTAGAAAGATATACATTTCATGTACATTACGGTTTAAGACACTGGATTAGTTTGCAAGGTATTTGAAAGACTGAACTTATGTGTTATAACTTATAGTGAGTAAGGGAATGTCACTCGCGAGTGAAATGAAATAAAAATATAAAAAGAAAAGACCTTGTCCGTCTTTACCTTCCTAAGCTTAACACGTCCCTTGCCAAGGGATTTAACAACTGTGTATTTGTACACAAAAAAAATATTTAAAATGATTCATTTTTATGAGTCCGTTAATTATTTCATCCATTGGGATGTGTATGTCAGTGGCAAACAAACAGTACCGTGCAAATTTTACTCAATGGCAATCAACTACAAAAACAACTACAACATGCCAACGAACGTGAGTGACACTAATCCAGTGCCTTAAACCATGAGCTACATAAAATGTATACATTTCTACAAATACGCTATCAAAGAATTTACTAACAAGACATGTTCATGCAACATGATCCATCGAATTTTTGCCATAACATACTATAATTACTTTCTGAAATGCACTGTTGTCTCAGTGGATTTAATCTGTCATTTTACATGACTATCAAAGCTACTTCGCTAAAGCTTTCAGTCCAGTTCTACTTGAATAGTTGAAAAGATTTAACACATTATTTTTTACATGTACTTGCACATATATTACATATATTATTGCTGCTTATAGATTCTAGAATGATGTGTAGGTCATTTTTATATTCCCTTTTATCTTTGTATTATTCCAAGATGATGGTGATTCTGATATTGATTATATTCTCTTTATTTTCAAGAGTAAATAAGATGATTTGGTTTTCTTATTGTTATTATTGTATATTACTGGTTAGCTTTCTGTAACGTTTCAAGTGGATATGGACAGGTTAAATTCATTATGTGAAACAATTTTAGTATGTATTTAGTTTTGTGTGAAATATTTAATGTTTGCTGGATGACGGAATTGCACCATCTGCCAGTTCAGCTGTTAAAATGTTATTGTTGTTTTTTTCTCTATGTATTCTTTTCTGGCCTTTCTCTCTGCATCAGTGTAACTTTGTATATAGATCTAATTGTTCCGACATATCAAGCACATTTCTTATTTTCAAAAATTATAATAAGATTCAGATAACTTTACACTTATGAGTCTTATAATTAGTTCATACCTTGCCACTAAGTATATGTTAGTGGTGCCAAACAAAAAAAATACAATACATGTTTAACTCATGGTCAACTAATTATAAAAAAACCAGAACAATAATAATACCAACTGACACATGTAAAATTAGTGCTAAAGTTTAATCATATCAGTTTCAATGGATTTTCAATCCTTTTGTAAATCAATGCTTTTTAAGCATGTTTATGTCCTTTTAAATGTATCATAATTTACAAGAGTCAAAAATGTATGCTTCAATATGATATCTGATGACAGTGATAATGAACAATTCAAACTAAAGTTGAAATAAACTACGGTCTTGACTTGTTTTTAAAAAAAAGTAGGGGGTATAATCTGGACTGGGGGGGGGGGGGTATAGTCTGGCCTAGCCCAAAGTAAACCCCGGGGTATAAACTGGCCTAGCCCAGAATATACCCCGGGGGATATTCTGGGCTAGGCCAGTTTAACCCCGGGTATAGTCTGGCGGGGGTATAATCTGGCCTGCTACACCGGTCGTGGTCGTCTCAAAGCAGTGGCTATAAGAGAAGAAAAAAATGCAGGTAAAGATAGTGGTGAAAGCAGCTTATGAATAAATAGAATCGGAAGTATTTTTGGCGATATTTGCGACAGTGAATAAACTACATGTAAATAGACTGTGCCAATCAAAGCGATTAATGTCCACAGAGTCCTCCTCCTCCTCTTCTCACCCCCCCCCCCCCAATGGTTCTGTCTCTGGTATTTTTCTGAAAATATGTAAGTCACTTAGAATTAGCCCTTTACTAAAGCATCATAATCGCAAAGATAGGGGGAATGGGGAAAGGCGGGGGTGCGCATGGTTTGAGTGCAAACAGTTTGGGAAATGCGTCGGAGAGAGAGAATCATTGCTTGCTTGATTACTGCTGGTGCGATTTCTAAAGTCTACAATTTTTTTAGATTCCCATGGCATCGTGTGTCCCTGTTTCAATTGTGCGTTCCCCCAGTAGATGTTTAATATGTGTTAGGTATTGGAAAGCAGTGTGACGTCAACTTGCACAGCTAGAAACACCTCTGGGCCAGACACACAGTAAACAGTGCTGACTGAATCTGGAATAAAGACTGGGTTTGGTGGCCTTTCGTGTTGGTCTGTAATTAATAGTGTGCACAGTGAACGTTCCCACCGATTGTAATCAGGAAATCGTCTCAGCTTGTTTGATCTTGGTACGCGTTGTTTGTTCTTTCAATGGGAAAATGGCCAGAAGAACGAGCAACCAAGCCAGGAAATGATTGATTGAGGGAGAATTGTATAGTTAAAAAAAATGCAATCTCAATACGTAAGAACGTCATCTGTTGGGGAAGATGGCGGGGAAACGACAAGCATTCGATTTTTAGTCTAACTCCTATCTAAATTGTATTTGGAACCGATTTAATGGCTGCATGTAATTTGATAAACTGGTCAATATCGACCATGGGCTTAACATTTTACAGACAGCCTGTGGTAGAACTTTTTCATAGCTTTCGACTGCACACGTCTTTTTTCCTTACTACTGTGCTCTCGCCTCTCACATCTCACACGCGGACGTGCACTTATACCCTCGTACAGACGTAATAGTATGATTCAAAGTCATTTCTCCAGCAGCCTGATCTCAACGTGAGACGAAAAACACGAATACCGGGTTAAGCGTTGGTAGCTGCTTTCTCCCCGCCCCTGACAACTTCATAAAGCTTTGAAAGACAATTACCGACAAGTCATTGAACACTTGCATCAGTTCGGCACTTCGCTCATCGAACAGTGTTACAATTGACACTCTGTGCTTCTGTTCCAAGGCGTGGGCTGGATGCATTGTCACTTTGCCAGTGGCACCCAGAAAACTCGCCCTCCGATTCCCCTTACTGTTAGCGATCCCGAAGTTTTGTGCAATTCAAGTGCAGTTATTGGATGCATGGCTTTTATTTTTGTGCTACTCTTTTCGTTTGTCATTAGTATAGAAGTATTTTCTGCCGCGCTTGATCCAGACTATGGTCTAAATTCTTTATTTCCCTAGACAGACCGGCTCTTTCTCTCTCGTTCTTTTTCCTGTTTATTTTCCGTTTGTTGTTTTTTTTTGGTCTTTTGCTTGTTCTTTCATTCTTCTGCAGACCCTTCGTAAATTTCATCATTTCTCCCCCTTCTCTTTCAATTCATACACCTTTTCTTCTGCATTTTGTTATTTGTTAATTTTTAGTTCTACAAGGCAGACAAGCTCAGGAAAAACGATCTTACAAGTCACCGGCAAGCACACGTATGACCCATAGCATCATAAACTCGTGTGCTTTGCCGTTGGCAGACAAAGTAAGAACTGAAGAGGAAAGGGTTTGGCATTTGCCAATTAACTTATTTGTATGACTCCGAGCAGAAATTGTCATGGTCGGATTACTTAACTGTAAAGCGCTCATTTGAAGTATATTTGCGAGTTGTTAAATTGTTAATGACCTGCTTGTCACATGCGAAACATTATCATGCAGTACCGAGTACAGCACAGTTATTATTACATGGCAATGACCTTGTCATCTAATCTAAATCACTATCGCTGATCAATTTGCCTGTGATTAAACCCGGTCCAGTCTCCCGCTAAACGCTCCCTTAAACCTAGCATGAGGATGTTCGAAATGACACAAATTAACGTAGGGTGGACTGCATTTTACATGTATTCCAGAACAAGAACATGATTATTATCTGTTAATGTCGTTAATGTAGTGGTAAGGGGTCTGCGTCCAGTCAAGATAATGCCCCAAACCGCCAACTCTAAACGCATCAGATTTGGCCATTGAAGAATTGCGTAACTTGTCCGGGTAGACTTTGATAGCAGACGCTTATGGTTTTAGGTGAACGACATTAATTTTGCGAGAGCATGTCTTGGTGTGAAATCATTTTGCGAATGCATGAACGCATTTTCCATACTAAGATTACGGACGGAGAGAGAAGAGTGGACGCCGGTTTATCGCAGGGCAAGTCGGGGAGTAATTGTGATGATGATGATGATGATATTGTTATTGTTGTCTAGTATGAAATGAAGGCTGTGGCAGTGTACTGGAAGAGTCAGAAACGATACGAAACTACGACTACAGGTATGTGCACAATAGCCACACAAATAACATAATAATATTGTTATGACAGGACTGCATATCTACAAATTCACCATTTCAAAGTTTGTATGAGTGCATACAGTTTCTTTCGACCGATCTTCTGACCAGTGGCCGATTTTCATAGGGCAGTCGAATGTAGATGGGTGGGAAGGAGAGCTCATTCCACTAGAATGGCCAATGAATGGGAACATAGTCAAGCGCAAGTATCCAAGAGGGATTAAGTTCGTCTTTCATGTATCCGGAACACAGATTTTAAGACGGAGGCTTCGTCATCGTTCGTCACGCTACAAGACGCCGTTGTTATTAAAGGGTCACTTCCCTTAAACTGAAGTTTATGATTATGATAACCCATTTGCTGGAATCTAACAAAGCCACGCCATTAGAAAAATGTTTTGTCTTTGTATGCCTGCGCGCGCGAACACACACGCACGTTAGTCGATTTTAGGGGTCGCTGGATCCTGTCGAGGAGCGGTCAGGAGATTTTTCGTTCTCTTTTGTTATCTGGAATGTGTCCAGCCGTGTTTCCTCGTGGCTTTGTTTGTTTACATTGTTATTGTTTTGTTCTGTTTTTGTCCAGGCCAAAATATTCAGAAAATCACCTTGAAGTGCTTTGTGATCATGCCAAAAGCAATGGGTCAGAATTGAGAGTGATACCTCCCCTGATACCATCACAGAGAGGCAAAAAATACCCTTAAATCAATCGTTATCAATGTCCCTCCTGGGGACCTTTCTCTATACCATGTATCTAATGTGTCAGACAGTTTAAACCCATCATTTTGTCTAGCCATTAATCCATCTGTTTATGTACCCGATTGGCTATCAGTCAAATCTATGTCTATTTGTCTGTCGGTCTATCTTTGTGCCTGTCTGTGTCTCTGTCTGCCTATTTGTCTGTTTTTCTGTCTGTGTCTGTTTGTCTGCCTGTCTGTTCGTCTATCTATCTATCTATCTATCTATCCATCCATCCATCCATCCATCCATCCATCCATCCATCCATCCATCCATCCATCCATCCATCCATCCATCCTTCCTATCTATCTATCTATCTATCTATCTATCTATCTATCTATCTATCTATCTATCTATCTATCTATCTATCTATCTATCTATCTATCTATCTATCTATCAGTTTGTCTGCTTGTCTATCCATTTACTGATATTTCTGTTTCTGCCTGCCTATCGTTATGTCCATCTGTTCTCATGTCCATTCCTATCGTATTTCTCTGTGGTGGGTAAAGTTCCTTGCCCTCGCGCCCTATGGTGAAATGTGTACAATACTAATTTGCCCGAAACAGTGGTCCACTAAATTGATTTATGGCTTGTCAAAGTTAGAGGCAGTAAACGACTGTAAGTTGTTTCAAGCTTAGCGGCACAGAAACGTTGAGTGGTCGTGTGGGGCTAGAGAAAATACCGTCATTTCTCTGGGCAGAGTGAATGAAAAGGGAGACACAAATAACGGAGAGATGGCAGGAAATTTAAAGGCCAAAATTTTAACGTCTATTCCCAGCCTACGTGTATATTAATAGATACAAATGTTTGGATAGAATCTCCATCGTACCAAACATCTGATGAGGGGTATTGAGTTATAATGGACAATTAACAGTCCATGACCAGGTCCTTTGTCTCAAATAATAAGCAACAAGAGACGTTCTACATCAGTGATTTGAAAAGTGGACGGGAATGACAATCGTTGCATTGGAATGATATGTGGGTTTTATAATCACCCCTCTTTAATAACGGTGACCTGCCGTTTCTCTTCAACCATCTGTAGTTTCTGAATTTATTTAACACATTGTCGACTGTTTTGATGAGCCGTGTATATCGATGAGAATAGGTAGAAATTCTAGAACGGTTTTGCTACAAAAGGACTTAAAGTTAAAGCACCATTGATTTGGGGATCCTTAACGATCTGAAATGTCTTTCCTATGTCTTTTCAGGCCGATAATCTTCGGATTTGACTCAAGAATTAACTATTGTAAGACAGAGCTTAGCTACCTGAATGTTTCTTGTATGTGCTGAATGGTTTTAATTAATGTCACACTGCCTGCCTATCCATTAATAGTGTGGAAACAACGAGCACGGACATGGAACTCAAAACCCCAAGGGTATGAAAATACAAAGGTTTGACAAGACGAGCTTTTTGGACACATTTTGGCTTTGCTTCAAGCCTTTGCTGCGACCCCACAGAGTTTAATGTGACCTTTGTTTCACAAGGGCCTCAGACTAAGAATATTGGCCCTGGCGCCATGCCGTAGATTTCACGCACACCCGAAGAAGGCACTATGCCTGCGGATCCATGAAAAATGAAAGAATTATTTTCTGACGTGGATCCGCAGAGCATCTTGTCATTTCTGAAGGAGGCCGAACTCTACAAGTTGATCCAACAGATTTTTACCATATTCACAAGACTCATATAGACATACTTTACAGTACGGGCCTTTTCCCGTTAGATTTTTAACTTCTTTTATTTGATCTTATGTCTAGTCATCTGTGGGCTGAGAGCTAGTATAGCCTTTAAGCGAGATAGCGAGATAACGAAGAAAATCGTGTAAGGCACAATGTGGCCGTTATTGTGCCGACGCGCCGTTAAACCCAAACTGAAACAAAATGCCGGTTGAAAGCGGCTCAAGATTTGATAAAGATGACACATTGTTAATTTTTTTGGGTGGCTGCTTTGACCGTACGTTAGTAAAAAAAAAATTATGGGGGGGGGGGGGGGGGGGACAAAATGACAAAACCGGAAATGTCGAATGACAGTTATCTCAGTTAGGTTTGGTAAGTAGAAAATCATATAGAGATTCGCCAGGGACAGGTGTTCAAGATTCATTTATGAAACATTGTATTTCAGGCGTGGTCTTGAGACGAAATTTTTAATTTAAATCGTTTATCAACTGTGGCTCATCCCAACAGAGCATTGGTCTGAAAAGTGAATGGCACGGGCAACACTTTAGAGATCAGCAAACCCATGTCAAAGTGATGTTGTTCCTAACAGTGATCGATGCCCTGTTTGCAGTAGTAGCGGCCATAAAACGGTTTTGTTGTCTCAGGGGTGAATTGGCTAGAATAGGACTTTTTTTTTTCTTTACAATTATCGGTGCTGGCGGTCGGTGCATTAAAGCAAGATCTCTGCTGACGGCAACGGTACCATATTATCGGGGACGCGTGCAGATGTATCCAGATTGGTTTTTCTTGTTTTTGAGCAGCATCAAAAGCAGTTGTTGTTGTTTTTCATGCCGTCTATGTGCATAAAATCCCCATGCCAAATTTTAACTGTTGTGATCTTGACCTGTCCTCCGTATTGTTCTTCAATGAAATAATATATATGTGCCAAGGCAATGTAATTTCTCAGCAGTTCCTCAAAAGAGGACAACGTGTTATGCACAGTTAAGGAAGTGCGTTTAATGCCTCTGATTCTGCAATTCAGAATTTGGAAATGAAATTATGGTTCCGAATTAGTTAAAGTAATTATCAGTGAGAATGGGCGTCGGTGAACCAAATTCATGGACACAAGCCCAGAACTGTGTGAGAGGGGAACCCAGGGAGAAAGAGAATGAATTATGAGTGCATCTGTCTTGCATGGGTGGCCAGCGAAATGATGGAGATTTTGGCAAGTCTGCAAATGTTTTACTCAAGGGACTGTAGGAAATTCCAACGGCGCTCATGTAAATTTAATGATGATCATTTGCACATCTGTGGGAGACTTATCAGTTATCCGTGGGAAAACGAATCTGCGTCATCTCAAGATACATGTAAAAACATTCGACACAACTGCAGGTTCAGCATAAGCTGGATCGTGCAGTATTTTAAATAAACCCATCTGCTTTGTATGTGTATTTCTGACCTACGTTAGATTCCTGTCCTTGTGGGAAAGGTCCTTCTGTTTTTGTTTGTTAAGTTTTTTTAAAAAGTATTTCACATGTCAGTTTTCTCATTATGATATCAATACAGTTCAGGCAGTAGTGGCGTTCTATCGGGGTCATATATTTGGTCTTCGAGCTTTTCATCGTGGATTGTAATAGTGGGCGTTGACTTATATTGTTTCATCCATTCTAAATTTTAATCATTATCAGATCCAGCGCGATGATTTTGCTGCTCTTCGAGTGCTGGTCGTGATGCATGTTTTTAAACATCCTTTTTATTATGCAAGGATGGAAAGGCAAATTTCTAAGTATTTATTTCGAGAAGAAAGGAAATAATAAATAGGAGCGCCCACCGATATTGCTGTTACATGGCTTCACATATCACTTTCATTGCTGATGAAGAGAAAATTGTCGGTAGTAATGAAGATCGTTAATTCAATGGCGCAAATCTGCTCAAGAAATCCATACCTGCACCTTTCTACGTGATTTCCCAGCTTCAGCACAGACCAGCGCATGACATTTGCTCTGAAAGAGGTTTTTTGTCTCCCTGTTCATTGTTAAGTTTCGATTTCCAGTGTGTAAATTAAGTTCGAGCCGTTGTAATCGTACTTTTATTTTGTGTCAATAGGTTTTTAACATTCGTCCGCGCCGAAGGCCATTTTGTCTGTTCTTACATCATATGATTCTTTCAATCGTTTCGCCCACGGCTCATACATTATTCAAGTAAACTGCGATCATCGAGCGAAAAATCAATCGCCAAAGTGATCGATGGGTAAATACAGTTGTGCACATAAAAGATCGCTAAGCGTCTCCAGGTAGGTTGCCTTAAAACAAGGGTAAGCAAACTGCTAAAAAAAAAATGTGCCCATCGTAAGCAGTTGCCTATTCAAGCAAGTCGACCTGGTATTTTGAGTTGGACAGTTTGCCAGCGTTTATCCATCCCATTTTATTGTTTCATTCCATTACCTTCCATACCCTGCCTTTACTTTTTTTCTCACACGGACATATTGAAATGCCTTAATAATAGGCTGGGTAAGCACTGGCTTGATATTGGGTGTAGGGGAGGGAGGGGGCAGCTGAGGGATTTCAAATGTATCAGTCACAGTTTTGTTATCGAAATGCATTTTTAGGATTAAATTGCCATTTGAAAATGAGAAACTAAATGGCTGAAAAATAGAGAACCACAAATCACATTCGGATTACTAGTCTAAAGCAAAACGTGAAACAATGCAAACAATGCTAAAGAGACACACGTTTTCCTAATGTAAGTAAAGACATGTCGACCAAAATCATTGTCTGCAAACTGCCTTTGGCAAACCATTAAGAAGGTTTTGTTGTTTTTTTTTTAATTTGGGGGGGGGGGGGGTGGGATGTCGTTTTCCCAGCCTTTTGACTGTTAACTTTGACTTTGGAGTTAGTTATGCAAACAACGGTGACGATGATAAATCCAAGCAGTCTCATCACGACACAACCATTTTTTGGTAAATCCAGATTACATGGTTTTGGTTACAAACGTCTGAGAAATCTTCAGCACAGTCTAGCTCAGCTACACATTAAGTACTGATTATTTTCTCAATAAATCACAGTGAATTAAAACGGTTTGGCATGCGCCTATTCCCACATCGCCCGCTTCCCCGAAAACTCCCAAGAAAAGGATCATAGTAGCGGAAAATATCCCTATACTATTACAAGAGGTAGATAAAGATCGTTTTTGTCGAACTTATCAAGGGTCACCATGGTTATTTTGTCTCATTTTTTCTTACCTGTCACTATGGAATATAAAAATGCTGTCATTGTCTATTATTTTCTGGGGTTGGGTGGAGAGCCCTCATCCTATCTTTTTCAGATTCTCTCATTAAAATTTCTCTTTCTCCTGTTGTTGTTTTTTTCTCCCTTCTTTGTATAGACTCGATCTGGTTGGCCATGACAAGGATACAGTTTGTGTCCAGTGAGTCCGTGCACTAATTCACAAAGTTACCATCGTCAGATTCAAAACTTTTCCGATAGATAATAATCAGTGTTCACCACAGACTAATAAAATATACAGACTGGAAACACAAGCTTCGGGCTGTGTCGTTTTTTACGGAAGTTAATGAGATGCGGCCGCATAACCAACGTGGCCGCCGCTCGGGAAATTCCGATTCTAGTTCTATCTGCAGTAGAAATTTATTTTCATTTGTCAAGATTGGTTGTACATATATTAATAATACATTAACTTGCCTATCCTTTCATTTTATTGTCTACAGCTGTCTTTTTTTTTATTGTTATAAATGATGACCGTATGGTCTTTTATCGACCGCTGCATTGTAGCTATGCCGAGGCGTCGGTCGCAACCGTAAACCTAATGTGGCGGATGGTTCATGACCTTTCGCTGTTTTGTGACGTCACACAATGGGATCATCCAGTCTGTATATTTTATTAGTCTGTGGTGTTCACACCTTTCAGAGACGGTTTAAACCAAGACCGAGTTTAAACAAAAATACATATACATGTATATATATATATTTAAAAAATCGAAGTTTAAAAGAAATTCTGGGTTTGATCATCTGGACAGTTGTTTTTTTTTTCTTCTTAATAGTTACAGGTGTAACGTGGGCGTCGCCATGTTGCCGACTACCAACATGCCACGGGGAAGATTGCGTCAGTGTAGGTACAGGCAGTTCAAGTACACATAATAATGTGACTGTGAAACGTTTAGACTTCTTTTGTTTTTTGTCTGTGTCGCGTAGAAGAGACTTTAAAGCAGTGGTTCTCAACCTTTTTTGTCCCACGCCACACATCAATTTTCAAAAGAAACGCGCGCTCCAGCATGATCGGAGAAAGTTAGTATACAGTATAATACAAAAAGCTTTCAAAGAAGTCCTGCGCCCCATACTGAATCCCATGCCCCACTGAAATATTGCCGCGCCCCACAGGTGGAGCGTGTGCCCCACCTTGAGAAACACTTAAAGCATCCGCTACGACCTGGTAACAAACACTCGTGGGCAGAAATGAAAATTGTCTGAAAAGTGTACACTTAAATAGGATGCTGTAGCCCATCTTCCTAAACCACATGAAACATACTACAAACTAATTTCTACAATGAATGGTCAGTATTGGTAAGTTTGAATACTTTTTAAAGAATTAATCTCATTACGTAAGAATACCATAGTTGGGTCGTCTTTTTCTTGACGTTGTGTCCAAAACTTAACGAACACAGTCATATTGAAAGAGCTACGTAGCGAGTCTTATTACGACCGATTCAAACAATAATAATAGTAACGCCTTACCTGGATTAGGTGAAATTACAGGAGAGATAATGTATACAAACAGAAGTCTTGTACAGCTATGATAATAATATCGCCGACGGCACGCTCCACGGCCACTGACCCACTGACGAGCCATGAAATGCGACTGTATGCCTGACGCCTCCTTGATCATGTAACTGGGCTTCGCTTCACTCCCCTTCCACAGCCCTAACGGAGTCGTCGGTATTGTTTTATCGATTGTGGGCTCACGTGAGACCACACCTCATCATTCTATGCTCCTCATACGTCAGAAAGTTTCTCACCAGACGAAAGAAATACATGTATGTATTTGACTGTGTAATTGTGAGGGGAGTAAATTATCCCCCCCCCCTCCCCCTCTCAGCCCCACCCATTTTACCAATAATTGTCTTTTTTTTTTCTTTTTCTCTGCTGTCTGCATTCGAATGATGCTGAACACATACTAAGGCACCGCTAATTGCAAAGCTATTCGACGTTCAGGTCTGTTTTGCTGTTACCTAAACAGAGACAATTTCATCATTGCCACAATGGAAGAAATATTCAGTTTGCCTGCGGGTAGTTGGTCAGATTATCTGTCCTCCATTTCATCCTTCCTCCTTTCCATTGGCCTATCTGTCTGTCTATTCATTTATTCGTCTATCTGTTTGTCGAGCTATCTTCACTTTGTACCCATTTGTAGCAATTTCATCCTTTTTTTTTCATTTTTGCTACCCTTCATTTCACCTTTCCTTTACTTTTGTCATTTGATGTTGTTGGCTTTTCCCGTTCCTTTTCTTCTTCCTCGCCCCACAATCGTCTTTCAACTCTTTGTTTCACTCCAGTGATGTAGCCTATTTTCCGAGCCGCTCTGGTTCGTAATCCTCATTTCCCTGTCGTTCTTTGTGTTCTTTTTATAGCCTTTGAGTTGCACTTTCTCCCTTCTGTCTCTCGTCCTTGTCTATCCATTTCTCTTTCATGGTTGCTGTCACGTCACTCGAGATAAAGGATGCCGAGACGGCTCTGTTCGCCAAATTCCGTCAGACGATTTGCGCGCGTATCATCCATGTCAGCAGTGCAACAATTCACACCATACCTCTTCATTATTGAACCAAAAAGACTAGTACCACAGAGTTCTGTGAGTAGTACTCACCGTGTTTATACGCGCGCAAGTTGTGGACACATGCTACAATGAAAGAAGGAATGGTCCGTCTCGGTATTCTGTGTCTCGGATGTCACATTCCTTTTCGCTTTATTTCCAGTTGTTGTTCATTTCATCTCTCTCTCTCTCTCTCTCTCTCTCTCTCTCTCTCTCTCTCTCTCTCTCTCTCTCTTTCTTTCTCTATCTCTCTTTCTCTCTCTCTCTCTCTCTCTCTCTCTCTCTCTTTCTTTCTCTATCTCTCTTTCTCTCTCTCCCTTTCTTTCTCTCGCCTCTCTTTCTCTCTATCTCCATTCTATTTTTCCTCCCCTCTCTCGCCATTACCAACCCTTGTTCATTGATCCACACACAAACCGCACCCCACTTGATTCACTAGATTCTCCCGTCATCCCTTTCCAACCACGAACCATAACCCTATAATAATTAGCTCTATCTTTTCTTCCCTCCTTTACTGCCCTCTCTTACCCTTTACTTCTTCCTGCACACAAGCGGATTAGGACACCCACTATTCAAGACGGCCTAAGCACACCTGAGCCCCTTATCTTGAATGCTCATCTTCTTAGTGTAGATTGTTGAGTGAGAGAACTTGACAGTGACAACCACAATGTTTCACTGATTTCTCGTTTGTTGTTGTTATTTCCTTCACGATCGCTGATTTTCTGTTATCATTGTTCTTGTTGAGCTGTTGTGATTCAGTCCATTTTTCTGTCGTTCTTCTGTGTTTCAATCGACAGTCGATATTCGCCAAGAAAGTGCTCAAATAGTTATAGAGGATATATACATGTTAAACTGGCTTTGATTTTAAAAAACAAAAAACAAAAACAACGTTCATTTATGCAGTGAAAACTACAAGGACCAGAAGACATAGCTGGCTCATGATGATAGTAACTATGATACATGACCTGTTTTATCAAGCAAGAAAAAACCAGGACAACACAAGATTTATAAATGTTTCAGTCAAAACTTCGGATGCATTAATATTTTGTTTAGAGAAGTGGAGCTGTGAGGTTTTGAAACTTTGACCTTTCCTGATCAATTTTTACTCACTGAGCGAGATTTTCAAAGTGTGACTTCCAAGTTCTCTAACAAAACAAAAAAATGAGAACAGCACTACGAACATGCTGGCATCAGCAAAGACCCAGTTGTCACCAGCAAGAAGTTACGAATTACTATATTTTTATGAAGCATCTTGACAGAACACAAGCTTCTGTTTCTGTCGAAGTCCGTTACCACACGGGTGCAGTGTAGACTTTCCGGGAATGAAGAGATTGAAACAACTGGAGGTAGTCTCAAATGTAAGATCTATCTTGGACCGATCGACAAAGTGAAATCCCTATCTTAGAACGACTCGAAATAATGGTTTCACTTCAGTTGTATCTAAATCTAAAGCAGTATTTGGAGTTTTTTTTTTGTAGTGTGTTTGTTTCTTCAACTGCATGCCAAACTTTTCATTTGTTGATGTTTTTTTCTTTATCTTATGGTAAAATTTTTCGTCGGTCGCCTCAAAAAGTTCACGAGGAGAAGAGCTAAGGAGCTTGGACCAATTATGTGTCTACGATCTCATGAGGCCGTCGGCTGAGCTGACTGGCTGGCGAACTAGACTAATGCTTGATCTGTAGTAATGATTGTTCGGGCTCGTGTGTTCAGCATTGAGGTGCCAGAGCCTCTCCTTTTGTATTGTCTCAGCACCAAGAATGTCAGCCATTGGCTGTCAGTGCTTAGTATTATGCGTGTTTTCTTTCTATAGTTTTTTTTTTTTTTAGCTTTGAGGTTTATTATCTCAACAAAACAAAAAAAAACCAAAAAACCCGAGGTGCCAGTTTCTTTCCTTTTGTTGTGTCCGAACGTTGAGGGGGGGACAAAAAATTGTCAATCACTATGTGTCAATGTTTTCCTTTTGTTGTGTGTTAGCGCTTTAAGAAATATGAGCCACGGCATGTCAGCGTTCCAGTGCTAAGTGAGAATTCAGATTACCCGTTATCGTCCATTCGTGAAGATTGATGGGTCTGTACCACGCCGTGAAATTTCAGAGGAACAATGAAGGTATTGAGTGAACAGCAGGGTTACACTTAGGGGTAGATCAGTTTTTAAAAAAAAACAAAAACGCCCGAGAGATATATCAATGCCCGCAGTCTCTCTGAACTGCCCAGGATCGGCAGCCCCATCGGTCACCAATATGTACACCCTCCCCCCCCCCCCCTTACCTGATTTCTTGTGATTGTTTTCTTTGAAAATGGCAGCGCCTGTGGCGTTGTTGGATATAAAATAATGCTAACATCAACATCAAGGATTCATACTGCTACCTCCGAGACCTGAATATTCAGTCTAGATCAACCGTATAGGACAAATAATTATTATGAGTGTCATTTTTTGTGCTCTGAAAAATTGATTTATTGAAATAAAACATGGGCCCGAATAAGAGGAGTGTTGTGAAAGGAAGGAGGCGGGGAATCAAATAGGCTACAGCCAGGTATATAACAAACCATAATGACAACTTCAGTTGTGTGTACGAGGTGCAAATGCTAAGCGCAGAGATCCTCCTAAAACAAAGACTTCAATATACTTCAATTGTGTGTGTGTGTGTGTAAAGGAGGGGGGGGGGGGCGATTTAAGAATGGCCTGGCGGAATTCATGGAGATACAGGGAATCATCGCCTCCATTAAAAAGATCCAAGACTTAAGCGACTCATTGCGTGATTTTTACCGAGTTCCCATCTTTTGGCGAACCTGTTTGTTCAAGACTGTTGGTTTGTTTTTCTCTGTGCACAGGCTGTTCGCTTCTATGGGGTTTTAATCCCGGGCTCCTTCGTGGCAGTTCTCTTGATGGTACTGCGAGGCATTCTAATTGCTCAGGGCAAAGGTCAAGGTAATCATAATCTTTTTTTCATTGTTGTCTCCCCGTTTTCTCGCATCATTCATTTCACACCATTGACGTGCCCTGTAGGTAACTGTCACACTGATGAATTATTCATTTGCTCACCTTCCACTGCTCTAGTCTGTTCATCTGCTTTCAGTCGCTTGCCATTATATTAATTTCTTGAAGGACAATATCAGTGTCTTATAGTACAGAAATGTTTATTTGCACACAGTAAATCTTGTCATTTCCTTACGGTTTAAATGTAGGCCTACAGCATGTAAAGCCTGATAGGCGCGCTTGTATAACAGTGCATAAGCCAGCAATTGTTTGCTTCTTGTGCTCAGCTGTCACACATTATTCAGTTACATACTCAGGGGGGGTTAAACAGCATACAAGGCTTGTTAATGCAATGAGAAACACACATTTCATTTCAAAAATAAAATTAAAATACAAAAGGAATTGAGAAGTAAATCTTTTTAATATTTTTTTTTTTTTTTTTTACTGTTTTTCAGTTGTGACCACCAAATCTCACAGCCCAGCTGATTTGGTATATGAGAAAGGGAAGCCCTACTATACACTACTTGTGGTTATCCTGCTCAGATTCATCCTCAGGTTTGTTATGTGTATCTATACTACCCCTTTTTTTTTTAAACTTCTTCTCTTCTCTACTCTCCTGCTTCATCTTTACTTTCCTTGCCTACCCCTTCCCCTTTCTCTCTCTCTTCCTTCCCTACCCCCTCCCCCCTACACATACACTCACCCTTGTGCCTTTCTGTCTTCATGGCATATGGACATCTTACTGTGGCCATCAGAGGGCTGAAAGCTAGCCCAAAGTGAGATAACGAAGAAAAAAAACGAGAGGGGCAAAGTAAATATAATCCTGCTGGGGGTGACAGTTGTAATTAAAAAGAGATCTTTCAGAACACAGAGGATTCAAATAATACAAATACATATATATAGCCTTGACAATAGAGCTTATCATTCATTGATTTATTTATCTCTCTTTTCCCTAAATCCCCAGATCATCCTGTTGTCCTATTGTATTGGTCATTTGCTGATTAGTTTCATTTAATAAACACAATTAAATGATTCTTAAGAGTCCATAGATTAGGTCAGTGAAAAAGTCATAATTTGATTGCTGGGTTGTTTCTTGCATACATATCATACACTGTATGTGATTCACAGATAATGCATGTCAGTCCATTGACGGCATGGTTTCTGTGTATGTGTTTGTGTATCAAGAGGGGAGGGGGTCCCTTTCAATTACACATCAGGGCCCCAGGTTCTGAGTGATAATGATCAGTGTCTTCAGTTCTCAGTTAAAACATTCAGTGATCAGGATTTGTTAAAGCACAAAAACTTATAACAGTTCTCTGATTTCAGAACCTTCTTGGTCTCCTCAACTCACTACCAGTTGAAAGTACATTGTGGCTGATGACTGGTTTGAAAAAGAGCCGAGAAAACTATCTCGGAATATCTAGCAGTATGTTTGTAAATCATGCCAGCGGTAAACAATGCAAGAAAATTGGTGTCAGTTCATTACTTCATTTCACAAGTTGTTGTTTAGCCCCGTTGTCATAGGGAAGGAAAGCACTCATGGTTGTTCAGTCCTGGCAAGAGATATAAACACACACAAAAAAATGACGGTTTGATCACAGTGTTTTCTCCCTTGAATTCTAGAGTTGCTTTGCTGTGATTCTTGACATTATTCATTCACAGATTTGGGCCCTTGGCAAAATTGCTGCATAAGTTTGGAGTGCCTAAAGATGATGGTAGCTCACTGACAGAGGAAGGCATCTATTTCACCCTCCTCCCAGCATTTTTGTACATGTGTGCTTGGCTCACCACCTATATACAAACCTTTTTAGCCTTCAACCTACTCACTGTCCTCAGCTATTTTGGACGCCTGTTGAACCGGTAAGACATTTCAGTACTGATGTTTCCAGGCTGTATTATTAGCACTTTGCATCAAGGTGATGAAACCACAGATGATAGTTATACCTGTAATTAAAGTCACATTCCATTCTGAAGAAAGAAATTGTTACCAGCCAGTGAGGTCATTTAGGCATTCTTCACATATTTATTTGTCCAAACATCTTGAGATAGTTCAATACTATATTCTACCTTGATAGAATGTAGTCAGGGATGCGTAGTATAATTACAAAGCCAAATAGAGAAAATACTGAGCTGTGTTCATTGTTCAGCAATGGTTTATAATTTAAAATACTACACGCTCCCAACAAGAGCCATCTTGATATGTCATGCATCATGACAGTTTGGTCCACAAGGTACATTTTAGGAAAACTGAGTTATTGATATCAAGTGAAAGAGAACTCTTTTCCCTCGGATTTGATGCTAGATTCATTGAATTCTGAAGATTTTTAGACTGTGTTGTAAGCAGTTGAAGTTGATGACTATCACTTTTTTTAAGATGTAAAGTTTTGAGAAAAGTTCATTTGGGCAATTACTCAATAACTAGGCCTGTACCTTCCGGACCGAACCGTCGCATTGCGTCACATATATACTTGATGTAACTTTAACGTGTGTGAAATTATGATAATACATGTATTTTAAAGATTCATGGTAGTTAGCATGATGAAGATACATGTAATTTGGTCATCAAGCTTGGTTTATCCCAACTTGAGAATGCAGTCATTCCATTGTGAAAATCATGCATTCCAGTGTGGTAGTTATGAAAAGAAGGTCCTGACCCTGTTGAGTCATGTTTTCCTGTAAATGTTTTCCAAGTTATTCTTAACCCTCCAGCAACCAGACATACATTGCCTGATCCACAAAATTTGAAACAAGCAAAACTGTGTTGAATAATCAAAGGAATGCTAACGTATAAAAATGATTCATTTGTAAATGTGTTCAAAATATGTAACATTGAGATCAGGTGATGTATTTCAAATTTGGAGCCCTGAGCACGGGAGGATTAATTTGTGACTGTTATAATTTTATAACCAGTGTGGTAGTTATGAAAAGAAGGTCCTGATGCTGTTTGTAAATTCCTGTCTCTGATTACATGTACTTTTTGGACCAGGTTGCCTGAAAGTCTGACAGATAAGGTGTCCATCTTGCGTCTCATTGTGAGCACTGTGGCCATTCTGTCTACTTTCTTGTGTGGCACGTTGGGTTTGTTGCTCATATCAGGCACGCTGATCTTCAAGGTGGGTCCAAGTGTGCTCAGCCTATCATTTTTATCATCAGCAATTATCAGTCATTATTTAGTTTAGAAGGATAATTATCAGTACTCCTGCCTTCCCTTGCTTCCTGTTGATCTCATGGGTGGTTGGTGGGCACTTCTGGAAGGGTCTCCTTCTGCTCTATCATTCAATTATATTCTGTCTATCATCTTGTTTCTTCCTAGTACAATCTGACCACTGTCATGCTGACATCCCTTCCCCAGACTCTAACTCAAACAGAAACTATCATTGATCTCAAGGTTAGCTGACCAAAGAGTTGTTGCCTTGTTTTTTAGGGATCATTTTTGACTGCCAGTCACACACAGAGACAGCCAGCAATTGTTGACATTCATGTTTGTAATAGAAGTTAGTGTAAGCTTGTAGAGTACATGCGAATGCTGAAAACTGGAAGATGTTTATATAATTTTTTACAAGTCATAAGCAGGACAGATTTTGAAGTCGAGTAAATGCATCCAATCACTCAGTTTGCATCTGCCAAATATGGATTATGCAATGTAAACACACATTTGGGTAAAAATTATTGATGAATTATTTCTACAAACGATTACGTTCAGAGATTCATTAGTTCAGCCATAGATTATGATCTTGCCCAATTTGTTAAGATATTCTATTTGTATGTTTGTATGTACATCAACAATACCTTTGTTTGCACTGTTTTACTTTTCATCTTGGGAGATGCTGGTCTTGTACTGTAGATCCACTCTTTTAACAAGGCAGCCATAATGTCAAACAATGAAGGAAGAGCAAATTTTCCATTCATGGCCCAGAGCTGTGCAAATTTCAGTTGAGCTTAGTTTTTTACTCTCTCAAATGTACAAACGCAAGATTTTCATTTTCATAATCATGATCCTTGTGGGATGATGTGGGAGCAGTACTAGTGTTTGTTTTCTTTGATTTTGAACTTGATGCTTTTTCATGGATGAAACATTCTGCCAATTCAGATCCTGCATCTACTGTATGTAATTGGACTAAATCATGACACTCGAGACACACATCGCAAGCTCACATTCTACATTCCCGTCATGCTGCTAGTCAACTGGCAAGTCTTGTTAAGCCTCGGCTCATTTGTAATATGGCTGAAGAACTGTGTCAGGTAAGGCAACAAAGTGAGACAGCACTGGAAGTTTGATGCACATTGATGCTCAAGTGCAGAAAGATGAACTTTACTGTAGGAAGAAAAATCTGATTAAATGTGAAAAAAATAAATTGCTTTAGCCAGTTTAATCACAGTGTATTTTTAGAATTTCTAATTTGTTCAATTATATTATGGATATTTTTACACAGTGCAAATGAGGTCCTCTTTGAAAATGGAAAGAAAAAAAAGAAGAGAAGAAGAAAGTTTTGAGTTTTCAGAGTTTGGTGACTTATTTGAAGATCCCCCTTCACAGTCAATTGTAGCCACCAGCCTTTACGCGACAAAGATGGGCACCTTGTACCTGGTACCTGAGACCTTTAATGTAAAATATGCATACAATGTTGGCATTTATGTTTACTTCAGTCTGTACTACCATAAACTAAACCTCTACAGTTATTGATTATACAGGTTTTTGTTTTCACCCTGTTATCTTTTCCTGTAAATGTTTTCAAAGTTATTCTTTAGCACTCAGACATACATTGCCTGATCCACAAAATTTGAAACAAGCAAAACTGTGTTGAATAATCAAAGGAATGCTAACATATGAAAATGATTCATTTATAAATTAAATGTGTTCGAAATATATAACATTGGGATCAGGTAATGTATTTCAAATTTGGAGCACTGAGTACAGGAGAATTAATTTGCCACTGTTATTATTTTATGAGCTGTTTCTTTCTGCAGTACCCAAGTCTGGTTTCAGCCACTGACTCCTGACCCCAGTCGCATCCCAGCTGTGATAGTGTGTGTCTGTGTGGCTGTTCTGATGCGTGCCGATGACATCATTCCCTCAAGGTGGGTGCCCAACAGTGAAACATGAGAATTAATATTAATGTATCACACAGTACGAACAGCAAACGATCAAATCTAAACATTCTCTGGACGGCAGTATGGTACATGTGCATGTGTAAAACAAACCAATCCAACATTTAATTTGTAAAAGGAAATGGTGTTCAATTGAAAACTGCATTTTTCTTAGAATTGAATATGAAATTTATAATATACAAATTACATGGCTGCAATAGTTACATGATATCTGTTAGTGTCAAATTCGAAATCTTCAGGTCTTAGTATGATCTATGCCATGAAAGTGGCCAACTGGTACACATGAATGTCCCATGACCTGAGATAAATTCCTTATCTCATCGTATGCCATTGATGATAATTTAGTGTCACAAAATAGTCATTTTTTAAAATTTTGATGGCGTCAAGCAAGTGGCAGGCCCTCTGGTTTTCATTTGATGTTCAAATCTTTTGTGGATACATAGTAAAAAAATTAATAGTGCTCTGCAAGATTTCAATACCTGTCTCCATTCTGTCATAACTCTGAGAAAGTTAAGGGAAAAAAAAACATGTATGTGCAGAATCTGATGATGTTTTATTTTTGTCTTTAAACCAGATCTCTATCTGACCTGTCTGGTTGGTCGGTCCAGATCTTGACCATTGTGGTGATCCTGTATGCTATGGAATCTCTGTATAGACTTCCTGCCTTCATCACCTTAGCTATTGTTATCACTAGCCTACCCTACTTGTTGGGATTGGTAACCCAGGCAATGAAGTCTCATTCTAGGAAAGATGAGTAGAAGTAGGTATCCCAAACTCACGCGAGGTGGAAAACGGCGCCCGGGGCCTGAAAATAGGCCCTTTTCAACCGACAATAACTCGCATAATATTTCACCAATTTTAATCCTGTTTGAAAATTTTATAAATTTAACAATCGTTTTTACTAAAAATCAAGCCGTTTTGGTCGGTATACTGTTTTGAATCACATAAATTGCTTTGAATATAGGTCACCGCGATGCCCCAAACTGCAGTTTTCGCGATCTTTTCCGAGGCCTGAAAATCGAGGTCGCTTCACAAAAACTGCTCGCGCTAAGCGGCAGAGTGTGCTAGCGTCATGAAACTAAGCGTGTTGAAACCTGCTTTGAATGGGCTTTCTTATGGTATCTTCCGCTTGATGCTAAATTAAGCCTTTGACCCAGAAATTTTGAGTTATATTTTTAGATTGGAAAATTCCAACCCTTAGCGTTGGTTGGTCGAAATAAAAATTATACCACGTGAGACTACGTCATGTTACTAAAATTGTGTGAAAAAATCCCCACGATTGGTCCAACAGCCATTGAGCGCCATCTGTTGGAAGTAGAGAGGGGTCAACAACACACACACGCTCTGTCCGAGTCTCTGACCCAGAAAAGGCATTTTCTTGAGAGGCATATTGTTCTTAATGATAAAACAACTCTCTCCCTGGGTTTCTCTGAAGTAGCAGTTGATGATGCAGATACTTTATTAGCTAAAACTGTGGAGATTGTTGATAACCTTACTGAAATTTACTGCACTAATGTTCATAACCAACCCAAAGATGAAGTTTTCAAAGACATAATAAAAAAAATGAAATGTTTAATGTCAGACCGTGCTGCCGTAATGAAGAGTTTTGATTTAAAAAAAGGCTCAGTATAAAAAAGATCTTTTATGTGAGGATGAGCCATCCATCCATTTCCTTGTCTGTAATGCACATTTCCTTTTGGGCCTGGCTCAGACTACATGCTCGCAAATATGCCTCAAGGTGGAAGCAGAGAAGTAGAGATAGAGAGGTGGATGTCAGAAATAAAATTAAGGAAAAGATAAAGGAAAATATGAAAAAAAAGAAAGACAAAGAAATTAGGAAAATGGAAGACAGAACTGAAATATTGACCTCTGTTTTGGATCAAGGTGGACTTTGCACTAAAGAGGAGTTAGATAACCTCATAGCAAAACCAAATGCTCTGCAAAATCTGAAGGTCCAAGTCAGATACCGTAAAATTATCTTGGGTGAGAAAATTCTCTTAGCAGGCAATGTAAGAACTTTATACACAAGACTGTGTAATCATTTAGGTTTTGATGCCTCTGATGATATGCCACCAAGGAAGCGAGCCCGTCCAGAGTGATGGATACATTATTCAACTTTTCCTGACTCTTACCCCTTAGTCTGAAATAAATTCATGGCAGTTGTAACTTGTATGCTTATCTTACTGCTCTCAAATTTCAATTACAGGAAAGACAGAAAAAATACATGTATGTGTGAATTGAATACTTCTGTAAATAAGTCATATTTTGCCTGATTTTTAATAGAAAACTATGTTGTCAATATATTACTGTTCCTTCTATCAAAAAATGAATAGCAGAGAACTAACAGTAACAGCATAGTTGTACAATTATTTGTTAGCATATTTTGGGCAGTCTCATAAGCTTTTGTTCTCAAAATCGGCCCACTGGTTGGAACATCGGATGCTCTCATCTCAGTAAATCATTTCAGGAGCAATTCATCATGTCACCATGTTGTGCAATCACTGTCTTTGCTTGGGTCCATTTGTCCTGTGAAATACAACTCTGTAGTTATCTTTTTTCTTCAAATGAGCTGGTATGATGTTTGCTCAAACTCCAAATTCTCACTTTCTGCATTTTGTGTATTTTTTCAACTTCATCGATCGGGTCTATTTTGCATTTCAATGACAATCGTGTTAGTTTCATGTCTGTCATACTGAAGGTTGCAATGTGTCTGATATGAAGACATATGGGATCCAAGGAATAATCTCAGCAGACTTGCGATTTGGCTTAAGGCAACTGGACTGAATGGGTGATAACGGAATAGAATTGTGACTCGAGAAGAGTGAACCTGTGGTCAGATCTGAGCTGAGGCTTACATACAGTAAATGCACTAACATAAGGGAGAGTATTTTAGTGAACGGATCACATTTAATTACATGTAAATCAAGTCCGCTGTTGAGGTAAAATTGCACTTAATGGAGAGTTTCATTGATAGGTACTGCTATGATTGGCTCTATTACCTGAAATTTGACCGATCAGAGATGAGTCTGCATGATGTTGACAAGCTGTGTAATCTGTGCTCATCTTCACAATTGGCCAAATATTAGGAGAAGGAAGCCACGAGTTGATGCCTTTTTGTTAATTGTTGTGTGATTTCATGTGTTTGAACAAAGCTTGATACAATTCTGCAGTTTTCAAATGTTGTCAGAATTGGTACATGTACATGTAATATGTTTTGTGCATACTTATTTCATGACTTTATGACAGATTTCACCAATTTTTAATTCTCAGCTCAAAAGATAATGCTTTTTTTAAATTTGTCTTAAAGTTATCTTTTGAGATTTTTTTATCTTGAAAAATCATCAACTTTCAATAAGGCTTTAAAATGTTATTTTTGATCAATATGGTGGCTGGAAATGAGTATTCCATAGCAACAGTGGTAAAATCATTGATTTGTTTCCCACAAATTGAAATAGGGAAACTGCATGAAAACAGAAAAGGTGCTCTGCTGTTATACTTGTTCATAAGCCAGACTTTGAGAAAGTTTGCGTTAATTTCACTCCGAATGTTTTTTTGTGATTTGCACAAATTTTGTATTTATCCCAGTTTGTACCCTGACTTTGTTGTTTCAATTCAGGCATTTCTTAATGCATTGTTACATTTCAAATAAATTTCTTGCATATCAAATATCTGTTCCTGGTTGTTTTTCTTCAAGACTGTGCACTATTACATTCACGACGAAAACTTGCACCTGGACATAATCCATGAGATTTGTATAATAAAACTGCAAGAAACATGGCACTCTGTTGCTTATTTCTATGTCTTCGACACACAACCTTTCCTCACAGCTGGACACCTACACGCATACTTAAATGAGTATCACAAAGCAAAGCTGTCATTATCATTAATTAAAAAAGCATGGACACCAAATGTCTGAAACTGATTTATCTGCTTTATTTGTGAAGGAAAAGAATTAAACATTATGTAGCAGAACTACTGGATTCAAACAGACAGAAGTACACAGGGGCCATCCATACAGTATTGACATAATATGCTGAATTTGGCCAAATTCATGCCATTAGTTTGTAATATTTTTCAAGCACAGAGTACTTGCCCTCAGTCCACAGCTGTGTGGCATGTGCCTGTTACACACTGTCCAAAGTTTGATGTTTCTTTTTGCTTGTGAAACTTTGAAAATGTTTCTGTATATATCTGTAATACTCTTTACAATCCCCTTCCCACATTTCATATACTAGGGGCAAATACCCCCCTCTCCACTCAGAGCATTTATACTTTATGAATGGCCCCATGTGGTGCCTGTTCCCCTTTGTCAGATTTTTGTGACATGTCTATTATTTATAAGAAGAAAAGAAGTGATGGCCAGAAAGGCAAGATTATTTAATAAACCTATCTACCAGTGTCGTTTTCCACACCTGTTCAGTACTTATTACATGTATTATCCATTATCTTTCAATCGTGAGCTGCGCAATAAAGAGACAGTAAAACCCCGTTGGTGCATGATATCACTCGCAGGTGAATTGAACCTTTGAATGCAAATATTCTTGTGATGTACTGGTAAACCATGGACAAACTAATTTACGTACATATGTATTTCATAACTACGGCCCTATACCTCTGAATTATGCATGATTAGATAGAAGCATGAGGTAGAAGTATTACATCTCCCAGCCAAGTACATGTAGTTGAAAGTCTAACCCAGGTTAGCACAAAGTGCCATAAAATTATCTAATGCATATGGCCAGAATGCCTTTGCTCTGTTGAATTGCAGACAAATGCCTTGATGTCTGAAAATAATTCATCCTAACCCATCATCATTGAAACATACAATTTTATGTTTTCCTGTCTTGTTTGTGTAGTGAGCTTTAAACTATTACACATTTCATCACAGCCAGTGAAAATTGAAATCTTTCAATGCCTGAAAAAATAAATAAAAGCAATTTATTTATTATTAGTGCCATAGCTCTAATTAACTGACATTGTGCTTGTGAATGGTGGTGCAGTTGGTGACAAAGAGGACCGGTACATGTACTTCAGTATAGTTGTATGCACAAGGTGGACTATAAATTTATCACTTTGGTATCCTGTCCCACACCCACTAATGGCAATGGTTATAAAATAGCTATAATAATGATTTATTGCAGGGCTTGTCACACTTGAGTTCTTTCATGATCTCAAACTTCAGGCACAGAGCTTCCCTTTTTTTACGTCATTATTTAATGACCAATTCAGAACATCATACATTCCTCTTTTTTTGTTTGTTTGGTTCTTTTGTCCTTATGCTTCACATTCACAAAATGGTCATAGAAGTAAGAATATTAGATATGTCTCATAGCATCACGAAATCAGTAGTCATTTGATGTGGATCTCTGATCCAAGAAATCGAGTCTGAGTGAGGCCTCATGTTACTGCTAACTTTGTCTCCGTCTATCTTGAGACCTCAGTTGGTCACCACTTAACAATCATTGATTTTGTGGTGCTATGAGACAAATGTTATTGCAAACAGTTGCAGGAAATCGCGTAAGAAATAATTATGAACATTAGCCTAAGGAAAGATGTTATCACAATTAGCCTACTGGGAAGAATTGTATTGCAGGGAAAAATGGGAAAGGGGGTGGGGAAGTGGACTTAAGGAAACCAGAATTTAGCCTTTCATTAAAGGCTGTCCATGAGAAAATTATAGGTAAATATTTTGTACAAAGTTTTTACATATCACAAATATATAATATCATCACTGTATGAACTCGAAGGAAGTATACCAATATATATTATATCACAAATCTTTTTGCTCATTCTCCACAAGACTGTCCACTCTTCCACAGCATAAAGAGAAAGTAACAAAAGGTATTACATCCACTGATTTGACTGGAACTGATTATTGAGAAGTGATCATACCAGTACTGAATATCATACAGTGTGGGGCTCATAAAAGCAAGTGATGTTAAAAAAAAAAACACAATAGCAATAACAATTTATAATATAACAAATCATTAAATTCATACATATACAAATGCTGCAGCCAATCCTCCAACAGAATGACAAATAAAAACACTGAATTCAATTTTAACTCATGCAGAGCTGGTGATTTCCTCTCCGTGCAAAGGTATTCTCTGAATATTATATATAAATATCTAGCACTGAGTGAGGTAAAATCTTTGATTTGCAACTGCATTTAACTCAAGTGACTGACATGACATTGAATTTCCAGGGATACATCACACTCCATTATTTCTATCAGTTACGCATGATGACCATGAGACCCTGAAACTTGTCATAGTGGATGTGTTTTTATTTGTTTGCTGGTTGTTCATTTCATCTCCATCAGAACTGAGGAGAATTTATCCAAGAAAATATCTGCATGGTGCTTCTTGAATAGTAGACTGGGTCGTAAACGCATGGTTGAGACACCACAACCGCCAGTATGAACACCTGGGAAATAATGAGGGATAACAGAAATCATATCTTTTTCAGGCAAAAGTCACTTCTTTAGTTTAGGTTGCCTGTGAAAATCTAATTCTTCATCAAGTTTTCACTTTTTGCAGCCAAATTTTCATTCATTTCACTCCCAAACAATCATATGAAAAATGTTACAAAAAGCTGTGCAACTGTGGAAAAACAACTCCTCAATTATTAGTGTGGTCAATGACAAAAAAGGTACATAAATGCAAATTATTGGTTCATGTATCTAAACTGAGGCTGACCTCTACTCTGGCTGGGAAAAATTCTCTCATCAGGTATTTTCCACAATCACCTGACCCACTTGCTGGGAGTGGGAGAAAGGAATACAATTCATGGGATTTACATTTCATGGAAGTGATCATGATCACCAGTATCACACTGATGCCAAATTTATAGCATCTTAGCTGAGAATGACTGAAGCCTTCACTGGCTAGTTTTGTAACTTGGCAAGTTTTGAGAACTATTCCTCCCCAAACAAAGGCCAGCAATAATTACAATTGTAGATTTATTATTTAAATATTAATGTGATGTATACAAGAGCACCTAGTATATGTCTTAATTTATGGTTCTTTGTTTTCAGGCAGTTATTTTGCAAATCAAATGGACAAAAGAGGCAGCTCTAAACACTCACGTATGCAACAGATGTCATAGAATCAATAGCAATGTATCATTATGAACCACTGTTTAAGAAATGTTGCAACATTTTCTAATAAATACATCTTATTCCATGCATTTCATCCACATACCAGATAGCAGTTTTCTTTTTTTGTCTTAAAAAAAAGAATTCTAAATTTTGAGTCCATTCCCAATTGCAGTCATTTACCTTTGTTTCTGAGTTTGACCATGATTTGATCTCTGATAGCCGCACTGGGCATGTCAGCTGCACAGAGTGTCCCTAAGCCACGAGCATTCTTCAAGAAGCCAGGATGTTGATTCTGAAATAAAAAGACAGGGCTACATCTCGGTATATGTACTCTCCAGAGCCTTCATACACTGGGGTCAAACTGCCTCTCTCCCTCATTCAAGCAATGAATATATATAACCCAAAGATTCCTAATCAAAGTGGCGAAAAAAACAACAAAAAAACCAACAAACAAATAAAACAAAGGACAATTTTCTATGCTGATAATTCCACAAATCTGCTTCAAATAGATGATAAAAAAATGCACTAACTGATAATTAAACTGGTAATTGATATCTTATCTTGACCCAAGCTCTTCAGGCGAACAGTAGCTGATCAGTTCTTATACTGAAAATAAGATTGTCAAAACATGAACTGGCTAAAACATTATACACCAGCAGTGTTAAATTATATATGTTGCAAACAAAATTAAGCTCGGTAATCATGAAAGAAGCAGCTGAAATTGAAGTACTGAATAAACTGAAACAGTTTTTACTGACACGTCAGTAGACTCGACTCTCTGTTTGTAGTTACAAAGACATCCTATTGATGTTCTTTTGCCATCATCGCGACCATTGTTTCTACTGGGCATTGACCTGAACTGACATTTAACATTCCTGTTGCCTCAGGTGTTTTTCTTAAACCTACAGGAGTCACACAATAATTATTGCTGACAAAAATAAGTGGGCTGTCCTGCACCCTGGTGTCAAAGGTGGTAGGCTAAGCTAGGCTTGAGTCTCGCATCCGACAGGGTAAAGATTTTTCATTTGGAGTAGGAGGTAGGCGCGGCATAAACAGTTAGGTACCAGTAATAAGAGTTTCACTGCTATTATAACAATCTGCTAAATGCAGCCCAGACACTTAAATCTAGATACCGGTATTCATATTTAGAAAAGCATCCGGCAAGTAATCTAGGGAAGAATTTCCTGATCGACCACATGTTAGAGCTCTATGGCAGTCAAGTAGAAACACGTACACATGGAATGTCCGTAAAACCTGGTGGTGTATCTAGTCTAACAACTCCAACGTCACTGAGAACCAGACGTTCAACTGGCCACCTTACCTGTAACGTTTTGAGTCCATTCAGCAAGATTTGACCCACTTGTGAAGCATTAGACAGAAGATCTTCTTGCTTCACTTCATCAATGACTTGTTCTAACAGGATCAATTTGGATGGGTCACCAACCCATGTGTTGTAGATTCTGTACCCCTGTCCAAACAAAACACAAAAAGTAAGCTTTACTGTGATGTGAGCATTGGCTACTGAATAATCCACTGCCAAAACTAGATGCGGAAGTAGGAGAACGTTCATAGTTTACGTGGGAGAAGGAAAGAGGGAAACAAATGAATGAAAAGTAATATGAGGATGGAAAAAACAAATGGTTTCATCCATAAAGCTGACTTAATTACAGCCATGTATCAGTGAAAAAATTTAAGGTGCACTATTATGAAGTTGGGACAAATGTTGGAAGAGCAGAGCAACATCAGTAGAACTAATGAAAACTGAAAAACTTGGAGCCCATGAATAAGTTTGGAGATGTTATTTGAAGCATTCAATTATCTCCTCAAAAGTTTCACTATTGAATTTATGTATTCCCCACAATGTTCATACCTCTGTGGGTAGAAGTTCATCTGTGAAGTAAAACCCACCAGACAACATTTTCTTGGAGAAAGTAACAATATCAGGGGTATGTGTGAGATTAAAGTGTTCATGGGCCCAGAACTTTCCACTGGCACCACATCCTGTCTGTACTTCATCAAGCATCAGGTAAGCACCTGTCTGTGGAGAGTGCAGGAAATGTGTGGCAGTTAATAACCTGATTTCAAAGCGTATGATGTGACCATGGTTTTCATCAGTGGATGAATGACATGCAGTATTAAAGTGCCATATTTGTCAACAACTTATGTCCTCTTTCGAAGTTTTGGCTGGCACTGAAATGTTTTCCAGTCAGGTCCAACTGTGCACTGTGATTAACCACATGTGTTGCAAGGATTTGTTATTTTAGCACTGCAGCTAACTGTATGTGCACTAGCAAAGATAAGCTGTAGTACAAAAAAGAAGAAATGGAACTCTTATGAGAACAAAACATGTGGTCTTGGAAATTCTGATGAAAGATGACATAAAATTCAAAATTTCATAGCAACACAAGTTCTGTGATATCATGTGAAACAAACCAATAGAGATGGTCACTTCCTTGTCAGATGCGCACCTCTTTACAGATATCTTGCAGACCCTGAAAAAATGCAGGACTGGCATGGTGATCTCCTCCTTCAGACTGAACTGGCTCAATGCAAATACCAACTACAGGCTCCTGTCGCTTGGCATATGTTTCTATCAGATCTCTGACCTGAAATGATAAATGATAAAAAAATGATTATTACTGTTTCATTATCCAATTTATAGCTACAATATATATTTATATTATAAAAACAACAACAACAACAACGAAAAACTTGCCCGATTTTTAACAAAACCTGTGGCCACTAATATGGCTTGGATTTGCATGAAATTCTGAAGGTGCCCTCCTTTCTTTTTCTGATTTGGAGACTTGAAATAGTGGAGTTCACAATATTCTTTTTTTTGCTGGTTTGTATACCTAATTTCGCCCCCTGATCCTTTCTTTTCCATGAACACATGACGTAGACACAAATGCAATGTGCACACAATTAAACACACCGCTCAGGGCACTGATTATTGCCATGTCATGAATGATGACAGGTGTGTAGGGCATTATCGCGTCAAAGGAGTGCAGTAATTTCAAAGATACCAGTTACAATAAGATGAGACTGCTAGTGTGCTCAACACCCACAGATTTCATACTGCCGCCTAGCGGCAAATGCTCAGAAGTTATGAACAGTGCCTTATTTTAGAAAGCCAGTATAGGAAAAATTCTGAATTTGTTCACTGTTCATCTACAACTGTGGGCCTTGACTGAAGTCACTTTATTGTCTGTTTTGTAAAATGGCTGGAATTTGAAATTCAAATATTCTCTGGGTTAAAAGTAGTGAAAAAAAAAAAGGGACTTTGTGCCTTCATTTTTAAAAAGGCAAGTACCCTTTTCATTTCAATACCGTGACATCTATTATAAAGATGATATGGGTCTGCTCCAAGAGTTGGGCAAATTAATATAAAGCCTTACCTGTTCCAGACACCGTTGCTCTTCAAGCTGATTCTCTCTGACAAATTCCTCCAATGGATATCTCAGTTGAGGAAAATTGGCTATTGGCCAATCTGGCACTGGGAAATCCAATTTATGAAACCATTTGGCGTGACTCATTGCCAAGGCACCTGAACATGAGAAACAAAAGAATGAAACCAAACTGAAGATTTGAAACAAATCTCACTTGGAAACTTCAAATAAAAATAGGAGGTTACAATGATGCTCTTTAGGCTAACATTTGTATCCACTTCAAATTATACCAGGATAGTTGTCTGTAGAATAAACTTGATTTATCACCATTCTGACAGAAGCAGTGAATTTATCAATTTTTGAAATCACAAGATTTTTTTTGCCAGAATCTTTTAATTTCAAAACAAAAATGTGCAAATACAAAAGGTCTGGCAGTTTTCACCATCCAGATAAAGAGATATTATGTACACAGCCATGCGCTATAAATACTGGGATTGAGAAAATAGTAAATATCCAGTTTATCTACTTTAGGTGAAAGGTGAAAATATGCATCAGGTTTTAAAAATTTCATGCTTGTCTTACCCATACAACGTCCATGAAATGCATTTTTGAATGACAAAAATGAGAGTTTGGGACTGCCAGGTGACTGATTCATTAAACTGGATTCCATTTCTTCATTAGTTGGACCTCTCTGCCCTCGGATTTTGCGCTAAGGAACATTGAAAATGTTAATATACACGAAGCAATCGAAATGGTAACTGTCTCTGGGATAGTATTAAAATGATAATTGTTTCTGGGAGATTAAGATAATAACCATCTCTGGGAGATTGGAATGATGACTATCTCTGAGAGATTAAGATGATAACTATCTCTGGGAATAAATGGGTCAAATAATACTTGCACTTCAGTGAATCACACTACATTAATTTGCATGACAGTATCACTGATGCATACCCTGGTGACATCAATACTCTTGTATGCATGTTAATCGTGGACTTAAACAGCTGAGATAGGAAAGAGAATACAGTCAACTGAGATGAGATGCTTTCGAAGACTCCTGGGCATCTCCTACAAAGATCATATCATGAACGAAGATGTTCGGAACAGAATCAGGCAAGTCATTGGGCCCTACAAAGGCCTGTTGACCTTGGTCAAGTGATGCAAGCTCAAATGGTATGGCCATGTCATGAGATCATCAGGGCTTGCCAAGACATTCCTGCAGGGCACAGTGCAAGGAGGGAGAAGGAGAGGCAGACAGAGGAAGATATGGGAGGACGATATCCCAGAATGGACAGGCTTGAGGTTGAGCGATACAATCAGGAGGTCAGAAAACCGAGAGGATTGGAGGATGCCGGTTGCCAGATCACCTGTGGCGCCCCAAACTGACCACAAGACTACGGGACAGAGAGAGAGAGATCACCTATACTATAACAAGAATGATGTGTTCATAGCACTCATGTTCCGATCCTCTCAAGAAAACTTCATCAGCCTAAGATTATTCCTACCTGGTATGCCATAAAAGCTGCCTTCTGACCACTCTCAATGGAACAGGTGCCACATCCCATGGTCTGAACATGTCGAAGTCCTGGTGGGGACACCTGAGAGCAGACATACACGTATGACAATTTATCATGTTAATCCTCTATTTCACAGCACTTTCTTTTCAAGATCTAAACAAACTAGCCATCTGACTAAGGACTTTCGTTTCCTATTCAGTCTGCTGAAAAAGCTCAGACCAGCAACATCAGCAGTGTAACATGGAAGTGGCCTCTAGCATGGCTTTATATATGCTGGAAAACTGAATACAGTCCATCAAAATCTTTACAAAATATTGTTAGAAATGATGAAATGTAGATGGTTTGCTGACAATATGTTTCTTCAGTGTATGGTCTAATTAAGAGAACTGGTCAATAAAACTTGACATACACATACAAATATTTGTTGTAGTTGGGGAGGTCTAAGAGTACTTACTGACAACAGAGTCTTCTCAAGTCTTTGAGTGAAATCTGATGGTGGGTAACTAGCCAAGGCTGGACGATTTATGAAGGTGGTCTGCCAGAGGAATGACATAAAATATTTCGAACTTAGTCATGCTACATACATGTAATACTAATAGTAATATAGATCTAGATTCTATATACAAGTTACAAACTTAGGAAGTGAAAATATGAGCTTATACATAATGTAGACCTCCATGTTTATAATTGTATCACAATATGATTGCAAAATGTTACAGTCCCTGCTTCCACACACCTCCGTCCATTTAAAATTTCTATAGGTCTAAAGCACAGTGGCTGAAGAAGGTTAGAATGAGCTCAGTGGTGCACAGGGCCATTCAGTCCTCCTTCACTTGAGAGCAGATGGACAGATCACAGCTGATCTCTGGCACTTCCTGTTCTGATAGGTCAAAAGAAATACCAGATTGTCACGATCAATTAAAATTATAGTGAATGTGTGCCCCGTTCAAATCTTCTGAAATTGTGAGAAAACTATCAGACTTTAGCTGGAAGTGTAAAATCCTGACAAATCAAAGTCTGTGAACACACACAGAGACTGATCAACATTACAAGCATCTCAGTTGTTATTGTTGTTTTTTTAATGCGTAAACTTAAATACTCACTGGGGAGTGGAACATTTTTTAATAAATTGTGATGTTCTGAGTTTGTTTTTTGATGTTGCTGTTTTTTAAGGGGGGCATTCTTTATAACATCACCAACATCGTCATTGATGAAACCATGCAGCTGTCTGACGAATGAAGACACGAATTTCTGTTCTGTTCCCTAAAGTGCATGCACATAGACAAATAAGCACACACATACACTTGCACACGCACACACACACATACACACATAATTTACTCACCAGATTGTTTGGATCCGACATGGCCTTGGCCAACCTGGGATGATTGTAACCTACAATTGAAACACAAAAAATAGTGGTAACTGATGTTGGAAAACGGGTCTCACAAACACTACTAATTATTAGATCCGGGGGAACAGGAGAAAAATCATGACCGCGGTTGATGAGTATAAATAGTGAATGTTACTACTGAATTTCACCTGTCAACATTGGTGTTTATGATCAGAATCTTAGATATAGTTGCAGTGATAATATGGTTCGTGCCCGCGAATGGGATAATCGTTTCAGGATTCACCCAGAAGTAAGGGTCAATAAAAGGAATGGGAGTTTCTTGGCACCCAGACGGTAACGGTGCAGTGAAGAGATGATAGTTTCCTGACTCACCCAGAGGCAAGGATGCAATCTGTGTGAACATGTCCAACATTTGATTGCCATCCACATCCACCACGTAGTTGCCATAACTTCTAACATAGTCCACAAAGAAGTGAATGGCATCAGTATTCTGGGAAGGCACAAGATGGAGAATTGATTCAGTCAAAGAAGCCATAGAATGATATGTGCACCGTCGTGACTACTGGGAGCAGCTAGGACTTCCAAAGACATTTATCTGCTCCTTTGTGATCTGGACATGGCAAACAAAAACTGACACACCAACATACAAAATCTCATTAAAAAAAAAAAAAAACTCATGGGATTTTTAACAAGACCGTCTCATACAGCGAAGATTTCCCCAAAAATTTTAAGGTGCCGTCATTTCGACCCGCAGAAGGTTTCACTTTAGATTTGGAAGCTTGAAATGGCGGGGGCGTGTTTTTTCGAGTTTGATTAGTGTCCCTAATGTCGCCCCCCAATTCCCTCTTTTCCACATTTCATGACAATTTTTTACTTGAATGCTGACGGGGTGCTGAGGACATGAACCCTCAAAGGGACTGCAATGAGATTTATCTAAAAACAAACAACATGACAACTAAATAAACCCCAAAGATGGACAAGGTGAAGCAGATCCATCATAACCACCCAGAACCGAAATTAACATAAACAGATTTATCTCTGGCAGCGCCGGTACCTCTGCTAGTATAAATAAATAAAATTATTTCTCACAATGACTGCATAATTATGCGCTTACCAGTGTGTGGCAAATGTGCATTAAACATGTATACATGTAGCTGCCCACAAATTTAATCATATTATATCCATCAAAACAAAAATGGCTACCCTCTTAACTGATCAATAATATAAATATAATTTGGACATTCTTGACAGAATAAGGAGAAAATTATGCTGCTTCGTCATAAGGGATTTATGTGCCAAATAAAAACTGACACCGTGCGCAAATTTGCCCACCCTGTAGATGTTGATCACTTGCCTGTCAGCATGTTTCTAAGCAAAATGCCTGATAAATCGCGTGATTGATACAGACCTGGTATGCTTTCAGCTGTTGTGCCAATTCTGTAGTCCGAGGTCCAGGGACAGATGTCACCATGTGAGGACCACTGGGTTCTGTATTAAAATGGTTGTCATGTGGAAGTGGTGAAACAGCTCGTTCATCGGCCACTGAGATTAGTGACGCCGCCTGGTGACGAGAGGGACCTGAGATGAAAGTAGGGGAGAACCATCACTGAAGATGGGTTTGGCATTGGTAGTTAATCAAATTGAACTGGGAAATGGGATGGCCTGCATAAATGTACCATTATCAGACATTTTCTCGGGTACAAACTTGGCAATATTTCTGCCGCTGTATCGTCTTCAGTGGCCATTGGCGTCATTAAGACTTTTCTTGCAGGATTTGAAAGAGTTCTAATTTGACTAAAGATTTCTTGACAAGCCAACAAGTTCACTGAAGTGACAAAATGGCATGACATTTGTCTGTAATCAGAAAACGTTGTCAACGTTTACTTTCTACTGTATGGAGATCAGAATTCAGTGTTGATACGATTTTTTCTAATAATACTTATAATTCATTAATTGATCAGAGTAAATCCGCCAGTTATTACACTACCTAAAACTGCTGCGGGATAAGGCATATTAATTATTATAGGCCTATAAGGTGGGCCAAAGATAGATTTCCAGTATTTTATTTATTTATTTATTTATTTATTTATTTATTTATTTATTTATTTATTTATTTTATTTATTTCATGTATTCGTTGTTTCTTTTTGTTTTACATGGATTGAGAACAATAGCTGGAAATACCAGTGAAGAATAAAGAAATTAGATGGTGAAGCAGCACTGGAAGACTGAAAATGCGAGCAGATGTTGCCTTTGGATTACACATCCCACCGCACGGACAACATGTACACTTTTTATTTTAAAAAAAACAAAAGAAAGAAACAGATGAATCCACGATGATGACCTTTCATACATGGCGCTGCGTCTGCTGCAAAACAACAACGTTGGTAGTACTCTATGGCACGCAGTACAAACGTTTTTTGTTGTTTGCTTGTAAATAAATGGGGACATTCTTCAAATACCTACTTTTCACCACAACAACAGACATGCGTACTTCGGACCCGAAATGCGATCTAAGTGCGTATTTCACATAGTGGTTGACAGCTACCTATTATTATAATACATGTATAAACGTACATTTCCAGACTTCAAGACGAATATACTTTTCAGTGCTAACAAACCCTTGTAAACATGAAAATGCGATCATTTCCAGTCTCCACGGCGACCGCTGATTGATTTAGCTAGCGCCCATGTTGTTCAGACCACGCCACCAAGAAGCAAATAATTTTTCTTTTTTGGAACTGCAAAATTTGTAAAACCATGTTTTCGTGTAAAACCCTATGTTACTGTGCGCGTTACTTAAATTTTCATGACTTAGATCTTGCCATAATACTTCTTGATTCTGAACCACGCCCCCTCCCCCCCCCCCCCCACTCCCCGCACCGCCCCGTTGTAACATTAAATTTGAATTTTGTCCGAAGTAGTATTTCATCTGTCCGTCACAGTAACACTGTGTATTGTGAACCAACATTGACAATTTATTGATTAGCTGTGGCTTCGACAGGAGCAACTTCGCATGAGCAAAATGTTCCGTGCAAAATAAAGTAGCGTGAGCAAATAAACCGAATGATCAGCAGCATTGAGCCTCTGTGCTGTTCCGGGAAATAAATTGTTTGTTCCGTGCATTCTGTAATTTACAAGAGCTTGGGAAAAGTTCTGGACGTCCCGACCACTTTGAACTCTTAAAATTCTTTACAGACTTTTCTCGATATTTTCATTCTGTTTTCTGACCGAAAGGATTAGGGTGAGGAATAGGGTTACTGATAAGATTCGATTGAGGTTTAGGGATGAGGAGAGGATTGGGAACAGGTTTAGGATTGGGGATTGAGCGGTCGGGACGTACTGAACTCCTCGCAAAAGCTGTCACTCGGATATTGGATGAGTGTAGATTGGACCGCACATATTCAGTCTGTATGTGTCTGCGTTAATACATGCATGTGTGTGTGTAAATGTGCACTGTGTTGTGTAATAGAAGAAGGAACTCTAACGAGGTGTTCAAAAATATATTTATCTGTTTTCAAAAATGCATTTGTCTTTAATAAAAAAAAAAAAATGCAAATCATTCACATATAGAAACAAAACTGAAACTTGCCTCCTTTGAAAAGCTGGCCAAGTCCTCTTGCCGCTTGCTTAATACTCTTTGCCATTTAACAGTTCTTCTAAAATGCTATGCGTGAATCGAATATGAAAATCACCTTCACTCGTGCGGGCACAGGAAACAGAATGTATTAACCGAGAGCTCCGTAGTTCTTTATACATACACCTGAAGCTGGGTCGACTTGGTCATGTGACCAAAACAAAGTGGCTGATCGATAACATTATTTTAATATCATACATGCTTTCCAATACCGGTACACGCTTCAAAACAAACATGAAACGTGTCAGTTAATGGTTTATACAGGAGAAAAGTATCTATTAAACGTTTTACCGTTCCTGAAGTGATATAATTATTTTGCTATCGAGTTCTTTATTTAACATCCATGTGCAATTCTTTCATGATAATTAGCTCGATGTACGAAAGTGTGCGTGTGTGGTTACCGAGCGTAGAATTAAAACAACCACAACAAAATATTACGACTGTGACGGAATCCGAGCCTTGCGCCAACCTGGCTGGTTAAAAACTGCCACACCTCCGTGGTAGGTAGGGCCAAGGCTATCGGCTTTTATTATGTACTATGCGTGTTTGTGAAACTAGGGACCAGTACCTAATCGCGCCTTCGGGCAATGATCGCTTTTGCTTCCTGGTATACCTTAATTATGTTTGGCAATTTTATTTGTACGTGTAGAGTTGAAGCAGGCTTAGGGGACCATTGGGGCGTTCACAACACTATTATACCTAGTAAAAGTGAAATTCTGCCAACAACGCAAAAACGTGCAAGCGGTTGTAGGATTGTCAGTGAGAGAAGAACGAATAATTATATGATTAATATGAATGAATTTTGTGAAATTTGGGTGGATAAGTGCAGTCTGACAACACTTCATGGCTTCAATAACAACGCAGAAATGCGGCAACCGTAACAGGGTTGTTAGTGAGAGCAAAGGCTGTCGACCTAGATCGTATCTAGTAGCTTTGGTGAGAGTGGAGAGAGCGTATGAATAATATTGTGAGGCTCATTTCGGCAAATAAGTGAGTGTGCATGAGAAAACCCACAATAAGTCGCAAACATGACATTTTGAGTTCTGTACACATAATAAAAGACAAGACATTTTCTGATAAATTGAAGTCAGTGACCCCCCTAAAACAAGATTTTGAGAAAACGGCATTTAATCCTAAAAGTGGCAATAGCTAATTGACCCATTAATATTGGAGTGATTGCTGTTAGGAGACCGTAGTCTAATAACTAAGCCGTTATAGAGATCATAGTGAGTTGTGTTCACTGCTCGTCTACAGTTTACCCTGTAACATGCCACGGTCCCCTAAACAACAGCCAAGTTGGAAGTTTGTGTCGGACCAATAATTATTTTCACTTCAAAGCCGTTTTTCTCAAAATCAGCTCTCTCTACATGTGGGTTTTCTCATGCACACTCACAATAAGGTTTGAATGTGTTTCCCCCTTTTTTATCCTTTGACAGGTTGTTTTTTTTCTGGTTCTGTCCTATTGTTCTGTTGACCATGTTATATTCCGTTTATCGTCCTGCTTTTTCCAAGCACAATGTGACCGTTATCGTGTTGACGTGCTTTCTCCACACTCAAACTCATTACCGTTTAAGATAAGAGAAGAGCAACTTTATGGTGTGTGTGGGGGGTGGGGCTGGGGGGTGGCGCGGGGGGGGGGCGTTAGGTTGAGCCCATCGTTATCTATAATTACCACAGTGCGGGGAACGGGTAATGATTGCTGATATCTTAATTGTGTTTTCTCAATATCTCATTCAGACAGAGACCTAATTTAGATTTTTTTTTTTTTTAAAAAGGCAACACTTTTAACCAGCGCATAGAATATCTTGCCCAATAAGCGTTTTCCGACGGCGAAAAATGTGTCAGGACAAACCGACCGAAAAATTGCAACATATGAAAAGCCCCCATGTGTCTTTGACTGAAGTCAGACTAGAGCTGTTTATGAGGAAGCGGAGATAGGCCAGCTTGCCTTATGTATGAATATATGCAAATATAGGAAGATTCGAGAAACAACGTTGGGGAACCTGGCATGGAGGTATTTATCAAAAACAGCTGCCGGCTCGACTACTTAGTGATAGAGAGACCAAGAGGATGCCTATTGAAAAACAGTCACATTATCATTTAAACAAGAATGAAAGCCAGCAATTACGCGCTAACACAGAAAAGAAAACCCCCAGACGATACGTATATTACCACAGGAACTTGGACAATCATCAGATCTGCCCTCCGTAATATACATTATTTTTGTGTTTACGAGGCAAATCATCAAATATGAGCTTAGTGAGCACCTTTTCCATGGGTCTGCTGGTGCTCCGCAGCCTTGGGTCCGGTACCAATGTTGAGTTTTCGTTTTGTTGTTGCTGCAAGCTTTCCTTCATATTTATGTCGCCCTAATCGCTGTTATTTGTTGGAGTGGGGTAAGTCGTGGAGGATGGGTAGTGATTGTCTGTCCACGCTTCTCTTGTATGAGGTTATGAAATTCGCCGGTTTCCGCCTGCTACGACACTGATAGATTTAATTCTGAATCAGGACGTACACCCTGATTCACATTCTACAGAGTACATTCTTGCTGTTAATAGCCTATTAAGTGGATTTTTTTTGGGGGGGGGGGGGGGGGGACAATTTTGTGCCCCCTTCCCGTCCTCCCCCAAAGCGATCATTACAATGGTGGGCGTCCATTATTAACACGGTATCGATGATCGAAGGTTTCAAGCAGTATTTTATATGAACTTTTTATTTGACTTATTTCATTAATTAGAAATATAGTTTTACATACTCAGCAACCGAATTTGCAGGAAAAAAAGGTAAATAAAATCAATTTTTTAAATTCATTACCGCTCCAGAATCCACCCCCCCCCCTTCCCATTCCACGTACACTTTTCGTAAGTTGGGGGCACCCCCCCCCGCCCCCCTGTTCCCCTCCCTTTCCGAAAGTACTTACTTTATGATGCCCAGTTTACATAATATATGTTAACGATACAGTTCCCAAATCTACCCTGACAATTTTGTTTTCCTCAATGAGTCCTTCTTGGGCATAGTTCAGCCCTGACGACAGAGGTCGCAGATCCGTATTGATTAATCTAATCCGGCTGTGGGCATTTTATATACTGTGGGTCTTAGTCGGTTTTGCCCTCATACTTGGTCTAGACCAGCAAACTAATGGTTGGAGATTGGTGAATATATGACATAAAAGTAGATAAGTCAGACTGAGAGGAGAGTAAACAGATAGGCGGGCTGAAAGAAAGACAGACAAAACAGACATGCATACAGATAGCTAGCTAGACAGACAGACAGACAGACAGACAGACAGACAGACAGACAGACAGACAGACAGACAGACAGACAGACAGACAGACAGACAGACAGACAGACAGACAGACAGATAGATAGATAGATAGATAGATAGATAGATATCCTTTTGTTTTGTTTTGTGTTTTGTACACTTCTTCCATTCCATTTGGGAAATTTGCTCTAGTTTCATTGTAGCCCAGTTGCAACTGGAGCAGACAGGTCGTCGCCACAGTGCAGTGAATGCATAGAGCACTCTGCGTGCATAATGGTGTACTATGTCCAAGCGATTATGCAGAGGCAGGTACACAATTGATAATGGTTAATGTCACCGTTGCACTGTACTGCTGTGACTTGATTTTGGTTTTCACCACGGGTTGAAGGTTACGGCTAATTTAATCTAGCTCTGTGACTCAACATTGGCGATTTTTTTTTTATTATCTCTTTTACTCTTGATGGAGTGAGGGTATTGTTCTGGACCATTATACCAATAATATTCCGGGCGGTCTTTAGGGCCTGTGGATATGGAAAAACACATTACATGTACTTTAATTTGTAGACGTACCTCTGCTAATATATTAAACTAGATGACCTACCGGGAATTGCCCGGAATAAACAATCATGTGATACCCCCCCCCCTTCTCTCTCTAGTATAATAAAAGTAATAAACTATACAGTCTTGCTTCAGAACTCATGCGCACCAGAAGACTACGCACCAAACTGAACGCTTGATACGATTACTTTTTGTGACATGCACGGTACTATATATTACGAAACAAACATGGAAATATACAGATGTTACATAGCAATAAACATTGTTATTTTTTTAAAATACCTCCTTGAAGCAAACAACTTTTAATTATAGCCATCATCTTCCTTATCTCAATTGCCACCTTCTTGCCAAATTTAAGGCCTGAAGATTGTATAGCTTGGTCAGTTAGTCATGCCAAAGGCTGCAAGTTACTGAAATATATAATAGATACCCAGCACAATACTCCTGTCCCCTTACATGATTCTTAGGCTGACGGTTTCAATTTTTTGTAAAACTGTCTTATCACTTGACATTATTCTTTGTATTTTTTCTTGTGAATCCATTTAACTTTTAAGTATGGAGAATGCTTTCGAAGATAGCCAACTTTGTCTTCTGAAGAATTCTTATCTTTCTTGTTTTGACTTGCTTTGCCCGATCTTATCCATTTTATTTTAACTCAACTTATATCGTCTAATGCCTTACTTCCCCCTTAACCATCTGATTTTAAGCTAATTTATTTTACCGTACTTTATACAGATTTCATAGTTGTTGTTTTTTGTTTTGTTTTAACCGACATTGGCTGGATTTATATAGTTATTATACATGTGTTTCACACAAGTGTCCACATGAGCAAAAATAAAGTGCAAATAGTGTGAAAATAGAGAATGGGCTGATGGAAGGTGTTAAAGAAGAATTGCACAGTGTTTTTCCAACACTTGGTATCTGCTGTTCTAGTGAAAACAAAAGAACTGTCATTATTTGGTGTGAATAATGGGTTATCTGCAACCGTGGCTGAATGATTTAATTTGATCAAGAGTTGCTGCTTTTTCTTTCTCGATTTGCTTTTGTGTCTGTGTTATCCTTTTCGCTTTTTGCATTTAAGCGATTTGCTATAGACCGAGACTCACAAAACTTGCAATGCTCAGTCACTGTGACTGAGGCCCGTGGGCGGGTGTTGCAAATTTGCATTCTCCAAAATTATTATGTTAATGAATTCACATGAAACAGCAGAGAATAATGCCAACTCTGTTAAGTTATTGGTTTGGCATTCTGCATTGTTCATGTGTCAGCCACACAAAGATAAGTGCGGAGAGGGTGAGAGATAGAGAGATGAAAGAGAGAAACATGGGTTTGCAAGATGAAAAGAAAAAGGAGAAGACCTAGACATGCTGATGGTAGATAATAAATTAACATTAGCCATGCGGGCAGATTGTGTACGTTGATATAGGTAAGGTGGATATGCTGAAGAAGCCGAAGGTGGAAAAAAAAACCCGACCACCTACTCTCAAAAGCGCATTTTACATTTCCATGTAGGTAACTAGAACAGCAATATTTAGAAAACTTGAAGTAGTTGGTGAGAAGGTGTGAGTACACAGGTGCGGTGGTGGGCAGACAGGTAGGTAGGTGGGTAGGTAAGCAGACAGGTAGGTAGGTGGGTAGGTAGGTGGGTAGGTAAGCAGACAGGTAGGTAGGTGGGTAGGTAAGCAAACAGGCAGGTAGGTGGGTAGGTAAGCAGACAGGTAGGTAGGTGGGTAGGTAAGCAGACAGGTAGGTAGGTGGGTAGGTAGGTGGGTAGGTAAGCAGACAGGCAGGTAGGTGGGTAGGTAAGCAGACAGGTAGGTAGGTGGGTAGGTAAGCAGACAGGTAGGTAAGCAGACAGGTAGGTAGGTGGGTAGGTAAGCAGACATGTAGGTAGGTGGGTAGGTAAGCAGACATGTGGGTAGGTGGGTAGGTAAGCAGACAGGCAGGTAGGTGGGTAGGTAAGCAGACAGGCAGGTAGGTGGGTAGGTAAGCAGACAGGTAAGTAGGTGGGTAGGTAAGCAGACAGGCAAGTGGGTGGGTAGGTAAGCAGACAGGCAGGTAGGTGGGTAGGTAAGCAGACAGGCAGGTAGGTGGGTAGGTAAGCAGACAGGCAGGTAGGTGGGTAGGCAGACAGGCAGGCAGGCAGGTAGGTAGGTAGGTAGGTAGGTAGGTAGGTAGGTAGGTAGGTAGGTAGGCAGGCAGGTGGGTAGGTAGGTAGGTGGGTAGGCAGACAGGCAGGTAGGTAGGTGGGTAGGTAGGTAAGTAGGTAGGTAGGCAGGCAGGTGGGTAGGTAGGTGGGTAGGCAGACAGGCAGGTAGGCAGTCAGGTAGGTAGGTAGGAAGTTGATAAGTAAGTAGGTAGGTCAGGCAGGTACGCAGACGGGCAGGGACGTGAGTAGGTAGGTAGGTAGTTGGTAGATAGGTAGGTCAGGCAGGTACGCAGACGGGCAGGTAGGTGAGGAGGTAGCTGGGTCGGTCTCAAAAGTTGCACGAAAACAAGAGAGTGAGGGAAAAACAGAGACCAACGAATGAAACTTATATTTAGTCATCTATACGCACAGACAAACACACCCAGATACACAAATGTATATAATTATTATTAAGCATTTTCTCATTTACCTGCACGAAAGATAGTCTACACAAACACACACACACTTGTGCGCCGGTATTTCATAGCATGCATTTGCGGTGCTGATTGTTGACATAGGCACGCTATTGTTACGAAAAGAGAAGATAGGGCCAGGGAATTCGGTCGGACTGCGCATGAAAAAAATAACCAGAGATACCCAGCTTTGTCTGGTGCAAACCTGTTTCTAGGTTTCTCACTGTTATCATTATTATTGTATTGTTTATGTTTGATCCTCCCGAGTGCGTATGTTTGTACTTTGTCGGCAATTGGGATTTTGAAGACTGCAAGGACACATTGTTATAGTAGCTACTCCCACTTTTAGGGCCCTCGAGCTTCTGTAACTAAACGACAATCCGAGTCGCCTTCAGTTGATGTCCTTGGCACTGAAACGGGAAATTAGCAACCAAGCAATGTTTCACTTCAATTTGGAAAGACGGCACGCATAGATAAATGATTTAAAAACAAACAGCAACAATAAGCATATTTATTATTTGCATGTGGCAAGATAGACACTTCAGAACTGCTAATATTGCACGGTTATGTCAGGACCTGAATAAACTGTGTCAACATTAGGAAGTTCGTTCCTTTTACAATTTGGTTCAGTGGCGGCCCTACATTTTCGGGACCCTGAAGCTTGAACTATTATGGAGCCTCTTCGCAATCACGAACAATAAAGGGCAACATCTGAAATTCACACATTAAAAAAATGCTCGCCAGGGCCGGTCCTGGACTAAGGGCTCGGAAGTTTAAGCTCCATTAGTTCAAAGTAGATCCGCCACTGGTTTGGTTCGTGGCCGATGCCAGGCACCAGCGTGCACTAAAACATCATCATCATAGTGATGTGTTAGTTTCGCCGCTCAGGATGTGCAGTTGTGTTAAATGGAACGTTCGTCAAAATACACAGTCTTATTACTGGTCCTGTATGAGCCACTATATTATATAATTATTTTGAATCATCTGAACGCTGGTCAAAATGCGGTCTTGCTGCCGAGCTTCCCTTGTGCATTAGTGCATTAGCTCGGCACTCCTCTCTTGGCGCCGAAAAGTGAATTGCCCTAAACTGAACCCTAAATTTACAATCGCCAGTTCCTAAAATTCATACGCATTCTGCTATCGCGGGTGGCCTCTGACCCAGACTTAGAATATAGCAAAAAGAATGAATCTTCCTAATCTCCTGTCGTGGGTCGCCACTGACCCAGTCTCGGAAGGAAGAGCGTAGAAGGGAAGAAGGGGTATGAGAGAGAGAGAGAGAGAGAGAGAGAGAGAGAGAGAGAGAGAGAGAGAGAGAGAGAGAGAGAGAGAGAGAGAGAGAGAGAGAGAGAGAGGAGAGAGAGAGAGAGAGAGAGAGAGAGAGGGGGGGGGGTGAGAGAAATTGGTGCACATTTTAATACAGTTGGCCGATGGCTCCAAGACCAAACTTGTTTCGGTTGTTCCTGGAAACGGGGGAAGGCGAAGATGTCGTATCTGGCCTAGCGAAGAAGCTCCCTGGGAACCCGAGGATGGAGATCCATTACTTCAGCAGTTCGTTCATCATTAACTTTCAGTAGAGACCCAATCTCATGTCGGCGTCCAGGGACCAGCAGTAAGCACCAGCTATGTGTCCCAGTCTCATCCTGAGGACATGACTGCTATCGCAGGTACATACTGTTGTGAAGGATGGATCCAGATGATCACCCGCGACACTGATGGGAACTCAAATTCAGTATCACAACATCTCAACCTGGCATAAACTACCTAGAGCTGTTCTGGGTTTGTGTCTCAGAAACAGCATATATCTCTTCATTGTGAAGCTAAGCCTAGTGGGAAGTCAATGTAACGAAGAACATTAAATTTGAACTCGCTACTTCTTTGCAAAGACCGGTAGAAATATTAGTGCGGATTTTTTTCTTACTCATTTGATCCTGTGGGGAGCATCGCACGTTTTAATTTACAAATTCTTGCCGCAATTCAGTATTTTTCCTTCATATTTTACTGTCGTTTCTACTGTTACGTGAGTCTGGGTCAGACGTGATCCACGACAGTAGAACGATCTGGAAAGGTTTTTGCTATATGATGAGTCTGGGCCAGATGCCACCCACAATAGCAGAATGCGTGTAAATCAGATCAGTGGTCAGTTGCCAGTTAACCTTTGTCTGCAAATGACCTCATGACCTTTTTACTCATTGCATTTTAGGAGAACACAGCTAGCAAATTTCAATGATCAGGTCCATGTTGTTGCTTGACGATAGAAAGAAAAAAAACACATCTCTCTGGGTCAACGTGAAACAAGACCGTTTAAAAGGCAGTTAAATACTTTTCAGGTATATCTCCATTAAGAGCAGATCTAGTTACACACACACACACACACACACACACACACACACACACACACACACACACACACACACACACACACACACACACACACACACACACACACACACACACACACACACACACACACACACACACACACACACACACACGCACGCACACACGCACGCACGCACGCACGCGTGCGCGCACACACACACACACACACACACACACAAGAACTAAGAACTTTCATGTTATATAAGAATATATTCACTTTAATAAAGGAGACCAATATTACAGCAAGGAGCCGTCCATATGGTACGTACATTATCCCCAGCGTATGAAGAGCGTTCATACGAAATGAAAGGGATCATTTTGGGAGCATACTAATTAGGAACTTTTTAATTAGGATTATGAATTAAAAACTGTTGAGGGGAGGGGGAGGGATTAAAATAGCCAAAATTGAGCTTACAGACATTGGGGATGGTCCCCAGACTGTATTGATAAGCGCCACGACGAACCATGGCATTGAAAACTTCAAACTGGCATCCACAGACCACGATACCTGTCAAATTGGCAGCCACAGATCACCATGATAGTCAAATTGGCAACCGTAGAGCATCATACATATTATGTCTGATCTAGAAGGCCTAAGTCTCCATAGACGATCGAAAGGGTTCTATTCCTCATTGATTATGGCTCAGCCATGATGATCGTGGGGGCCAATTCAAAGTGGCATCTTTAGGGTCGGCAAATCCGTATGAGCAATGTTTGAATATTACGTTTGTAACAGGACAGCCACGTTAAGATCAATATCAATAAATGGGTGAGGTATTTGATGATAGGGCCGACATGTAAAAGGTTCTGAATATTGATTTTGACTAAAGTATAATGGTGAGTGTTGAAATGAAACGGTGCGCCTTTAATGACAGCTGTCAGGTAATTAATGTACTCATTGATCTAATGAACACAAGAATCGAAAGCTACGCCACCCTTCAAACATAAATTTTATCCCCTTTTTTTCTCACATGAAAAGACATATTTTCGCATCATTAACTTGCACGTTTACTATTGTCGTTGTCCTTCTAGGTTTGCGAGGTTTATTGTAGTGAATGGTGTCGCTAGGGTCTGTAGATTAATTTTGTCTTGTCTGGGATAATTGTGATGTAGTCTTCCCTTTGCAGGGGAAGTCAACGATTTATTTAGGAAGAATATTTGAAAGGGTGTCTGTGTGTGTGTGTGTGTGTGGAGGGGGGGGGGGAGTGCCATTATGTTTTCAATGGAAGGAGTCCATTTTCGTGAAAAAAAGGGATGGGGTGAGGAGTGTTGACAGACAGGCTGAATTTTATTTAAAATTTTACTTTGTGAATTTCTTTTCACATTTTTGTTCAAAAATCCATGCTGAATCTGTTGTTTGGTCTGTTGTCTTATTTTGTTTCACAGTAATTTAGTTTTTTCTGTCCTCCCATTTACTCATGGAATATAGAATTGGCAAAACTTTGCCCGCCATGTTTCATGCTATGTGTTTTGAGTTTTATTGTGCTTTATATTACAGAACATGCGTTAGATACAGATATCTTATTTTAGGTACTTACCGTGACAATGCATTTAAGAAGGGTCTATGACAGTGCTTTGGGCTCTGTTCTCTATTATGCAACCCTTACATAGATCATCTTCAGTTTCCCGCATTAGAAGCCCAGGTTTTCTGAAGATGCAGCGGGCTTTGCGTTACCTAACTTTGACTAACACCAGCAGCTTCATTAATTTTGTCAATTCGCCAAGAGCACTGTGTTATGGATGCACATGTCCTTGGCGAAGCAACTGTAGCAATAAAATTTGATAGCTTCTTAACTCCCTCTGCAACTTGGGCAAGACCAGACGCAGGAGGGGAGGGCTGAGTGGGGTAGGTGCTTCAGTAGTTGGCGAGGGCGTACGATTTTGAGAGGCCTACTCCGCCTGGCTGAGGCAAAAGGAGAGGAATAGGGGAGGGGGGGGGCTTTTGGTAAGGAGTATTGTAAAGATAAGCTGACAGAGCTCTTCCAGTCCCTCTGGGAGAAAGGCCAGATACCCCAACAACTGAAAGACGCCTCCATCACCCACTTGTACAAGAGGAAAAGAGACCGACAAGTTTGTGACAACCATAAGGGCATATCCTTGCTGTCCATTGCGAGGAAAGTTCTTGCCAGAGTCCTGCTAAACAGGCTAAATGTACACCTGGAGCAGGGCCTTCTTCCAGAAAGTCAGTGTGGGTTCAGGAAGGGAAGGGGAACTGTTGACATGATCTTTGATGCACGCCAGCTCCAGGAGAAATGCCAGGAGCAGAACAGACAGCTGTACTCAACGTTCGTCGACCTGAACAAAGCCTTCGACACAGTGAGCCGCGAGGGCCTCTGGAGGATCATGGCAAAGTGCGGTTGTCCCGACAGATTCATCACCATGGTCAGGCAATTTCACGAGGGCATGACAGCCAGAGTACTTGACGATGGCGACTGCTCTGATGCCTTCCCAGTTTCCAATGGGGCCAAGCAACTTCCCCAACTTCCTCAATATAAGTTTTGGCATGCACTAGCTGCATGTAGGCATGCTGAAGGAAAATCTACATTATGCAAAGAACAACCATCGAAATTACTCCCAGTGAATAGACATGAGAGAGCAAGATAGATCTATAATATCACTTTATTCTCCCATGAGAAAATTCATGTTCGCAGAGCGTCTCACAGCACATGCATTTTACACACGTTTAAGGCATCATTAAATAGATCTAAACATAACTCAGTAACAGGCATACAACGTGAAATATCATGGCATCGAACCTTAGTAAAATATGACATACATCTAGCCATAATGTCTTGCTGAGGCAAATTGCGGAAGTCAAAAACGATATTTTGTATCTTTCTCTGTTTGACTTAATGTGTGTTAATCTGTTGCTCCTGTATGATCTAGAAATTTATGAAACAGGGAGAGTGACCATTACTTAAGATGGATATACATTTTGTTACACGAGCATTTGAGTACAGATGGTCAGAATTGAAAATTGGCGTGTATGTCATGTTGCAAATTTTCTTGATGACTGTGTTGTTAATTTTGTTCTTGTCACTTTCTCTGGCATTGCCTTCCCAAACTGTAATACAATACGATATTGTGCTTTCGGTGGTGGCTTCATAGAACAAGAAAAGCTGTGTTCTGTCAACATTAAAGGGTCTTCACTTGTGTAGGTAGTACATTCTCTGACTGGCTCATGAATTGACATTTGAGATATGCGTGTATGATGGGTAGGTACGCCCCAATACTTTGTAATGTTCAACTCTCTCAATCTCTTCATTATCAGTGTATAACAGTGGGCTGTTAACAGGTGCCGTGTTTGTTCTAAAATCAACTACAATGTGCTTTGTTTTCTTTACATTCAGTATAAGAAAATGTAGGTTTTAAAAATTACATTAGAATTCACTTTATGATTTCCTTCGGGGTCAGTGGAGCGTATTCTCTTGTTAATTTCATGTCATTTTCGAATCCCTGTCCTCAGTTTGGATGTGATAGAACAAAAGGTCTGTGACAAGTCTGTTCGCAGTTGCCTAGCCCCTAAGCTTGACCACATTGTGCTCTTAGGAGTTGGTAATACCTATACTGTATTTCTTATTTTTCAGGCATTTAAAGATCGTTGTTTCAGTCTTTACTGTCTACGATGCAATGAGTAATAATTAAAGCTCACTTCACAAATGAGACACAGGAAAATATAAAATTACATGTTTCGAAAGATGATGCTGAAAAATTAATAACTGCTGACATCAGCGAATGTGTCTGCAATTCAACAGATCTGAGGCACGCTGATCATGTGCATTAGATAATTTTTTTGCGTCTTGTGATAACCGTGGTTAGCTGTTAAGATAATTCAGCCTGGGAGATAGAAAGTGCTTTTAGTACACACCAGTGTCAGAAGTATGCGAAATAGAGCATCATTTCGGTAATTTTTCTGGGAAAAGAGTCGACTGGGATGTGGGGAAGGGAAGGAGGAAGAAGGATATTATAATAGTTTTTATTTTTCAAATCAAGCACGGAATAGCGAACACTAACATAGTGTAGTAGTGAAGTCAGAAAACAAACTTCTATCATATCTACCTAAAGGTAAAGTGAATAAGTTCGAATAAGTGCACGATGTCTGGTTTAATGAGTCACATACTCAGTCACTTAGTCAGCCAAGCCTGATAAACAACATAAACTATTCTGTCAAATCATTTCAGACAAAATTATTTTACATGATACACAACAATTGCGCCACTACTTGGGATGCAATAACAAGTCAATGTAGTTTGTTATGAATAATCTCATTGCCCACACACGCACGGCACACGAAACCAAATGGACACATGCACATTCAACTCACTAATTAGATAGTTAACGTTTTGCTAGATATTCCCATTCACCGCAGTCAAAGAGCTTACACACTCAATGCAGTCTAGTGCTCATGGAACATTGAAGTGCAGAATATATTAGCTCCTTTTACTGCTCATTCTCATATTACACAGAAGAAATTGTTTCCCTCGATTATTCCATTGCCATAGTACCCTCCGCTCTCCCCCCCCCCCCTTTCCAGCCCGAAGGAAATAGAGGCTTTTGAGAATTTTTAGAAATACGTGTAGGTCATGTATAGATCAGAATAAACAGATCGTTCATGGTCAAATCAAAATTCACGAAAAATAAAGTCCAGATGAAGTAAATGTCATGTTCAGTGTCACTGCACTGAATTTTGTCTCATTATTATGGCTTCGACGCGAGACGAGGAGGGAGATAATCTGTATGTGTAAGCCAAGATGGGCTGTATGGAGCACTTTCACATCAGGCAATAGATGTCCGACAGATTTAGACGTATTGCAGCAGGAGTTCAGTTGTCCTTACGCCCAGCTCCCCAAATGAAGGAGGGGGCGAAACAGGAGCTGTCTTTCCTAACTTCACATTTTTAGCAGGGACGTTAATGTCTGTTCTCGCCCAAAAACTGGCAGCCGCTGAGATAAGTTGTTAGGACTAGAACCATTAAGTAGCGGCGTTTGTATTGGATCAAAGCTCCAGTAATGCGTCGACTGGTGAGAGTCTCAATTCCGTCAATGATTTCTTGAAAGTTTGAACCAATCAATCTGTCGGCTTCTGCGTTGATTCCTGGGTGGTAAAGAACTCACTGGAGATGTTAAATACCAATCTTTTGTAGGTGTCCACTTTTGATCCTTTCCTTGGGCCATCTTTGGAAAGGTAGTGACCTAAATACTTAATAATATTATGTGCCTGGGCAGACCACACTACACGCTTAGCGAGTAGGCGTACTTTACTTCATGTGTGTGTACCCAGGGGCGAGGCTTCCTCATAATCAAATAATCAGTGATTACCCTTCGAATATTAATTCTAGAATTACTGTGCTTTCCAGATCGAGTCCAACTCCAAGTCCATTTAGTCAGTTCAGCATTCTATTCTACGTTGCTATTTTGGGTTTGTTGTTATGGTCTAACACCCCTCACCGAAAAGCATCCTTGTAGGGACTTACACCATATGAACTGGTCCAAAATCAGTGATTAACAAAGACGAAGAAGACTTGACTACACCCAGAAGCGAGCTTGAGCATAGCCTGTTTTCTTCAAAGCGGCGCCGCAGACAGCAAAATAGTGGGGGGAAAAATAAGATAAGATAAGATAAGAATCACTTTATTATCCCATATGGGAAATTCGTTTTCACAGAGTGTTTAACAGCACACACGTGGTACATACATCTCACGTATCATTATAAATAAACAAACTCAATAAGTCAATAACAGACACACATGGCGTGACATGGAAAGAACCTTAATGAAATGTGGCACACATCTATCTATAAGATGACTTGCTGAGGCGAATTGCTGAAGGCAAGAATGATCTTCTGTATCTTTCCCTGTTTGCTTTCATGTGTATTATTCTGTTGCTCTTGGATGATCTAGAAACCTGATGAAACGGGATGGTGGCTGTCATTTAAGATGGACATGAATTTCTTCACACAAGCATTTGAGTATAGATGATTAAAACTGAAAAATGCCGTGTCTGTCATGTTGCATACTTTCTTGATGATTGTGTTGTTAAGTTTATGCTTGTCACTTTCTCTTGAATTGCCTCCCCATGCTGTAATACAATAAGTTATTATGCTTTCGATGGCAGCTTTGTAGAACAGGGAAAGCAGTGTTTTATCAACATTAAAAGATCTTAATTTTCGTAAAAAGTACATTCTCTGGCTGGCTCTTGAATGGACATTTGAAATATGGGTATGCCAGTCTAGATTGTGGTGGATATATATACCCAAATATTTGTAACATTCAACTCGCTCAACCTCTTCATTATCAATGCTTAATGGTGGTAAAGGTGCCGTATTTGTCCTAAAATCAATTACAATCTCTTTTGTTTTCTTCACATTCAATACAAGAAAATGATCATGGCACCACTGTACAAATCTGGCTATTTCTGTAATATAGGCATCTTCATCGACTGGGTTCTTGATAAGACCTTGGATGGTAGTGTCATCTGCAAATTTGATTATATGAACATTGTCAGACTCACTTCTACATTGACTGGTATAAATGGTGAAGAGGACAGGAGATAAAACGCAGCCTTGTGGCGCTCCTGTGTTCGTATAGGTTTATAATCAAGGTTTGGCCTGATTTTACGTACTTATGCAGGTTTTTCACTATGTGGTCGTTTTCATCCCAATCGAAAGGTAAAGAGTAGAGTGAAAGAATTTGTGTGGATTTTTTTTTTTTTTTTTTTGAGGTAATCTAAGAATAATTTACTCTACGCACAGCAAGAGCTATCAAAGAATAATAATTATTATAGTCTAGAACTAGATATAACTGATCAAAATCAGTCGAACGTATTAAGAACATCAATTCACTTGATAGGTCCTTCGAACCTAAACCGCAACGGCAGATAGCCACTTCTCCGAAATCGCTACACATTGTTGTGTCACAGAGATGCCATTTAAGCACTTTCTACCATTTAATGTTCGTGGGTCCTTTCTGAGAAACTTTATGAGATGGTAGAATAACAAAATCTCTGGCTATGAATATGACAATGAAAACGTGCTGTTCAAATTGTATTTTTAAAAATGGGTGAAAAATATGCGTTTATAAGTCTGTTAGTATGAATGAATAGTTTTTGAGATTAGTTTGGCTTGTAAATTGCTGCATTCCTGTCCTGTTGACAAGAATAGTCCGCCCTTCAGATTTTTGCAGTGCCTAGCAACCGTTTCATTGTTTTAGACGCTGCATTTATAATTATAATTATGTAAATATGATCTAGCGATACGTCCTATTATGAGGCTCTTACTAGCTTAAATTCTGATTACCCTCTGCAGAGGACCACGCTTTGCCCCTGCGTGTACCCTGCTTACACATTACATGCAGCCAAGATAAAGACAAAAAAGAGAGTTCGCTGGCCAGAAATACCTGGCCTAAGCCGTTCAGTGTTGCTTTCATTGTTTTACCATCACGATGTGGTCACTTCTAAAGATAAATAAGTAGATTTTTCTTATCAGAAGATCTCACACAGGGGTATATATGGTGGGTTTTGTTGTTGTTTTGTGTGTGTGGGGGGAGGGGGGGGGGTCCCGCAAGGTTTGGTAGGGGCAAACAGTATACTACATGTAATAGTTATTTCTCTGCTGAGAGGTAATTCAAGCTCTGGTAAATCGAAGTCGAATCCATTTCCCGATGACTTCGAGTTATGCTGACTCCACTGTAAATGGCAAGCCCTAAAGTTTAACTGAGTCATCAGTTATGTGCCCTTATTGGTGACATCAGTTATGTGGCCTTATTGGTGACAGCCCAGAAAGTTTGGTCAAAGTCTTCGTGGATGGCATTGGCATGGCGTGGTTTTAGGAAAGCTGGAGTTGTGTATGACTTGAGTTTGAGCTCCAGCTCAAAATCGTTGTACTTTCAACGAAATACTCGATGCACTCTTGGTCCCTGCATCTTTGTTATCAGTATTTCTTATTGCCTGTTTGAATGTATTCTGAGAGTTGTCAACATTTTATTAGGTTGAGTCAATCAAGTGCGAAAATTGTATTTTCTTTTACGAGGAAAAACTTAAGTCATGCCTGCGACGTCATCTATTACAAAGCCTTTAAAATTTGAAAAGACCGCCTGCCTTGATAACAATACCCCTGTATGTACTTTTATGAAAGAATTTTATTTATTTCTACATAATCTATACTGGAAAATAAGTTTCTGCCAAGGCAAATAAAGCACCTCACACAAACTTTCAGCGATTTTCACCACTCGTTTTAAAGATATTGCAAATTTAGTTGCGCAACGCATTTTGAGAAGCACTATAACTGACTTTCATCGGTCAGTTAATAGAATTTGTGTTTAGCCCATGGCAAACGGTTTTGTTTTGTTTTTTACTATTCTTGTTACTTAATATTGTTTGCTTTTGACTACCTTTATTTGGAAGTGGGGACGGGTATGAAATCGTTTTTTGCATTTCTTGTCTTCAGTGGATTTTCTTTGGAAATTCAAGCATTCAGAATTAGGGACTGAAAGCTTGAGTCCTGCACCATCGTTCTGCCACTTAATCAACGTAAAGCAAAGCTGACCACTCCCTCCTTTCCCCTTTCGTGTATTAAAAAGCATGCACAGCTTGCCCCAAACCTGCCGCCATGTTTAGTGTTCAACTCGGCATACTTTGTGAACCAACCGCACCGCGGCATGTCTGACTCTAGTGTGTACTTTAAGCTATCTGAGGAGATGTAATACTTACATGTCATGTTTCTGTCCCTTCATGCATAATACAGAAGTAGAGGGCTGTAGTGATCAATGACATAAATTAGCGGTGTCCATGGTTTACTGGTACATCACAAAGAATATTTGCATTCAAAGGATCAATTCACCTGTGACCACCCACCGACAGGTTTTATTGGCTGTTTATTTGCGAAACTCGCAATTGAAAGACAGTGGACAAAAATAATTACTATTCGGTTTATGGAAAACGATACTGAAAGATGGGTTTAAGAGATGAGCATCCCTTTCTGATCATCACTTCATCTTCTTTATAAATACCCATGTCACAAAAATTTGAAATAGAGCCAAAGAGGGAGAAAGAGTGAGAGACTTCGGGAGGAGGGGGGAAGGAGGAAAAGAGAAAAGAGGTGGGGTGGGGAGATCTTTTTTCTCAACAATATTTTTTTGTTAAATCAAATCTCTAGAATGTAAACCCGTTTCTGTTTACTATTATTTGCCTTTAATGTCTCCTTCTTTATATGAGTCATTGCCAAATAAGGAAAAGTGCGATACATGGTTCCTGTTTCCACTGGAATCTATAGCACTCAAACATAATACTGATGATTTATAAAATTATACCTATGCAAAAATGGCACAACCAATCGCCCAAAAAGTTTCATTCACTTTGGTTTGGTATTTAGGTGGAAAAGTAAAGTTTAAGTGCAGAATTTGGTGCAATCATTTGCTCCGAAATCTCTCATGAAATAGGGTGATTTTTATACCCCCCTTGAAACTGCATATTATAACACTAATATAAAAACTAAATATTTCAGTGAATGTGAGATATGTTAAAGCATGATATTCTGAGTTATTTTTTCCAATTTTCCTTTTCAGGTGTTTGATGTAAGTCGTTTTCTTCACCGTAACTTCACATACGTTTTCATGTCAAATGTTTACTGTCAGAAACTTATGTAAATTAGATAATTCTTTCATTAATGAAAAAAAACAAGACATTCCGCATGAAGTTTATTGTCTTTTTTTATAGAGAGACAACGCTATTCAAGAAAACTTCGATTATTTCAAAAACTCTCAAGCATTTTCCTTGTGAACTCGCACTTTCACGTCAAATCACCGTGTGAGAGTTACATTAGAATAACACAAATGGAAAAACGGATTTGAAATTAGTTTCCAATTTTATTTAATTGCATCAATTTGAAAAAAACAAAAACAACTGCGAAAGCTATACATTTTTAGGCCGAAATTTTATTGTTATTCACTGTGACTGAAGTAACTCTTCACACGAGACCTCGTTTGACATGACACCATTTTCAATCAATTTTGATGTTTCCGGTCTCATTGTTCGAACGTGTGCGAGTGGCAGAGAACAATGTTTCAGACGCATTCAGGAGTGTGTTGTGCCTATTTTCACAAGTGAAGGTAAGTTGGAGTTTCAGATATTTATTCTAGTTTTATTTTATACGGTAAACAGTGTAGAATAAGTTCTGCTTCTTAATTGGATCGGACTCTCATACGTATTATGTGGGGGACATGAAAGTTGTCAGCTCTGATGAAAAAATGTTCCTGTATCTTGACGATAATGTATGAGAGTTTCGGGATTTACTAGAGATCTAAATTTGGGCTAGTCTTATTCTTAGTGGAATAAGATGTAACAAATATGTTTTGCCGACAAGAAATGAATAGACCAGCACTTTGTGGACGAAGATCTAGATTGTCATATTTCAGGTTAGGGATCATACTCTCATACACTGACACGTGGGGGACATGAAATCCATTCGGTGGTATAAAAAAGTGTTCCAGTATCTTCACAGTAATGTATGAGAGTTGCGGCATTTACTAGATCTAGGTTTGAGTCAATTTTATTCTTAGTAGAATAGGATGTTATAAATCTGTTTTTTGCACACAAGAAATGAATGGACCAGTACTTTGTGAAATGAGATCTAGATTGTCTTGTTCAAGTTAGTGGATCATACTCTCATACGCTCACAATTGGGGGACATGAAATCCATTCGGTGTTATGAAAAAGTGTTCCAGTATCTTCACAGTAATGTATGAGAGTTACGGCATTTACTAGATCTAGGTTTGGGTCAATTTTATTCTTAGTAGAATAAGATGTTATAATTCTGTTTTTTGCACACAAGAAATGAATAGACCAGTACTTTGTGAAATGAGATCTAGATCTAGATTGTCTTGTTCAAGTTGGTGGATTACACTTTCATACGCTCACAATTGGGGGACATGAAATCCATTCAGTGTTATGAAAAAGTGTTCCAGTATCTTCACAGTAATGTATGAGAGTTGCAGCATTTTATCCAGATCTAGATCTTTGGGCCAATCTTAGTGGAATAAGATGACCACTTAGTGTCAAGTAACAAACCAATTTTTGCCCTCCAAGAAATGAATGGGCTAGATAGACTAGATCTAGCACTTTGGGAAAATAGAGCTAGATCCAGTCCAAGATCTAGATCTAGAGCTGGACGTCTAGATCTACAGTCAAGTCGTTTCAAATTAAAAAGGGAGGTCCTCCGCCCATCTGCGCCAGTCAAGAAAACACAATAAAGAGGGGACTTTTGAGCGGGCTTATCAAAAGTTTGGGTTTAGTATTTGTATGGGACAAAGAAGGACCGAAAGCGCGGGTTAGGGAATGTCTTCATCATTATTTATATTATTATTATGTTTGTTAACTTTTTGGTAAATGGCGCGGACAGGGGCAAGACCTTCCCAAATTAAACTGCTTTCATAGGTAGTGACTAGTGTGGACATTCAGGTAGAATTATGGAATTGTACCAAGGAAAATTTATTGGTTCACAAATTATTGCTGATTGCATGCTGTTACCTTGAAGCTCCTTTAAAAATATTACCAGTTTTAGTTTTAGTACTTTTAATGGCACTCAACCCATTGTAACAAGATGTCACAAAGTGACACAAGTTTCCTCTTTATTTTAGTTAGGCCTAATCTTTAACAATTTTCTTCAGCTTTACTAGTATAAACCTAGACTAGATCTAGATCTAGATCTCTAGGCCTCCACCTTTACGACAAATGTGATTTTTTTTTTGCTTGAATTTTGCATTTGTTTTCCATTCATCTAGATCTAGATTCTATATTTATAAAAGTAAATAAAAATCAAAAGAAATGATAATAAAATGACGAACCCATGGTCTGTAGGTTTTTAAAATCATATAAACTACACTGTTCACAGATGTCAGATGCACCATTACCAGCAGGCCTACATACTGAAGACAGTCAATCATCCCTTTCAGAAAGCCATTTTGTTTCAGGTAGGTCATTGCTCAAAAGTCATTTTAGAGATAAATCCAACATTTAATTATATCTGTGTACTTTAATGGGAAGGTCATTTGAGAGATGATTTCAACCAGTTTATGTACTGCCTGTGTTATTTTTTTTATACCTTTGAAAACTCGTACAATCCCTGAATTCTGAAACCTTCATTGGAGTTGGTACATGATGCCACCATTATAACTGTTTTCATAATAAAGATTTATCATTGTAAGACCATAGCAGAAAAAAAAACAATTTTATCGCCACTTTCTTAAATTAAACACTTGGAGGAACTTATTGCCAGGTCATGCAGGACATCATAATTATCCTTTATTTTACAAGACTATTCTGTGCATTTGCTGGTAGGAATATGAGTGAGAAATACTTTTTTCTGTGGGAGAAATATCCTGCCATGATAAAGGCCATCCCAATAAAATGCGAGGCAGTAATGACAGTGTGCCTATTACATTTACTGAAATATTTAGAGAGTTTCCCCAGTGTTCCTGTATGTTATAATTTTTATGGAAATCATTTTAGTATAGGATAGACAATTTCACTTTCAGTTTGCCTCCATAAGAGCATGGGTACTTGAGTCCCTTGAGCTGTCCTTTATTGAAATGGTTATTTAGTTGGCACTTCAGTGGGAGACAAAGGATATAATTATGATTTTTCTTCATTTTTGCTCGATGTTTCAGGGTACACCTTGAGGCCGAAGAAAAAGAAGGCAAAAATAAAGTCACAAGGAAAGTCAAGGGCCCAGCGCCAAACTGAGTACAGGGAACGGCTCAAGACTGATCCCACAAGATGGGAGGAATATTGCAGAAGGCAAAAAGTTCACCTTCAAAACTGGAGGAGGAATCAGACTCCAGAAGAGAAGGCGAAGGAGAGAGAAAAGAACAGGATTCGGAACAAAGAGGCAAGGTATGTTGAACCAGTTTTCTTGAACGTCTGTCAGAAATTTGAGCCAGTATTTCATATGTTCCTCCAGTCTTTATTTGGTTGGGCTGATTCCAAGAAAACCTCGATTTTCAGAAATTTTGTTTCTCTATCATCATAAATAGTCTTGCACTAAATGTTTTTTGCATCATCTTGATTTATAGTAAGTCAGTTGTGTACAGAATGTACAGCATATAAGATTCCTTGGGCGTCTTTTGTTTCTCAGCTTTTGGAACACTTTCTTTGTTGCCAGTCTCAGATCCTCCATAAGCCTCAGTTTGTATGTCATTATCTTAGATCACAACTTTTGTAAGTCAAATGATCTTCATAACTTTCTATAGCAAACACCTAGTATAATATTGATAATGGTAAATGGAGAATAAATATTGGGAGGTTGCAAATGAAAAGTAGAATGTGTATGGAACGTTTAACTAAAACAAAAGTATAATGTATATTAATTATATAATGTTATTACATTTGTTTTAGTTCACATTTTATGTAACTTGTGGCATTGATAATATTTGTGTGAGCATGTGTGTCCTGAAGAATATAATTACACTGAAAGTTTGACAGTGTGTGGTTTCCATTTTATTTTTCACGCAAGCCTTGGTAACAGTACAGTACAATCTTTTATTTTTTATTTTTTTGCCATTTTTAAACTTGCACTACCCCTTGCTGCGACTCCATTTTCACAGCTTTGGAAACATTAGGCCCATTTTCCTTTGTCCATTACAGTGTCTCCCCCTCCCCATCCTTTCTTCTTACTTGTTCATATGCTTACGGGGTTTGGACAGACGAGAGAAGATTAGGGGCGAAACCTAACTTTTTGTACTGATTCTTTGTCTGAAGTTATCATATGTCTATAATAATCCAGAACTGAAACTGAAAAACAGATTTATCCCAGGCAGGGCCAGGGATCTCTGCTACAGTGCTAGTAGGTTAAAAAAAAGAAAATTGTGGAGTCGCAATACCCTTTTAAATGCTATGTAAATCCATTCTCGTCTCCTCAAATGTTTTCTTCCTAACAGAATGTTCCTGCCTGTAAGTAAAACTATTAGTAAAAGACAAATTTCTCAGATTTTTTGTCACTTTACATTTCAGAAGCATGAAAAAGAATGCACAGCACCTTGCAGCAGAACGAGAGAAAGCAGCAACGGGACAGGAAGTTACACCAGCCCGAACTACAAGGGGAATACTTGCCGCCCAGCAGCTGACCACTGCAAAAAAGCATGACTATTGGAGAGAAAAACAGAGAAAACTAAGGGCACGACTGACTGAAGAAGAGAAAGAAGCAATTAAAGCTAAGAACAGGAAAAAATATGCTGAAATGAACTGTAAACGGGTTAAGGACCAACACCAGTATTCAGCACTGTCTGACACTCCCGTTGCTCTTCAAAATGCCATTATTAGGGCATCACCAACAAAAACACCAACAAAGGCAGCAAAATATAATGCAATGTATCGGGTTAAAAAGGCCATGCCGGCCAACAGAAAAGTCACTATTCATGTGCTTCAACATTTGATTAAGAATGCATCGCCTCGAAAGAAAGACGTACTTAAGGAACTGCTGCATAGTGAATTGTGCATTCCACAGTCCAAGGAAAATATGCAGAAGGATGCAGTCCGAAAGATGAAGGAGAGTGAAGTGAAATCAAAAATTGTGGACTTTTTTCATGAGCAGGCAGTTGACTTGCCAGGAAAAAGACATTACAGCAAACGGCTGAAAAAGCAAAGAAAGATTTTAACATATCCTGTACATGTTCTTTTTGATAAATTTATAAATGAACATGTAAATATTAAAGTTTCGAAGAGAACATTTTATAGATGTCGGCCAAAACACATTTTGACAATGAAGTGTCAAAAATTTATACAGTGTTTATGCGAACTCTGTGAAAATGCTAGGTTGAAATTTAATGTCCTTAAATCATGTGGGGCCCTTTTGCTTAATGTGAGAGGTGCTCTTGATGCCACAATGTGTCCTACAACCAGAGAGTGGTGGATGCCACAATGCGTTGCACGAAAGTGCAGCAAGTGTGGTGTTCACCTACTGAAAGAAAAACTTGAAGCGCAGTGTGACCCAAGAGTATCTGTCACATATAAAGAATGGAAGCAGGTCTTTCATGAGAAATATAAAGTAAATCGCACCGAACTTGTTGAGCAGACATCATCTGTTCTGGCTCTGATAAATTCTTTTGTAAATAGTTTGAAAGACCATGGCCTTCATGTTTTTACCTCTGAATGGCAGAGGAAACAGTTTAAAATTTTAAAAGATGATTTACCTGCAGATACTGCTGTAATTGTGGTAGATTTTGCTGAGAACTACACCTGTAGGCATCAGCGAGAAGTGTCAGCTGTTCACTGGTCTTACAATCAGGTGACTCTACACCCCGTTGTTGTCTACAAGAGGTGTACTCAGTGCAATGAGAAGATTACTTGTTATTTTGTTTTTTTTTCAGATGATTTGAATCATGATTCAAATTTTGTTTTTCATATTCTTAATATGGTTATGTCTCAAATTGAAGCTTCCCAGTTTATGATATTTTCAGACAATTGTGGCATACAATTTAAGTCCAAGCTTCCATTCCATCACATGAGTAAGCTGGCCAGTAACTATAATTTCGAGCGATGTTATTTTGGGGAACGTCACGGAAAGAGTGAGTGTGATTCATGTGGTGGAATGGTTAAATCATTTTTAACCCAGGCAGTGGCTTCAGGCCGAACTGTATTGCGAAGTGCAAAAGAGATTGTCTGCTTTTTAAATTCAAATCTGACATTAAAAAATGTAGATTGTTCACACCAGGCAAGAACTTTTCATTTGGTGGAAGAATCAGATATTGACAGAAGTGTCCCCTCAAGCAGCCTGAAAACATTGCCTGGAACTAAAAAGGTTCACTCATTAAAAGTACTGTCATCACAGATTCTTGCTGTGAGACAATTTTCTTGCTTCTGTGCTTTTTGCTTACAGGACTTGTCAAGTGAGTGTTCAAACAAAGAACTTATATCCAATTTTGAATGTATTAAATGGCCTAATGCCAAATCTGACAACTGCAATTTGGTTGGTAATGATCAGGCTAAAGATGTGGAGAGTGATGTTGCCAATGCTGTTGATGGTGTTGCATTACCTGACAATGTTGTTGACGGTGGTCATGCATGTGATACACTTGATAAAATTGATGATAATGTGAATACAGCTCCTGATGATGTTCTTCATGACAGTAATGATAATAGTACTAATACATGTGATGAAATTGCTGTTGTTTATGATGTTTCAGTTGATGATAATGATGATGAGTTGAATACCGGAATGTGTCAACTTAGTGATGATGATGGTGATGATAATGAATTGTCTAAACAGAGAGTGTTACCGGTGGTAAAGAGAAATTTGTTTGGACCAATGAAGAAAGGCCGTGAAGCATTTTTCAAAGACATGTATGGCAAACTAAATAGTAGTTCTTTTCAAGATGTAAGAGATCTTTGTCAAGAAATGTTTGTTGACCTTGAAAATTACCATTTGATGCTCATACATCCAACAATAACCAGAAGGGAAGTGGACAAAAATGCTGTGCAGTTGCTCCCACCCAATAAGCCTTTAGGGTTTTTGCCAGCCCTTACTGTAGGAGACGGGAACTGCATGATGCGATCCTTGAGTAAATGTGTGTTTGGTCATGAAAATAATCATTTAGAAATGCGGTGTCGCATCATTGCAGAACTTTCATTAAACAAAAGTCTTTATCTGGATGAGGACTATGTCAGTGTTGGATGTAGGTTGGAGAAAAATAAAGTTTTGCCCTTGATTGCCTTGTTGTCTGACTGTCATGACGGAACAGACACAACCTCCCTCACAGTCATAGAGGACATCTTTGACAAGGAGGTCTTCAATGCCAGGAAGTTGTGCCAAAGCCTTGGCATTTGGCAACTCTTAGCTGCCTCAAATATTTTAAAATGTTGCATTATATCTCTGTATCCACAGAGAGGCCCTGAGAATGTCCAGACTCTTTTTGGCAGAGCCATGCTTCCGCAAGGCATGGATTATGATTATAAAGATGTAATTTATGTCATGTGGTCATCTACAAGGGTCATGCCGGATGAGCACTGGGTAGCCAATCACGTGGTCCCCATGCTCAAAATTCATAAATGATTTTGTCCATGAAGTTTGAACCACTTTTACTGTTATTCTGCTTATTAGAATGATTGTCACACTTTCACATCTTTAAATGTCTTAATTAACTGATTTTGTGTTTTTTTTTTCTTTATTCAATGTTTTAATCATAACTGTTGTTATTACTGAATACATAAATTTTGCCAGTGAAGTTTGGATCCCATTTACTGTTCTGTTGTCCAAAATGATTGTTGCATTTGCACATAAAACTCTTTTAAATTCCCTTAAGTTCACTGGATTGTTTTTCTTTATTAATTGCTTTAAATACGGTTGTTGTTATCATTGAATGGATGAATTCTATGTTAATACCATAAATGGTTGACAAAATTGTGTGCAAATACTGAGAGAGAGAGTGTATGAGATTCCAGATGCGAGTCAAATTATTAACAAGGTTAGTGTCAAGGGACATGACTCTGCCCAATTATATTAATTTTCCACAGTAAAGACATTTTTTGAAGTGAACTGTTTATATAAAACAACTTTCATTCTTTAAGTAGTTTAGAATTATGTGCAGTAGAATGAATAAATGGAAACTAGTTCATCAGCTGTCAATTAGTTTTGAAATACATAATCAAGGGATGCAACTCTTCCCGAACTTGTTGGACTTCAACTATGATGACATTATTGAAATGGGCAGTTTACATACAACTTTCATTCTTTAAGTAGTTTAGAATTGTGTACAGTAGAGTGATTAAATGGAAGATAGTTCATACAGGTGTCAAATGGTTTTGAAATACACAATCAAGGGCCGTAACTCTTCTCAAACCTGTTGGACTTCAACTATGATGACATTTTTGCAATGGGCGGTTTACATACAACAACTTTCCTTCTTTAAGTAGTTTAGAATTGTGTACAGTAGAGTGATTAAATGGAAGATAGTTCATACAGGTGTCAAATGGTTTTGAAATACACAATTAAGGGCTGTAACTCTTCCCAAACCTGTTGGACTTCAACTATGATGACATTTTTGCAATGGGCGGTTTACATACAACAACTTTCCTTCTTTAAGTAGTTTAGAATTGTGTACAGTAGAGTGATTAAATGGAAGATAGTTCATACAGGTGTCAAATGGTTTTGAAATACACAATCAAGGGCCGTAACTCTTCCCAAACCTGTTGGACTTCAACTATGATGACATTTTTGCAATGGGCGGTTTACATACAACAACTTTCCTTCTTTAAGTAGTTTAGAATTGTGTACAGTAGAGTGATTAAATGGAAGATAGTTCATACAGGTGTCAAATGGTTTTGAAATACACAATCAAGGGCCGTAACTCTTCTCAAACCTGTTGGACTTCAACTATGATGACATTTTTGCAATGGGCGGTTTACATACAACAACTTTCCTTCTTTAAGTAGTTTAGAATTGTGTACAGTAGAGTGATTAAATGGAAGATAGTTCATACAGGTGTCAAATGGTTTTGAAATACACAATTAGGGGCTGTAACTCTTCCCAAACCTGTTGGACTTCAACTATGATGACATTTTTGCAATGGGCGGTTTACATACAACAACTTTCATTCTTTAAGTAGTTTAGAATTGTGTACAGTAGAGTGATTAAATGGAAGATAGTTCATACAGGTGTCAAATGGTTTTGAAATACACAATCAAGGGCCGTAACTCTTCTCAAACCTATTGGACTTCAACTATGATGACATTTTTGCAATGGGCGGTTTACATACAACAACTTTCCTTCTTTAAGTAGTTTAGAATTGTGTACAGTAGAGTGATTAAATGGAAGATAGTTCATACAGGTGTCAAATGGTTTTGAAATACACAATTAGGGGCTGTAACTCTTCCCAAACCTGTTGGACTTCCAACTATGATGACATTTTTGCAATGGGCGGTTTACATACAACAACTTTCCTTCTTTAAGTAGTTTAGAATTGTGTACAGTAGAGTGATTAAATGGAAGATAGTTCATACAGGTGTCAAATGGTTTTGAAATACACAATCAAGGGCCGTAACTCTTCTCAAACCTGTTGGACTTCAACTATGATGACATTTTTGCAATGGGCGGTTTACATACAACAACTTTCATTCTTTAAGTAGTTTAGAATTGTGTACAGTAGAGTGATTAAATGGAAGATAGTTCATACAGGTGTCAAATGGTTTTGAAATACACAATTAAGGGCTGTAACTCTTCCCAAACCTGTTGGACTTCAACTATGATGACATTTTTGCAATGGGCGATTTACATACAACAACTTTCCTTCTTTAAGTAGTTTAGAATTGTGTACAGTAGAGTGATTAAATGGAAGATAGTTCATACAGGTGTCAAATGGTTTTGAAATACACAATCAAGGGCCGTAACTCTTCTCAAACCTGTTGGACTTCAACTATGATGACATTTTTGCAATGGGCGGTTTACATACAACAACTTTCCTTCTTTAAGTAGTTTAGAATTGTGTACAGTAGATTGAATAAATGGAAGATAGTTCATACAGGTGTCAAATGGTTTTGAAATACACAATCAAGGGCTGTAACTCTTCCAAAACTTGTTGGACTTCAACTATGAAGACAATTTTGCAATGGGCTGTTTACATACGACAACTTTCCTTCTTTAAGTAGTTTAGAATTGTGCATATTTTAAGAACTAGACTTCCTCGAAAGTGACTCCATCCCTGCGAGAGATTTTGGCTCTCCTTATTTGGCAATGACTCATATCTCTAATCTCTCTTTTACCACAACCTGACTTCATCTACTTATCGGTATTTCTCCTATTTTTGGATACAGTACATTTTGTCCTTTCTTCTGCCCTCTTTACTTCTTTTTAGGATCATATTTCTTCTACATGTATTACCATAATAATAATATACAGTAAATGTATATTATCCGTGCCGTGCGCTGTCTCAATAATTGTAGCACGTCATTGATGGGCGATAACTTTCCTGGTCAGGGGAAACAACCTATTTTTTTCCCCCTGGCCATTGGTTCACGCAGTTATCTTTCACTGAAACTCTTCTCTATGAAAAACTAAAAATTTCCTCTTTTCTGTTGTTGTTTAGGCATACAACCAAAACCGCCATTAAAATACCAAATGATGAATTTTTGCTCTTGGTGGTTGAGTTCACGAATTTCTTCATCTTGTTGGAAATAGGAAACGATCGAGTTAAATCAGTAAGACATAATTATTGGGAAGAACACTGTAGGCGAATGATGCAACACAAGTTTATTAGAAAAAGAATACAAGAGTAGGGGAGAAAGCAGGAGATAGAGTAAAGGGAAATAAATAAATTGAATACATGGAGTGGTCAAGATAAAAAGGAAATCATGGAGAGAGAGAGAGGGGAGAGAGAGAGAGAGAGAGAGAGAGAGAGAGAGAGAGATAGAGAGAGGAGGAGAGAGAGACAGACAGACAGACAGACAGACAGAGATGGAAAGTCAAAGAGAGAAAGAGAAAGAGAGGGGAGGGGGATGCTTATTCTTCTGTTCACTGGGTCACACCACTTGCTTTTTTAAAACTACAGACTCACTGATTCCATCTCAAAACATCTCACCTAGAAAGTTACTTGTGTAGTGTTATGTCCCAACTTGTATGATCAGTTATCTTGTAGTGTTAAGTTAAAACCAAATAATCTCTTCCAGCTTGTCACAGAGGGAAGGTCCGATGCAAAGAGCTTAAAAGAACGGTTGTTACTATGACCTCTTTGGGCCCTACGACGGAAGCCTGTGATTAGTCATTATAAATTATCGCAGAAGATTACCTTCGCGTAGGAGTAAACTTAGTAAAAGTGTCATTTTGTACGTAACATTAAAAGTAAGCTCTGATCGAAGCTTTCTCACCTGAGAAAATCGTGCCGATGTCCATCCTTTCACGGAAAGCCTACCGACAGTGGTTAAACCCTTTGTCTGTACAGTTTAAAAGAGTGTTTCTCAACCTTTGTTGTCCCACGCCCCACTTCAATTTTTTCACACACACACACACAAAAATGTACGCCCCACTATGTCCGGACAAAGTTAGTTTACGGTATAAACAAAAATATTTATATAGGTTGCCAGGTTGCGCATAACTATTAAAGCCGTGCATCTGTTAAGTTCGGTGTTTTAATCCGAGCTAAACAAGGAAACCACTAACACGACATAAACAAACAACAGTTTATCTGTACAGTTAAGTTAAAATTCACTATGAAATTAAGATGTCTATGAAGAATCCCTACGTCCTATTCTAAGTCCCACACCCCACCAAAGTATTGCCACGTCCCACCTTAAGAAACACTGGTTTTAAAAAAAAGTTTAGCCAGTCAACAGAGACAAAGCATTACCTGTATGTACTGGGAAATTTATGTCGCTGCCTTAAAATATAAGGAGTGCTCAAGAGGTAACAAATCCAAAACGCCCAGAAAATGTATTTCTCAGGTTTTTCCATTGCTCGATGAGGCCATAAGGCATGAGGTCGTGACCTCAGTCGTGAGTTCAGGGTCGCCGTGACGAATAGTAACGATCAAAGTTGGAGACGTTTCTCCCTGGCAAAGGGAAAGATGAAATGGCACATGTCGTTGTGGTCATTCATCGTGAAATGTCTCGCAAATCTAACCAGGTTTTTGTCTTGTCTATGTGAGAGGATGAACGACTTTCTATTTTTAATGTGCTTTCATGGTAACTCTGGTGCGTGAGTGAGGGACGGCCACTCATAGTAGTTTATGGACACTTGGCCGAGTACCATTAATTGGATTATTTCCCTTGTAATACTAGCGCGGGACCCGTTATTCACATCACGGTGAAAAGCGCGCATTTTGATTGGTCAGTTGGAAATGTACCGGGCTTCCAACTCTTATATCATGGCTTTGAGTTTCTTACAACTCGCTCACTCGTTGTTATCCACCGACAGAAAGACGGGAACCCGAATTCATTTTTGAGAGTAGACAATACCCTATCGGTACAAAATAGGTACTCATGATAACGTTTGTTATCAATGGAGATACGTCGTATTAATGGACGAAAGTATCCCGCACAAAATTGTCGAATGTTGTTAGTCCTGACACTTGGAAAATTTATATTAAAACTATTACCGGGTTTCTGGTAAAAGTAGTCAGTTAGAATTTTAGCTGCAAGTTTCTACTTTATAATGGTACTAATTTCGTTGTACTTTGATGCACATGTCCTATTGAAATAATTAATAAGAGGGTCTCGGATTTAAAGTAAACCACGAGTTAGACGCATGTTATCCCCGATAAATCCAACCTGGGTCAAATTTATTCAATTATTGCTGGAGGGGACGTTAGAGTAATTTCTGCAGTTTACCGGGATACCTAATTGACTTTTGTGTGCACCCTTTTAACCGTACTGTAAATTCGATTGTGTTAGGACCCTAACCGGTTATGTTGTTCGGCTGGACTCCATGTCCGAGCCTTTCACTTGTGCAACACGGGCTACGTAATAGCTCTCTCGGACGTCCGCGCGGGCTCATAAATAAGATGCGGTTCGAGTGGTCGACACACTCCATCAAAGACGCAGAGACAAGAGCCGACAGCACAGTGAACCTAGGCCGGCGGCGGCCTGCCGTGGCGCGCCTCGCCCAAAACATGGCCTAGTCCAGTTGCGCCAGTAGCAGAGAAACTTTGGGTAAGTTGGAGACTATTATATTAGAAGTGACTTTAATTTGCGCACCCCCCCCCCTTTCGGGGATGCCACGTAGAGAATGCTGATCTACAGAGACCATTATGAGTCCGGCTCAACGGTAATTGCCATTGTCATAAGACGTGTAAGATGCGCGATGCAGCGCAGTGTCTTGATATTGTGACTTTATTGTCAAAGTTAACGTTTGCGGTGCTAGATGATAATGATGGCTCGCTAACCAAGCTATCACGATTTGCTTGTGTGCATATATATAGTGTGTGTGTAGCATTGCCTTGTTGTGGTAGGCAGTGAGGATTTCCTGACATGTTGATGTGGATGACTTATGTTATAGCGAGCGGCACTCCACACTTGATTGTATTACGGGTATTTGTGTACCTTGCCAGTACCACTATGCTATAGAGAGCAGTGTGATTGTGATTGCGTGTTTAGTGTTTAAGATGTGTAATTAATTACATGTATTGGAGATGCATAATCTTAGTTGGGCCTCACATGGGTGAGCCCCAGGATTGTTCGATGTGCGGCGGTGGATGAACAATGTTCCAGTGAGTCTACACATGTTGCAATGAGTCTCGCCGACCTATATATATATATATCATGTGCATGTATTATGGTTATCCAGATGTATTATGCTTCTATGAGTTTCGTAAGTGTGTGAAGGAGAGTTTCATTTTAAGGAATGTACACATTACTTTATGTATCTAGTGGTGTGTCATGCACATGTTAGCCTGGCGGCATAGCTCCGCGGCTAAGGTCAAAGGGCATGACCCTTCAGTATCGATTGGGAAGGGAAGTAACCAATACAATAGCCCTGGGGCGGGTTAGTACTAATAATGGGAGTGGGCCTATGAGGATGGCCTGCATTGGGATGCAGCGTCTGTGTTATGGACGGTCAGTGGGCCATGTTGGCCACTGCGTTATTAAATGGAATGGCCACTCTGGATGTGTTGTACACCGGCTCAGTGGAGCGAAACTATTGTGTTCTTGCCCCTTCATTTGTTATGTCCTTCATACTTTGATTAGTACATTAGTTTATGTTGCCAGTGTACTAGGAAACTCCTTGTGTATATGATATAGCCACTTGTAGTTGTTATTCATTAACCTTAGCGCTATTTTATTCCATGCATACATATCCAGTTGGTTATTGCTTAAATTCTATATTATGTTGTTGTTGTTTGATTTAATACTTAATACTATTACTATGTATGTCCACCATTGATTGCCTGATTAATGTTGTCATTATATCCTAATCATATTTTTGTCTTTTTCTCTTGTTCCAGCTTATGGCTGGTTGGGCTTCTTTTTTTTGGGCTTCCTTTCTGGGTTTCTCTTCTTTTTTTTGGGCTTCTTTTCTGGGTTTCTCTTCTTTTTTTGGGCTTTTGTTTGGTAGTGATACCTTTGTTAGGCTTTTGAATAAATAAGATTGACAGCAGAACCCTGTGTTTGTTAATCCTGTGTATCCTTAAGGGAGTTACTATTGAACCCACGCAGTAACCACATTAGCCACCAACGTCCCTCCAACATCTAGACTAAAAGTTTCAGAGCTCATCTGGGCGGCCGCTTGTATCACATGTATTTTATTGTGTCCTTTTTTTAGATCAAAATCTGGAATCAGTGCTGCTCAGTCTTTCTCTCTTTTACATCCTCTATATCACAATACATGTACAAGAGATCTACCCAACATCTTCCACGACCAGTGAATAACACCAGAAAGCCAGGACCATTCACTGAATTTCCTGTTCATCAAAACTCTATCAACACGCTGTGAACCAACCCAAGACAAACAATTTTTATTGATTTGAACCTAAATGTCGGAGTCCCCTTAATGAAACAATGTGCAGTGTTTTCATTTACAACAGATGACTATTCCTCTATCCGAGGAGTTCATTCGTTTTTCGATATGAACCAAAGGCTCATCTAGTCCATGTCAACACTGAATCAAAACTTAACACGTAGTGATTTGACATGTTTAGCGATTTGTGCCGCTTCAGACAGACGGTACAGAAAAAGAAAAAAAAAAACAACTACTTTCCACTTCAAAATCTTGAAAATCGAAGGTGCCTTATTGATTGAGAAAAAAAATAATATGAAGAAAAATATGGAATCAGGTAAAACTGACTTACTTTAGGTGATCGAAAGCCCTGTGCCCTTTGGATGTTTGACTACGGTACGTAAGAATGGATTTTTGCCCTGTGCCCGTTGGATATTTGACTACGGTACTTAAGAAGGTTGAATCACCTCACTGTATATCTCAGTCGCCATTATTTTGAACAAGGGAGTTCACTAACGTTACTAAAATATGCACTATGAAATGTAAATTTGCCCTTGAGAGGTAATATAAAATATATTTTAATTAGATGAGAACCCCCCCCCCCCCTCTGTTTTCTTTCATACGTTGGCCTTATTATTAACACTGTCCTTAATGTTAATGCAAGAGACTAGTGGTTTCACTTCATACTGGGTACAAAACAAGAATCACATAATTATACTTCTCTTTGACTGAAATATTTGTGCCAGTTAAAGTTCAACTTTTAAAAAAAGTGTCTAGGGAAAAACAGCAAAAACAACAGTGAATACAATATTTATTTAAAGAAAATAGCGTTTGAAAAATGATCAAAGTTTTTTAAAGCAATCCTCGCTTCATGCATAATAAATGCATTAGAATTGGCGACAAACGTCAGGCGTCGGGGTTCTAGAAGTAATTAAGAAGTTAAAGGCCGAAAGATCTAATGAAAGAACCCATTCTTCCTCTGATGATCATCACCTGCCTCGCTGAACCTGAGGAGTTTCTTGCCACTTACAGAAGTGTATCGGTGGCATAGCGATTCCGTCATTCTGAAATCGATCATGGGAGTAAGTGAAAAATTAACCAGTGATTGTATTCGTTAAGAACAGAGACTCATAATGCAGGTCAATGAGCATCACATCGAACTAATGGAAAGTTACTGTAGGGATTGTCTTACCATTACTTTCCATATATGCCTATGTTTTATTTCTAACATTATGTCAAGCTACAACTCATAAATATAAGCTTTACATGAATGTATTTAGCTAAAGATGGCTCTTGCACTCACGAAAGATACAGAAGAGAGAATTTACCTCATGGAATAATAAAGTGATTCTTAGCTTATCTTATCTTCATTATAATCAACTTCACTTATGTGCGACTGTCACTCACGATCAGTTAAAGTGCTGTAGCCAGTGCCTTATAGTATCAGTACGAGGATGACGTTCATGGTGTTGTTTAGTAGAGTTTTGGTCATGGTGGTGGGTCCTTGAATTGCAGTGTCTATAGAGAAAGCGGGTAGGCGGGTTGCCGCGAGATGGTTACTCGCGCAAGAAAACTCGCGCCTAATCACTCGCACGGTTGGTGTTCATAGCAAGGCGGGAAAAGGAAAGACGAGGTCAACATCCATCGTGAAGCCAAGAAAAGTACACAGCCAACCCAACTCCCGCGCGACACACGCGGAACAAGAACACACAATTGGTTCTGGTAATTTCCCGCGCTGGTCGGCAAAATTGCCGCCTCGAGAGACACGAGTTGTCTATGTACACTTACAAAGCATATTGAGTAACATTCCTCGCGCGAGTTCTCTCGGGTCGAATCAAGCGTGCGATTTCCCGAAACCCGCCGTCTCTATAAACGCTACCTAAGCAGTTCATTCCGGGAGTGTCAGCCTATGTTGCAGCTGCTGTAGATGAAACAGTAAGATTGGGGTGGGACGAGAACGCAGTTCAACTCCCCCGCCCCCCCAATCCCCTCCTTTTTTTTTTCTAGACTATTCGTCTATTTGACCCCACCACACTGTTTCGTACGTAAACTACCTGCCACCAGTCAACGCACCCCTAGTTCTAATTATGTGCGATTAACTTATTTGTGCGTTTTGAACTTATTTCCAATTTTAAGAGAGAGAGAGAGAGAGAAATGAAGGAGGAGGAGGAGAGAGACAGAAAGAGAAGAAACTGGAAGGGACAGAGGTGGGGGGGACATGAGAGGGGAGGATGGGGAGAGGGAAGAGGAGAGAGACCGAGAGGGGGAGGGGAGAGAGAATGGAAGGGACAGACACAGAGAGAGAGAGAGAGAGAGAGAGAGACAAAAGACAGAGAGAGAGAGAGAGCAATAATAGGGAACATGATAAGAGAATGAGACTTTGGTGTCTTAAACATGATAGCTATTGTAAAGTTGCAAAAGTAAGCTTCATCTATCTGACTGATGCCCACCCCAATTTTCTCTGAAACTGCCACGCCTTGGTTTTCTGTTCAGACACTCCTTAGGAATCTACTTATGGGTCTCGGTTGACGTCACAGAACTTTTCTGTTTTTAAATTAGCTGTACTAAAAACGACAGGGAAATTGCATGCCCCACGATCTGAAGCATATTTTTGGTCACAAAACTGAAAAATTCCAATTGCGAAATCTTTGGACAAGTTAACCAAGTGGAAACCTCTTGTGTACATTTTATCCTTTACCTTTTTTTGTGTCGGTATCTTCAGTTGAAAATCCGAAGATTTCCAGTTTATCTAATGCAGTCATATTACTTTCCAAATGACTAGATGGAGGTAATACTAAATTTGGTTGTCTGGACTGGGCCTGAGAAGTTTGGACATTATTACTGAACAAATAATTGATTTTTTTTTTAAAAAGAAAATTGCCAGCCCTGTTCTGAATCTTGTAGCTGATAAAGCTTTTGTATTAATTTATGAACACGAACACGTTACACGATACACGGTAATATAGAGTATCAGATGGCTGAGTTTCCTTATTTCTGCTTTTTAAATAATTTATGCTTTCTCGCGCTGGCACACAAACACACGCATACACGTGCCCATAAAATTTACAGTGACAACTTAGACTTTATAGAAATGCTAGATAAGATCACTGAAACACGATAGATTCATTTTGGCGATGTTGTTATGCCGCTTGTCCAAGATATATCAGATGCAATTCCTAGTTCCTGAACGCAGCCATGTTCAATTTGAAAAGTAATAAAGGATTACCATTCTCAACAGTAAGAACTTCAATAGTTACGAGACTTTCATGTCGTTACAAGTATGTTATTGTCCTGTCTTTAGGCACAGAGGCGAATGCATAAAACCACGATTTATTCGAGTGGGAGTCTCGAAAGAGTCGGTTTTTTTGTCTTGGTTTTTAAAGTTTACATGGATTGTAAATGCAGTAAGCACGCCCGCCAATTGTGCACTTGGTCGGGTTCAAGTAATTCGACATCTGTGCAGCAGTGAAAAGGATATTAACGTTTCGGCGCCATTGGGTTTGTATTGAGCAACTGGATAAGGCGACCATTCTGAGAAGGTGTATATAAAATTTTAAAAAACAAAAACTACCGGATGTTTTGTCACCGACCGATCCGCGACGGGGAAACCCAGAAAATTCCTTCAAACTCTTCGTAATGCTGCTAAAAATAGCTATCGCTTTGTCATTGAATGACAGCGGCGATATAATCTACTTGGTGGGAGTGGGGAAGGAGGGGTGGGGGCGGGGGGGGGGAATACTGAAATACATGACAGGAGATACTGACCCACAGATGTAAGTGCCGAATCAGTATTATTAGAGTAGAAGGTATTATAGGCAATTCAAAACTGGGAGATAGTCTAAAGGAACCGCTTACGGCTTACAGTATAATGTGTACGTTTATCACACTAGAATAATGGTCATGGTCTTCGTCAAGATACAAACCATCAAAGTCAGTAAAAAAAAAAACACAACATTTTAAGGAGGAGAAATTCTGACTCTTATGCTTCGTTCTGTTTTTCTTTTTCTTTGAGTAACGCGGGCGTTTTTAAGACTTGTGGATTTTGGTGTCAGTGAGAAAAAGAATAAGACAAACTGCTCATGAAATGGCACCGTCTTTAGGTGCTTCTATCGATATACCTATGTGTTATCAGCATAGATTAATTGATATTCTAATAGTTCCCCCTATCTTGAGAAACCATTGAACTGCTCTACAGAGCTTTTGTCATTGTTTTAACTATTAAAAGGTTTGGATGTGTGCACAGCCGAATATCAAGCATACTGGTACAAGCAGGTGTTAAAATAATAATAATAATATTTTTATAATAATAACAATAACAATAATAACAAAAAAGTAATTTCCAGATATCTCAGTAAAAAAGCCCTTTAATTGCCCCCTTTCAAGTATGGAAAGCCAGGTGACATGTTTTGTAGTTTCTTTAAGAAGTTTATGTTAATAACCCAATGGTTGCGCCATCATTTTTGTCCGCCATTATGTATCATTTCTAATAGCATTTTGTGAATTATACATTAAAAGTATTGCGTTGTACATTATACTTCATAAAATGAAGAACTTGCAATTAACATGTATGCATGTATGTATGTAAGAACTAAGTCTCCGTTAAGGACATTTGGACAGCTTAAAACTGATCAGCACAATGCCATCGGCTAATAATGATTCTATAAATATGAATGATCGAAGATTGACCCATCTCATTGTACACATTTATATTATACCCTCGCATTAGCAGGCTTCCCGTCGTCACTGTGAAAATCTATCTATCTATCTATCTATCTATCTATCTATCTATCTATCTATCTATCTATCTATCTATCTATCTATCTATCTATCTATCTATCTATCTATCTATCTATCTATCTATCTATCTATCTACCTATGTCTGGCTGTCGGTCTGTCCGTCTGCCTGTCAACCTATGTCTGTCTTTCTGTCCTGTCTGTTTGTCTGTCTATCTGTCTGTCTTTCAAAGTTATCCATAGGTAGATGGCCACTTAAAATCGACATTGTAAATAATTATAAATATATTCTCCTATTTGTACAAATGGATTTCGGTTAAAACTGAATGGCACATGAAAACTGGTGTCCAGGCGTTAACCTCCATACTAAGGAAGTTACAGAGAGCATGCATGAGCTAGAACCGCGGGCGAAAACAAGATTTGAAATCGGAGTCAGCACAGGGAAAGGTAGGAGAAAAGAGAGGCCAGCATTTTTTTTTCGTCCGTGACACAAGCCCATTTGTATCTAAGCACAAGCCCATCGCACCCATACAAGTACCTTATTTACGTCAAAGTCTACCGGCAAGTTCCATGGCAACGATGCTGTCTTATTAAGGCCCCTTTAATCGTACAGTTGATTCATCGACAAAATAAGAGTTTAACCGAGAGACGCTGGATCTGGGTCATCGTTGAACGGACAGTTTGTCGACGAGAGAAGTTCCGTTCAGACTGTCAGTCCTTGGACTGTTGTAGCTAGTTTGCGCGAAATTCAAAACGTCAACAGAATGGGTGAAGCAAGGTACCTGGATGATTTGGCAGCATGTTTTGTTCTCAGTTCGGTAAATTTCAATAAACTGTAGCACAGTTTCCTTATTATTCCACCCGGACATTGTATCAGTAGTAGAACTAGAAGAACTGTGGTATAAATATATGTAAAATAAAAGCAAAACTGGTAGCGTGTAGGCAAAAAATAAACAGCACTAAACAGCTAGAGCTAGATGAAACAATGGTGTAGGCTTTAACTGACTCCAACAAAAAGGGACGTGAGAGTGAGATGTGTTGTTATGTAATTAAAATGCCTTCACTTTCAAAAATGAAGGGTATGGTGAAAAAACAAAACACACAAAAAAATTTAAACTTGGTAATCCGGCATTAAATTGCGTTCCTCGCGTAATTTTCACAAATTTTGGGTCGCTGATCACGAAAATCATATTATTTTTCTGATTTGACCAATATTTACGAAATTTTTAGTCTGCATTTTTAACTCCGCCTGCGGCAACATCAAAGAAGCCACTCCCTCGTCGCCACTCGTCGCTTGTGCTTCAGTTCGCCTGCGGGAAAATATCTGGCGAAGCCAGATATCTGGCGCATGGACTGAGAACCCTTCGATATCGAGAGGATTGCTTGTTTCCACGCTCAAGTATATCCAGAACTAAATTGTCTTATACCCATTTTCTACTTGCGCCCCCTACTAGGGTGGAGTTCAATTTATAGCAATACTATAAGTGTGATCAAATATAACACAAGCAAATAGTTTTTTATTTCCTTTTTTCATAAATACATGTTGTTGTTGTTGTTTTTTTTAACCAAAATTTAATATCACAGAATTGTGACAAATGTTACCTGGATCGATAGAAAAGATAAAAAAAACAATCTGAAAAAAAAAATAGTTTCAATAAAACTTCTGGTATAATATTATTTCAATACATTTGTGTTAGAAAAACGTAATAAATGGTATAATTTTCAATCAGACATCTTTTTTATTTTTTATTTAGCATGTTAGAATCACATCTTGATAGTCTTCGAACACAGGCTATAGATCTCAAGAGAATAGGCTGTTGAAGGTGTCTTATCTTCCTGGGTAAACGTTCAGTATGGGTAATGGACATGGTGACACGGTTATCAAGTGAGGTGTAACGTGGAGGTGAGTGTGTTAGTGCATGTACCGTGTGTATGGTGTGTTGTGTGTCGCTGACCATTCGTTGGTGTTTATATTGGAGTTAAATGCTGGCTGTGCTGAGCTGGCCTGATAATTGATATGTTTGAGGTGATCTGTATGGATTATGTGCCTGTCTAGTTTGATGGGCACTCCAACATTGAGAAGAAACGGAATGAGAAGATAGAGTCAAAGAAGAGAGTGAGAGTCAGAGAGAGGAAGACAAAGAGAGAGAGAGAGAAAGAGGGAGACAGAGGGAGAGACAGAGACAGAGAAAGATAGAGAGTGAGAAGAGGAGAAAGAAGAGAGAGAGAGAGGGGGCAGATAAAAGTAACGGGGTTGGGGGGAGGGGATGCAAACAACACATTCTCACAGAAAGAATGAAAAATAAAAGAGAAATGCAATGAAAGCAAGATGGAGAAAAACAAACTGTACACGAAGAGGGCGAGTCGTCAGAAAGAAATAGTAGGCGGAGAGAACGTTGGAGATACAAATCACAAACACTTAAATCTCAGTCAACAAAACTGTCCCTGAATTGAGCAACTCAGGGCGGAACGCCCTGTCGGACTTTTTTTGAAAACCTGAAACTTGGCAGAGGATGGGTGGGAGTGGTGAGGAGATAACTCTAGTCTTCCAGGTGATTTGCCAATTCTAACCGTTTGCTTGTTTACATACGGTGACGTCAGAGCACGTATTTCTCCTGACTGGCAGATGCAATGACATCAAGGGACAGGAATAGCAACAGCTGATTTTCAGTTTAACTTGTTGTTAATGTTATTTTTGTTGTCGTTGTTGTTATGTATTTCTATCAGTATTCACACGAGAACGAAAATAAGGCAAGATAAGATAAGAAAATAATCACTTGATTATCCGATGAACGGGAATTAATTTTCACATACTCACACCATACAAATAATTACATGACCATGTGGTAACTCAAAAACACACAACACGTAAAGGGAACATGACATGGAGCCTAATTAATACATGGCACAGATCTAGACAGAATGCGGTGTTGGGCAGAATTGCAGATGGTAAGAGCGATCTTCTGTGTATCTCTGTCTGCTAGTATTCTGGGAACTAATTAATGATATGCTGTAGCATAAATATGTTCTGTATCTGGTAAATTGTATTGGTCAAGCGATTATGGGTGAAACAGACCGAGGTTGGCGTAGGCGCCAGACTGGTGGGCTCGCCGCCCATAAAATTTTGCTTCGCACTAATACAATAGGCACTGCCCGCACTGCGGAGGGCCACCAGCCTGGCGCCTATACCAGCTTGGTCTGTTTCACCCCTAATATATTCTATCACTAAAATAAAAGGCTGATTGTGGAAAGTGAAGAGAGCCTCAGCCGGTAGGTTTTAATCTGTTTTTTTTATGTCTTGTTTGTTATCACTGGTGATGATGGCAGAGTGGACATGGCGAGAGGTCGAACACAAACTGGAATTAACAGTATCGCGATTTTGTGAATACTGTAGTCCCTGCAGATAAAACATCATAAGGAACACGTCACGCATTTGATATTTATAATGATATTGATTAATTTAGGCAATGGTTTAAGTACACTATACATTTGATTGAATAAAGAACCGACAGTTTAAGTTTTGTAATGTTCAAGGGCCACACTGGGCCCTTTCGTGTTATGACAAAAGAAAATCGGTTGAGTATGTATAGATGAATGAAAAGAGTAAGTAATGTTATTTGGCCAAAATTAATCAAGCAGTGCGAAGGTAAACTAAAGACGGTCATGTAATTCCGTGAAAAATTCTGTAGACAAATATGGGCGAATTTGTCTGGCTGTTTGGAACATAGATCTTACATCTTTTTGTATAGAGTTGTATAGCAGATTACGACCTTGTCGAGTGCTTTGTACATTCATCTATACGTTTTCCCTTGAATGTTTAACTTCTCCATCTGTTTGCTGTGCCTTCTATCCAGAACAAAGTAAGGTTATCACATTACGGTAACTAATTAAGTGGGCTTAGACATCAGTACAGAGTGACTCATCGATCTGTGCTGATTGAAATACTTTGGTCCTGAGGCAAATTACCTTTAGAGGGCAATTGGCGGTTTGTCAACGTAAGAACTTTGCTATAAAATATATATTTATACATGTATATATCTGAGTGCACGGATACGTCTTGATAGAATATAACAGAGGAGGCATGTTACTTTTAGCCTTTTAAAGTTTACGCTCTGCAATATTGCTTTCCCTAGTCCTTTCTCTGCCTGTCCCTGAGTGTAGACCCCAACTAGGTTCACGTTTGTAGACGCACTCTATAATATTACATTGTCTGCTGTATACAGTGAAATCCATAGACACCAGGTGCATAAACACACACGCTCACACACACAAACATACACACATAAATACACATAGCCTACACACACAAGTACAGCTTCAAAACATGCTATAATTAAGACCACAGCTTTATTACAAGACACAATTCTAACCAAAGATTAGAAATGCCACTAAAACTTCATCACACTTTCACATTGACGCAAAACGCGCCTGACTGACATCTTTAAGTTCAACTTTAAGTTTTCCCTACGCTGCTTTTTTGAATTATTATTCTCTCCTCTACTACCAGGGGCGGTTCTTTAACTAACAATACCTTACATTTTGTGTTTGGCATTGAACGGTGATTACCTTGAAATATTCACTAAAAATGAAAACAAAACTGTTGTTATTATAAATATTTTCTGTTTCATATAATGATAACCAGACCACGACAGACGCTGATCTCTCCAAAACTGAAGATAAAAAAGATGGGGCATTTTCTTGTAGAGAATTTGAGGACCGCGGCAGTTTCCTGTCTTACCTAACAGGCTTGTTAAGCGGGCCGCGGGCCAGGTGAGGTTGGAGTCAAAAGCCGAATGCGGATGTCCTTGTCCCGGGGCGCTGACAGTGTCACACCTGCTGGAGATCATGCACCTCTCTTACTACAGGTATCAACAAGGATATTTGGTCCACCAAGCAGATCACGTTTTAAGTTAGATCGCTAGTTGGAGTGAATCATTAATACTACATACACCAATCAACTGCAGGATCTTTGTTATGTTTTAGTTGGATTGAAAAGTTGCCTGTCATCATCTGGGAAAGAACTGTGAGTAGAAAGCCATTTTCATTTTGTTCAGTTGTTATTATTTGTTTATTGACTTGTATAGAAAGTAATTTCCGTGAAATTTTGTGATTTCAAAAATGACAGTCTTTCTTTTGTCCTCCACGCCCTCCCCCTGATGTCTTCATATAGCGTAGCGTGGCAAGTCTAAAGAGAGTCATCTTTCTAATATTATTGTTCTCTCTCTCTCTCTCTCTCTCCCACCCTCCTTTTCTCTCCCTCTCTCTCTTCTCTGTGTCTGTCTGTCTGTCTCTCTCTCTCTCAGTTCTCTTCTGTGTGTATGTGTGTGGGCAGTCGATCACGTTTATAATTCAACTCTTCTCTCTTTGCTGTTATCACTTCTGGCAAGCACACGAATCAGTTTTCTATGTACACTGTAGCAAAGAAGATAATAAACTATTACAGTAAGTCACGAACAAACGCATTCAACTAAGATCAAGTTATTCCCTTTCCAAAATGAAGTTTTATTCCAAATATAGGCTCTAGATCGATTATTTGATTTACCAGAACAAAATGGCCACCAGATGAGCTGGTCATGTAAAGAAATTGGTCAAAAGCATTGTCAGAAGGGACACTACAAGTTTGACTGAATTGAACTTAGGCACTTGAGTTTAAGTTTGAACTCAAACGGGATAAACTAAGTAGGATACACAAACAGCTGACATCGCCCCTTACTGCTTTAGTATGTTCTGTCTCCACGTTTTACAGTAATTAAGACAAGACAAAATAATATGGCGCAGTAAAATGTATCCCATCATTCCTACGGAAATCGTGAAACTATACTCATAACTGGCAGTATATTTTTTAAAAGTGTTGAAAAAGTTAATGTAACACTTTGTAACGTTAACTGACTTCAAAATTTGGCAAGTAATTTCTTCAAAACACACTGACGCTGAGATTGAAAAAGGCATTAGACTGCTAAGTAAGGTGACGCTAAATGTATAAAGAGATGTCCTCAATTCTTCACCCCTACTGAGGTCTCCGCGCTATTCAAACAGGACGCAATTAAAAGCTTCAGGGGTTTCAATCATTTCAAAATGATTTTATTTAGCCGCGTGCATGGATTCAAAGAGAAATTGGGGAGGGTGGAGTTTGCCAACCTGTGTGTTTAATTCACACACAGTAAGAGTAAGATAGAGAGAGGGGCGGGGGAGGCGAGGGGGGGGGAGAAGGGAGAAGTAGTAGAAAGACATACCCCACCACACACACACATGCACTCAGAGGGGGGGGGGGAGGATTAAAGACATTTCAATGGTTAAAAAAGTGGCGAGTCACGAAGATTCTAAACATGCGAGGCAGTATTTTTTTTTTTTAATGACCTTACAAAACTGATTTTGGTATGTTATTTGTGGTTGACGCTGCTATAGGACGTACAGGGCATTTTTTGCACGGCCTTTGCATATTAATTTAGCCTCAGTGAACTTTCGATACATCAGCCCTTTCATACTGGAAAATAGCTGTTGGTGGTGAATAGAAGGGAAGTGAGAAAAAGCCGTGGTTGCACACACATATAAAATTTGTCAACACATGTAAATTTATTACCTGACATATTTCTAACCTCTTATCTAGGATAAGGAGGACTATTCAAACTTTTATGAACGTATCCAGTTGAGATATTGACATTTAACTTAAGCTTCTCTGATGCTGCTATATAGAACTGTTCGTTGAATTATGGAAACTGCTAAGCAACCTTGCCTCTAAGTTCTTTAACCGTCAGACAATAATAATAAATAATAATAAATGATGGCATTTATATAGCGCATAGCCATTTAAAATGCTCTATGAGCTTCACAGAAGCAACATGTCAACCACAGAGCAGAATGGAGCTGCCTGCGAAGCGCTCAACACACTACACTGCTTCTTTCTCTCTCTCCCTGTCTCGCCCACTCTCTCTCTATCTCAGACCAAATTGTAACGCAGCCTGTTAGGCGCAGTTCACAACTCACAACAGTTCACAACTGACAACTCAAATAATATTTCAATATTTATTAATAATTATATATATTTAATAATGAATAATAAATGTTGTTGTTGCTGGTGGGGGGATGATATGGATAAATTTTAATCTATTAAATTCAATTTTGCTCGGGCAGCGGCCTGTGCGGCCTGCTCTTTACGATTTCCAACTGCCAAGGTATCTTTAATGTGCGCAGCGTGCACATGGGCCCTCCAAATTTTTCGTCCTTATCCGAGAAGACTAGGTACTCGAACCTACGCCCCAATAGGATCAGGGACTTGAAAATATGAGAAAAATCCCAATTTCCAACATGCCTGCACTGCCCGGGTTTTGAACCCGGGACCCTTGGCATGAGAGGCGAGCACCTTGCCTCTAGACTACCATAACCTCAAAAAGAGAGGGAGAAAAGAAATGCTTCCTTTATTTGTGTTGCCCACTCGTTTTATGCAAAATTAATGTTTTAAGACTGTTCTTTCTCTTTGGTTTCGATCATACCGTCTCCTGGATCCCGTTCCCCTTGCCTCGTTTCCTCTTTACTTTTGACCATTGATGATACACTTGCGTTAAATGAACGTATCACAGCCCCGGTGCAGTCATTTGATCTAAATCTCAGATTTATTATTATATATATTTTTTTTTTTTTTTTGGTGTGTATAATTTTCGGGGCGGGTAAAAAGAAAACCAGGCTTATTTTGTAACAACTCGATAAAAGTTGGACAATCCACAGCTTTGGGTTTGATAATAATAATTTGAATTTATTACTGAGATGAATAATTGTTTCTGTGAGCATGTTCGTCTGGAGCGGGGAGATTGAAAACAATTGATAAATAATGCGTCCACGGCAAGATGTACTCAGATTCTTGTGTGGTAGACTGGAAGTGGTCATTCCTTAAAACCGAAAGTCATAGTCAGTGATAACGATCAACAAGTACGGGAATTGATCCTGATTTCGTCTCGGTCAGTCACGTTTTTGGTATGCAACAAAAGCCACACCAATTGATTTTTCAACGAAAGAATGTACACGATCTTATGAAAAAATAACTTCTCTTCAAATTAGTCATATGCATCCTAGTTTTACCGCTGTTTACTGGGGCTGAACTCCAGGATCCCCGCCAGCAATCGCCCATGCACACACCCGGGGAATGGGACCTGCGCATGTCGTTGTCGGGTCATTGTAATGTTGTTTATGTTGTCGTAGCTTAATACAGATTGAAAACATCGATACTAGAAAAAATTAAGTACACGGATCGACTTCCCAGAGGCCCAACACTATAAGAATTTTGTACTGAACCTTGCCGAAAGCTACTCTCATATTTTGTTTCTATCATCTTGTAAAGAATTAAACTTTCGAACGTTCACTTTTTAATCTTAAATTTTAGTGGCCTTTTTCTTGTCAGGCACAGGGCTATCCTGTGAGCAAATACACCACAAAGGTTTCAGACGGAAATGCTTTCTCAGGTTACACGGTTTATCAAATGCTTCGTTCTCGTAAAGGAATGGAAGAAGGGCGCCCATTTTGTGCGTGGTTGTGAATGTTTAATATCGCTCAGACCTCGAGACAGTCGACCTGTTCACTTTGACAGGTTGATTTTTTATTTTCTACTCAGCGACAGATTCATTCTCAGAGTCCCCGAAAGAAGTGGTGTAAAATGCTCCACCATTGTACCAGGCAATAGCTCATAAGAAAACCCGTCACACATCAATTTTTTATTTAAATTCGGATTTTTGAGTACATGTCGTGTCCAGTTATGAGCTTTGCTAATAACATTAATTAAACTATTTTATATTTAATAAAATTAATGAGAGAGAGACTATCTGTGTCATGCCCAGCCATGTTGGATTTTATTTGCACCGTGAATTTTTTTGAAAAAAAAAAGGCAAGGGTTAGGGTTGAAGCAAGGATTGAATTTGACTAACTGGTTAGAAAAAAAACTTTTCATTGGCAACATGACCACAGTAGCTTTTTTCGGGAAATCGGCCACAAGTTGGAAACAAAAATCATATCGTAGGTCGTCAGGTCCCTATTTTAATACTTTTCTTTAAACCTAATGCGGCAATGTAGGCTAGGCCAAGTAAGAACGCCTGATAGAATAAAAATGTAAAAAAAATTAGTTACAACTTTACAGTTCGCTTTTGTGCCTATTCACTACACGGTTACTTTCAATGCCCAGTTGACAAAGCAATAGTTAAGTCGGTATTTCACAATGACACAGGCAGATTTTCCTAGTTGTTCCTTCCACATCTACCGCTGTCGTTGTTCTTGTTTAAAACTTTTTTTGTCCTGTTGTTCTTTAAATTTGAAGTCATTTGCATGTAAATTAGGTATTTCAAGCTGAATGTAACAAACTTTTCCTACGCTGAGTCATCTACTGCTAATGACTAATGCTATTCGAATCAGAACGCGTAGCCACTGAATTTGTAGTCTATAGAGACAATCGCTGAAACTCCTTATTTTTGCAAAGGAATTCGGCAGAATAGGCAAGTCGAGAACTAATATTGCTGAAAAGATTCTCTATAGTGAATTTCAGTAAGTTCACATTGACGTTCGATGTCTCCAAATCTAAATGGTAAAATGCAATTCGGGAAAAGCCGGGGTCCTATGACGGTTCTGAATTTGCTGCCTTTGGCAATATCTACATCTGATTGGGTAATCTTGGCACTGCAAGACAAGAAAATAATGGAGTCTTTTCAGAACACTTCCATCTTTATTTTATTACGTTCACGGATTTCATGAACCAACACCATTCTTTGTTCGAAATAGCACAATGTAGACTTTGTACAACCGTGGGAACAATGCTAGGAATTACACTCCAGTCAGTCCAAAAGAATTGGGACTAGTGTTGAAGTGTTAAACCTAAAGATACAGAAAATTGAAAGTTGTTAGTGCGTTTGGCCGTGGTCAATTTGTCATTTACGCTGTGACTTTTTTCTTCTTCTTTTTTTTATTTGCCATTTTATTTTGTTGTCCACTTTTTGAAACCCTCATTCTTTGTCTACCCACTTTTCACCCACCTGCTGGGAACAAACAGACCAGCTTGACACCTGGAGAAACCTTTCAGCCTGTTGCTTGTTTTCATTGCACAAAACGTCGTGATTGGGTATCCTTGGGTATCCTGAAAAAACAAAAAAACTGTGTTGTTTGGCTTTTGTTATCATGTTTACCGTTCACCCCGACCATGAATGACCTTCTCAATGATCCATCTAAAGATGTTGAACTATTGCTTGAAGTGGGTTGTGCATTTTAAGTTTAAGTTTACTCGCAACAGTTATGTCTGCTCTGTTATTACCCCGGACATCTAACTCTCAAACGGCAGAACTCCTTCTATCAAATATATTTAACGCTCGTATTTAACTCTTCTGGGGGAACTAACGCCACAGGACCAGATGCAGTTGGGAGGAAAAAACACAGACTTTTTAATATTATATTATTATTATTATTGTGTTTCGTCGAGGCTTTCTCAGTGGCACATGTTTACTAGATATTGTAATGTCTTTGAAAAGATGTTGTCGTTGGTGCGTGTTTATCTGAACAGGGGATCTGTATATTATTATAATATGTCCTCTGGGGATGTGACACATTACATTTATGAGTATGACGCACACAATCAACTTCTAACTTCAAGAGTATAACAGGCTTACAATGGCTGTTTGCTATTTAGATATCTTTTTTTTTCTTATGTACATGGAATTTGTACCCCCCCCCCCACCCCCACCCCATCCCCACTCCGGGCCCCCTGTTTTCCCTTGATATTGGTCTAGGTCACTTTCTGCCGTACAATCTGTGTAGATTAAAAGTCTCCATACCAGTCCAGTCACATGCCTCTGGTTACCTCCCTGTAATGGCTCTAATTACAGCCAAAACACATGTGGTCAGTCAGGTTAACTGATGGGTTTGGTTGATTTGAGGTCTTTATTTTAGGAGGTTCGCTGCCCTTGGCATTTACACCTCACTTTACTTGTTTTATTATTTCTTGTTCTGGCGGGGGGTGGGGGGGGGGGGGCTTTCGGCCTGCTCTTTACGATTTCCAACTGCCAAGGTATCTTTAACGTGCGCAACGTGCACACGGGCCCTCCGAATTTTTTCGTCCTTATCCGAGAAGACTAGGTACTCGATCCTACCCCCCAATAGGACCAGGGACTTGAGAATATGAGAAAAATCCAATTTCCAAGAACTACTCGATCCTACCCCTCAATAGGACCAGGGACTTGAAAATATGAGAAAAATCCACTTTCCAACATGCTTGCACTGCCCGTGTTTAGAACCCGGGACCCTTGGCATGAGAGGCGAGCACCTTGCCTCTAGACCACCTTGTCCCCATTGCACAAAATGTCGTGATTGGGTATCCTTGGGTATCCTGAAAAAAACAAAAAAACTGTGTTGTTTGGCTTTTGTTATCATGTTTACCGTTCACCCCGACCATGAATGACCTTCTCAATGATCCATCTAAAGATGTTGAACTATTGCTTGAAGTGGGTTGTGCATTTTAAGTTTAAGTTTGGTTTAAATTAGGGCCCGTGTGCACGTTGCGCACGTTAAAGATACCTTGGCAGTTGGAAGTCGTAAAGAGCAGGCCGAAAGGCCGCTGCCCGGGCAAAATTGAAATTAATAGATTAAAATTTATCCATATCATCTCTCCCCCCCCCCCCCCCGGCCAGATGGGTTTGGTGCGAGGTGACCGGATTAAATACTATTCCGTTCACCTAGGTTTGGTGAGACGAAAAGGCCGTCACGGTTCACTTCATGGACAGTGGTCACCTCCTTGTGTGATGGGTCACCTCACAGAAAGGTCTTTTCCTACCGTCCTGCTCATTGGGGAAGGTTTCTGGGTGGCTGCGTCGGGATTAACGGCCTTGAACCTACTAGGGTTTAATGCGGTCTGGTTTGTGCACTGTGTATTTGCCCTTTTAGTTCCGGGTGGCGTTTCTTCTCCCTGACATTTGTACCGCTGTCAGAAACGATGACTTTGCTTTGCTGGTTACAGTTTGGCGAGGACACGAACACTAAATAAAGTCTTAACCGCTACTGAACCATTCATTCAAGAGGTGATGGACGCCGTGTGCAGAGACTGTGGAATGTTGATGAATGGCAGACTTTGTGACAAAACAGACAAAAATAAAAAGAAGAGCACGTGTTTTTTCACATATCACCTGTTATCGTAAGAGCTATTACAATATTATTTTACAAAAGTGGAAGGGAGAAACACTAAGGGCAAGGGGATGACTTTGCTGCCATTACTAATACTGTATTAAAAATACATATGTATGGAATTAGTGATCACATTGCTGGTGACTGGGGGCATTTTCTTGATGAATGACTGAATTTCTGATCACTTACTATCTTCTCGGTTCCAGATAGAAAACTGGTATTCAGGTCTTGTAGCCGCTGAATTCTAAGTTAAGGTTTGGCGACACTTTTCAGTTGCTTTTATTTCGTATCTTTCACTGACATTCTGGCTGAAACGCTGTATTGATGAAGGTTTCTAAAAGGTGTCAGAAAGAAGAACATACATTTCTATGACACAGATTAGAGATGGTCAGTTCTTTCCAACAAGCTATTCTGTTTGACCATGTGTCGTTGTGTTTATGTTCCGTTTTTCACCCGTGTGTAGCCTAGCAGTACTAGATCTAGCTGAAAGCTAACTTAACCGCAGGCTTCTTTAGAAGAGATTTCGTAACTGAGCGAGGCCAGCGGCAGTGGTAGCGTGACCACCAAAGCCTGCGCGGTCAAGCATGACTGCTGTTGACCACAGACCAGACATTTCCATTCTAGGTCGGCAATGTTTGCGGTCCATATTTACTGATGATTGTTTGCATTGTTCTGAGTGTTTCCTCCTACTTTACTTAGGAATCAGTGACTGATTTTGACACGTGAGTACACATTCAATACAATACCTTTTTCAACGATTGTGTGGGTGCCACTCTTTGCAAACTAAGTAAACTGTTCGCAATTCGTCATTGAGATAAGCTCTCTGTGCAAGAGCAACACACACTGACCAGGGTAAAACAGCACTGTCCCCTAAAAAAGCCGGGTCAGAGACAAGGTGCACTTCGCTGGTGCATGCAAGAGACTAGTCGAAAATCTCAAGTAAAAGTTACATTGCAGTAAGAAAAAGGAGGCATTCACTTTATGCATAATCTAGCGAAAAAAAAAAAATGTCCATGGGGGGGGGGGGGGGGGGGAGAAGTTGCGAAAACCATGTACATAAGAAAAAAAATCTGAAAAGCAAACAACCATTGTATTCTTGTTATCGTGAAGTTAGAAGCCGATTGTATGCGTCATACTCTTAATTGTAAAGTGTCACACGCCCAGAGGGCATTGTAAAATAATAAATTATAGGAAGCAACAATCACACTTGTTTGGATAGCTTGCATTTGGATCAGAGGTGAATTTTTTTCCCTAAATATACGAAAACGGATTGCTTACTTTACCTGCACATGCACCAGGCCAGGTTATCCTGAACTTTGTCAGCCTTACTTAGTTTTCTTCTTCTTCTCTTCAATCTTTTTTTACTTTCTGCAGTAACATTCTTTTTTAAACGAATGAACTCAAAATATTTCAGAGACGGACCTGCATTAACTCTTTTATTTATGTTATACATTAAGTATCAAGTTGTTAAAAGAAAACTTAATGTCTGAATGCGTCATTGTCGTACATTTAATAACGCCAAGCCTACATCTGACGCAAGCCACGTGAGGTTATCACTGTCGACATAGTAACAAGCCGCGTCTCGTCCCCATTAATTGGCTTAACTCTTTGTGTGCCAGTCACCGATATACCGGTTCTTCCGCTGGTCACGTTTGTGCCAATCATCGATGTATCGGTGCACAAGAATGCTGGGCCATTTTGTTTCATGGAGAAAGAAAGTCGACTTTCTATTGATATATGTCGCTGTAGCATCTCCCCCCTTTTTTCTTTACGTATCGGCACACGTGGAAATATTCATGGCACACAAAGAGTTAAATGTGTAGTTTATCTTTCGTTCTGTGACAGCCACCCTGTACAATCATGAACATATTTTACACAGCTATATATGAAATGCTGGATCCGATAATCGCAAATGTTGTGGCAAAATATAATTTCAATGTCGCCTTACAGAATAAAAACTGTTTTAGAAAGATCATTAGTAGCATTCTATAGAAAGAACAACTATGGTGTGCGTTTGAAGTAACCAGAACTTTTGCTATCTCGCTCCTCCCTTTTGTCTTTATGGTATGGTTCCACAGAAAGAAATGTCTTTATTTGGCAAAAACAAATGAAAACCTTAGTCTCGAAGTTGATGAGTCTTAATATTTTAAGACACCTATCTGAATATAACAATAATTATTATCGTATCTTTTAGAGAAATACCACGTGAAACGTAGAATATTTCAACGTGCGAAATGTTATCTAAAGCTGCGAGTTACGGATAGGCGTAGAAATTATCTTAGTGTTATTGTGGTGAAATAAATTGTAAGTTAAAAATGGAGTTCTGGCGCCTTACGGCGTCTATGAGAATGGAATTTTGGTCAGATAGTATCGTGAAATCAAGTGAAAACACAAATAAGTGCGCATCATGGGTCCATTGTACGAGACGATCGTTCCTGCCCACGACCTTGTATTATTACTTACACTCCCATAATTATTGCATACATTGTAAGCTTTCATAGTGCACACATTCATAATCTACAATAAATTACAACATACACTCATACCACTCATCCTCCAGTCACACAAACATAATCATAAACCTTGAGTCCACCCACATACAAACATATCACAGACACTGCGATATACTCTACTCAGGTAACATATCCATATACGAATTAAGTGTGTGCATGTAGTTATGAATAATTATATACGCATACACATTGTCAGTTTAGTACATAAATATAAAACCCCTCCATTATTAAGGTACCAGTACTGACATGTTATTTTTGTAAAGATTGAAAGCTTTCACTCTCCCCTTGTATCGAATAGCAAGGACAGCTTGTTGATTTCGACGTGGTTCCTGTTCAGATTTTGTGCTCCAGTACTGATGTTGCTGTTCACCTTTCACAGAACATTTGCTATGAATACATGACCTTATTTTCGTAAGTTTGAGGCATGAAAGAATGAGCTTTTATATTTACAGTTTCTTTCAACCTGGTACATCTTCATTCACATAGTCAGTATTCCTGTCTTTACTCTATCTTTTCTCTTTTCTTTTTCTTTGTTTTTTTTTTTCTGTGCAACTTGGTCTCAGCACTAAATCTATACTTTTTGATATGTATACAGAGAATGTTTACAAGCTGTCAAGAAAACACTGTCAAGTCCACCTGGAGGTTTAAGATTTCATGTAAAACATAACCTGTCTTTTCATTCTGAGTCTGCAAGGCGCCGGTGTTGGCACAATCTGACCTGTAGTATCTGCAGCAACAACACAACACAATAGCCCACTTCAAAACTAAACAACACGAATAAGGGGGAGGAGGGGGAGAGATTTAGGTTGGAGAGTATGAACGGTAACTGGTTTTTTTTACTGATCGACTTTACAGGCACCTGCGACTGGTTTATAATTGCCAATTTTGTTTTTCCTTCCTGTGAGAGGATGAACGATTTTCTATTTTTAATATGTGCTTTCATGGTAACTCTGGTGCGTGAGTGAGGGACGGCCACTCATAGTAGTTTATGGACACTTGGCCGAGTACCATTAATTGGATTATTTCCCTTGTAATACTAGCGCGGGACCCGTTATTCACATCACGGTGAAAAGCGCGCATTTTGATTAGTCAGTTGGAAATGTACCGGGCTTCCAACTCTTATATCATGGCTTTGAGTTTCTTACAACTCGCTCACTCGTTGTTATCCACCGACAGAAAGACGGGAACCCGAATTCATTTTTGAGAGTAGACAATACCCTATCGGTACAAAATGGGTACTCATGATAACGTTTGTTATCAATGGAGATACGTCGTATTAATGGACGAAAGTATCCCGCACAAAATTGTCGAATGTTGTTAGTCCTGACACTTTGAAAATTTATATTAAAACTATTACCGGGTTTCTGGTAAAAGTAGTCAGTTAGAATTTTAGCAGCAAGTTTCCAATTTATAATGGTACCAATTTTGTTGTACTTTGATGCACATATCCTATTGAAATAATTAATAAGAGGATCTCGGATTTAAAGTAAACCACGAGTTAGACGCATGTTATCCCCGATAAATCCAACCTGGGTCAAATTTATTCAATTATTGCTGGAGGGGTCGTTAGAGTAATTTCTGCAGTTTACTGGGATACCTAATTGACTTTTGTGTGCACCCTTTTAACCGTACTGTAAATTCGATTGTGTTAGGACCCTAACCGGTTATGTTGTCGGGCTGGACTCCATGTCCGAGCCTTTCACTTGTGCAACACGGGCTACGTAATAGCTCTCTCGGACGTCCGCGCGGGCTAATAAATAAGATGCGGTTCGAGTGGTCAAGACACTCCATCATAGACGCAGAGACAGAGCCGACGCTTGCCATCGCCACCCCGCCCCATAAGGCATGTAGCGGTAGCACAGGACCCGGAGAAACTTTGGGTAAGTTGGAGACTATTATATTAGAAGTGACTTTAATTTGCGCACCCCCCCCCCCTTTCTTGAATGCCGACAAGCCTTCCTGGAACTGCGAGATGCCCTCTACAGCGACGCAGTAATGTTGGCCTACCCTGATTTCGACAAGCCTTTCGTCTTGGAAGTAGATGCTAGCCATGAGGGTCTAGGTGCTGTCCTCAGCCAGGAGAAGGACGGACGACGACGTGTAATCTCTTACGCAAGCAGAGGATTGAGGCCCAACGAGAGGAAGATGCGTGGATACAGTTCATACAAGCTGGAACTACTAGCAATGAAGTGGGCCATAACCGAGAAATACCGGGGATATTTGCTGGGCAACTGCTTCACCGTATACACCGATAACAACCCCCTAAGTCATATTCTGTCTTCCAAACGCAGTGCAGTGGAACAACGCTGGATAGCTGAGCTCGCAATGTTCAACTTTGATATCAAGTACCGCTCGGGGAAGGAAAATGCGAATGCTGATGCTCTGTCCCGACACCCCCTTCCGGCACCACCTGACGAGGACGCTGATGAATTGGTAACTATTGCTTCCGCCTGCCTGCAGTCTACCACACACCTCCCATTGGAAGTTGCCACCACGGTTGGAGAGGAGGTGTTTGTGAACCATCTGCACCTGTCTCCTGCCAAAGCCCTTATTCCCTCCCTCAATAACGAAGACCTAGCAGCTGCCCAAGAAGATGATCCAGCCATCCAAGTTGTCTACCGAGCAGTAAGGGCGCAACAAAAACCCACAGCCATAGAGCGCAAAGACCTAACTAGTGACACCCTCGCCATACTGAAACAGTGGCACAAGCTTTCCATCCACGACAGCATACTAGTGCGGAAGATTCTCGACCCAGTCCACGGAGAAGTAAAACAGGTAGTTTTACCATCCAAATATCGTGAAACTGCTATTAGGTTTGCACACGACGGCACCGGACATCAAGGCCCCGAGCGAACACTCGCCCATATACGACAACGGACCTATTGGCCAGACCAAACCAGTATGGTTCAACAGTATTGCCAACAGTGCGAGCGGTGCCAGCGGTCTAAGCATCCCCCTGTCCGTGTCGCCAAACCCACTGGTCATCTTGTGGCCACTCACCCCTTGCAAATTGTGGCCATGGACTTCGCAAAAATTGAGCTTACTACTGATGGCTACGAGAACATACTGGTCATGACAGATGTTTTCACCAAGTGGACAGTAGCAGTGCCAACCAAGGACCAGACAGCAGCGACAGTTGTTCGCCACCTCATTCACTCGTGGATTGTCCACTATGGGGTTCCAGAGAGGCTACATTCCGACCAGGGACGGCAGTTCGAGGCTGAAGTGGTACGCCAGCTCTGCAGCCACTATGGCATCACCAAGTCCCGCACCACCGCTTATCATCCACAGGGCAACGGCCAGTGCGAACGGTTCAACCGCACTATGTTCAGTCTGCTGACCACCTTACTCCCAGAACAGAAGTTAAGGTGGCGAGAATACCTGCCGGAATTAACTTTCTGTTACAATGCCACCCCCCATTCTTCCACTGGAGTGTCCCCTTACGAGCTCTTGTTTGGCAGGAAACCACGTCTGCCATTGGATGTCTATCTGGGCGACAAGACACCAGCCTCCACTTCGGCAGGCGACTACGTCCAGCGGCATATACAACGGCTTAACGAACTGAGGGCGAAGGTAGCGAGGAAGGTGGAGTCCACGCACCTTCTGCAGGACGCACGAAGGACGACCCCCCACAACGCCGCCCATCTTCAGCCGGGCGACCATGTCCTTGTCAAGCACCACTATCCTGGTCGACACACTCCATCATAGACGCAGGAGACAAGAGCCGACAGCACGGTGAAGCTAGGCCGGCGGCGGCCTGCCGTGGCGCGCCTCGCCCAAGACATGGCCTAGTCCAGTTGCGCCAGTAGCAGAGAAACTTTGGCTTATGGCTGGTTGGGCTTCTTTTTATGGGCTTCTTCTTTTTTTGGGCTTCTTTTTCGGGGTTTCTTTTTTTTGGGCTTTTTTTGTTTGGTAGTGATACCGTTGTTAGGCTTTTTGAATAAATAGGATTGCCAGCAGAACCCTGTGTTTGTTAATCCTGTGTATCCTTAAGGGAGTTATTATTGAACCCACGCAGTAACCACATTACCCACTCGTAGTTCATCCAACATTTTCTGGTGTCAGAAGTGGGATACACAGAAGGGTTAGTTTGTAGTGTAGAAAGCCCAGCCATGGAAATTTTTAGTTTGAAGCCCGGCCAGCCAGCCAACCCCTGCCCCACCCCATAGGAACCATGGAGCCACGAAGACCAACGCCCTCCAACGTCAACTCAAGATTCAGGTTACTTTACCATCAGAAACCCAGATGGAGATGCCTCTGCGGTCAACGGAGACCTCTTGCGGTTGTTTCACCCCCCAGTGGTCAACACACATCCACAGCACCCGCCTCCACTGCCTGCGTCGACCGATGTCTGGTACTTCCCGGCTCACCACCCTTGCCAGCCACCTGCAGCCCGACCGGACCCTCAACCTGGGATGACAACTTCCCAGCGCCTACCTCCTGTGCGACGGTCCAGCCGCCCACACAGACAACCCCAGAGATTGGACCTCTGACTCTTATTAGTGATTAACATTAGACATTGACTGTGAGTGCAGAAAGAGCAGGGGAGCGCACCCATCACGACCCCCCCCCCAGTTTCCATCAGGCCAGATGATAGACCACCGAATCCAAGGGAGCTCCGCCTCAAGATTTTAAGTTAGAGAGTATGCCCATGTTAGCTTTCTCCACAGCTTAGTTACGATGACTTTTAATGCCTATGTTGACCTTACCTTTTTCATTGCACTAGTGCCCTTATAGCATATTGTCTTTTTTTGTACTGTTCGATCCTACGTTAACCCTGATAGTGGTCTGGGACCACCGTTGCAGGTCTGGGACCTGTTGTTTTGTCCATATGATGTAACTTACTACAGCCAGAGCTGAGACTGTTGTGTACATCTTCAGGATGCCAGTAGTAACTTAGCCGGTTCACGCCACCTCTTAGTAGTTATAAAGAGGATGGACCATTGTTGTACTTCGGTTCACCGTGTGTAATTTGCAATTGTTCTACTCTAAGTGATGGTATCATAGCCCCTTAGAGTTTGATTATACCTTCAGTGGTCTTTTGTAAACCTTTGAATTGATGTATGTGTCACGTAAGGGACTACGTGACTTAGCAGGGGAGAATGTGAGAGGATGAACGATTTTCTATTTTTAATATGTGCTTTCATGGTAACTCTGGTGCGTGAGTGAGGGACGGCCACTCATAGTAGTTTATGGACACTTGGCCGAGTACCATTAATTGGATTATTTCCCTTGTAATACTAGCGCGGGACCCGTTATTCACATCACGGTGAAAAGCGCGCATTTTGATTAGTCAGTTGGAAATGTACCGGGCTTCCAACTCTTATATCATGGCTTTGAGTTTCTTACAACTCGCTCACTCGTTGTTATCCACCGACAGAAAGACGGGAACCCGAATTCATTTTTGAGAGTAGACAATACCCTATCGGTACAAAATGGGTACTCATGATAACGTTTGTTATCAATGGAGATACGTCGTATTAATGGACGAAAGTATCCCGCACAAAATTGTCGAATGTTGTTAGTCCTGACACTTTGAAAATTTATATTAAAACTATTACCGGGTTTCTGGTAAAAGTAGTCAGTTAGAATTTTAGCAGCAAGTTTCCAATTTATAATGGTACCAATTTTGTTGTACTTTGATGCACATATCCTATTGAAATAATTAATAAGAGGATCTCGGATTTAAAGTAAACCACGAGTTAGACGCATGTTATCCCCGATAAATCCAACCTGGGTCAAATTTATTCAATTATTGCTGGAGGGGTCGTTAGAGTAATTTCTGCAGTTTACTGGGATACCTAATTGACTTTTGTGTGCACCCTTTTAACCGTACTGTAAATTCGATTGTGTTAGGACCCTAACCGGTTATGTTGTCGGGCTGGACTCCATGTCCGAGCCTTTCACTTGTGCAACACGGGCTACGTAATAGCTCTCTCGGACGTCCGCGCGGGCTAATAAATAAGATGCGGTTCGAGTGGTCAAGACACTCCATCATAGACGCAGAGACAGAGCCGACGCTTGCCATCGCCACCCCGCCCCATAAGGCATGTAGCGGTAGCACAGGACCCGGAGAAACTTTGGGTAAGTTGGAGACTATTATATTAGAAGTGACTTTAATTTGCGCACCCCCCCCCCCTTTTTCTTGGATGCCACGTAGAGAATGCTGATCTACAGAGACTATTATGAGTCCGGCTCAACGGTAATTGCCATTGTCATTGGACGTGTAGGATGCGCTTTGCAGTACAGTGTCTTGATATTGTGACTTTATTGTCAAAGTTAACGTTTGCGGTGCTAGATGATAATGATGGCTCGCTAACCAAGCTATCACGATTTGCTTGTGTGCATATATATAGTGTATGTGTAGCATTGCCTTGTTGTGGTAGGCAGTGAGGATTTCCTGACATGTTAATGTGGACGGCTTATGTTATAGCGAGCGGCATTATACACTTGATTGTATTGCGGGTATTTGTGTACCTTGCCAGTACCACTATGCTATAGAGAGCAGTGTGATTGTGATTGCGTGTTTAGTGTTTAAGATGTGTAATTAATTACATGTATTGGAGATGTATAATATTAGTTGGGCCTCACATGGGTGAGCCCCAGGATTGTTCTATGTGCGGCGGTGGATGAACAATGTTTCAGTGAGTCTACACATGTTGCAATGAGTCTCGCCGACATATATATATATATCATGTGCATGCATTATAGTTATCCAGATGTATTATGCTTCTATATGAGTTTCGTAAGTGTGTGAAGGACAGTTTCATTTTAAGGAATGTACACATTACTTTATGTATCTAGTGGTGTGTCATACACATGTTAGCCTGGCGGCATAGCTCCGCGGCTAAGGTCAAAGGGCATGACCCTTCAGTATCGATTGGGAAGGGAAGTAACCAATACAATAGCCCTGGGGCGGGTTAGTACTAATAATGGGAGTGGGCCTATGAGGATGGCCTGCATTGGGATGCAGCGTCTGTGTTATGGACGGTCAGTGGGCCATGTTGGCCACTGCGTTATTAAATGGAATGGCCACTCTGGATGTGTTGTACACCGGCTCAGTGGAGCGAAACTATTGTGTTCTTGCCCCTTCATTTGTTATGTCCTTCATACTTTGATTAGTACATTAATTAGTTTATGTTGCCAGTGTACTAGGAAACTCCTTGTGTATATGATATAGCCACTTGTAGTTGTTATTCATTAACCTTAGCGCTATTTTATCCCATGCATACATATCCAGTTGGTTATTGCTTAAATTCTATATTATATTGTGGTTGTTTGATTTAATACTTAATACTATTACTATGTATGTCCACCATTGATTGCCTGATTAATGTTGTCATTATATCCTAATCATATTTTCGTCTTTTTCTCTTGTTCCAGCTTATGGCTGGTTGGGCTTCTTTTTTTGGGCTTCTTTTTCGGGGTTTCTTTTTTTCGGCTTTTTTTTGTTGGTAGTGATACCTTTGTTAGGCTTTTTTTGAATAAATAAGATTGCCAGCAGAACCCTGTGTTTGTTAGTCCTGTGTATCCTTAAGGGAGTTACTATTGAACCCACGCAGTAACCACATTAGCCACTCGTAGTTCATCCAACATTCCTCTCTCCCCTTCTCCCATTTATCTGTTCTTCTTTTCCTGTAAATCTTCTCTTGCATTCTTTGTTATTCTGCATTGCTTTTTACCTCTCTTTCTTTTTTCTTTCCAGTACTGTCTCCCATTTCCCATGTTTCACCTTTTTTATCATCCTTAATAATGCTGCTGGCATAGTTGATATCATCATCGTTATTTTTAATAACCAGGGTAAAAATGCTAAGCTTAGAATGGAACCATCATCTTAATACCCTAAAAACGGGAAATTTTGCTGGCATAAACTGAAAGACGCCGTTTTAAGCAAAACAATATGGATGATAAAATACGCGAAGTCTAAGGCCGTTACTTTGAGAAGATTTTTAATGCATCTTTCCTTAGAAACCCAGACTTACAGGACCCTCTGTATACATTGAAAGATGTGAATTACAGCTTTCTATGATTTTTTTTTTCATCAGTACCGACGTTACCATCAGTTACACTGCAGTTACTGTTCACGTTTGTTTTCGCCGTGCATGACAATCCTCTTAATCTCATACAGCCGTTATGATTCACGCCATCAAGAGAACAATGGCTTTAGTTTCAATGTATAAGTAAATACTGCAGGCTGGGAAAGGGGGGGGGGAGGGGGGGGGGAATATTGTATTGATTAAGTTCTGCAAATCCCAGGTGTACATTAAAGGGACGGTCCAGGGGTGATGTTGACAAGACGTGGCCTACAATGCCTGAATTACACAGGTTACGAACCTTTTTTCTTGGAGTGCCTCACAATTGGCGAGTTCAGATCCTCAAATCTTGTGTGACTATGAGGGAAATGTTGTGATGTTTAAGAAAACTCGATCTAATAAAGTTATGGTTTGCCCGAAAACACACTTATTTAATTCGTCTTTTGCTTAAAATAATGCAAAATAATATTCACCCTGATATCATTCTGTCGCTGATCGCGAAGAATAATTAATGAACTAATTAAAAATAAGAATTTAACATTTTCATAACAACCAAGGGTAATATCACATGCTATTATGAACAGTGCACGCTTCACCGAGCTGAAAAAGGATCAGAATTTTTCAGTCAGTTTTGACATTATTGCTCATCCAAAATTCCGGAGTGGTAGCTTCCTTTAAATAGAAAAGCTGACACACAAACACTTGCGTTCCCACTTCCCACAAAGAGATGGTATAAACGAATGTGAAAGTTTTTAATGCTACGATTTGTCCAAGCAAGACTCGGAACAGGCAGCCTCATTTAAGTAGAGGGGACACCACAGACACGGTACCACTTTGTCCTACGCTCCGTCAAAAAGACATACTAATTTAAAATAGTGAATATTTTAAGTCAGCTAGGATCGGTCGTGACTGAACATAAAAAAACAATGGAACCATAATGTCGTTTGATTTCATACTATTCTCAGCTGTTATATACTCAGTATTTATGAATTCCTCATAATCGGCGCCTTATTGTTTTCATTCTAACATTGATACCTGATTTTTTTTTGTTGTTGTTTTTTGTATTTTACTAGTAGTTTCCCTATCTTTTTTCCATTACCATTTTTTCTCTACATTTCTCACATCCTCTATCTCTTCATTTGCACAGTTTTCAGGAAAGTTTAGAATGCTTAATCGTTGTGCAATTTTGACCTACACGACGACCTAGAGTATTAAGGTAAAACCCATTTCGATCATACTTTCTCCTTTATGTGATGTCATGGCAATGGGCATGCATGTCAATGTCTCAGGCAATGTGTAATCTATGGTATGTTATGTCTGTCTCAGACATGTTGTTTGATGTGGTGACATAAAAGTTCGTTTCATAATTTTGTTTGATATCTACATGACAGTGTGTTGTTTTATTGTTGTCAGGGGTGGTGTTTTGTTCTATGACAAGCAAATCTGTGATTTCCAGCGTTTAAACAATCAGCCACGGGAACTGATTTACTTGATCACCTAAACCCGTCGCCCTTCGAAATTACTTTGTGCAAGTGCATTGTACAATGACCAATTCATGAAGAATTTCCTTTGTCGGTATACAAATGACTTCACGTCAATATCAAAGAATATAGACTGAAAAGTCAACACATTTTCATTTACTTCGGCCATTATATTTGACTTCAGATTCTCCAACAAACCTATGATATTGAGTAAACCTTAACGATATGGAAGGATGTGCGAGGGTTTTATGATTATGTTGTCAACGATGGTTTGAAATGTTTCTCCGCTTATTTCAAACACTAGAGAGAAATCTGATGGAAGATAAGGTTGCTTAAGCTGCTATCTTTTACATCAATTTACATGAAGTCAGTATGACAACAAATGACGGTCAAAGACAACAACAGTGAGACAGGGTAACACAATTGACAAGGTAAACGAGAAATCAACAAATACCAAATGACCAATATTTTCACCTGCCCCCACAGTGTGTCAGCAAGAAGACACTAAACGATGAATAGAAAACTCATTAGCAAAACAAATGTATTTCGGCAGTAAGTTAATCTTCTCCAGACCATATTTGTGTGGTGTTCTGTATAGCCTACATTTAGGCAGGCATGACCCGTGACCACCAATTTGAACTTGTTTATTATCTAAAACACACGAAAGGGGACACTAGGCCTAGTACTCAGGCTATCTCTTCGACCAACCTTGAGATGTCCTGCCTTGCATAGAAGAAGAAATTCAATCATGCCCTGACCCCGTCCAGGGCTCAGCCGAACAAAAGGTGGTTTAAACACAGCGGGACGAATGTTTTTCAACCCCTTTCTATCACGGCACTGAGTTAATGGACCTGAAACACTCAAGAACCGAGACCAAAAGAGTGGACGATTAAGAATTTACGCTCGTCAGTGTATCGCATCGTGCCTAAATACGTATTGACTCATTGCTTAAGAGATTTCTACTTTTGAACTTCCAGTTTAAAGTTAGATTACTTCAGTCAAACGGAAACCGTCAGATTTGAAGAGGAAATCCCGGAACCCAAACCAATTAGTGTACTTTTATACAGTGTTTGCAAAAGAAATTAAAAAAATATTAAATTCTCCTTCACAAGTCTCAGAGCTATGCGTAGAGACCATTTGGTAAGTGCGAGCAATGTGAAGTTAGTCAGAATTTCCAGTTTTGTGGAGAAAAGATGGCTTACAAAGAAAATACATCCTCTTTTGCTATCTTTTGATAAAACAAGAGATAGGAAAGGCATTATGGTGGACAACTTGTCAGTAAGAGAAAGAAGTTACAATGGACAATGTCATCGATTACTGTATCAAACTGGCAAGTAATCATGGTACACGAAAATGCGTCGGCCAAGCATGCCATCAAATGTTTACGTGTATTTAGCCGCACACATGAAGGCATGGGCCTTCTAAGGCTTCATGTAAATAAAACCGCATTCTTTTGTGCCTCAAACTTAGGAAAATAAGGTCATGTATTCATCATAAAATGTTATTTTGTGAAACGTGAAAAAAACACATCAATACATGCGCACAAAATCTGAATAGGAACTAGATCTATGCCAGGATTAACAAACGGTCCTTGCAGTTCGAAAGATGGAAAGATAACTTTCAATCGTTACAAAAATAACATGTCAGTACAGGTACCTTAATTTCAGACTGGTCTTATGGATAGATGCCATACCATGACAAACTGGTGGCCCACTATTTTTAACACAAAAAGCGCGTGCATTTCTTTTTACCTTTGTAAGGCTAAATGGCTATTTTTACTAGCAATTGGCGCACACCGAGACTCTCCGTCGCGCCCATCCCTGCATATTTCATTATGCCCTTTGGTTAAATACAAAATTGGCAATCATTCACTTCCCATTCAGTGATGAAAATAGTGAACTGTTCCAAAGAAATCATCATGACTTAAGGCGCGAGTTACCTCCTTCTCCCGCGTGTTGTTTACGTTCTGTTTTGATGGTGGCTTCTTCAGAACCTGTCAAGTGTCATATTAAATTTGCTGGTAAGTTCAGTGGCCCCATCTAGATATGTGCTGGGATTACATGCTGTAATATGATAAACAGACCGTGGAGCCACCTAGACGGTGGTGGTTGGTTCTCATAGGTCATTATCGGGGCTAAAAAGGACCTGGATAATTCATACAAAAGAAGAAGGTCTTTATTAACGTAGGGTCGGGGTATTTGTGCTTTCTGCTTGCATTCGTTGTTTTCACGCAAAGGGCCATTCATAAAGTACGTGTGCGCTCAATTTTTGGCAATTTTTTGCGCTTTTCATGCACTTAAGCTGGGTACATTCATGTGTACGGGAACCGAAACGGCAAGGGAAACTTCAGAAACCCCTCAAAGTAGTGGAGTGGAAAGAATGTTTTTATGTGTACGGAAACGGCACATAGAAACACTCTTTCTTGTTGCTACTTATGGAAAATTTAACGTTTCCTTAGCCGTTTCCGATTCCGTACACATGAAAACACAGCTTTAGCCTCAAACCCCACGGCCCAGTTATACGAGCATACGGCCATTAGGATGGTGAACATCCATGATAACACCTTGACGTTCGAGAACTAGAAGTGATATTTAGCATGGACTGTTTGAATGTTTCACTAGAAACATGATTCTTGCATAATCGAACAACTTAATCTACTGGAAAAAAAAAAAAAGGTAAATTAAACCAAACGTTTCAGTTCATTACCACAACTGAAAAATGCATGTAAGCTGTCCAGAAACCCCATTTCCATCATGTACGTTGTGTGTGTGTGTGTGTGTGTGTGTGTGTGTTTTATACGCTAAGAGCCAACTCCCTCTCACCCCTTCCAAGCTTACATATTTTGTGGATGGCCGCTAGGAAAGGCGTTAAGGTGGACAACGCATTGCATCGTTCTTTGGAAAATACAGCTTGACTTCCTCACAGTCTTTCCTTAGATAAATTCGTGACTATGCTAACCTCTCAGTTCCTCCCTTGGTTTTACTATAAATGTCGGATTAGTTGAAAAGACGTGATTACATGAACCCAATGCATGAGAACCACAGACCAAGAAGCCACACATGTGAATGACCGTTGGCGATTCTTGTTTCAGTTTTTTAATGCACGGTGTACTGCGGCTGGTTTATAACTTGTCCTAAGTGGACTATTTTTAATCGTGAAATGTATAGTCATTATTTATTTGAATACCTTTTTGGAAGTACAGAATGTCACCGACAGCAAAGTTGTGCTGGACATTCTGTGATATTGTAGAAGGCACGCCTTCTCCCTCTTTTTGTATTCTTCTTACATCCCCCCCCCCCCCACTCCATTCTTCCTTTTTTTTTCTTCGCCAAGATATGCCAGTGACCTGACAAAAGGAGTCGCTTAAGGGACAGGCTGACATATTATTTTGAAAGTTTTCATAGTTGTTTTTGTTGTTGTTATTTTGCAAAAGAGGGAAACATTCTGTAACGCTGCGGGAGACATCATACGTTTTGCATGACGCAAGAAAATAAAACAGTTGACTTTTTTTTTTTTTTTTTGATACGTTCCGACACATGTCAGGCCAATATTCTGTAGCCTGGTGGTCGGCCCTATTGAAGCAGTGTTCATGTTGTCTCACTGGGTGGGAATAGAGGTGGTTGACGGTTAGGGGGGGGGGGGCTAGCAGAGATAACGATACAGAAAGGCGATGGGGCAGCTGATAAACTTACGAGAACCGTATCCAGTTATAGATTTTACAGGGAGATTAGCTAGGTGCGAACTTGCTGCTGTTTTGCCGGCATTAAATTTCAGTTGTCATAAATTAAAGGTGCATCTACCGCAGACATTGCTGTAACCATTTTAGTCATCGTTTTTGGTTTGTCTTGTGTTTGTTTTTTTCCTTTTGTTTCTTTTGGGCTGTATGGAAGGAAATGCAACAAAAACTATCTTTATTTTAAATTAAATTTGACTACAATTTTAAAGTGGGTGTCTGTCTTACTGACAACTTACGGTTAACAACAGTCATGTTTTTCTGTAGCGAGAATTTTAATATAGAATTACGAAAAGAAGGAATTTTAAATTACATATTTGGGGAAGTCAATATAGCTCTCAGATAAGTCCTAATCTGTCTGGCAAAATACTTGTAAAACTTTTGGCACAAAGCCTAGAAAGCTTCAGATTTTGGCCTAAACATTCCAAGTTTCCTTTGTCAACTGACCCTTTTTTTGAAACCTGAAACAGGTCAGCTTGTGTCCCGAAGTTTAATTACTGAATTTGCATATAAAAAGCTTTAGCTAAATCAGCTGACATGTTTGGGATTGAAACAAGCCCAGCTCTAACTGACTTTTACAAGTGATTCATACACAGCGCCCGCTAAATAATTGATTTTTTTTTACTAAAGGTGGGGAAGGGAACACAGTTCAAAACGCTGTCATTTGACCAGTTCTGAGAAAGCTGTTTACAAGACACTCCATCACTTTGAAAGGATTTTTAAAATTTAAATTACCAAATATTCGAACTTCTATCTCGTTTTTGAGCGATTAACAGTCCACTTTCACTTTGAAGTTTCTACCTGTTCAGTTTTCCGAAGGCGAAGTTTCATAAGAAATAATTGTAAGGCTCTGGCATAAGACTGGAATGGAAATGAGACACAGATTCGAAAAAGTCTTAAAGGTGTGGCTGGGAAAGAAAACAGATTGTAGCCAGCATGAGCAATCGGTACTGTGGAGAACCCAAACTATTCGACTGACTCAATACATGATTTTTTTTTCCATTACATTTGTCCCCGTCTGTAATCTTTTGTCCAGCGCTAAAAATGAAATTTAAACGTCAGTAAATTAAAAATTTTCAGCCTGTAGGATGAGAAAGTAGGATAAGTTACACTGATTTTACTCCTTTAGATTAAAAATACGTAGTCATGCACACTGCCTTTTTTTTTTCTAACAAACAAACACGAAAAAAGAACTACACAAAAAGTAAAATATCTTTTAGGAGGGAAAAGTTGTAAATTTTGTGAGGTAAGCTGGAAGAAGATCGAAATGAAGTAAGATTTAAATATGCAGCAATACCACCCCCCATACACGGACATTTTTTTAATTATTACTGAAAATCTAGAATCCGGTGCCCTCTGTGGCAATTGCAAATCACTCATTGACACTACAGGACGGCAAGAAAAGTCTCGGGAATCCCTATACTTCTGCACAATAAAGTTATTCATTGTTTTGTGGGCAGTGGTAATCATCTTTTGCAGGAACAATATTGCCTCTGTCCTACCTACGAGACTCGTGTTCCCTGTCGCAAATCCACTTCGAACCCGGAATAGGACATAATCAAGTCGAAACGAAAGTTTTGAATTTTATGGCCAGGGAAGGTATTTGTCGTATGCGATCAAAGTTGACTTGAGTCTGTGCGAAATGTCACGAATTTGTTAACACGATTAACGTCCAATGTGGCAACATCACAGCGAATAGCATTAGTTTCATGCATTGCTAGACTGACTCCATTCATGCTCTTCCACCCAACTACCAACTTCCGAAATTTTTAACCTCACGACCTCTAGACCCTGACTTTTCCTATGATCGCTCATCATAGTTCCTAGTTCCTTGTCTGTCATGCTCTTCCTTTAATTTTATATTTCATGATCTTATGTGTCCACTCCCATAGGGCTGTGCAAATACATTATGTTTTTACTTTTGACACAACTGTGATCTTGTACCCGGCCCTACTGTAACTGTCGCCTATCGGTGTCCGTTCGATTGCCCAGCCATTAATTTTTCCCCCAGAAATGTATACCCCCCCCCCCCGCTCCCAGTTTTAAATTGCAGCCATATGCGCTGCGATGATTCAAAAACAGTTCTCTGTAGAATCATCGACGCCTAGGACGTAATATCTTATTGCAGAGGAAGCTATTTCGTGTGCAGGGGCCATAATGCACTTGTTCCACTTACCAACCAAGAATTACACACCCCTGTGTAGAGGGTCGCGCCTCCAGGTGCAAGAAGAAATAAAATCAATGACGGGTCCAAGAAGCTTCTTGAACTTTGCTATTCAAACATCGTAAAATCATTAGCGCGAGATTAAACCATCCCTTTCCCTCCTTGGGAGCATGGTATTTACAAGCCTCGAACTTTTAGACCCGGAAGGAATTATGACCTGGGCCGTAAGAGTTCTTGACCTGGGGTCGCGAGGTTTCCTTCTGTTCAGCTCCAGGGCCTGTGCTTATTGTGTCATCTTATGATCGACGCACCGCGTCATAGGCTGGATTGAAATACGTTGGACACCTGAGAGAATCTTATTTAAAAAGAAATGTGAGGACGCAATTTTCCACTCGGAATGTAAGTGTAGGAAAAGCTTTCTTGTAATAACTTGCATTACACACTCAATATTCTTTTAAATGTAATAATTAAAAGCCTGAGGCATGTTTTATCGAATCACTGACTCCATTCATGCTCTTTCACCGCCGTTGCTTTTTTTTTTCGTTTTATCATATTTTCATGTGTAATGATCTGTGTGCTTTCAGTGGTCACAGAAACTACATGAGATTATCAAGACATGTGCCACGCACGACACAACAAAACTGCCTTTCATAATAACAAAGTTTCTGTGCCTTTCGTTAGAGATGTAATACAGTAAAAGTTGTGTTAGAAGTGCGCGATCGTTATTTTTGTTTATAAGATAAGATAAGATGATAAGATAAGAAAAGAATCACTTTATTATCCTATAAGGGAAATTCTTTTTCACAGAGCGTTTAACAGCACACACGTGGTACATATTTCTTACGTATATATAATATTATACATTATGATCACCATTGTAGATCCTTCAGATGACGAGCTTTAAGACAGAGAAGCAAAGCCTAATAATTCAAATTAAAACTGTCACCTTGCATGATACAGTACTAATGCCACTACAATTGTTTAAAAGACTGGGAATGTAATCTCTATGTCCACATTATAGTTGTCATGATATAAATTTTAGCAAATGCCTAAAGGTAGCTCTGGTCTACTGGGGGCACGGTTGCCATTTTGTCATTCAAGCCTTGAATTACAGAAGTGACATTTGAAAAAAAAAAAGAATCATCGGATGCTGCTGTGTCATTTGAGTCTATATTTGATCATCTGGAGGAAAGGAAGAGAGGATCCTAGGAAAAAAAAAGAAACTGCCTTAATACAAAGCTGTAATGTTGAGTGACCCTCTGGCCCATTTAGGCAGTTCCGTTTCCCAGGATCTGCTGTTCATGGGTTATCATTTATTTTTGACATTTATTTATAATCACCCTATTTGACTGCCAAAAACGTTAAACAGAGGGCGATTCACCGGGTTTAGTTATAAGGCTCTGCAGTAACCTGTCAGTCACTTTCACATGACTGGATATCGTGTTATAGATCAAACCCTGTCTGAAAATTCTGGTCCACTTTTGCGACCCATACATGGCGAAATTGAGCTACTTGTTTAAATGTCAAATGGGGGTCTCAGTGCAGTTTATAAGAGTTTGAAGGCACAGCTGGGACAATTCTAAAACAAAGATAGAATTGTATAAATTTGTGACTTCTCATCCACCGAGTAAATGCCAAATGCTGAAATCTTGTCCTCTCCTTAAATAAATACTTATTATTGTTGTCTTCTTTTTTTAACCTAAGGATCTATATATACATAAGGATTGCACGATGATGGTAGATACAAATCTAACTAAACCGCCGTCACTTCGCGCCTCACCTTTTCGGGAAGAGCAATGAGTCACAGAATGACTGTGTCTCTGTAAACTCGATGACTTACACGATGTGTACTCTATCCACGGTACATTTTTGGTCCCCAGGACCGTGTGTAATCAGACTCTACGTTTGGACATCAAAGTCTACGCTTTCACCCCTCTTTTCCTCTCCTTTTCCCTTCGCCTCTATACAATATAACGTTAGTTAAGCTGTACAAAAGGCCAAAGAGAATAGGTCAGGTTAGGCCGAAGATCTTGTGATAAATTGTTTCAGTCCATGGCTGAGGTTGTGTTCTGCTAGGGGTTTTGTATTATTGATGTTAATAGTTCATCATGATAAGGGTTAATGGTTTGTTCCTTCTTTAGCCAAACTTTCATCGAAAAAAAAAACTTTGTGGCGAGGAGAGCAATAAACTTAAGAATCTCCTGAAGATGGCCTGGTGACTTTTCTTGGGATGATTTCAGAAATAGGTTTTATAAAGGAAATTTGGGGAGAGCTTGTGTGTGTGTGTGTTGGCGGGGAGAGGGGGGGGGGAGGTCATGGATACTTTGTGCTGTTTAGATGGGCAGAATTTTGACCTGTGCTTTTGGGACGCTGATTTTTTTTTTTTTAAGCTGAAGCGTAAGACACGATCACCAAATACGCCAATCATTTGTGGGTATCGACTTAGTCATCTGCCAGGATCAATGAAAAAGAAAAGTGAAGTCTACGGAAATCAACTTCCTTGGGGAAAATGCATTTGACGTCTAGCAAAACCATGTTCATGAGCAACCATGACACATATTTCATTCATTTGAGAGGGGCTAGGGAACCTTCATGGTGTTTTTACATCATTTTTTCAGTTTGGCTTTTTCTTTTTAAGTCAGTGGGGCAATATAGACGACTGCTGTGCTATAATCTGAAGCGAACAGGACACATGCGATCACAGTATTTGTAATGATTTTCGGTGTCGAATTGATTTTGTGACTATCCTTTTCTTTCACCGCTCCTTAGTTTGCTTCCTTGACGTCTTTGTCCGGTATGGATGACGAAATGATATCACGGCTGCGGCTGTACAAATTTCCTGTGCGTTTACTAAAGCCATCATAAACTAACATCCCAAATGATAACATTAACCACTGGGCAGAAAAAAAAGACAGTTAATGGAAATAAGGACTTTCGATAACCATTTAGACTGGACTTCACATCGATATAAATTTTCATGTTCTTGATCTTGTAATTTCTGTCCACTAATGCACTAACCCCTTCTCTTGTTGTTTTCACCATAATATATCATATAGATGACAATCATTCATTTATATGAAAATAAGACTGTGTTATACTTAGAGTATACTAATAATATTGATGCGTATACAAATTTCTAAACGTAACCATTGTCTTTTAGACCTCATCATAAATACTGGACAGGTAGAACGTTCTTGAAGACACGAGTAACTGCAGTGGTTCTAATATTTGTTGTACATCAATTTTTTTTAAATTCTAATTTATGATCAAAGAAAAAAAGGTTGCTGTTTGAAAGGCGCCTTTGCTTCATAGGTGCCGTTACACTCTTTAAACAAAAGTTGTTGTGGATTTTTTAAATTTACATCTTTATCTGCAATGGTCATGTGCATCGTGAAAAAAAAAAAAAGATCAATAGAAACGCTTTGGATTACAGGAGATCTGCGGATGAAGAGAACTAACTCTTATTTCACGTAACTGGTTATCTGGGTAAACAGAAATACTGTCTAAAAATTCAAGTCCACTTCTGCCGCCAACAAACTGAAAATTTCTACCTCGATTCATAATGTCTAGTCATGAATATATCTTACAAATCAATCTTTTTTTTTTATCCTCCAGATTTCTGATGTTTTCTGAGTAACTGAAGGTTTGAATATCTCGCCATCCACTTGGCTGCTGCACGAATTTCACAATGTTTGGCAACGGCTATACCCATCTGCTTGAGGAAAATGAGTCCTCTGTCAGCGCTGACACCCCATGGACTGCTGACTTCGACGACAGTACCAGAACTACGTTAACAGATACTTCTCCTGATATGCGCACATCAACAGACAAGTCATATTTGGATAGTGATAACACTGGAAATGATAAAATATCCAGTTCCAGACAAAACATTCATCAAAACAACCGAAGTCCTACAAATAATGTCAAATACACAGCTTTAAGACCTACTGGGGTCACAGAACTGAATGTCCACGATGTGGAACAAGATCGCATGGACCACCAGCCCTACGATTCCTATGTTCGCGTGGCCTTAACCTCGGAAAAGCCGAAACCTTTGTCCAAAATAAATGTGATAATCTGTGGTTTATTGTTAATGTGTGTGGTACTTGTTGGTTTTGGACTTGTTTATGTGTTCGCTATACTGCCGGCCCAGACGGGGAAGGTCGTGTATCCAGATGGCAAAACACATACTTCTGACTTGATGAAGCTTAGGGTAAGTGCAAGTCATTTGATAAGATTACATCAGTTAAGAGCTTGTGATCCTGTTGGCGAGAGACATCCGCCCCATACAAACACCCAAAAAAAGTACAAATGGACTTACCGTTTCACAATTATAGTTCGACCTATCCCGTTTTAAACAACGCACTCAACCGCGAGGGGAAATTTCGAATGAAATTTGTGATTTCAATGAGGAAATACCTAGACTTGCACCCTGTTCAGCACTGCACCTTTAACAGACGAAAGTTTAGAAGGTTTGAGTTTGGAGGAAACATGTCGATACGGCAAAGGTCACACTGTACCAGGAAAAAGCCAGACAATAGACCAAATACCACATACCGATAGGGCAGGAGGAAACATCACCATACGCACTCACAACCCCCCCCCCCTCTCCCCAAACCCCACTTCAATTTACGAACTTGTTTAACAGAAACATTGTAAAGTGTTGCACCAATCTGTTATTCCATACACTATCTTGTTCTGTTAGAAATTCTACGAGTTGCATTAAATGCTTTTGGAAAAATAAATTGACTGAACCGTTGTGGAGATGCTAAGCCAAGACACATGAGCTTTTGGGGGAAACAGGTTTTAAAAGGTTAACGATCACGGAGCATTAAAAAAAATTCCATGCATTTCAACATTGAAGAAACACCATTGGCGAGACAGTACAGATCAATGTGCAAGCTGGTCTCTGTTGTGTAAAGTTTTTGAGAATTTACTGGGATAATGCTTGTACATGTCTTTCATTCTGTATGCCTTCTTTCATTCTTTTCTTTTTCATTCTTTCTTTCCTTTGCAGAACAAATGTAAATTACAAATGTTTCTAGCGACCCGTTTTATATTTAATATTTTCTTCTCTGCGCTCACTAGCAGACGAGATGGTTGGACCCAAAACTGGCTAGGGGAGGACAGGGGCGGTATTGGGTTAACTCTGATGGTTATTTCCGACTCCAAGTTTTATATAATAAATACTTCCTCTGTTACAGAGACTAGGCAAAGATGTGGTGATTACAGAATGTGGTCTTGTCAGAGGCACTCGGGAGGGCGGTGCCTTCGCATTTCGGGGAATCCCCTACGCAGTTCCGCCCACAGGAAAGAATAGATGGAAGCCTCCTAAACCTCTAGACTACGATTCTCAGACGTGTTGGCATGGTGTCCTCAACGCCACAAGCTTTGGTAGCAGATGCATCCAACCCAAGTTTGATAACCCCTCTGAGGTCGAGGGAAGCGAGGATTGTCTGTACTTGAATGTCTGGACGCCATCACTGAATCCTGATACCTTAAAGCCAGTCATGGTTTGGCTTCACTCTGGAGACTTCGTTTACGGCTCTGGAGACATGCCCGGGATGTCCCCGACCACGGAGCTTGCAGTAGCTACCAATTCCGTGTACGTCAGCTTCAACTACAGACTTGGAACGCTGGGATTCTTGGCGTTGGATCAGTTACGGGAAACTGCGCGAGGTCCCACGGGGAATTATGGGTTCATGGATCAGCAATTGGTTCTGCAATGGGTGAAAAAGAACATCGGACACTTTGGGGGAGACGAAACTAAGGTAAGTGTTAGAACGTTGTTATCCGGCAAAAGAGGAAAGGGCAAAGACGAAACTGATTTTGCTGATATATAAACTATAATTCTGGTAGTGATTGCATTGGTGGACTCGAATAAGAACATGCATGATATCCAGATGAAGGAGAGCTAGACAGGTATGTGTGTGTGTGTGGGGGGGGGGGGCGGGGGGCTGATTTTCAATAAAAAATGGACAATTGATTATATGACCCAAAATGAAAGAGAGAGAGAGAGAGAGAGTGTGTGTGTGTGTGTTTGTGTGTGTGTGTGTGCGTGCGTGCGTGCGTGCGTGCGTGCGTGCGTGTGTGTGTGTGTATTATTTCATTGAAAACATTTGCAACAGACGCATCACAACTTTGCATGCATGCGTGAGAATAATTTGTGAAAGGCAAAGTCGTGTAATTATGCTCTGTTTAAAAGAATGACAGAAAGAAAGAAATGGATTAAAATGGGGAAAGAGGGGATCCAGAGAGTTTTTTGTCCCAATGAGTGTCCGCCTTCTCTCTCACTCTGTCCATATAGGTGTCAATATTCGGACATGGCTCAGGGGCAACTTCGGTGCAAGCTTTGCTATTGTCTCCTGGAAGTAGTGGACTCTTTCATAGGGCGTGGCTCACCAGTCCAGTCGCTATCCTCAACAAGACTGTCGGTAAGAACAATTTTCACAAGGGCTGTAATGATGAATTTCAAATTTATGATGGCGATTTGTAATTAACTCTCTCCCTCCCTCTCTCTGTCTCTCTCTTCTCTCTCTCTCTGTGTCTGTCCCTCTTTCTTTCTCTCTCTCTCTCTCTCTCTCTCTCTCTCTTACCTGTTATCGTCATTGTCCAGTGCATCTAATCAAGCTGTATGTCTCTTCTAGTTAAAGCTAGCTATCGATGAGAGATCACCAAAGTGAAGTAAAACAGTCAAACAGAGTGAAGCAATACATTTGAGGCATTGAAAAGGGGGTGGATTTAGGAATGGTAGTCGAGCAAATTCCATGAGAATGGACAAAGTGGAAAGGGTGGGGGGGGGTGTTAGTTTTCTGTTTCAAGGAAGGAACTGTCTACACATTACTGAAAACTGTGAATCAATCGGTATGTAGATTTTTGTGCACAATTCAATTTTACCAGTAATTTGCGTATTGCCTCTCTTCTGCCTGGATATAGAATGTATTTTCAAAACAGTCCCAACTTTGGAAAAACTGATTTAAAACAGTCAACTAACTGCAAAAAAATGAAAATAATGAAAATATTCATCACAGAAAATTGTTTTTAAATAATTTTATGGAAAGTACTGTATACTTTGAATACTGGGTACCTATCGCAAATTCTAATGAGGAACACCGGGCACTGGACCTCTGTGAGTTTTATATTTCAAGAATGACCTGTAAATATCAGTTTCCCCATTCTATAATAATATGCTAGGGGTGAAACAGACTCAGGCTAGTGGAGGCGCCAACCTGGTGGCTCGCCGCCCATCTCTTAATGATCACACTCTTACACTAATCACTGGCCACATCGCCTCATCTGACATTTTCAGATCAAGCCTGTGAGGACAACAAAGTCTTCCTGACGAGAACAAAGTGCGACACCGCTGATTGTTTACGTCATCTGAGCGCCAAGGAAGTGTCTCGAGCTTCTCCCTGGCCCCTGCAAGCTCACTGGACACTGGACCAGCTCTTCAACATCCCTCACTCCAGCCAGCTCAGGAATTCATTGCCTATCTTTGATGGTGAGACTGCCTTGGGTTTGACGTCTTTGTTTTAGAAGGATCATTGCCCTGAGCATTTACACCTGCAAGCAGTGGCGGATCTACATTTTTTGGGACCCTAAAACTTAGACTGTTATGGGGCCCCTTCACAACTTTATGGCAATATCCAAAATTCACTCAATAAGAACGTTTCTTCTGGGATTAGGGAGGCCTTGAAGCTTAACCTTCATTAGTTTCGCAGTAGATCCACCACTGACTGCAAGACTGCCTTGAATTGAATGTTCACTTTTTAATAGGGGTCAGTTAACCGTGCCTCTCAGCAAACTCCAGAAGCTCATAAAGGTCATACAAATAAGAAAAAATGTGGAAGGCACTGTTCGTAAACAGTGGACAAGTTGGTTCAGAGGCAAAGAGCTCGCCTTTCATGCTGAAGGTACCAGGTTCAATTCCCGGTCGCTGCAGGCATGTTGGAATTTGGGGGCGGGGGGAGGGGGGATTCCTGCCCCTGATCCTAAGGCAGGTAGGATTGGGTGCCTAGTCTTCTCAGGCAAGGACGAAAACTGTGCATTTTGCACACGCTAAAGATATCTTGGCAGTTGGAAATCGAGCACGCCTGACATGGCGGCTGCCCGGGCAAAATTTAAAAAAAAAAAAAAAAAAACTAATCCCTACCAGAAAAACACATAAAAACATTGACAAGAAAAATAAGAATAAGAAAAACGGGGTGTAAATGCCAAGGGCAACGAACCTCCTAAAATAAAAACCTAAAAACAACTGTTCGTAAATATTTTGACATGTGACACTGTCTACTAGTTATTATTATTGTTATCCATTGCATTTATTTCCATGCTGGTATATTGTTGTTATGTTATGCCAATATCATGTGTGATGGAAATAAATGTGAGTGGATCTGACGAAAAAGGCTTAAAGTGAAAGACCAGATTCCTGGGAGAATCCCTCCACAAGCTTATAATTTTTGTATTGAACTTGAAATTTAGTTCTGTTATGAAAGATTGGCCATTTTTTTTTTTTTTTGCATTCAGTTAAAAATTTTTGCTTGGATTCGTCTTAGAAATATTTGTTTTGGTTTTTTAAAGAGGTACAAAATTTTCACCTTTGGTCCGGTTTTGTCAGATCCACCCACAAATATTTGTGTATTTACAATGACAGTGTTCTGGCATAGTTCACATCCTTCCCAAAATATAGTGTACTCTGAGACTGGTTAATCATATTAGATAAGATAAGACAAGATAAGACAAGATAAATTGTCACAGCATTCGGTAACAGTACAACAGCAAATTACGCATACCACACACACGCACATTGCTCACACAACATTACCAACAAGTAAGAGCATTGCTCACAAACACACACACTGTAAGAAAAATCCATTAGGAAAAACTAACAACGGCATATTACATCAGGAAACACTGCTACTTCGAATGGCGGATGGCAAAAAAGATCGTCTATAGCGCTCTCTGTTTGTTTTTAAATACAGTATTCGTCCACTTCTTTGGAATCGGACTATCTGATGGAACAAGGGGTGGGAGCAATCATTTAGAACTGATATTAGTCTCTGTTTGCACGATTGCACAAATAACTCATAATAGCATCGCATGAATAGAAAATTATTCTTTAAACTCATGTCAAGATTTGTCGCTCAGCTGTACATAATACATGTATCATAACATCATTACAATAGCAACGTCGAAAATAATAATCAAATAAAAAAATTTAAAACAACAAAGAAAAAAAAAGCGTTTCAATATTTCTCACTGATAAAGGGTGGGTAATGCAAAATGGGAAAGTTGCGGATCTGTTGTTCATACTCGCTTAAAAACAATCACAAACATTAATTTTTTTTTTTTTGCAGTGATAGGTGTATAATTACTTTCACGACACTCATCATCTCTTGTTATGTAATGGTCTGTTGTTTTGTTGTCCTCAGGTCACGTGGTACATCGGAGATCTGTCAAGGAAGGGCCTGAGGGACCCGTGGTTCCTGTTATGTTAGGTGGGTTGTGTCCCTTGTCACACAAACACGGCATTGGCCTAGTTTACAAGACAATGTCTAATATCCACTTTCCGGAAAAATTAAGTTTTTCATGTCATCTTGGTATCTGGTGTGTATATATATATATATATATATATATATAATATTTCCTATTAATTCCCACTGTATACGTTGTCCGTAAGTGACTATATTTAGCTATAATATTTTCAATACGACTTATTTAAAACCGTTCAAGCCTTGAAGTAAAATTCATTAAAAGTGGAGTCAAGGGAGGATAGAAAACTTGTATACTTTGGTTACTTGGGTGATGGCATTGCACACAGTCATTTGCATATTCAACCACGCCCAGCTTAATATATAGGTCAGTCTGTCTACTCTCCTCTAAAATGACATGCAAAAGCTGAGAAAATGACAGCCTATTGAGAAAAACTGGTATGATTCCCCCTACCCTCCCCAAAGCAAAACTATGAAAATTTGGGAAGTGTGTCTGTGGGGGTTGGGGGGGGGTGGGAGAAGAACTTTTTATTTATGAGGAACCCACCCCCTTTCATTTACCCCTTTTCTTCCCGTGTTTTGCCTTTGGTTCGTGAGAATGGGCTAAGGTAGAATTAATTGCACTTGCCTTAGGTAAATTCACATTTTCTCTTCTTGAATCAATACAGAAAAAAAAAAAGCGTGCCATCTCATGTAACATCCATGTATTAATGCTGTGTAAGACAATAGCTCTTCAAACATTCAGTTTCAAGGGACAGCTCTTCAAAATAGCATCTCCATAAAGTTGAGAATGTTCTGTAGAATGTAATGGTTGTCTTCAAACTTAAGCATCGCTAACAGGGTTGTCAAACGGTGGACAGAATGTGGACTGAAAAGCAGATGGTTGTTCATGGAACATAACAACTGTGGTTTTCTTGATAGTATTTATGACATAAAACATTTAGACATTTTTGACATGACATTTTGAAACTCGTGTCGATTCGTGTTTTATAGTTAATGAAATAATTAGTAAATTTTTCTTTTTTTTTAAAGAAATGTCCACTCATTACTTGGTTTTGTTGATCTCTAGTAACTTAAACTAAATTCACCATCTCTGCTATCACTACCAAGTTTGACACCATATGAAAGAAAATCTAGAGAATTTACGTATGGCTAAATTATTCGCAACTGCTCTGCTCATGCTCAGTTTTATTTCAATTTACTTTATGTTATGAGTTGTTTAATTTGATCCACAGGCGCCACCTACTTTGATCTGAGTAGTCTTGCGACAGAACAGTCTGTTGTCAACATGACATGGGATGATTATGACGATTTTGTAATTCACCACGTCAGTAATCTGGGAACAGAAGCTGCCATTCAAGCTAAGTCTTTGTATTCCCACCAAGCCCGTGTTGAGTACACAAGCCCCGCCCACTTTCCACCTTTGCCAAGCATGCAGTTTTGCCGGCTGATTGGAGATATTAAAGAAGTGTGTCCAGTGAAAATAGTGGCGGACGACTTTGCTTATCTATCCTCTAGCTCCGCCCCTGTTTACATGTATGTGGCTGAAATTTATCCTTCCCACAACATGGAACTCTCTGACGGGTTACAAAATACATTCGTAGGCTGGGATATGGCTGCATTTTTTGACGGTTTTCAGAACCTTGACTTTATTGTTGGTCAGGGAGAAGCCAATTTTGAGAATGTTCTTCGACAAGAAATCATGAGTTTTATGAAGGATGGCAAGCCAAATGCCCTACGCTGGAGGACCGTGAACCAAAGTGTGGGTGTCATTGGTCGTGATGTGACAGTGACGCCTGCTACTGCCGACTATTTCAGTAAATGTGACATGTGGGAAAGATTTGGGTTTTTTAGATACACTTGGAATAAGTCAAGATGAACTTACAATGAAGTATTGTCCCGACAGGCTCATCAAACTAATTGCCAGTCTTGTTGTGGACAAACGCTTGTAATAGACACACTGCCTAAGTTGCCTGGAGTGACATCCAGGAGACCTGATATTGTGAAGGCAGCTCGGTACATTTAATAGTTTAGATTACGAGCTCTGTAACTTTACACCAGGTCTTCCTACGACCCCACTGGCCTAACTGTGTCCAATCCGCCTGGTGATGTTCAAGTTTTCATAGAAAATGATGAACATTAAACGGAAAATAAAACTTCTTGAATCCAAAACGTGGGTGCAATAATTTAAGCTTTTACATTTAAGTCTATACTACCGACCAAAGCCTTACTGGTGATTTAAGTCTATGCAATGAGATTATTTCCTTGAAACTGCTGGAAGTTTTAGACTGCCCCTAAATCTGATTGCCCTAGATTTACTATTGATAACACCTAGTTTATGTTCATTCAGAATTTGATCTTGAATTTTTTTATTTTTTTTAATATTTTTTTTGGAGGGGGGGGGGGGGGGTCACTGACATTCCTAACATTTCTGAGTTTGATGGATTTATTACTATTAGCCTGATGGAGGGCCTAATGGTAAATTGATGTTTCGTTTTTTTGTTTAGAAGAATGGAAGGAAGTGAAAGATACTGAATATATTTCTATGTACTCAGTGAATGTAAAAGTTTTCTATGATGATGACACCAGCTGCATGACTGTGTATGGATGGGTAATCTACTACATAAACCAAAGAAACATGTCTTAAATTTTGGGTTGTTCCCCTTGGAAGCTCTCATGACATTCTGTTATGTACCGATACTTTTGTTGAAACATTATTGTTGTGTACAGTCCTGTGTGGCCGTCCTCCTTACGGCTGCACATCTGACATGCCTAAAAAAGGCATCAGTACCACGCATGAGATTGACTGATTTTTTTTTTCTCAGATATTAATTTTGTTGGTGTATCTTTGCAGTAAATAGAATTGTAAATATTTTTTATTAGCACCAAATGCCTTTGATTAATGCAATTTGGAAGGACTAGGTCGAAATGAGTAAGACAATGGACTTATATTGCTAAGCATTAACCTTGGGAAAATGCTTTTTGCCAGAAATTTCTACATTTTTTTGTCATTCGCTGTTCTTCATCACTCAGGACGCCACTTCAGTATTGTCTATCATGTGTCCAAAGAGGTGTCCAAATCTCTGAAGTATTGTTTGATCTCTGTGAGGGTTATAATAGCTCAAAGCACCAGCCAAATCTCAAGGCGTTACTATAACAAAATTTTTCAAAATACTGCGAAAAGTATCACCATGTAATAAAACTAATTATAGATATTGGATCATCCAGTTTGCTCTGGCCTTATATCATGAAACATTTATCTAATGTACTGTGTAAAAACAATGCTGACTGAGTCATCAGTTTTATATGGTGAAATCCTCAGTAACATGAAATCTTTAACTGGCACATTGATATTATGTGGTTTTAGTACTTGGTCCTGGTAACAGATCCTGAACTATTTCTTCGCACCAAGTAGTTCTAAAATCTAACAATTTGTCACCCATGCAACACAATCCTGTTCAATCCTGTTGATGTAGGCTAAATTACATAGCATCATTCATGCTGATTGTGCGCTTTCATCACACACACAGACACACACACACACACACAAATATACACACCTGTGCGCACAGAGCCAAACTGGAATAATCAAGGCTAATTCCATTAAATGCATTTTTATTTCCTCTAAAACATGCTCACATTATGAACTGTCATGCTACTGGCTGATAAAGCATTGAGGCTGGATCTAACGCAAAACTTGGCCAGACTCACAGAAGATCTTACCGCATTATTATGGAAACTTTTTCTTTCCTTTTTATAGACATGCTTTTCAAGGGTGCTGTTTTATGTCAGTGGTCAATGTTTTTTTAATGAAGAATGTGCAATGAAAGAGTAAGTGATGAAGACACTGCCAGATTTGTTAATCGCTCTCTCTCTCTCTCTCTCTCTCTCTCTCTCTCTCTCTCTCTCTCTCTCTCTCTCTCTTCTCTCTCTCTCCATATAATTGTTACTTGTGTATATATTTATAGGCCTGCGTACGTGCATACGAGCATTTACGAGTGTTTTGTTGTAAATTGTACATAGAATGCTGTTTTTTTCTTGACAGTACGACTCTGAAGGATGCATAAAAAATAGCTGAAAGAGAGACGTTGAGTGGAATGAGAAGAAAGTATTTGGGATGAATATATGCGTGTCTGTGACTTGGACCGAAAAATATATGTACCATTTTGATATTTTGTGATGGACAGACAGTAACTTGGTGGAGTTGCATGAAGTTAAAACAACTAGATCTAAACAATTAAAAAGGTCTCCTGGAGTTCACATAACCTGCCTTTTTGCAAGAAAAACAGGCCTGCTTTGTTTGGATTAAAATGTCACATAATCAAGTTCTGTGCATGCAAACACAATCTTTTATCATATCAGATGAAATAATATTATTATATTTCACGTTAACATTTGGCGTTCAGCATAATAGTCCATGGCCCACTTAGCTCCAAATTGATGTGATCGCGGAAGGATCAAAATCAATCACAACAATTGATTTTTGCCTTGCTATTTGTTAGAGCCATTTTTTTTAGACACTTGCAAGTCTCGGTTTCTTTATTATTAGTATCGCTGAATTTTAACTCCTAAAATTTAGAGTCTGGGATAAAACACATTCCAGCTGTCCAGTTTTTCGTCATTTTCTCCAGTATTATAGATATTGTGAATGATAAAGACTAACAAAACTTCTCCGAGCCTTTTTAGCATAAAAGCCATCCGCCAAATACCATTATAGTTCCAAGTTCGCAATGCTTTAAAGAAAAAGAAAAAAAAAGGGGGGGGGGGGGGGGAGGTGCTAGTCAGACCTCGGCATTCGTAAACTGTTACATATAGGCTACTACAAAGCATTTACATACTGCTTTTAGAGATCGCATTAATCACGACAGAAGTGCCTTTTAAAGTATTTTTTTGTGTTTTTTTTGGTTATTATCTTATTTTGACAATTTAAGGTGATCAATGTAATCCCATGTATTATAATCATTCCACCACCGCCAAATTCCTCCCATGTTATGTAACAAATGTTTCATGTCATGTGAATAAACACTGTGTTATATAACTCTTTCTTTTAACTTTATTAATTTGTTACAAAATGATCGTTTTCGAAATCTAGTAAATAGCCTCTTTGTTGTAAATGTTTTTGTTGTGTTTTAGCGGTGTGCTATATTGTTGTCAATGTGGTTTCTGTTCATGTTGATAATGCTGTTTGATAACTTTGTGGGAAATACTTTCGGTATTAATCCGGTCTGGCTGACGGTGGAACTTTTTAAGAGCATCGGATCAGAGTAAGCACGCGAATTTGTGAGAACAAAGCACGGGGAGGGTTTTTGACGTAAAATGAACAGATCAATATGATGGGGACAACAGAGACAGTGAGAGAAATCAAACTCAATAAACCAAGCACGAAAAACGGCAGACAAAGTCAACTTTTTGAAAAGTTTACTAGCTAGCCCCAAGATAAGAAATTTCAGATCACACTTTCTAGTTCTTCTCGACAAAATTACGTCGCATAATTTTTGCGGTTCAAAAAATCGTAAATAAATACTCTTAGGGAATGAATTTTGTCCAAAATGGATGTGTCCACGCAATGTATCATCAAGAACTGAGGCAGTATACAAAACTTCTGAATTGTTTAACCCGTAGACACAAAGCTTTAGGTACCTAGGGGCTTACATGTTCATCCTCTAGCTCCATTATTGTAGTATGGCGCTAATAGAAAATCCAGGATAGCCTATGCCTAAGATATTGTTATATCTACATTTAACCTATGATTCTGATTGGCTTTGAGATTAAACTTGGTGGATATATACAGTTTTCCGTGTTTATCTCAGATTTACTCCAGTTCACCGCGCCAGGCTTCGCACCTTGCACAAGATCGGTCGCTCCAAACAAAGCTTTCAGCAGGTCAATACATGGAGAAGTACCAAGTTAAGGAACAAACTATTTGAATTCTGTGATGTTAATTCTGAAAGCAAAGGTAGCGGCAGAAGCTTTGGTGAGAACGATGATGTCGGATATGATAGTGATGATTGTCACAGTTACTTGGAAGATAGTGAGTGTCATTATTGTCACCACCAGCTGGTGGTGCCGATACGGGATTATAGATTAATGAAGGTTTTGGAACGAGTTGGTGTTTGGTACATAGGAAATTTTGTGACAACTAGTGTAAGGGCCCGTTCAAAGAACGGGTTGCAAACAACACGCATTATGTAGATCTAGGAAGAAAACAACTCACAACTGGCACAGTAACACCCGCATGGCCCGTACCGTGCATAAGGCAGACGGCACAGAAACATAATTATGTATTCCTGTTTCCTAAAGCTAAAACTGTCGCAATATCAATGTAAGCCTACTAACTCTGAATATGTCATATACAAATGCGTCTCCGCTTGTCCGAGTATCAAAGTACGTGCAGGTAACTTTGTCAACAACAACAACAAAAAAAACAACAACGCTATATCTAGAGAGTAATTTATTTACTGAGTTGTGACTGGAGAACCTTTATTTCTTTGCATGGCGTCTTTGGAAACGATAGAGACGCAGTGACTTTGAAATTTCTAAAAATGTCATGACAAGCTTACTGCTTTTCAAGTTCGCAGTAATTCGGCCTGCCTAGTAAAATAGTTCTATTTATATCCCGAGAATATAAAGCCCCTAAAAACATTCCAACAAGACAAAGCCCTTCCATTATCTGTTTAAGCCCCTATGTGGAGTGTTTTATTGTCATTGGCCCGTGTGTCACTGCCTGAACTCCGGTTCATATGGCGCCAGATCGTGCCACTGCTGTAGCGACTTGTTAATATGTTTCCTCGATGAAGCTTTCCGTTGTGTTATTTGGGGAAATAATTATGTCGGTTAGCTTTTGCTGTACCATGTACAAGTATATATGACATGCTGTTCAGAATAGTAAAACAAAATAAGCTCTATCATAAAAAGAATGTTCACATCACGTTTCTTTCATGCTCCCGACGAGTGTCAAATAAGGAGTGGGAGATGGCTGCTATGAAGGTGGGTGGAAATACAGTAGAAAGAGTGACAAAAGGACGAGAAAGATAGATAAGGAAAGAGAAAATGAATAACAAAAGGAAGAATTATAGAGGAGGGGGGGGGGGGTTAAGGAAGAAGGGAAGTACAGTCATGATTAACGAAATATTTACACAAACTTCAAAACTGTCTTGTAAAAAAAATTAAGTCATTTATTTGCATATGTAAATTAAATCGGATGCTTCCTTCATATGGCAGATTTAATTCCTTTATAATTCCATAGTCTTGAAATAAGCAGATTAATAAACATTAGAATCATGAGAAGAGATACAACAGATAACAATAATAGCAAACGGTATCAGTAATTAGCTATCAGTCATTTCAAGGTTGATAATGGAAATGTATGTACATAAATATTTTGCAACATAATAATTTTATACTATTTACTGTCAGTAATCTTGACAAAAATTGAAACTTCACAGCTTTGACACAGCGTATTGCTTTGTCAACAATAATAACAGAGTGGCATAAAATTTGTCAGATAAAATGGCTGACGCGACAAGAGAAACACTATTGTAATGGTTACAAAATTTCGACACGCGCTGACAGTTCTACAATTTAAAATGCAAACAAATGTCTGGAATATTCATCGTTATGGCCGTAAGGTTGGGGAAGTCTTAACTAATACACAAAACACTTTCCAGACTTACATAAACGGCCATTTGATTTGACAAGAAACTGAAGGAAGAGTGAAAGAGAGAGAGAGAGCGAGAGAGAGAGAGAGAGAGAGAGAGAGAGAGAGAGAGAGAGAGAAAGAAATCCATTAATGAATCAATGGTTGAGGGAAAAAAGTAGTGTAGATCTATAGAAAGTCAGAGAAACATCTTTCAAAAAGTCTGAGAAGACAGACAGAGAACAATCAGGTCGCCACTTTTTTCATGTGTGTGGTGGTGGGGGATCCTCTTAAAACATCGACATTCAAAGTTTGTCTGCCTGTTCTAATTGTTATCTTTGAAACCTTGCAAAAAATAGTAACAGAGTGGCATAAAATTAATAATACCCCATCAAGAATGGACCCAGGTTGAATCAATCATGTCGTCTTCGGGTTTGGGGTGCCAGTTTATGGAGATACATTTCTCCCGTTTGATTCTGGACCAGTGTAATAAAATTTTACATAAAGTCACTTCACTCTTCAGCTAGAGTTACTAGCAGTGTGATAGGTAGTAAATCATGTAACCGTGATCAAGGGCCTATTGTGAATTGCTTCTGGGTACTTGCTTTATTTAGACTAAAGACTGAGCCCCAAAAATCTCTCTGCTGATAACACAAATGCGCCATTAATCTCTTCTAAAGCTCTCTGAGCTTGTGGAGATTTGCCGAGCTTGAGATTTCAAGTTCAGTCCAAACAGTCGACATTTCAAGGTGTGTAAAACAACAAAAATATGATTCATGAGCGCGCATGAGCTATCTAACGAATGAATGAATAAATAAGTACATAACTATAAATTTGGTACTGGAAAAAGAGAGGTAGCAAATATCACATCATTCAGAAAACAGTGGACCAAATCATTTTTCTGGGAAGTGATAAGTCGTTGTCTTTACTGAAGTACAATGAAGTCTCTACAATCAGTCATCGGGCACACAATCTTGAGTCAAACAAGATGCCAAATCCCTAGTTACTGTGCACCTGATGCTCTTCAAGACCGGAGGGGGTTTTTGTATCGCAGTCTTATCTGAACATGGTTCAACGGTCTCGTCTGTTTACTACCTTTTTTTTTTTTTAATGTCAAATCTCACTAGCTTGGATGCTTAACGATCACTATGGTTGAGTGAACATATTACAAACAGGCACGCAACCACACACACGCACATGTACATACACTTACTATACACATTATGTTCGTCTTTCTTTTTATCATGACAGGCATAAGACGGATTCCAAATATTCAGAAATGATATGAATATGTGTTGTAAAGTTTGAGAACTGTCTTGAGAGATACATTTGTTAGTTAATAGCCTGCGCAAGTATGCATTTTTGTAAAGTAGATTACACATATGCACCAGTAAATAATACATTCTTTTCATTAAAATCTCAGTTATTCCACGGTCATGATGACAATGGTGAAAACCATTGACTCTATTTTTGACATGAACCCGCTCATAGCCTTGTGCTTTGTTTTCGGTCCAGGTATCTTTAAACAGGTCTCACCTGTCCAAGTAACATAGGCACGATCATGTAGTGTAGTAATTACATACTTATTCTAACAGTGCACAACAAAGGAACTGGCCTACCAACGGGACAATATGCCTTTATAGCATTATAAAATGCTCAGAAGAAAGAAAATGGACTGTAGTGTTTAAATCATCAAATCTACACAGGTCTGAGGAAATACGAGTTAATGTCCTAGGTAACGGATGGCTGCTCCACGCAGTTGTTTGATTGTTACCTCCCTGCCTGATCTTCAAATAATCTGGTGTCAAGAAAGCAGTTTACAATACACAATTTTACGATAGCCGAATGTGTTGATGGCCAAAGATATTCTTTTTAAAGTCCAATTTCCAAAACAAGGATTATCACCAACTGTTCAGAGATTATTTCTAGATTGTTTTCCACAATAATTTGTCCAGGGCGACTGATAATATAGTGATAAGGGGTCCAAAGCTGACTTGTCTCCGTTGGCCGACAAAATGCTGTCTAATATTAATCCTAAACCCAATTCAAACAAACGACATGCTGTGACGTTGGTTCCCAAAGAACAATTTGATGCCACCGTTAAACACTATGGGAAACGATATTACATGAGTCTCGGGGAGATTTTAAAAGAAGAAAGCGTTTTTTTTCTTCAATGATCATTACATGATAGAACTGCTTCTATAGTTACGGCCCTCCCCGAGTGTTAAGCGTGAGCTTTGACATAAGCCAGTTTACAAGTATCCCATGAGTAAGAAACTCCTTTGTTGCGGTGACCGGGAGGTTGTGTCGAGTTTGATGTAGATATTGTCGCTTTCTTAAAGTTGAGATCCCTTGATGGTGTCATACTGCTAATGTCTCCTACCTTGCGAAGGTTATACTCGCTAGAAAAACTGCGCAACCCTCGTCTGGACGACTCACCGGAAGCGGTGGAAATGTGGCCGTGGTTGACCTTGAGGCTGTAGTTGGTGCTGAGGCGAGACATACCGTCCTGCCGGTCGTGAGATGTTACCATTGGAGTGTTCGGTGGACATAATGTTGTATCTGTGTTGTGTTTGTAGAGATTGCAGACTGCACATTCAGTGTTGGTGTGGGAAGGCACGACGTGCACTTTCTGTGTCTGATAATGGCTTTTGTGTTTGTCTGGGCTTTTCACGCGTCCATTCCATTGAACAGCGAGGACTATTTGCCACATTGTTGTATGCGACATTATGCCGATTTTGAGGTTTTGTTATGAAAGTGGTTCTTTCACTCATAATTTCAATATCTACAAGCTGACACACGCGCTTTTTGCCTTCAAGGGTGGAGAATTAGTGAAAAATATTCAGATTGTCAGAAGTTCTGCATTTTACACAATGGACAAAACCCACCTTAATTCAATCTTAGCACTTCCTTGCTTAATAGCGCTTACCTCCCCTGTAAACACGAAACATTTTGAACAGTGAAGAATACAAATTGTTGTCAGTAAAACAGAACACAATGTAGAACCAATACAATAATGTTACGCGGTTAGCGATGAAAAGTCATCAAGAAGATATTGGTAGTAGGATGAATCTAGCCTATCCATGTCCACCGTGCTACCACTCAGACATCGGGGAAGCTGCCCTGCAGCCACACGCCTCCCTGCATGTATTCTGGCTCTTTTTTTCTCGGTGATTGATACACCATTGAAAGAACTATGGTTCTTAGCACCATTGGTCATCTCACTTTCTGGGAGTTGATAGGTGACCACTTCTGCAGGTTTCACTGGATGACCTCCGATCATTTCTCTTTCTTCTGTTGGAACTTGCAGTTTGATTTTATTGTCCTGGCATTTCATATTCACAGATTCAGTTGGATCTTGTGTGGGCGTGCGTTGGACATTCAGCATGGGCAAACGTGTCACCTGATTATTGCCTCTCACAGACTGAGGAACGCGCTTTGAATATTCGGGGGAGCAGCGAGAAACTGCTAATTTATACTTACTTTGAAACTCTTGACTTCTAGAACGGAATCGTGAAGGTGAAGCGCTCTGAGACTCTTTTTGTGAGTGACAGCTCCGCCCCATAGTACTAGCGCTGCCAACGGACGAGTCAACCACGCTGGGACATTCACAGGGATCCTCCGACATGGCGAAAAACATTTGTATTCTTTCCAGTTTGGAGATTTCTCTCCCCAGTAAGTGGAGATTGCGCAGATTTCCTGATTTCTTATGGAACTGGCGCCCGTCCTGTTCGCATGGACTTTCCAATGAACCCACCAATTTAGCATGAGCTGGCACTTGACCTGCATATTTACTGAAAAGGAAACGAAGTGGTTTGGGTTGCACTGCCATTGTCTCCTTTTATTCTCTGTTGACATTAACGGTTGACTTGGACTCCAAGAGCAAGAAAAATGTCATTAAGACACTCTCGATAATTTACGGCGTGCCCTTATTGCGCTGCAGCCGATCTCGCTATCCAAACAAACGGATAGTCCGTGACAAGGTGTTTCAGCATTCTCCCTGCCGAATAATTCCTCCTCTGGGTGACATAATCTTATGTGGCACCACTAGAGGAAACAGCGAGATCAAATTAAAAAATATATAATCAATATTCACGTGTTTTTGCCACATACAATATATCACAATATTCACATTTTATGCCTGGGAAAACACTTCATTCAGAATAGAATCCTGGACAAAATCGTACTCTCTTAATTGTTTTTACCTTCCAAAAAGTGTCAAGGTGTTTGTTATACACAGCGATTACACACGATTGTACATTCTCCTCTACAAAAAGAAGACACTTCACTTCAGCCGCCAAGGAAAAAAACAGTATATTCACATTCTCCTGTCAGCAGTACATCTCTGAAGATTAGCCTGTTGAATTCGTAGAGATCCTAAAGCAAGCTTGAACCCCGAAACTACCGGGCTGAACACGTTTTACTTCAAGTTTATAGTTGCTTCTTCAACCTGAAATATAGACTGGGTTTTGCCCGCCTTCTTTGATTGTAAGCACACCATAAAAACCCTCCGTTGGTTTAAAGAGGGATACAGCAGTATTGTAAATCCATTGTAAATGTGTTTACACTACGACACAGTATGAACACCTTTGGTTCGTAACGTTCACACGAGCGATATAAGCTGCCTTAATTATCGTACGGTCATTAAGAACGCCAGAGCTGAAGTGATCTAAGATATGAAGTACATAAGTCGAGGAACTGAAAAGCTGATGAACGAAAGTGTTGTTTTCTTTTTAATAGTGTAATTACATGTATCTTTCAGATTCCTTACCAGCACAGAAAATAGGTATGAATAGTCAATATTCTCAGTGAACCAGAAGTCGTGGAGAAAGATATCTCAGAATAGAATACCCCTTAAAATACAGTAGGCTAATATATAGTTTTATTGCCTTAGGTACGGTATGTTTGCTGCCAAAGAGCGGTGGGCGCGATTTACACAGAAACATTAAAATAACACTTAGAGACATTAAAATTACAATCATTGACTTCAATATTTGTTTCTTTTTCTTCATTCTGTCTGGCTGGTAATCTAATCGACTTCGGCTCATTCAGGCAGATTACAATACGTTAAGATAACGGTTTTCATCTGTTCCAAATGAAGTTTCTTTTCGGGTATTTAATGCAAAGCCTACATTTCGACGCACGCAATGATAGACATACCGGTATGGTGTATATTTCCAAGGAGTTACCGTACACTTACAGATCGAGGGCCGCCAAGTAAACTATGGTAACTCGTGTTTTTTCCGAAATTGACATTTTTGGCATGAAGAATGCATTTCCCACTATACACCTTCCATAAAATTTTCGCAGCTACATTCGTAAAATTAAGAGAGATATCCCATAATTTTAAAATATTGTATCTAAAAGTAGTGGTTATTTGTCGCGTATACTATTGTAAGTCAAGATACCATAGTATACGCGACAGAACTGGAGAAATGAGGTGTTGTAAGTCGGACTTACAATAGTTTACAGGTGTGAAAACCACCAGCTTCTTTCATGGCCCACCCAGATACAATATTTTTTCAAGTAAATGTACATGTGAATGTCTTGAGTATGAAATTGCTCACGTTGTAATTCTTTAAGGCCTACTTAAAACTAGGCTTTGTAAGGTACCCAGTCCGGGCGTAAAGGGCACCATACATAATGGCCTGACACCGACAAAGGCCGTGCATGGGAATAGTGAGAAGATCCCGACCAGTTAATGAAGTTGCCCGGGACCACCCAATATTAACCTGAAAACAAACTCACCACAACATGGAATACGCATGATCTAGACCAGATACTATTCCATGGTGATAAACCTACACTCATCACTGTTTGGACATTTCAATGAACAGTATCCACTCATCAGATCTATTCCTAATCAGTGTGAAGCATGTGGCTGTCAGGTTGATCTACAGATCATGGATTCATATACTGGGCTTTTGGAAACCAAGGATGATACTCCACCATACTTCAGTCTCCAACCTGCAATTTCAAGCATGGACAAGCACGCAATCCTGGTAATTGGTTCGGACACACCTGCATTTTCATCTGCAATCATCAAGGATGACAATGTCTACCACATCTTTGACCCCCATAGCAGAAACCTGGCTGGTATGGCCTGCCCACATGGAGCCGCAGTTAAAACATCTCACAGTTCAGCAGCGGAAGTGAAGGAGTATCTCCTCTCTCTGGCAACATCATTGGGACTTTCATCAATCCCCTTTGAGCTTACACAAGTGCATGTTCTAGCCCAAGCCACAGAACCAGTGTATCACAATCTCAAGCCGACCGTGCCTTCTAGGTCTGATGAGCCATCAGACTCGGATTTACCGCTGGCTTCAATCAGGAAGCTGAGCAAAGGCCGGAACCAGAGGGTTTCTTCGCAGTAGGATTCTGATGACTTACCTGTCGTGGAGATCTAAAGGAAAACCTCTGTGAGGAGGAAAAACGAAGGGTGTCTGTCCAAACCAGTATCGGTGACAGTAGCTCAGATCTCAATAACTGGGACCCTAACAAAGACCCAGACTATGTTCCACAAGTAGAGCAGCCATCCGAAGAAGAGTGGATGCCAAAAGGTAGAGAGAGAGCACACCAGAGAAAGAGATACAGTCTGAATCCACCTCACCCGTAAAGTACATGCAAGTGTCTGTATATGCCATGCAGCTTATTGCTGGTGGATCTGATTGTGATCCACAGTACGATCATTGATCGTTTGCACCAACGTTCAACATGGAAGAGCGCTCAGCGGGAAATCAAGATTCCCCTGAGCAGCTCATCCATACGTCTACAGCTTCAGAGGCCGGAGTACTGGACTGCAGCAACATGACAACAGAAGACAGTATCAGCACTGTGGCTTCTTCTGCGTCTTTCTGGAAAATGAGAGGTAGGAAGAGAAGACGAAACGAAAACAACTGGAAGGATGCTAAGAGAAAGAAGAGCCTAAACTTAGGGGAAGAGTATACAACCAGAAAAGGCGAATTTGTCCGTAGGGAAACAATGACGGGGGGGGGGGGGTATGGATCGGCTTGCCACAACGTACATGCCAAAGACAAGGTAACAGGCATTGACACATTTAAGAGAAAGAGAAGCCTGCAGTATTACTTAAACATAGGTGTAAAAATTTCCTGTGTGTAAAACCTTCTTTTTGCATAACAAACTTACAGAGCCAATGAAGAAGGAGAAGGAAAGAATCAGAGAACACACCAGGTCCTTTCCAACAGTGGAAAGTCACTACTGCCTGGAGGACAGTGAACGGCGGTACCTTGGTGCCTCCCTAAACTTGGCCACCATGTACAGACTTGACCGAGAGCAAAGGAGGCAAGAAATGACAACTAACATCGCCTCTTCCACAATCTATTGTGAGTTGTTTCGAACTGAGTTTAATCTTGGTTTTCACAACCCTAGCAAGGATAGATGCGATTTTTGTGTATCCTTTGAAAATCTCTCTCCCGAAGAAAAGGAAAAGCAAAGGCAAAAGTACAACGACCACCACCGCAACAAGGTTAGAGTGCAGGAGAAAAAGGCAAGAGACAAAGAAGACAGTCGTACCAACAGAAAGAGAAGTTCAGTTTGTTTTGACTTACAAGAAGTCTTGATGACCCCTCATTCAAATGTTTCAGTATTGTTCTACAAAAGAAAATTGAACACTTTTAATTTATCATTGTATGACCTTGGAAGAGGGCAAGGTCTGGCATGAAGGTATAGCTGCAAGGGGTTCCAATGAGATAGGATCCTGTGTATTTGACTACCTTAGGTCTGCACATGGAAGGGGCGTTGAGTTTATAACATTGTATGTAGACTCATGCGGCGTTCAGAATCGCAACAAATATTTCCTCACCATGCTGTGGCATGCATTGAATAAATTTGGCTTTTCAGAAATAGAGCACGATAATTTTTCTCATCAAAGGTCACAGCAAAAATGAAAACCTCAATGTCCATGCCACTATAGAACGTGTCAGTAAACACTAAGATATCTACACTACTCCACAGCGGGCAGGCATTATCAGTGCAGCTAAACACACTAAGCCGAGACATATTGTTAGGCAACTTGATGAGCAGTGCTGCTTTGATTTTAAGCAAATTGCTGGGCATTTGAAAAATTTTGACTTGACATGGATAGACAAAAAGCACATTGGTTAAATATAAAATCTATGAAATGACAAAAGACAATCCCAATGTTTTTCAAATTTTATATGATTATGATGGACAATACCACCAGCTCAATTTAATTCAGAGAATAAGAAAAATACAACAGAGTTTTTCTTTCCATGAAATTCAAGCTCAATGTCCTCAATCATAGGATAGGTCCAGGAATTGATAAAGACAAGTACACTGACTTGCAGTCCCTTTGTAAAGCCCAAATTATTCCCACAATACATCACCAATTCTTCAATCTATTGAAGATTAAGATGCAATAATTGCCAGACATTACAAGCAGCTTGATCGTTCAACTGTCTCACAATTTTACTCAAGTGCCGCATGTTTGTGGCAGTTTTTTTTATCTGAAAAGATATTGCATCACATACTTCCACATTTACTTGTAAACACTCATCTCATGTGCATTTAATGCATATTTTTTACTGTGTGCGTGAGTGCATTTGTATGAAGAAAATCAATAATTTCATCACTATACAATGTAGTATAAAGGTTGTACTTGGACTCTGGAGCTTGGAATCAAATACTCATTTTCAGGAGAGTCCTCTGGCATTTTTCAAAGTCCAACACAGCCACTCGCTGCTGCTGTTATTGATGAAATGGTATAATCAGCCGTTTTACCGCCTGCAGATCCTTTAAACATGAAAATGGGACATTTCTCTGTGGTCCTAGCAACGTCGTGTGTCACAGTTCTTCCTTCTAAGTCTGCAAATATTCATAAATTATTTATTTCAATACTTTACTTTTTTTGTGTGTGCCTGCCTAATGTTTGCTTTGCAACATGTTCCTCTGTTTCTCAAAACGTACAGCAAGAGAGCCCGATGAATAAAAATATCAAGTTGTGTTACGTGCAAAATTAAGCTGACTTCTTCATGATTTATAGACTATGTATTTGAATGTCATGCTTTAAGTTCACCAATGAATTTTGCTCTAAATGTAGTCGCTGCTATGTACTGTTATCGCAGTCTCAAAGATCCAATCCATGCATAAAAATATAGATAACAATTAGTGTATTTTAGTATACAATGTAAGCCTGCTACTTGAGGTGAGGCAAACTATTGTAAGTTCCCAAATTTCAATTCTGTTCCGCGTGTAAACTATTGTAACTCAGACATACCATAGTTTTTGTGTGGTGCCAGCACCCATAAAATTGTTGTAACTCGAGATACAATACTTTACATGTGTAATTTTTAGTGGCAAAATATGGTAACTCCAATAACTAAAATATTATCAAATAATCATGTAAAATAAAGACATATACCAATTTGCCATGGCATATATACCTTTACTTGCGAATATCAAGCACATACATATAAAACTGAACGAACTATGCAGTTTTTTGTGTCTCCTGTAAAATTTGCAAAACGTGAGTTACCATAGTTTACTTGGCGGCCCTCGAGATGGTAGTTAGACCTGTCGCCTGGGCCTGGATTATTTGTGCCTCCGGACAAACGATCAGCAATCGCCTCAGACAGTTTTGTAATCTGCTAGCTTAGCAGCCCATGATTTTGATTCTGGCCTCACCTACTGATTTGAGACAATGGTCGCTGTTGACATTCTCCAACTTACTGTACGCCTAATGAGGTAGCAAACCTAATCATTCTCTTTTTTTTTTTTTTTTTTACAGACCTACGCGTTGTTTTTTTAGATATCAAAATGTCATAACGCTGAATTTGACAAAGTGGCCAATATGGCAAGCAACAACGTCTGATTTTACACGTAACTTGTAGGCAGTGTTCAGCAGCAGGCCTGTGTTGTGTCTAGCAGGCTTAAAAACACCCAATACCTGGTTTATAATACGAAACAATATTAATTTTTTTATGTAATAATGACAAAAACGTTGCTATTGTGTTATAAGGACGGTCAAAATACGGCAAAAAGAAAACGTGTGAAGCAAAGCCTCGCGTGAAAAATAATACCGAAACGGTACATGTATGATGGAGTAATGTTTTTTATATACATTGTGTTATATTTGTTTCACATTTATTATTGTTATTATTATTATTATTATTGTATGTATTTTTTTAACTTATTTTATAAAATCGTCAATTTGTTTTCTGTAATTTCATGGCTTCTCACTATAATTGGTTATGACAACTACAACTCCAGGCAATAAAAAGAAGGTTTCCTATCGCTGGTGGGTTCAGGGGACAACCACTTTAACGTCGTAATTAGGCCTACCGCAGTCCTTTAGAAATGATACGGTACATGAAAATCGACTGTCCTAAGGCAAAGTATTTAGTTTGGAGGCTCCGGCTATTCTGATCACAGTTTAACCCACCCCGTCTCCTGCCCTTGTCGAAATTCAGAATGTCCTCGTGACCTTTTACAGACACGACAACAATAGAGACATTCGCAACAAATATATGTACACTGTGTTATAATTCAATTATATCATAGGCCTACATCTACAGGTACCGGTATATAATTAATAATGAATGTGGATGTGTGTATGTGCGCGCGCCTGCTAGTGTGTGTTGCGTTCTTTGTGTGTGTGGTTGTGTAATTTTTTGAAACATTATCGGCACCATTTTCATTGTTAATGTAATTTTTTTCATCCTTTTTTTTTCTTTCTGTTATAAGTAGCGTTTATAGGCTGGATCCATGAGAACGATCATTGGCTTATTTGTTTTTCATGAGTTAATTGACCCGTGAGATTTTGTGGCACCAGCTGCGTACTACTAGTGATTTTTTTCAGGCGGTTGGTCACATTGGAATAGGCCAGTCCGTGTAACCCAAGGAGCTCCTTGGTGTAACCTACACTTCTAGCTCCTTATTAATTAAGGGATTAAATCACTGTGTTCCGGTTGAGAGAGTAATTGAATCGATTCGATCTTTTGCTGGACTGTGACAGAAGGTAAGCGAACCTGAGGGTGGGGGGTGGGGGAGGGGCAAGAGCTTTAGCAGGTGTGTCTCTTGATACATGTATCTTCTTCTGTGCTGTATTTCTTGGTTTTGGTCTTCTAATGCACATGTACATGCAGGAGTACACACATAAAAACATACATCAATTATCTAGCTGGACTAAAGACAACAAATCCATGATGTCGCGATGTGGGTTAGATGGGGAGAATTCGACTGACACTCTTTCGAGGTCCGCTCCCACAATCGACGAACACACAAAAAAAATACTTGCACTCTAAAAACTAAATAAATCAATTGCTTTGATTTTTAGCAGAACTGTAGGGCAGTTTAATTACAGGAATTAATGTAACAAATATAATTATAAATATAAATATCAATTCAAAGGCAACTGAATCTAACTAATGAAACTACAGCTTTCTATAAAGACTAACTTATTCACTCTAACTACTTGCAGGTCATATGAGTTATATGCCAAATAGAATCCGCGCACGTGGCGACGGACAAAACAGTTTAAATTCTATTAATTCAATGAGACATGTTATGATATGGACATTTCCTCTAGACACGCCATGGAGAATGCTTGTACAACCATGCGTTGTCTGGCGGTAGCTCTGAAACTGTCTTCAAAAGTAAGTAGAACGGTTCACTTTCATCATTACAAATTAGTATGGACTCTCACCATGTGGCCCTCACTGGGAGTGAGAGTGCTGGATGTAAACGCTGTGGGTTCATATCAAACCAAGTAGCTTAGGCTCTGGAGCTTTAAATCATGGCGCTCCTCACAATATATGGACTGCTCAACTGCGTCTCTATGTCTCTCATCTGGCTGAGGACTATCGCCGTCCACCTCGTAAATGGATTGTCTACATGTGGCCACTATCTAAGCTCTGCACGGGTTTAAATACCAAAGCTATGTCTCGACCTTCCGTCCCGATTCATACATTTGATTGGTGCAGTCGCTTCAGCTCAGCCTGCAATATTAATTTATGCTTGTCATGGCCTTGCGCCAAAATCAAGGTCAATTTTACGGTCTAGACAAAATTTAAAATGCGAAACATTAACTACTAAAATCTTCAAACCCCGTGCTTTCTACTCTTTTGCACGAATTTCCGAACGCCAACTAAGCGTCTAAATAAACTACCTTTACTCGCCCCTTATCTATGTTAATCAAAATCACGGGGTCGAGAACTGCTCTGTCATTCCTAGCTATACATTTATTCTGTCTCGCCCCTCCTTCTCTCCATCCATCAGAAAAAAGGTGTTTCAAAACAAACTGTTCACGAGAACAGCTCAAGGACAAATTACGCTGGTTATAATCAACAAGATCGTAAAAATTAACTCACTGACGTCGTGACCTAGCACGGCATTTATGATCCTAATGTGATCATGACACATGATGATACAGTGAAATAGATTAACAGACAGACAGATGGACAGACAGACAGACAGACAGACAGACAGACAGATAGATAGATAGGTAGATAGGTAGGTAGGTAGCTAGGTAGGTAGGTAGGTAGGTAGGTAGGTAGGTAGGTAGGTAGGTAGGTAGGTAGGTAGGTAGGTAGGTAGGTAGGTAGGTAGGTAGGTAGGTAGGTAGGTAGATAGATAGATAGATAGATAGATAGATAGATAGATAGATAGATAGATAGATAGATAGATAGATAGATAGATAGATAGATAGATAGATAGATAGATCCTTTCCTTTCTCTCATATACCTAGAGTTGTATCACTAATGAAAACCTGAAAAATCCCAGAGCTATTTTCTTCTGAGCTACTCCAACTCATTTTTAATTTGTAATCATAATTGTTTTGCATCTTTTGGATGTAACTCCATGAATAAGCAATATATTATTATTTAAAAACTACTGTATCAAATACCAGACATGACGAACCAGTAATAAAGTACACATAATAACAAATTCTTATTTGCTTTCTTGTGACCATTTACACCACTGGCTCTATTTTCTTGTGGACAGAATACGTTTTTAATAGCTGAAATAGTTCTGTTATTGAAATAAACCGCTTGTGTGAGTCTCTCGGACGACATTTTTGAAATCCTTTTTGAAATAAGAGCAATAGGAATTTTATATAGTACTTTTAACAACAGCCAATTTTTTCATTTGTCAAGACAAAATTTGGCAAAAAGAAAGAGTGGTTGTATCAAGTAGCAAAGCCTCCGTAAAAAATAATACCCAAACAATACAATGAAACGCAAACTAAGAGAGAAGACAGAAAATGGCCGATATTTCGGCAATGGCCTTTTCCGATGAAAAAAAATGAAAAAACAACTACAGAAAAAAATTGGAAAATTGAACAGATAAAACAATCGAACAATAAAAGATTTGAATATGGAGTATATAGTATAGAATCTAAACAGAGTATGTCTACTTAACTGCGAGCTCTTGCTTGTACAGCAGCACAGAAGCATGTCTGCCAATGTGTCTTTTCTTTTTCTTTTTGCCAAATTTTGACTTTGCATAGAGCCTTGCTTCGACCCCACATTTTTTCTGTTGTTTTTATAATTTTTTTCATTTGTTGCTGCTATTATGTTATTGTTTTTAAACAAGTTTCGTTTAAAGTTCCGGTTGTAACTTTATGTAAACAAACCAACCGACAACCGTTACAACTAGAAACCGCCGTTTGCAAACCATAGGCCTTGTGTATGCCAGTAAACGTGTCTGATCGAAATTCAAATATTGATTTCTTGCGGAATAATCGATTTATTTGTGGAGGAGGAAACACACGTCTTGGCCCAAATATATAGTGTTTTTGGTGAGATTTTCTGCCAGTATTAGATTTAGATTAGTTCCAGTTCTGAAACATGTTTCCGAGGAATCTACTGATGATAATATTATTTGTCTTTGTGATTCTTCTGCCTGGTTCCCTGGAACTACTAAAGCATCAGCTAGATGAAGAACAAAGACGTTCATTTGAACAGCAAGGCGTGAATATGGAGGAAGTGTCAGAAGACACAATTTTTTTGACACCTCCTAAACTTACAGATGAGGACCATGCTTACAAATTCATGCCACTGGTATATCGTTGTGATGGATGTCGAGGTGTCGCTTATCAGGTATTGTAGATTTAGATCTAGACTCTACGCCTTAACTGTAAATTTGTAAGGACAGTTCTGCAGTTACTGTTTAGATCTAATCCCACCCAAACAAAAAGATCATCTTGCCTAATTATTAAGAGGCTAATGTCTGAAGCCTGTCACTGTGAAGGTTGCAATGAATTAAGAAACTAGGACAATTTCCTTGGGTTATACCGTTACATGTATAGTATAGGCCCTATTGACTTGGGGGGCGCATATGGACAGGATTTTAAAGGGTCAGGACAAGTTTGATAAATAGGTTTTTAGATTGGGGATTGGGTGGGTAAATATTTTTTTTAATAGTTTGATCATTTCAAAAATTCAATAATCTGAGAGGATCACCAAATCCAGTTATCTTGAGTTGTGAGTTAGGAGGATAGGGGTATCATAACCAAGCTGGGTTGGTGGCACTAACAGGTTTGATTAGGTTTGGGGTTGGGGATGTACATGTATTTTTGTTTCAAATTCTTATTTTCTTTTCTCACTCTTGTCCCATTAAAAAGCTTTAGTGTGTTTTCTGGAGACAACGGGATTTGCAATCCATCCAATAATTTTCCCACTCTTGTCCAATTAAAACTAAAAGGCTTTAAGCATGTTTTCAGGAGATTAGCAGACTGGATGATCTTTAACTCTGTACTTAAAAGAATTTAGATATCTATATAGAGCAACAAAAGTGTCAAATCTTAGCCTTGAATTTAAACCCCATATCAGCAATTTTGAGTTCTAACCAGCTAGCTTAACCCTGTTTCTCAAGCTTAGCCATTTTTTGTTCTAATGTTTATGTCATTTCGTGCCTTTACAAAATCTCCCCTGTTGATTAGGGTTTTCCAGGGAAATTCTAAAACTAGGAAATTAAACTGTCCCACCCAGCATCCCTATATCAATCTGATATAGGATTTGGCAAGATTACCATAGGTGCAGATTCCCAATGTCAGACCGACATGTTATAAGCAGTGAATCTACGAAAGAAGTACGTATATATCATTTCTATGAGGAAACTTGACATCAATCCTAAACGTCGGATTTCCGTAGGTTTCCTGGCTGGGATGTAGCCCACTGAGATTCCTGATATATGTAAGGACAGTATTGATCATTTTTATCATGTGAAACCGGAGAATATTGAGGGTAACTCCATTGAGTCAAAATAGAGGACAACATTTTAGGTTTCACTTTTTACCAATTTGAGGTCAGGGGAGTGCAACAACTTGATCAAGCAGAACACTTAATCATCCTTGGTTAAAATTAAAGGATCATTGATCCGAGATGTTGAGTTGTCTACTGCTGAAGTGCATGTATATAATATGTACATCATGGTAGCTCACTAGATCGAAATCTTATCATCAGTTTGATAAAACTTTTCAGTTTTTAATATTTTGTTTTGATTTGAAACATTCAGGCATGGACGTAATTTGTAATTTATACATGTATAAGATTAAGTTGCCTTACTTTATTTTGTCCGGTCATCTTCATGACATTATATCTTGCAGTTGCAGAAAAGATTTCAACTTGCTGAGCAAAAGAAACCTGGAAATGAGGATCTTTCCTATGTTCAAGTTCTGGACATTGTTGATGAGCTGTGCAAGGATGAATTTAAAAAGTAAGTTAATTTAACCAGATCAAACCTGTCTTTTTCAGTCTACGTGCATTGCTTCATGCATTAGGACATAATTTTTATTTCATTTTCTAAAGCTTATATGCCATTTGCGTTTACTTCAGGTGAAGGTAACTAAATGTACCTCATTATATGAGAGATTCACAATTGCCAGAGATAGAAGTTGAATACACGTAGATCATTATTGTGATTTTTAATACCATATATGAATCTAGTCGTATTAAAATCAAATTGCCAATAATCATTTTGGAAGTATACAGTTTGATGGGATAATAGAACTTAATTTGTCAGACTTTTCACTAGCTGTAGATCTCTACCTTGAAATTAATAGTATGCTGAATGCCAGAAGTTGTAAAATTATTTTTGTCTCCACACTGTTTTTTAGTGTTTGCCATTATTATCTATTTCTGATTGTTAATAATATTATGAGCAATGCAGACTTACTATGTTTTGCTCTCATGGAAAGAAAAATGATTTATTCATTTCAGATTTTTAAAGTTCTAATCATCTCATGGTCATTTTAGTAATACTCCACTGTTTCATTGTGCACCATCTTCACAGTTATGGTCTAAAGAATGTGATGGGTCAAAACATGTTGACAGGAGAGGGTCTAGAAGGAGAAACTTCATCTGGTATGGTGGACACTGGTGGCATATGGGAAAAAAGGTTGTTATGTGATAGTGATACTTGTATTCTTATTACACCTGCTATATGACATATACATATAACATTAGCATGGATGATAAAAACTTCTGAAAAATAAATAATGATTAGTTTTTCTTGGGAATAGTTTCCAATTATTGGCATGATTAATAAAAGGTAATGGAAATCATCCTTTTGGATCCATTGATAGGAGTTAGTAGAATACTGGAGAAGACCACCATCATCCTTTTGGATCCATTGATAGGAAATACATGTAGTAGGATACTGAAGAAGATCACCAATAAGAGCCAGGAGAAAAAAAGAATTCTATTTTGCAATTGAAGTCATAGTGACTACATATTTTCATGAACTGGAACAAGGTGCCTAAAGCATGGAGTGCAAATAAATAAGCATCGATTGATTGGAAACACAAAATGTGCAAAAGTGTTCATTTCTAAGAGAAGAGTTTTGCATCAGTGAATCATTTTCTTGACATCATGATGTATCGATGTATTTCAGAATGCAGAGGACTTGTGAGGAATTGGTTGGAGAGTTTGATGAGGAAATCATGTATGCCATGTACAAGAAAGATAGAGCTACTTTCATCCCTAGAATGTGTGGCAGCTTCTGTCATGACAGACAACATGAAAAAAATGAACTCTAATTTAATTTTTTTTCGTTTTTGCATAAATTGCTGAGTTGTTGAAGTGGCCACTTGTGAATAGCTATCTTTAATCTATTTGTGTTTTCACAATGTAATTGTTGTTATTTCTTGCATTTGATAATGTAAAGTTAGAATTCTCTCCACATGAGAATGTATTGTAAACATAAGTATGTATGAGGATGGTGGAGCTGGATCCGTTCATTTTCCGCTCCAAAGACAAAATTGTTTGGTTTTAGATGTGTTAAAATTTTTTTGTCTTTATTTTATGGTTGATGTTTACTGTTCCTTTGCCGTCTCAAGACAGCGGCCCTGTTCGAACTAATTCTTGACATTTTAGGATGATGTCGTATCTCGGGGATATTAGCTTCAGAATTGTTTCCAACCTATCTTCACGCATAAAATTAAAATTTCACAAAAATCAGTTTCTGCCAGCCTGTCTTAAGTGATAACTATGACATGACACATTCTGTAAAGTCTTTACTTATTTGACAAGACAATATGTCATAGGCAGATAAATATTTTATTAACATTATTGAGGGCACTCATTCAGAATTTATAAGCTCACCAGTCTAGAATTGTTTTCACTGATATAAAGACAACTGTGCTTGAGTGGGGGACAAGAAAAAAAGATCAACTATCCATTGTTCAACTCATCTGTCGCCCACCCGATGTCAGGGGACATAACCACTTAAACCACTATTAGTTTACATGACATTCAAAGGGGGCGGGGTTGATGAAACTTATTCAAACTAACTGCGATTGTCAATGCACTACCTTCTAATCCTGTTGCTCGTAAAACCATAACTAGACGACAAGATGCGTATTTGAGGTATCATTTTACATATTGTCATGGTGCTGTCCTTTTGTCTTAAGTCATTTTATGTACTTTTGAGAAAATCGCAAAAAACTCATTTATTCTTTTGCAATGCAGTCAGACTTAGGCCAAAATGACTCTAGGTAAAAGTGGCCTTCGTCCAAGTTGGGCTGAAACAACCCCATAACCAAAATGGCCTACGTCGATGAATGAGTTAGGCCATTACAGAAAGTTTTATTTTTATTTTCAGGATAATGGCTTAAAATTGGCACTTTTGAATGATTTTTACATTAATAGATGCACCAACATGGATAGTGCAATGATGTAACGGGTACATTCTGTTTTGGCCTAAAAGGTTAGCACTATGACGATATGTAGTTGCTCATTTTTCTCTGAAAGTTGATGTTTTACTATTCCTGTCTTGGTCCCTTGATCAGGTTTGCAGTTCTTACAAAGCTATTAATTTCCTTCAGTGGCAGGACAGTTTCATCCATACTTCAGGCTTTGAAGCAACACTGGCAATTTTTGGTGTATTTTTGTCAGTGTTGTCCTGTTCTTGCCAGATTGCGAGCACATATTTATGCATAATTTATTATTTATTTGATATTTCACAGATCACACTAGAAACAAAAAGTGAACGATAGTTACAGAAAAAGAGAGAATAAGGTTATTTTTGAGAAAGCCTTTTAACAATATGAAAGTACTTATAAGACATTTAAGTTTCATTACAGGACATACACCATGTACATATATGTACGTTTATTTCACCCACTAATGGTTCCTGAATAAAGGGCCCCAACTCTAGTCCCGTCATTTAAATGTCAATGATGATTTTACCAGCAAATGCTGCAAACGATTATTTTTTTACAGCCTATGCCAAACAATACCTTGGCATGCATCCTTTTGTGAATTTTGTTTTCATTTTCTTTTTCTTATTGTTGTTGCCAATTTATTGAACATTTTATGTATGAAAACATTGTAATTTTGCAATGTTGTTTTATTGGTCTAGTCATATATTGCTCATGCTTTATTTTCAACATTTTTATGATCTTTTCTTTGATTTATTTTTGTATTAGTAAACATTCTATTCAATGGTCGTCTTTCCTTATTTACAGCCATAAATTCAAATTCTTGTTTTTATAGGCCGTAGAAAAGAATGGCAAACCATGTACAGATCATATCTTGCCTCCAGATTCAGATGGTTCTGTCTCAGAGTTCGGCAAATATTCAATTTAATGCAAGTGTAGATTTTTCTGCCCTGTCCTAATGCACCACGCAATGTGAATGGTCAGATGATATTGGATGGTTATTATTTTTGTCATTAATCATGACAGAGGCAAAGTATTGTTTCCATAACAGTCTCGTTAGACAGATGACGATAAATATTAAAATCCATAGTATACTTGACAAGTGTATTTTATGACAATTCTTGCTTTGGTTATGTGAGAACTAATACCTGGTGCCACAGATATGCTTCTGTCTGCTGAGCAAATTGCTATATATATATACTGTTGGTAATTGCAAATATTTCTGCATGAGATTGTGGATTTCGTGCATGTATTACCTAAAGTCCCAGAACAACGAGCATTGCATCATCTCTAACCAGAGATGGCCTACATGAAACTGTGTCGTTTTATTACATCAGTTTGCATCACCTACCTAGGTCAAAATGGATCTAACCATAAGCTGGTATTCTGTGATTTGCGTTCTTTTACATTCCATGATGTGGATTAGTTTATTTTTTCATGTGCCAATAAATTGATATTTTTCCAAATGCTAATGGTTTTGCTGGTATTGCAATGACGTAAGAAAGAAGACTTTGAAATTGTTATCGTGATATACATGTAGTTCATCTGACTGAAAGCAATGGAGATTTCAGCCGCGGTAACTGTGGATCTGATACACATACATATAGTATGCTTCAGATTCATTGTATACAGATATATTACAACTATGTACTGTATTTATCTTAATATTTGTCATGCAAAAAAAAAAATGCAGCCAGGAGGCATTTAAGATGCATTTTTCATGTTACAATTACAAAGTCTCATACTGAAGGAAAGAACTTCTAAAACTGTTTTTCAATTATCTCAAGCATATCCTATCCTATCACGTTTACAGAAAACAACAATAACAAACATTTTGCTTTAGTTTTTTCATATGTCTTAGAAGTATCTTATTATAAAAAAAAATAGTGGCGGGAGTAATTCATTGTGGTGCAATTCTGACCCTTTTTTTGCTCAGCACTACAGCGTAAATGACAGTTTCCAAAATTATAAAGTTAATTTTCCTAAGTGTCAACCAATCCAGTCCAATCGCTTTTGTATCGACCGATCGTGTTAATTCAAGTTTCAGGTATTTTTAAATAAAAGTTGTAAATATGTAAAATACAATGATCTTTGTTTTGGCTCCCTGTAGTAAGCTCATCGCACCAGAAACGATGTATCAATATGCGTTCAATTAGGTGCGCGCAGTTTCCTTACCAGAAATGAGTAGTGCTCTGGTGCGCATGAAATCTGTGGTAAGGCTGTAGAATATGGGAAGCTTTCTAGACCAAAAAGAATGAGAGATGGAACAGTGGGTTCACAGGTTTATCCTGGATAATGCCGGGAACTTCATCTAGTAACAATAAAAGAAATCAAAACATACAAAATGCCTTTATTTAGACAGCCAAGATAAAGACAAAGCCAATGTTTTTGACACTACGAGGCTTTTCCAAAAACAACCATATTATGATATATGACATGTACTCAGACAACTGCATTGCTCCACATGGAATAGTTTGTTTGAAACCCTGAAACTACTGTAATGTATGCAATGGACTATCCAATTACTGACATCTTTTTTCTTATTAATATGATGCAACATATTTCACTTCACCATATGACTGCACTGAAATTACATCCATATATGTGAAATGAAAACCTTGCCTTGATCAAAACACGTTATTTGAGATATCATGGTTCATACCCATAACTTTACCCTGTTTTCTCATTAAAAAAAAAATCAAAAACAAAAAAAGAATAACTTTATGTCCCGCAAAGACTGGCTTTTGCTGGAAATTCAAAGTAGACCTTTTGGATCTAATGAAATTTCATGGTGTATGTACTCCTCAGTGAATTGGCCAAAGGGCTAATCTCATGAACAAAAGTATTATTCAAACAAACAGGTTCTGGTTCAAACAATGAAGGGTCAGTGATTCCATTGACCAGATCGAAGATTTGTGTTGTGATGGTTTCATTGGTCACTGTATTGCGCAGCCAGGTGCGAATTGGATAACAGTTGATCCGGCTGAACACACCAATCCACTCTTCCCCTGTTGAATTGCAAAATGCGCATTTTGAATTTCTTTGTATTTTATGGGATACAACAAATACAAGCAAATTTCCTGCAAAAATGTTTAAATTGATGAAGCTCTGAAAACCAAACAAAGTACCATTACCCAAATAGACCTTGAAAGGCGCAAAGTGACCGTCATCATGCTGACGCGCCGTAAACTCAAACTGATTAAACACATCGTTGGTATTGTTGTTCTCACAAGGATACAGCAATACCATTTACGGATCTAGTTTCTTCTTTTCTTTATTGACAGATTCACTTTCCTGAGAATTTGAGATCTAAAATTCAGACCAGTTGTAAAAGGGGTATATTTCCTACACAACTGACAATAGTCAAAGTTTTCTTTTATTTTTAGAAATAAGAAATCAAGGTAAATACATATTTCACAAATAATTTGGGGAATGCATGTCTGCAGATTGAGAAATTATGAATTGATAAGCATTTGGTGATGGGCCATCACTTACTTTGGGTTTCACTTCTGTCGGACCATTCAGTGGCCTCCACGTCTTCTCCAGGGCCTCCGATGTAGTATTCGGCTTCGAATTGGGCGTTCTCTGGGACTGCGAAGGGAACGAATCGGCCGGCCTGGCTTTTTCTGCATGTCTTAGTCTGGCGATTGTACTCATACATAATGTTCTCTTTGTGCAGGAAGATGATGTGGAAGTACCTGAGGAGGAAGGTCAGATTTTGAAATTGCTTAGTGGTATTATTGTTATTCCAACATTCGTTTATCGATCCATTTAATGGGTGGTGAATTAAATTTTTTAATGGCCTGCCACAACACCATTCAGAGGGACCAAACTGGCCATGCTTTGTGAAACATGAATGCCCCCATGATTTTTTTTTTCCAACAGCAGCGAATGTCCTTAAATAAAGACCTCAAACCATGATTCTAGAATATGACAATGTATACTATTTATTGCCATTGTTGTTGTCATTGTCGTTGTTATTATTACAATGTAGTATTGTTGCTGTTATAGTCACTCTCCAGCAGTGGGAGGATGTTTACCTACGCAGCTGAAGATTGATATCAATGGTATAAAATTATAATCATGTGGGTCATGGGAGGGAGGAATATCTACAACATTACGCCAGCTGTTTCATTTTCTGAGAGAGATATAAAATGTTTCAAGATCTAGGCCTATTTACATGCTCGTGGAATTTTTAATAATCTATTGAAATAACCAGGCCTACTTTACTGTTCAAAAAGACTGTTTAAGAGGGGATACTTTGCCAGATGTATGAGACGAAACAAAACGAAATACGTGTGCAGGTACAGTAATCACAGCTGATACAGTCAAATATCATGGTACAGCATAAAACTGATAGAGTGAAAGGTCACGTCTTCGCGGCCACTGAAGCATTAATTGTTTGACGGAAGAAAAAAAAAACGCGCCTTACCAGACAACTATATTTGGGCCTACATTGTTATCCAGCGGAAGTACTATTATTATTGATGGGCAAGGAAAGCTGCACATAGTTCAGATTTGGGCAGTGATACATTATTATATACATATGCATATGTGTCTTAAATAACAATGGTAAGCTAAAACTAGCGGTGTACGGATAAAATTTTACAAACATACTAATTTTAATAGGCCTACATGTAATACACTGTACTTATAAATAATACATGCATGCACTTTAGTGAATTAACCATGCACCTCTGTGGCACAGAAGTGTTGTGTTTGCGAACTTACTGTCTTCCAGGAGCGGGTCCTGTGTCCTCTCTCTCGTAAAATGCAATTCGCTCACCCTTGACGTCGTAGGCAGCGTCGAAATAACGGAAAGTCGTCATTTCATGGTTATACTGGGCAGCATAGAACTGGTCGTGAAACAAAAATACAAATCAAAATCTGGAAAACGCAATGTAGTTTGCTGGCGGGGGGGGGGGGGTAAGTATCAGATGGAGTTTAGGGTGAGCAGTATAGTGAAGAAAAAATAGCACATACTGAGAACGGTGAAGAGAATGAGAGAAAAAAAAATGTCGCACCAATATCATATTGAGTTCAGTAACAGGTCACACTGGTTTGACTTTATATTTTGAACATAAAGGCACAGCTTGTCATTCAGTTTTTATCCAATGGGCTGGATATACATATATATTTTAAAACATAAACATAGATGGTACAAAACTGAAACAAGTAAGCGAGTTCAAATACCTCGGAAGAGTTCCTAACTGAAGATGGAAGGCTTAACAGGGAAATTGAGACCAGAGTGCAAAAGGCCAAGATCAAAAATTCCATTTTCATTCCCACACTCACTTTCCAGTGCCAAACCTGGACCCTGACCAAAGAGCAAGATCAGAACCTGCGAGATGCTACGACGAGCCGTCAACAAGACCAGACGCAACAGGATCAGAAATACAAAGATCAGAGAAATGGTGGGAACAACACCAGTCGACCGGCACACAGAGCAGCAGTGGCTAGTGGATGAGTTCTTTTGTTTCTCGGGGGCCTCAGCATAGTGCTGTTGGCCCCCTGTTCTTGATTTTCTCTCTCTTTGGTCTTTCTTGTTGTTGTTCTTTTTTCCTTTCTTTCTGTTGTTGTCTTCATTCTTCGTGGTATTTTATATTTATTAATTTTTGGGATGCGCCAAGGCAAGGGCAAGGACAAGACAGGAAAAAGGGGAAGGTAGAGGAGCAGTTCTAGGACACTGTCCCTTTCAGGAGTTTGATCCCTTTATAGCCAATATAACATGTCACTAATTGACTGTTTTCTTCTGGAGCCCCTGTTAAAACTAGTAATAAGATATTAGGACCTAGCAGGGCTCTAGAGTTTTTGAATTTTGGTCTTTAGTTCTTGGTGCCGCCAGGGAGCCTGGCGGCACCAAGTCTAGTCCCGCAGCAGAGCATAATTTCAGGGATCTTATTAAAAACTCTGCGTTGGGTGGTCCCGGGTGCAATAGGCATCCGAGGCCATTGTTTCTGCCTGTATGGCTGGGTCGGCAGAAAGAGTCTGTCGGCCCTGGCAGATAAAAGGATAACTGTTCTAAAATAAATTTATATCACAAAACAATGTGTTTGTATATTAATATATTTATTTATTTAAGATTTTTTAATTAAAATATTGTAGTTACGTATATATTTATTTGTTTTATATTTATAGCTGGCGAGCCCTCTGTCAGTCCGTGCGCGGTTGAAACGGCGTCACCCAGCCTCCGGCCCCCACCGGTGGCCGACCTCAGCACGCTATTCCGCGATGGGATTTTGAGTGCTATAGACTTAGGGGCAACTTTAATTGTAATCTCTGCGACGTGCCCATGACGACAGAGCACATTCTTTTTAACTGTAAGAAAAATGTAATAGAAAGGAATAAACTCAAAAGGTTATTTAATGAAACGAAAAAACCATTTACATTGGCCGGTGTCTTGTCTCTTGTAGACAATAGTTTTAAAAAAGAAAAAAGGGCCCTTGTCAACAAAATAAATCTATATGTTGACTGTAACAAAGCTGGCACCCCTGACCTGGCAGATCATGGTAGCAATAGCAGTGGCTAGTAAAATGGTTTGGACACCTCATAGGAATGCCGATCGACCAGCCGGCTCATAGTTCATACAAAATGCGATTCTCTGGATACAAGGCCAGGGGAAGACCAAAGAAGACGTAGATAAGTAACGTCAGAGCAGCTCTGACGACCCACGGCATTACGCTAAGACAGGCTTCCCAGCTTTTTTTTCCTGCGACGCCCTCGATGGTAACATGCAGAATGAAAAACAAACACACACACACATTGTAAAATTATGCATGTACTCACCGACAGTTCAGGGGGAGAGAAACAGGGCTGGGGAATTTGAGCGTAGGACACGCCTACACACAACAGCACCGCAAGAAACTTCAACATCTTGATGGATTTTCGTAGGTTTCGTGTACACTGCTCTGCCAGAAGATGTCTGCAGCAGCCGAGGGAGGCGTTGACGAATGAGACTCACGAGATCGGACGCCTCGTTTCGAAATGATTTCTTACTTTTTAATCTGGATTAAGTGGTCATAGTTTCTAGTTATCTGTGATTTATCACATGATCGTTTTGTAACAGGGGCGTAAACCCATCACCTTTGCCCCGCCCGCTACGCGCACGTCGGAATCTGATACTTAAGCAGTGCCGTCTTAACGCATGGGCACAACGGGCAGATTCCCAAGGGTTTAAGAAGTCCCATGCATGCAAATTTACACTGGTTTTTGAAACGGGAAAGAAAATTCTGCCAGAGCCTATTGCTTTGCCCAGTGGCAACGCCGAGAAGGCCCTGAACCTACGTTGATGCCATTTCAATCTTCAAACCTCCTTCTGCCTATTCTGGACATTCGATGACAAAGAAAGCGCGGACAACCATGAAGAACTTTGAAAGACTCTCGAAACATGGGGTGGCCAGTTGGACAGGAGGCTGGGGCCAGGGCCAGGTGCTTAATAACCGATCAAAAAGGCATCCCTCTAACGGTCCTGTGTGAGAGCTGCTTTTCTCATCTTTATCTTTTTATCTTAAGTCGTCGAGCTTGGCAATCATAAGCACATGACAGGACCTGTCGAAAAGCACGAGTTACGCTATCAAAACAGTCCTCACGAAGTTTTATTCGAGCAGAAAGAAAGATGAATTTGCTCTGTAACTCTAGGTCTAAAATTAAACTAAGATTAAAACACCGAACATGGCAAAGCAAAACAAAGCCAGCTTAAAAGATTTAGGGGTTTAGCCTAAAGTGGACAGTGTGTTGTTCAAGCTAACATTAACGAAAGAAAATCGCAGAAATTTCTTCCCACTTATACAGAACAAGGTCCTCTCCCGGGTCATAGCTGTACAACCATGTACAGTAGGCCTACTTTCTGCATAACACAAAATGTAGTGATTTCTTCCAAACGTCTGACAAATGATTGGATATTGCATTACTGTGCGTTTGTAGGTATCAAGAATTTATTGTTCTACTTTAACATCTCGGTCCCTTTGTAGGTTATGTAGGCCTATACCATTGCCGTACACAGTGCTCATGCTGCCACTGACTAGGTTATGGGGAGACAGATTCATGTGCATGTAGAATGAGAAATAATGTAATAGTTTAATGTACAATGTATTACTTCAACTGGGATAAGCTATCTACATGTACTAGCAGCCTACCACTTTTTAACAACAATGTACATGTAATCAACAGTGTAGCACGGGATCTTTCAAAAAGCTATCAAATATTGCATTGGGTTTTTTTTTTTTTTTTAAGTTGTAGAGGGTTAAGGACACTTGCACTAAAGTAGAGAATACTGTACAAGAATTGAGAACTTATCAACTAATCAAGGTGTTTTCAAACTGTGACTTGAGGTGTCTGAAGTGGACATCGATAGGCGATTGCTGGCCCTCCCACAAATTTAAAAGTGCGTACGTACACAAGAAGGTCTGAAAGTCCTCGACTACGCATTTTTCTTGAAAGTTTGAGAAAGTGGAATGTGACAAAAAAGTCACTTCTTTTCTTTAAATGGATGTACTAAAATCGTAAGATTACAACATCGGATTCATTTTCTTCCAGTCAGAAGAAAAGGTTTGTAACTACTGCTTCAGAGATTAAAAAAAAAAAAAAAGATATCAAGTGATGCAAATTTCTGCCACTAGACCCTTTATCATTGATATCATTCTTTCTTAGTTCTTCTGCTTGGTCATGGTTTACACTTGTGATAAAGCTTTTGAACATGATATTGATAACAGGAGAAGGGCCGTTGAAATTATTGACTGAGTGGAGCTGAACTAGATTTTCTTAAGGCCTAAGACACAGACCATCCAGTGCAGGGAAAAGATAAAGCTATGAAATCTCCCATCCGATAACGGTACACTGTACAGTTACATGATCAATTCACGGGCCTCTTTACCATATCAGAATTTAGCTGACGGTGAATGTGAATTGACTGGCTAGATCTAAAGGTTTTTATAGTTACCGGTACTATAATAATGTAACAGAAAAAAAGAGAGTCTAAGCTGCCCTCTTCAGGGAGAGGTAATTTGTATTCGTATTTCAGAATCTTCACTTTGAAATACATTATTAATAATCATATCTTTAGATCTGAACTCTTTACCTGAAATGTTCTAGGCCTTTAATTGATAAGTTAATTTTCATCAATATTAACGCAAACGGTGATGAATTGCAAGCCCAGTCTTCGGTTGCCGATACACTACACGGTATCAACCTTACCTACATGTACATGCATATAGAGACATAAACCTAGACATCATTCTGCCAGATGTGTGGCATGCAACATGCCAACTGTCATTAAAACAGGTTTTGATTAATATGTAAATTTCATGCCTATCTGAAGAAGGCACTATGCCTGGGATCCGCTAAGAAAGGTTGCACTTGCAGTGTATTTTCTAACGTGGACCCACAGGCGACCTGTCCTTTTCGACTTGATTTAAAAACTTTTATACTCGTTTACAAAACTTTTTTTCAGATCCATACAAAACAACTTTTGAGAATTTTACCAATTTGATAAAAATTTCAAATGAACTATTTTATTTGTGAAATTTAGAAGCTATGAAGACGAAACATTAATAAAGTTATGCATCAAAACAGACCATGAAAGGCTCGAAGTGACCGTTATTGTGCCGACACGCCGTAAGGGGCCATTTACACGCACAGATAAATCGTTAAAAAAATGAAACGATCTGTCGTCTGGCGAGGAATCTTTACGTGTAAATGCAAAATCTGATACAATTTAATGGGTCCACAGACGAATCGAAGAACATCAGGCACTGCCTGATATTTTTTTGTACGACCAGCGTCAGATTTGGGAGTGGCGGGCAGGAAGTGAGAATTCCTTTGAAATTTGACACCGGAGGAGATAAAATTTTGGTGTTCAAAATATTGAAATACTCATCATAACCCAAAACTAATTGCATTTTCGGAATCAGCGACCCAAAATTAGCAAAATGGGTCGCGATGAACTCGATTTGATGCATGATTTAATTAAGGTTTTAAGTTTTTATGAAAAATACAATTTGCCCCTGTGCATTCTTGTGCAATGTAGGCTCCAATGTTTTCTTTTTGTTACTTTTATCTTGAATGGGATGGGACTGAGATATCTCCGTGAGGAAAAATTTGCTTTTGCCAGTCTTCTTCAAGGCGTCAAATTTGTACATGTAACAAA